>QRFJ01004155.1:184870-822161 GCA_006176705.1 Cocos nucifera | reverse complement strand
AAACATAAGTGAGCACTTTTCAATTAATAATATTCAACCAATGGACAGGTTCAAATCTCTGAACATTAAAATAACTGACATAAGGAGAAACTAACAATATCGAAAGAAATGGACTATACACATTTGATTTTAAATGGATGGTTTAATGTGGTTGAGCAATGAGAGAACAAACGTGGTAAAATTTCTTACCACTATGTTTTTTTTTTTCAAAAAAAAAAGAAGGAAAAATTTTGTGTAGGACAGGAATTGCATGTCACTTGGATGGTTATCCAACTGTTATGTTAAAAGAAAGGTTCACTCTATCATCAATTCTTTAACCGATCACAGTGAAAAAGACGAGAGGCAGGTATTATATTTAAACTTGAGGCAGCTCTTTTTGATTGATAGCCTAGCTGGTCACCTGCTGTTGGGCCTACGCTGATTGGAATCAAGAACTGAATGTGGTTGTGGACTACATAGAGTTATTGAACTGCAATAGGAAGTCTGCTTGATTGCTATGATTTTTTTATTTTCAATTTCCAGTGGGATTTTTTTTCAAAATTTATTGATGCAACCTGTTTCTCTTTTTTATGCCTTTTCCTCAAAATTTATTTGCCTTAGTTTCCGGTATCCATGTTTTGGCTTTGAGGTTGTCTTGAAGTTGAGTTTCATGTCTTTATGGGACTTTTTTCTCAAAATATTATTTTTTAAATATTTATTTTGGAAATCTATTTTATTTTTTATTTTATTATTTAAAATATAGTAGTTGGGTTGATGAGGGTATGCAGGGGTGAAATCGCATGTTAAACATGCGATTTCGAGCATAAAAGTGCACAATAACATACGATTTCGACCATACATGGCATCTCATAAATAAAAAAAGATTAAAAATAAAATTTAATATTCAACATGTGGTTTCAACATGCGATTATTTTTTCTTCCTCTTGCATGTTTTGTTTTTTTGTTGCTCTCGTGCATCATGCGATCGATCGGACGGAGGGGTGCTAGTGCTCCTGCAAAGCCATGGGGGCTCAGGTTTATCGAGATTAGAGGAGGAAAGGAGAAAGGATGGTGGTAGCGCGGGGTTACGAAGGATGGTTGTGCCTGGTGTGGTAGATGTAGGAGGCACTTAGGGTTGGAGAGGAGAGGAAAGGGGATGGGGGTTGGTGGTGCCTGTTTGCTGGAGCCGGGGGATGTGGGTTCATCGAGGCTAGGGAAAGGAAGGGGAGGGGGTTTGGTGGTTGTACGAAGTCGGATGCAGTGGAAATGGTGGGTGCGGCATGGATGATGGTGGGGCAGGGCAGGGTTACAGTCTATGCTATAGGAGGAAGGGAGAGAAAAGAGGTGCTGCGAGAGGAAGGAAAAGAAAGAAAAAAAATAAAAAAAAAATTTGAAGAGTGAAAGAAAAAATAATATTTATTATTTAATTTAAATTACTATATAAATTATATTATTTTTTAAAAAAAATTTTTTAATATTATTTAAAATATATTTAAATAAATGTTTTATTAACAAATAATAATAGTTTTAAATTTTTTATTTTTTCTTCATGCTTTCATTGTAATGCTGGTGGTGGTGTGGTAGGGTGGGGGTTGCTCAAGGGGAAGGAGAGAAAGAGGAAAGGAAGAAAAAAAAAAATATTTGAAAGATGAATTAAAAAATAAAAAAAAATAATATTTTTTATTAATTTAAAAATTTATTTATATATAATTATATTATTTTTTAAAAAATATTTTTAAAAAATAAAATAATAATAAATTTAATTTTAAAAATATTTATTAATTGTAAAATAAAACAAATATTTTCATTATTAATAATTAATATCATTTTATTATTTTTATTAAAATAATATTCTATTATTTTTTTATCAAAATATTATTTTTTTATTATTAATAATAATTTAAACAATAACATATTATTTATTATTATAAAATAATCAAAAATATTAAATATTATTATTAATAAATATTAAAAAGAATAATTTAATCAAAAATAATTTAATAAATTAAAAATTATAATAATCAAATGTTATTATTATAAAATATTATTAATAATAATTTATTATATAATAATATAATATATAATGAAAAGATTAGAGAGACACAATGAGAGAATGAGAGAGAGAAAGAAGAAATTCTTTCACAAGATAATTACACATTTTCATTCTATTTTCAAGTCCTTTTAAAAGCTTTTCAATCCAAATTACAAAGAAAATAATACCTCTTATTTATTTACAAAAGAAAATAATATATCTCAATTATTTTAAAAAAAATAATATTTTTCATTCTATAATTCTTAGGGAGTCATCCATATGGACTTCAATTGCCATTTATAACACTCCCCTTGGATGACCTCTTTATGAAGAACGTGCCTCATTAAATCTTACTGAGAAAAATCTTGTGGGAAAAAAACTTAGCTAAGAAAAAGGAGTACAATATTCTCTTGAATTGATTAGGACATACTATCCCATTAAAATCTTACTTGAAAAATCCAATGGGACAAAATCAAGGTGAAAGAAATTAAAAGAGTACAGTACTCTCCCTGAAAACCAGTTCCATAATCAACTTAAGTTTTTGAGCCATCACATCTCAATGTTATAAATTAATTTTTTAAATATCGCTGTTATGAGCGTCTTGGTGAATAAGTCAGCTAAATTTTTACTTGAGCGAATTTGTTGCATATTAATCTCACCCTTTTTCTGAAGCTCATGAGTATAGAAGAACTTTGGTAAAATATGTTTAGTTCTATCTCCTTTAATAAATCCTTCTTTGATTTATGCAATATATGTAGCATTATTTTATATATTATCGATGGGGTATTTCTTATACAAGATAATCCATATGATTTTCAAATATGTTGAATCATGGTTCTCAACCAAATACATTCACGACTCGTCTCATGGAGCGTAAGAATCTCTGAATGGTTGGATGAAGTTGCAACCATTGTTTGTTTTATAAATTTTCATGAGATGGCACAGTCACCATGAGTAAAAACATATCCAATCTATGACTTGCCATTATGAGGATCTGATAAATAACCAGCATCAGCATATTCTAATAATTAGTACTCAAAATTATATGGGTAAAATAAACCTATGTCAACAATACCCTATAGATAGCGCATGATATGCTTAATGCCATTCCAATGTCTTCTAGTAGGAGTAGAACTAAATCTTGCTAATAAATTTATTGCAAAGACAATATCAAGCCGAGTATAATTAGCAAGATACATAAGTGCCTCAATTGCATTTAGATATGGTACTTCAGGATTAAGAAGTTCTTCTCTCTTCTTTGGGTCGAAAATAATCATTTTTCAAATCAAGCGATCTCACAACCACAGGAGAACTAAGTGGATGAGCTTTATTCATGTAAAAATGCTTTAGAACCTTTTTAGTATATGCTGATTGGTGGATGAAAATTCCACTTGATATATTCTATTTGAAGACCAAGATAATATTTTGTCTTACCCAAGTCTTTCATTTCAAATTCTTCTTTCAAATAAGTTGTAGCCTTTTAAACTTCTTCAGAAGTTCCGACATATACAACAATGATAGCAAACTCAGTATCAATTTTTTTAATAAAAATATATAGCCATATTAAATTATTAGAGTATCCCATTTTTAATAAATATTCACTGAGTCTATTATACCACATTCTACCAGATTGTTTCAATTCGTACAAGGATTGTTGTAATTTGACCGAGTACATATTGTGAGAATTTAAATATTTTACTCAAGGTATTTTAAATCCTTAAGAAACTTTTATATATACATTGCAATCTAACGATTCATATGAATATATTGTTATTACATCCATAAGACGTATATCAAGTCTTTCTTTAGCTGCTAAACTTATCAAAAATCTAAAAGTTATGGCATCTATCACAGGAGCATATATCTCATCAAATTCAATTTTAGGTCTTTGCGAAAAATCTTATGCAACTAATTATGCTTTGTATCTTACGATTTCGTTTAATTCATTTCGCTTTTTTGTGAATACCCATTTATAGCCAACTGGTTTAATATCCTTTGGAGTTTGAACTACAGGTCCAAATACTTTACGTTTATGGAGAGAATTTAATTCTGCTTGAATTACTTCTTTCCTTTTTTTTTCAATCATCCCGTTGTTGGCATTCGTTAATGCTTTTGGGCTCGTGATCACCACAAGCAATACTAGATGCTATTGCATAAGTAAATACATTATCAACAATAATTTTCTTTCGATCCCATATTTCATCTTTTGATATATAGCTAATTAAAATTTCATTATTTTCTTGCACCTGGACTGCTTCAGGAGCCTCAACTAAAATTTCTTTATTTCTAATAATTTAGTTATCCATAGAAGCTATATTATCAATAGTTTGTCTTACTTCAGAAATTTCATTTTCCTTGTATACCATTTTACTTGAATTTCTTTTCCTTGGAACTTTATCTTTTGCACTAAGTGGTCTTTCACGCTTCAAACATGGCGCAGGTTGTTCTGCAGCCGTATGAATTGATTGTCCTGCTGGGACTTCTATTTGAGCTAGAGTATTTTCATCTAAAATATAAGATTTGCATACCCTTTTTGTGTCTGTAAATGCGTCGGATAAATTATTTGCTATACTTTGTAAATGAAGAATCCTTTGAACTTTCAGTTCATACTGATTCGTTCTTGAATCAAGAAATGTTAAGTTTGGTACATTCTATGATAACTTATATTGTGCTTCTGATACCTTTTTATCTCCTCCTAATGATGGGAATATTATTTCATCAAATTGACAATCTGCAAATCGAGCAGTGAATACATCACTTGTTAAAAGTTTAAGATATCTAATGATAGATGGACCATCAAAACCAACATAAACTCTAAGTTTACATTGAGGTCCCATCTTAGATTTTTGGGGTGGAGCAATTGGAACGTACACAGCACAACCAAAATCCTTAAATGTGAGATGTTCAGTTATTGACCAACTATAAGTTATAGTAGGAAATATGTGTGGTAAGCAATTAGTCTTATTCGAATCAATGATGCAGCATGTAAAATAGCATGCCCCCAAATAGATACAGGCAACTTAGCTTTCATCAATAATGGCCGAGCAATGAGCTGCAACCTTTTAATAAATGATTCTGCTAGGCCATTTTGAGTATGCACATGAGTAACAGGATGCTCAACATTGATTTCAATTGACACACAAAAGTTATCAAAGATTTTTGAAGTAAACTCACCTACATTATTTAATCAAATAGATTTTATAGGAAAATCAGAAAATTGTGCTCGTAATCGTATTATCAAAGCAAGCAATTTAGTAAATACACTGTTCTGAGTAGACAATAAAGAAACATGGGACCATCTTATGGAAGCATCAATTAGGACCATAAAGTATCTAAATGGTCCACAAGGAGGATGAATTGGACCACATATGTCCCCTTGAATTCTATGCAAGAATGTAGGAGATTTAATTGCTAACTTTGTGAATGAAGGTTTATGTATTAATTTTTCAAGTGAACATACAAAATAATAGTAATCACTAGTTAGAAGAATCTTCTGATTCTTTAATAAATGTCTATTTGAATTTTCAATAATTTTGCGCATCATTATTGATTCAGGATGAATAAGTCATTCATGCCAGAGAATAAACATTTCTTTATTAGTGAACTTATGGTTCAATACTATATTTATCTCAATTGCATGAATCATTGTATAGTACAATCCAGACGAAAGAACAGAAAGTTTTTCTAACTTAAGTTTTCTATTTGAATAATAAAAAATGATGCACAAAAATTCTTTACCATGTTCACTTTTTATCCCAATATGATACCCATTCTAGCGAATATCATTAAAGCTTAGTAAATTTCTTCTAAACTATGTTGAATAAAGGGCTTTCCTAATTTTTAATTTTGTACCTTCTGATAGTATAATGGTTGCTCTTTCGGAGCCTTCAATTATATTAGAAGTACCAAAAATTGTACTGACATTTTCATTTATAAAGGTTAATTATGAAAAATATTTTTGACCCCAAAGTATGGTGTGGGTTGTAGCACTATCAGCTATGCAAAATTCTTTCGCATTCATATTCGAGTTTAATCTAAAAAATTAATAAGATTTTGATTTTATAAAATAATTTATTTATTAATTTCAAAACATAAGTATATAGACAACACACTTTATTGAAGTAAAGAAAATATAATAGAAATTATTTTTTTAACTATTTTTTCATCAATGATCGTGTGGTCAATTTTTCCTTCAGGGTGGGCAAAAAAAATTGGAGACATCAAAAGGGGTACATTTGGATTGCCATCATCATCATTAAATAAATCTGCAAAGTTTGTCTCAGGCTTTTTTTTCTTCTCTTTCATGAAAGCTTGATATAGATCTGTTAAATGCTTTGGCGTACGATAGGTACGTAACCAGTGACCTTTCATTCCACATCTATAGCAAACATTCTCTCCAGGTTGTATCTTTTTTTTTATCAAAGCTTGTACCAATTTTTGGATTCTGCCACTTCAAGTGGCTTACCCCAATATTCTTGAAACCACCACGACCACAGCCACACCATGGCCCCGGCCACGACCTCGTTCATACCCATGCTCATTATTTTGGAATGACACCACATTCACTTCAAGAAATGGTGTAGAACCGGTTAGACGAGACTCATGATTTTTTAATAATAATTCATTATTCTGCTCAGCTATCAGAAGGCATGAAATTAGTTCAGAATATCTTTTAAATCTACATTCTCGATACTGCTGCTGTAGGAGCACATTTGAGATGTGAAAAGTAGAGAATATCTTTTCCAACATATCCTCATCTGTTACATTCTCTCCACATAGTTTTAACTGTGAATTGATCCAGAACAAAGCAGAATTATATTCAAACATGATTTTAAAATCTTGCAACCTCAGGTACATCCAATCATACCGTGCCTTTGGAAGAATGATCGTCTTCTGATGGTCGTATATTTTCTTTAGATTATTCCATAATATTAGTGGATCTTTCAAAGTAAGGTATTCAACCTTTAAACCTTCATCAATATGATGTCGAAGGAAAATTAAAGATTTCGTGCGATCTTGCAGGGATGCGGTATTTTCTTCTTGAATCATGGTTTCAAGATTCATAACATTAAGATGCATCTTAGCATCCAAAATCCAAAATAGATAATTCTTGCCCATAATATCAAGAGCAGTAAATTACAGATTTGCCAAATTCAACATATTTAAACTGAAAGTTATAAAGTAAATAAATATTAATAACTATGTCTCTTATAAATCTATTCTACAATCGAATAGCCTATGAAGACTTCTGGAAATAATTCTCAAAATTTTCTTAATAGCGGTTGAGGAGGAGGATTAGCCCAATAGATTGTGAGAATTGAATATTTTCAAAAGAATACAATTAAAACTTAAAATATATCTTCAAGAATAAACTAAAGTGGATTCAAACTTGGGACCTCCTTCTCCTTCGAGATGCCTTGCACTACTAAATTAGAAAGCTTTTCATGCTAATAACGTGTTCTATAATAATATAATATATAATGAAAAGATCAGAGAGACAATGAGAGGATGAGAGAGAGAAAAAGAAGAAATTCTTTCACAAGATAATCACACATTCTTATTCTATTTTCAAACCCTTTTATAAGCTTTTCAATCCAAATTACAAAAAAAATAATACCTCTCATTAATTTACAAAAAAAATAATATATCTGAATCATTTATAAAAAAAATAATATTTTTCATTCCATAATTCTTAGGAAGTCATCCATATGGGCTTCAATTACCATTTATAACATAATTTAAATAATAATAAATTATTCATTATTATTAAAAAATAATATTTTATTATTAGTCAAACTATAATATTTTACTATTAAATAAAAATAATAATATTTTATTATTAATAAAAGATAATATTTTATTATTTAAATTAATAATAATAATAAAATATTATTTTTGATAAAAATAATAAAATATTTTTTAATAAAAATAGTAAAATGATATTATTTTATTAATATTAAAAATAATAATAACATATTATATAAAAATAATATTTTTAAATAATATTTTAATATTAATTTTATAAAAAATATTTTTTTAAAAATAATATATTATTATACAAATTATATTTTTTAAATTAATAAAAAAATATTATTTTTTACTTTTTTTTTCTTTTTTTCCATCCCACTCCAAATATTTCGTTTACTTTTTTTCCCTCCCTTATCTTTTCCCTTCCCTTTCCTTCCTCCTGCAGCTTCGCAGCAACCCCCATCCCCACCACCCCCTGCCCACCCCTACATGCCCCCGACGATCCGCAACAATCTCATGAGGCCCAAGCCATGGCCCCACTATCATCCACGCCGCACACCGCATCTATCTCCGTGCGACCACCAAATCCCTTACCCTCCGCTCCCTTGGCTTCGGAAAACCCCGTATCTCCTATGGCTTCGCCCGACCACCACCCTTCTCCCTTTCGATCTCGACGAACATGCAGCCCACCCCCCAAAGCTCCATGTGACCACCACCCCCTCCCTCCCGGCCCCGACGAACCTGCGGCTCTGCGCGACCACCCCTCCCTCCGCCCCCCTCCCCACCCACCACCTGTGCCCTTTCATCCTTCACCGGCATCCTCTCCATTGTGCCTCTCAAAAAGGAACAAAATTAAAAAAAAATAAATCACGTAGATTTTATTTTTTAAATTTAAATTTAAAAATATATAATGAGGTAAGTTGAAATCGTATGTTGAACATGCATTTTTATGCTTGACATCGCATATTCAATATGCGATTTTGCCACCTCACATCTCCATCATCCCAATTACTATATTTTGAAAAATAAAATAAAAAATAGGATCGATTTAGAAATAAATATTTTAAAAATATTATTAAAAAATCTTCTTTATATCCAACTTTATTATGAAATGAAAAAATTATTATTAAAATAAAATTTTAAAAAGAAAAGAAAAGAAAAGAGAGCAACGAAATGTGGAGAGCTACAAAATGAATTCTTCTCCTTCTCCAATATTCTTCACATTTGATTTTACCCATGGAAAATGAGAGAAGCAGGCGCGCTCGTATCATTTCTCGAAAAAAGATGACTTTTGAAGGGAAGTGATATTGGTTTCTTGTGGACCCCCCGAACTCCGAAGAGATGAGGGTCTGCTTCTTGGGAATGAGGGTGCAAAATAATTGGTGCTCTATAGAATGATAGAAAGCCTGATTTTTTCTTCTTCTTCTTCTCTCTCTCTCTCTCTCCTCTTTTTATTTTTATTTTTATTTTTTATAACAAGCTGACGATCATACCATTCTAGTGTAAGTATAATTCAAGAAGTCGGAATACAAAATATCATGCAATATATGTAGGCATTCTTCTTCTTATCATCAGGACCAGTCATCGATGTAGCCGGCAACAAAGAAGACAATCAATCTACAGCGCTGTTCGTCTCCTAGTAGATATGTCGAACAGTCATCATAGAGAAGTGATAGAGTGACCCAAATATCATGGAGCAGTAGATGAACCCCCAACTACTTTGCCTTATCTCGTATCCAACTAATGATTGTGATAGAGTCATCCTCCACGAAGATTCTCTTTTTTCATAACTGACACTACTATCAAAGTTGATCTTGATAAATCCTAAGGGGGGAGGCGCTTCAGAGATCAAAAGCATCCTATTGGTTACTGATGACCTTGACAAACCTCGAGGGGAGAGGCTATGAGAAGATCAAAAGCATCTTACAGGTTGCTGCATACACAGCAAGAGAGTCCCAGGAACTCGAGGCAACAAGGGCTGTCTAGCAACGTCGAATCGACAATACTCTTTTGCAAGATAATAAGTTCTCTCCAGCACCCGATGTGCTAGCACAACCTCTACATCGAAGACCAAGCTATTCCTATATAATAAAATTTGATAAATGATGTATGCCATCTTACCACCCAAGGCTAGCCCTCTATCGAGCTCCAATGGGTCGCATCCAAGAAGGAGAGCCAGGGGCCACTAGTTGCCCCTAAAGACTGGCCACCCGCCATCCCCCGATCAAACATGCCCTCGGACAATGAAGCAAGGCATGCTTCATTGTCTCGTCCCTGCTTCATTGTCTCATCCTCTAGCCCGTGAATCGGGCAAGCAACTACCAGCTCCATGTCTCTGTCTTTGAAGAGTGTTCGAGTCGGTAGCTAGTCCCAAGCGATCTTTCAAAGGAAGAGTCTAATCCTAGAATTGACCGTCACTCTCCAAATCTAAGCAGCCTCGATTCTTTCCTTCAATACATGCTTGTACATTGCAATGAGATCTTTGGTAGGGATCTTAGGGCAACCTGACCGACCCCACACTCTCAAATCATGGCTACGATGGTAGAAATAGGGATAGCAAGGATCTTGTTAGTAAGCTGACCCCCAAAAAGATGGATAATATCCTGATCTCTCTAGCCCCTACTGTCGTCAGTGATCAACTCACGAACTCGCAAGTCATCGTCCACCTTCTTACTAACGTAGGTTGGTCAATGTGAGAGGGGGAGGCTGGAGATTCAAGCATCGTGACTCACATCAACTAAAGTCCCTTCACTAATTAACTACATAATCTGGGCCATCACTACAGGCGTGTGGATACAAATCTCCCTCCAGATGGAGCAATTATATCAGTACAAATCTAGGACCCCTGGCTCCAAATTCCATACTGAGCCCTTAATATTTATTCTATAAGCAGTCAGACTGGGTGAGGAATATAGCGGCATGTCTGATAATTATGGCCTCCCTCCTAACCAGCAAGAATCGGATCCCCAGACTCCCATCTCGCACTGAATGGTAAACAACCTCCTAAGAAAGTAGGTGCAGTCCATGACCATCCTGTCTGGAGTCTCAGAAAAATTTTGAAACTATTACTCCAGACCCCTGAGATAAGAGCATGGCACAATAATATTTGTTAGGAGATAAATCAGGATCGAACTTAAAATAGATCTGACGAGAGTGGTCCTTCTTATCATAGAGAGGGCATTGGCCTGCCAACTCTCGAGGTGCTTTCGAACCTGCTACTCCATGGGCCTGCAGTCAGCCTTCCAAAGCCTCCGTTCTATGATAAGAACACCAAGATAGGTTAGAGTCCCGATTTGCGTAAGAATCCCCAGCCTATCCTGAATTGCCTACTTTATCTGGGTCTTCATTTTGGAGCTAAAGGTGCTAGTAGACTTCTGCAGATTCATGAGCTAGCTAGACACCTAACAATAGTTCTCAACAATGGACACGAAGCACCTCACATTTTACATTGAAGCCCAACCAATAAGCAAGTAATCATCTGCAAATAAGAGATGTGAGAGCAGTTGGATCCTGGGGGTAAGGCAGTAAGGCTCTAGCTTTTCCCTTTGAACCATTGCGTGAAGAGCACAAGACAAAACATTAGCATATAAAATAAATAAGTAGAGAGAGAGAGGACATCCTTGACGAAGGCTACATGCCGAGTGAAAGAACTTTCTCAGGAAGCCATTGATCTTGAGACCTCTACATAGTTCATGATCCAATCAATCTATCTATCTTACAAGCCGAACTCATGGAGTATCCGATACAAGAACCGCCAGCTCATCTAGTCATACCTTCACTTCATGTCCAGCTTAATCGCTATTAAGCTCTGACGGATGGAAGTATGCCGCAAGTTATGCATAAACACCTGAGCAAACAAAATGTTGTGAATAATGCAGCAACTACCGAAAAAAGCATCTTATTTCTGACTAATTAGGTATGAAATAATCGATTTCAAATGTCCAACTAGGACCTTCGCACATATTTTATAAAGAGTGGTGGAAAGATTGATCGCTTTGAAATGTCACAGGACCGACGCATCAAATCTCTTTGAGATGAGGATAATCACAACATTCTCTTCTATTGCTTTGAAATATCTTTAATGTTAAACACCATCTGCACTATCTTAATCATCACTCCACCAATGATCGCCCAATATCAATGGAAAAAGAGGGATTAAAAACCATCCAACCCCAAGATTTTATCCTCCCCGAGAGACAAAAGACTCCACACACCTTTTTCAACCAATACTAAACGGGTCAAGTCTTTATTCTCCTCGTCAAAGATACTCCATCCCCACCCAATGTGATGTTTCAACAAAACCTGAAAAATTTAAAAATCTAGCCTCTAATCTCCTCCCTGTTCTCAACCATCCTACCATCACTCTCCCTCGGCTATCTGATGCAGTTAGTAGACTTTCAAACCATCCTGATGCAGTTAGTAGACTTTCGAACCATCAACAATTGATGAAAGAACCTGCATCATAAACTTTTGCCTCCACGGTATTTCTTGAATTCTGAATGAAAAATAAGTATACGATGCTCCAAGAGCCTGCGGCAACCCTCGGATTAGGCTTTCCTTTCCTACACGTCTAAACACGGGAGAGTCTTTTATTATTATTTTCTTATTATTTTAATGAAGGAAATGGGGGAGTTAATTTTTCCCTCTTCCCTGCTCTTCCGTCTTTGCTTTCTTTCTCTTCAACCGGGAAGATTTATTTTTATTATTTAAAAACTAGAGTTGCGAAGAGAACTATGGAAGGGGGCTTGCAGACGGCGATTGCAATCTTTAGAAAGTTATACAACTTCACTTGATCCTTACCAAACCCATATTTACCGGATTCCATCCACTCTTACTGACTAGAATTACTGGAAAACGCTTACCGTAAACTGGCCTCACCAGCCATTTATGGGCCACATCCGCACAGTTCATATGCACTGATAAGAAAAGCCGTCAACGAACCAATACTGGAGTACTCTGCTTCTGTTTATAGATCTAACCTCATTCTGAAAGGAAGTAACCTAGGATGTGCCCATTGTTTCCTTGATAATTTCATGCAGACCTGGGAGCAGCAATGGTGAGCAACATGGCCGAACAAACACTCTGAAATATATACAAAGGGCTTCGCAGCCCCCCTAGCCTACCGAAATGATAAAAGAATATCATTTAGCCTGGGTTGAGATGGTGGGAAAGCTGATGGAGCTGTAAATAACGAGTAGATAAATCACATGGGAGAACAATCATTTAGGGGGTAGGTAACTCAATCATTTAGATACATCTGCAAGCTCATTAACCAAAGCACTGAAGCAACCAGATAGGTAATAGAAACCACTAACCGATGGGCCCCAGAACAGGTGGTTCCTTCAAGAACCGGGATTCAATGGGTTTGGACCGTGCTTCCGGAAGCTTTGGCTCAACGTCTGGTTCTTGACTCGCAGGCTCACATGGTTGGACTGTACTCTGCTTATTGTCAATCAAAATGGAAGCAATGAGTTTAAAACACCAATTGTTAATGTCATGCCAGTTACATGAAGAATCAATACAAAATAACCAAGTCTCAAAGAAAAAATTAGCATAAATATTCAACATTTGTTAACCTTCAAAATTAACATACACTGCTTATTGTTTAAATATCAGAGAAGTTGCACATGTCAAATAAATATTGAATATTTAATAAGTTTATATACAATTAAAAATGACAAAATAGGGGTCTTGGTTTTGCAAATGCTCATATTAATCTATCAGATTAGAGAGAGAGAGAGAGAGATTTAAATATTGTGTAATTGATTGGGAGCATAGAATAGAATGCGCCCAACAGAATGCAATCAGAAAAGACTAAAACCAGGTATTAACCATATTAATCAACTATTTACATTGATTCATCTGGAGTGAATGTACTCTTGCACGTTCAATATTGATAAAACATAATGCAGGGATATTGAGTTCAAATTGAACGAAATCAAGAGTGCAGCAACAATAACAGCTTGAAGACGGTCAACCAGAAACCTTTCAGCGAAACATCAGTTTGAGGTCATAGTTGCGCAAAGAGAGAAATAATTGCAGAGGACCACCAAGAAATTCCACACGATGTATATTTTTGCATATGTGTGCAACAAATAAAACTAAAACCAAACCCTCAAGCCTCCTCCAGACTGAACTACTTTTGTCAAGACTACTAACGTTTCTAGATCCTTTCTCAGAACTTGTACTTCTCTTTGGCTAAATACAAACTAAAAAAATGTAATTATCAAGAATAACAATTCATATGCAGCTTTAACCATACCGAATATTCAATGGATGATAATATATGACACATAGCTTAAATACATTATGCTCAGTTGTAAGTCACCTAGATTTATAGTATGACAGAATTATGATAATATCACAAAAAAGTCATGTTATCAAGAGCAAAGTATAATTAAAACAAGTGGTATAATAGGTTATTTTGTTTCATTGACTACAACATTGCATGACAGACTTTTCTTTGCAAGCGTACATATAAAAACGTAAATAAGAGAGCAGCTTTAAGAAAGCACAAGCACATGCGTGTCATGAATCAACAATAATGGGGAGGAAACCATGTTAGCTCAAACTATAAAAGTAGCAATTTGGTGACACGTTTCCTTCTTTTCCGTAGCACACTGCATTACTGCTTCTGCCTAAGAAACATAAAATCTTGTCCACAGGAGGAGCACACCAGGTCTTTGCCAGGTCTTTGACTAAATCTATCTAGATCATCTAAACACAGGTATAGATGCAAATCATGAATTTTATTAATGGAATTTGAAGAGAATTCTAGTCATCTTTATCAATGGATCTAAAAACAGATGGTGGTGAATAACCATCATATCCTCAAAAAAATTCTATTAATCTTTATTATGGAATGGATTGTTCAACATACAGCCTGGACGTATGGATGGAACTGCTAGAGGTATTGCATGTCATGAGTATGTGGATTTAATAATCACAATCTTACTAAACAGGCCCTTTCCTAGTTATTTGAGGAGGATCTTTGATTATTTTTTCTTAACGTTTTAACAATCTTTCTAAAGTGAAGATTATGAATTAGTAGGTGAAGATCATGAATAGAAAGTGCCAAACAGAATATAAAGGAATTTTTTATCAGGTGGCTATATGACTATTCTTCAATGTTAAAATGGCTAAGAGGATAGAAAATTACATTGCAAAACATGAGCCTACTAATTATGGGGGTGTTAGGATCAAGTGGCAAAACTAGAAGAGGAAGAGAATACAAGCATGAATAAAGAAAGTGTGGAAGGAGAATTTATGATTGTCTTGCCATCAGCAACATAAGCCAGAAGCGACATCTTAGAAAAGTGAGTCTTGAGTCAAGAGAAACAGGGTCAGAAAGAAAAGAAGGGATTGGATACTGTTGACGCAGAAACTGGTCGTCACCGGAGTTGAGGCCGAAGAGGCTGCCGCCGGGGACCTGCAAAATAAAGTCTCGCTCGGAGCCGGTGGGTGGTGGCTCCGGCAAGACCCTCCGACGCTCAAGTCAGTTCCTGTCAACAGGAATGGAGTGCTCGATAGAGTATAGAGGAGAAGAAAAGGATTTTCAGAACCTGGCCTCAGTGAATTCGGAGGGTCCTTTTATAGAGGGAGCTTGTTGTAACCGCCTTGGTTAGTAGCTGTCGTGATCAATGCCGATCGTTATTGCCGATCGTTATTGTCGATAAATGCCGATCGTTATTGCCGATAAATGCCAATTGTTATTGTCGTGTAACCGTAGCAAGATCGCCTGCAGTAATCCATCATAAGGAGTTCGGCCATTGAGAAGCTCGTCCACTGAAGAAGTCTGTAAGGAGCCCGGCTTCCTTAGAAGCTCGGTCGTTGAAAAAATCCGCGTGGAGTCCGACTTTCGTATAAGCCCGATCGCTGGAGGGTTCCGTAAGGAGTCCGGCCCGGAGCCTGGGCGCTGGGGAGTTCGGCCGCTGGACAGGAGTTCGAGGAGCTCGGCCGCTAAGAGGGTTGGAACAAGCTCGGCCGCCGGGGTCTCGGCCGAAGCCCGGCCGCTCGGAGTCCAAAGGGGCTCGGGCAATAAGTAGTTCGGCCGCTTGAGGAGTTCGGCCGCTAGGGGCCTGAAGGATCTCGGTCGGCTGAGAGAATGGTCGCTTGAGGAGTTCGGCCGCTAAGAGTCTGAAGCTCGGCCGCTTGATAGTTCAGTTGGTTGAAAGACCTCGGCTGAGGCTCAGCTGCTGAGAAGCTCGGTTGGATGTAGTAGTTCAGCTAGGACGCGTCCGCTGAAGTTCTTCCGCATTGACCACATTAGGCTGGGACCGAACTTGACTTTGGCAAGAGCGGGATTTATCCCCAATACTAGCCCCCCCACTCCCGAGTTCGAAATTCGAAGGAAGGGAGTGCAGATAAGGCGACTGCCAAAGTTTTTCTTCCGGGCTTCGTATCGGTCCATGTCGAAGTTCGAGGGGAGATTTCATTTCTCTGGCTAAAGTTGATGCTGAAGTTGAGGCTCTCTAGCCGAGGTTGATTCGGTCAAAAATCCTATCTCTCGCCGAGGTCGAAGTCGGCGCTCTTCAGCCGAGGTCAGCCTAGTCGCTCGGGGGGACCTTATTTGGCCGAAGTTGATAAGATTGCTCGGAGGATATCTCATCTCCTTTGGCTGAGGTTGATGTAAGTGCTCGCGTTAGGACGAGGTCTTCCTCTTGCTCCTAACGGGCCGTGGGGGCACATGCGGACCGTCGTCCGAGCCTCTCCCCCCATCTCGTCTAAGGTGAACGAGGCCTTCGACTTTGCTCGCGTTAGGACGAGGTCTTCCTCCTGTTCCTAACGGGCTGTGGGGGCACATGCGGACCGTCGTCCGAGCTTCTCCCCCCGTCTCTCGTCTAAGGTGAACGAGGCCTTCGACTTTGCTCGCGTTAGGACGAGGTCTTCCTCCTGTTCCTAACGGGCTGTGGGGGCACATGCGGACCGTCGTCCGAGCTTCTCCCCCATCTCGTCTAAGGTGAACGAGGCCTTCGACTTTGCTCGCGTTAGGACGAGGTCTTCCTCCTGTTCCTAACGGGCTGTGGGGGCACATGCGGACCGTCGTCCGAGCTTCTCCCCCCATCTCGTCTAAGGTGAACGAGGCCTTCGACTTTGCTCGCGTTAGGACGAGGTCTTCCTCCTGTTCCTAACGGGCTGTGGGGGCACATGCGGACCGTCGTCCGAGCCTTCTCCCCCCATCTCGTCTAAGGTGAACGAGGCCTTCGACTTTGCTCGCGTTAGGACGAGGTCTTCCTCCTGTTCCTAACGGGCTGTGGGGGCACATGCGGACCGTCGTCCGAGCCTCTCCCCCCATCTCGTCTAAGGTGAACGAGGCCTTCGACTTTGCTCGCGTTAGGACGAGGTCTTCCTCCTGTTCCTAACGGGCTGTGGGGGCACATGCGGACCGTCGTCCGAGCTTCTCCCCCCATCTCGTCTAAGGTGAACGAGGCCTTCGACTTTGCTCGCGTTAGGACGAGGTCTTCCTCCTATTCCTAACGGGCTGTGGGGGCACATGCGGACCGTCGTCCGAGCCTCTCCCCCCTCGTCTAAGGTGAACGAGGCCTTCGACTTTGCTCGCGTTAGGACGAGGTCTTCCTCCTGTTCCTAACGGGCTATTGGCTGCTCCTTCGCTGTCATCGTACAGTTTTTGCATCCAGAAACAATATTATCGGAAGGAAAGAATGTTACCGAAGAAAAATTACGGACAGCACATCCCCGTTTCAGGGTCGTCGGGGCGTTCTTCCTCCATGTGCCCCCACGGCCCGTTAGGAGCAAGAGGAAGACCTCGTCCTAACGCGAGCACTTACATCAACCTCAGCCAAAGGAGATGAGATATCCTCCGAGCAATCTTATCAACTTCGGCCAAATAAGGTCCCCCCGAGCGACTAGGCTGACCTCGGCTGAAGAGCGCCGACTTCGACCTCGGCGAGAGATAGGATTTTTGACCGAATCAACCTCGGCTAGAGAGCCTCAACTTCAGCATCAACTTTAGCCAGAAATGAAATCTCCTCCGAACTTCGACATGGACCGATACGAAGCCCGGAAGAAAAACTTTGGCAGTCGCCTTATCTGCACTCCCTTCCTTCGAATTTCGAACTCGGGAGTGGGGGGGCTAGTGTTGGGGATAAATCCCGCTCCTGCCAAAGTCAAGTTCGGTCCCAGCCTGATGTGGTCAATGCGGAAGAACTTCAGCGGACGCGTCCTAGCTGAACTACTACATCCGGCCGAGCTTCTCAGCGGCTGAGCCTCAGCCGAAGTCTTTCAACCAACCGAACTATCAAGCGGCCGAGCTTCAGACTCTTAGCGGCCGAACTCCTCAAGCGACCATTCTCTCAGCCGGCCGAGATCCTTCAGGCCCCTAGCGGCCGAACTACTTATTGCCCGAGCCCCTTTGGACTCCGAGCGGCCGGGCTTCGGCCGAGACCCCGGCGGCCGAGCTTGTTCCAACCCTCTTAGCGGCCGAGCTCCCCGAACTCCTGTCCAGCGGCCGAACTCCCCAATGCCCAGGCTCCGGACCGGACTCCTTACGGAACCCTCCAACGATCGGGCTTATATGGAAGTCGGACTCCACGCGGATTTCTCCAACGACCGAGCTTCTAAGGAAGCCGGGCTCCCTACAGACTTCTTCAGTGGACGAGCTTTTCAATGGCCGAACTCCTTATGATGGATTACTGCAGGCGATCTTGCTACGGTTACACGACAATAACAATCGGCATTTATCGGCAATAACGATCGACATTTATCGACAATAACGATCGGCAATAACGATCGGCATTGATCACGACAGCTACTAACCAAGGCGGTTACAACAAGCTCCCTCTATAAAAGGATCCTCCGAATTCACTGAGGCCAGATTCTGAAAACCCTTTTCTTCTCCTCTATACTCTATCAAGCACTCCATTCCTGTTGACAGGAACTGACTTGAGCGTCGGAGGGTCTTGCCGGAGCCACCCCCCACCGGCTCCGAGCGAGACTTTATTTTGCAGGTCCCCGGCGGCAGCCTCTTCGACCTCAACTCCGGCGACGACCAGTTTCTGCGTCAACAGATACATTACTTAATTTTGATCGACTTGCCTCAGAAACCAGTGTCCTTTTATGCCATGACAAAGTACATTATGGATAAATATCTGAGTCAGAATCAAAAGATGAAATATTAGATAATAAGAACCAGAAGGAAAGCACCAAGTAACATAACAGAAAAAAGAGTCCTAATATTTGATATTTTAATGAACATACAAGCCACCTTTCTAGAAAGGGGCTTAACAATAAGCTGTAGAGGTACTTTTGGAGGTCAGCATGTAACTTACAACTTGTACCTTAGCATGTTCTAGATCCAGAGCTTTCTCCAATAGAAAATATCTAGTTCTGGTAAACTAAACCATTCTTCTTTGCACTTCTCTGCATTGATAAAGTGAAGAGTAGTCTGGACATGATTGGCTTCCCTTTGCAACTCCTGAATAACCCTGCAATACAGTAACAGCAAGAAACTAAGAAATGTTCCAAATGCCAGTTCCAATACCAACTATTTGATACTTCAAAGGACTACTAATATTTGCAGGGCCGGAATTTGCACCTTCATTCACTTGAACACCTTCGGTAAAGGATCCATTTATAAAAGGAAGATTTAATTCTTGGTGCACAACATCAGCAAGCCCAACATATGTATCATCTATTATAGCTTGCCATCTTGCATAGTAATAACTTTAATGCAGAAGATGTAACTCGATGCCAAAATATAATGTAATCAAACATCGAAGCAGCAAGCAGAAAAAAACTTGATATTGTATGCAGATCGTATCTGACTTGAAGTCACAGACACTGATAAATAGAAGAACTACAAACATAATCAGTATCACTTTTGCTATTCACTCATTGAAAACTTGCAGTTTCAATTATTGATTTTATAGAAAAAACCTAACCACTCATGAAACAAGCATAAACTGTGTTAACTTTACACTCGGTGTTCAGCTCCAAGAATATGTGCTATATATATATATATATATAGAGGATAGGCTTAGGTAAGGTCATCGGATTTGGACTCAAATCCGGTCAGATCAAAACTAGATAATGGAGGTCTTACATCGATGATCCAAGCCGCTGGATGTGATCTACTATCTTAAAACTACTTGCACACCAAAAATCATATAATTTTAAGATCCCTATCCTATGCATCAAGTGATTAAGAAATACATCTAATTCAATTTTATTTAGGCTGTCCAA
This sequence comes from Cocos nucifera, assembly GCA_006176705.1. NCBI lineage: Eukaryota > Viridiplantae > Streptophyta > Magnoliopsida > Arecales > Arecaceae > Cocos > Cocos nucifera. The sequence continues at coordinate 802,201 of QRFJ01004155.1, read as the reverse complement.
TTTTGGACATTCAAGCTGTCCAATTTTTGACTACTTGATGCATAGACTAGGGATTTTCAAATCATATGATTTTTTGTGTGTAAACAGTTTTGAGGTAGTAGATCACACACACACATAAAAGATAAAAACTCTTTCAACTCATCATAATAACTTTAGCTCTCAACCTTTTCTCTTTTTAGAGATCGGTCAAGGATGCAGGTATTAAAATAGTTTTGCAAAATGTCATTTTTCTTGTATGCTTAAGCTGATTGGGAAGTTCAGATAAGAAACAAGCATACTGAAAATCCTCTAGAAAATAATATTGTTTGTTTGGAATAATATAATTTGGATGATTTTTTTCCTATGTCTTTTTTCCTTCTTGCTATGTCATGCACCGGAAACGTCATGTGTCCAAATTTGATCTTTGCTTCTGTGTCCATGAAAAAAAATTAGCATAAGCAACAAAGGACTATACCATGATATTTGCACGTATAAATAACTAATGACCATTCTAACAAGTTATTTGTTACAAAATGGGGTAAAATGGAAGAGAAAGAAGAATGTGTCTATCAAACCATCTAAGTCTACAGGCCCAATAATGTTAAGAAAAGATCCCACGAACATACTTTAATTTCCTGATGCCATGCTCATATTGTCTGACAATAGCTCACATCACCTGACAATCTAATACATATGTGGGCTATCATTCAGCTTTCAGGAAGCAGTCCACTCCAAATGTGGCAGTAATCCAACGTCGAAAATGACAATTCTACATGTCAACCACTTCATATGTGCATGCCTAATGGCGGACTACTCACAGGTCATCCAACTTTATATCCGAACGCCCACCACTTCATGACCAAACGCAACTGACTTAAGTTCTCAACATCAATTTCAACTTTACAAAGATTGCTAAAAACTTTTGCTCTGCACATTCTTCCATCTTTGTTCCTCTACCTATTCTCTTCATCCTAATCATTAACCTCACACATCTAGCCACCTCATTATGGAGATCTACCCCAACCCAAAATGGCTAGTGACTGATCTAAACCCCAAAATGAAAATTATCAGTCAAAGATAACCACTCTTCCATCCTTGTACCTGCCCAAATTCTTCAGTCATTGATTCCTCCAGAAGAAGCTGTGAGACAATGATGCTAATTCTGACTCCCCAGTAATAAAAGCCATGACCCCTCTCCAACAGAAAAAATCAAGCAGAAAATTTAGTAAACAAACCGCTAATTCTACTTCATCCCATGCCAGGCCAACCCCAGCACTAGGAGCTAAAATTATCCTCCAACGTGCAAGCATTTGCAATCATTGTAAACAATAAATGTAAGGATGACTTATGCTGACTAAGCAAACGGAAGAAAGGGCTTGCTACTGATAATAAATTATATAAACTAATAAATGCACGATTATGACATGCATCTCCCAGAAAAGTCAAATTCATTAATTAGCAAGTTAATCAATTTGATAAAGCTTGCGTTAAAAAGATCAGAAGGCAGCAGCATCCGAATTTGCATTGATTATGGACCAAAAACTTGCACAAGAAAGAGCAGAGACATACCTTGCATGATGACACATTGCAGAAAATGCTAGCTTTACCTCATTAGATAACTTGGATCACCACTGAATGACACAGAAATCATGTACCTTCCAGTGCCTCATAAACAAATGTATACAATTCAAAGCAATGCCACGTATAACATCAACAGCATGATTGCGACAGCTCAAATAATTCAACATCACAATAATTCGCCGCAAACATATTAACAAATAAAATGGTAAAAGTATAGGTGAACCTCAGCATGAACAAGAGCAATATATCAAGATAATTAAAACTATGAAAAGGTGCAACCTTTTCCTGCCAAAGGACTAGAAATACACGGATAAGAAAGAAGAAAGCATCACACGCACATATACTCACCAAACAAACTTTTTTTTCATTCATGCAATTCTTATTAATAATACTGAACTTTATTTTACTCAATGAGTAATCTGTCCATTCTCAACACACAGACCATACAACACGCCTGCATATCTCTCAGTGGAGCCGTTGAAGAACGACTCCTTCAACTTCCTAAATGTGCACGAGGTGAGCAGGCTGTCCGATCCGGCCTGGTGGCAGATCCCAACCCTCTCAACATCCAGAAGCTCCGCGAGCTTGTTCAGCCCGCCATGGAGGCTGTTGCAGAACTTCATCAGGTGCTTGATGTCATAGACCGTCGGGAAGTAGATCTTGATCAGATTAAAGAAGCCGGCCTGGGTATCGGGAAGGTTCTGGCAAGTGAGCAGCTTGAGAAGGTAACCGAAATCATAACCACTATGAAAGGTGACCCAGTGGACAGAGTCATTAAGCACGATGCCCGACGACATGAGAAGCTCTCCGAAACGGTTGGTGTCGATGCCCCTCTCATTGTTCTTCTTAAAATCGATGCCGCTCTGGCGGAGGAGCTCGATGGAGTCGGATGCAAATATATCATGGTGGACGTCGAACTCCCGGAAGTTGAACTGCCAGACACAGCCGTGGCCGGTGCCGCAGGTTGGGAGGTTGCCGGACTCGTCCGAGAAGGTGAGCCCCAGCTGGATCAGCTTCAGCATGTCGACGTTGGCCTTGAGGGTGGCGTAGTTGAAGTCGGAGCTCGTCTTGAAGTTGCCGAGGGGGCGGGCGACGATGCCCGGGAACTCAGTGTCCATGGCTACATACGGGAAATCATCAACAATCTCGCGAATCAGGGCGAACTCCGCGTCGACGTTATCGTTCCACACCTCCCGGATCTGGACCGTCTCGTTCTTCGGCAGGATGGACGACATCGCAGAACATGAAAAAAAAAACCTAGACGATCTAAAGGTCGAGCAAACCCTAACCCTTAATAAAACCAAATCGAGAGATGGAAACCCTAGAAATGGGAGGATAGGGCCAAGATCTAACCTCAAATGGGTGGAATCTGGAGGAGGACGCAGCGGATCTCGCGAGATCTCGGCGAGGAGTAGTGGGGATCGGGAGAATTTAGGGTTGTGGGAATCCTTTGAGGGCGGCGGAGGAAGGGGGGAGGAAGAAGGGATATTTTTTTTGGAGGTCAAAAGAGGCGCTTCGAGGAGGCCCACAGAGGGAGGAGGGGCATCTAAGGACGAGCTGTTCGCCTCACTCCCATCATCGCGTCAAGGCGGAAGGGGGGAAGGTCTCTCGCTGGCGGAGAAAAGAAAAGATCGGGAGCGGGGAAGATGAGGATAAAAAGTACGGCCCCCCTATCGTTCCCCTGCCCTGCCAGCAACGCCTATGTCCGAACTAATCTTCGACGTGTTCTATTTTCAATGGCGAGGAAGGGACTCCAGTCCAATCGTCAGACGACGCGTGTTGACCCGGTGTCTTTAGTAGGAACAGAGAATGAGAGAATGACTAATGGTGGGGCCCCGCGCAACACGTGTCGTTTATAGGCGGTGAGGGGCTATTTTTATTGGTTTTAGTTTTGATTTTCTTTTTTTTTTTTTGTTTTTAATCTTTCCCCGATCGATGGCGGGTGGTGGTAATGGTGATGAGGTCCGTTATGGACCGTGGGGTTGGGGCCAGAAAACGGTTTCCACAAGTTTTGAAACTTTTTAAGCCGTCAAGATGAGGAGCACTGCGGGATGCCAGATATCAGGATGGACACGAGTCATCGGCAGATGGGAAGTGGGTAGACCGAAATGGACGGCTGATAATGGCCTGTGGACTCGTCCGGCAGCGTGGGCCCACTCTTGGAAGGTTGGCAGCAACCGCAGCTGGGTGGTGGAGTCTGCACAGCGTGAAAGACGGACCCAACCCTGCTCACAAAACATCCAGCGGATGGACACTTGCCACGTAGCGACTAAAAAATGGCGAGGAGTTCGGTGGAGACCAAGGGCAGGCGTGTACGGAGGAGATGCACGAATCCGGATGCAAAAGATAAGAGTTTGGTCTGATTTGTGCGGTGGTGGGACTTGAGAGATGGGCTCGTCTCGTACCTGAAACAAGTACTACTGTCAGGACGAACCGGTTCGAGTTGCAAGTTCGACCCGGTCCACGCTTTAGACCGACCGGAAAGCACCACTTGGGCTACAGAAGCCGCAGCACGATCGACTTGCTTCTCGTCACCCCATGAGCTTAACCGTTAACTTTCCCCGTGATCATTAACCTTATCAAATTGCACAATCAAAAGTAGACTTATAATAACCAGGACTGACCAATTGGATGGGGCAAAGTTCCAATTTTGGTATATATGATTGAACAAAAGTGGCAGCCCCATAGTTGCGTTACAGCACAAGTCAATGTTTTCGAGAAATTGCTTCAGAGTCAAAATGCTGAGGCCCGAGTTCAACCTATTTATAACATACTTGTTGGCTTCATGGTATAGCAAGAAAATAGGTCACTGCAATTTCTCCAATTCCTCTCGGTTAAAGGTGCTGAGTTTTCTAGCAAGATGAGGTATGCATGTTAGACAACATACAAGTGGTTAAAAAACAAGTCGGAGACTTGCAACTTAATTTAAATGGAAAGAAAAGATCAACATGCCAGGAGGTAAGCATAGTGATGGTGTGCAGATTCCCTGGAAGTGGCTTGGAGAACGTGATCCAAAGGGCCAGACCCGAGAAGTAAACAAAGTAGAGCCCATTAAAAGCTGGAATTGGTCAATTCCGGCAAGCTGGAAGAGGACGTTCCGCCGCCACGGCAAACCGGGTTGCCATCTTGGAACTCTTGGATGCGTTCTTCATCTAGACAAACTAGTCCACGGTCCCGTGGGAACCGTGTGGAAAGCAGCACAGAGCTACCTCATTTGGGAACGATCAACCATGACTCTGACCCCAGGGAAAATATCTTACTAAGTCATACATGCAATTGCCGACCATATAAATCTAAAAATAGTTGGAGAATATGGACTCATGAATTCAATTATTACTCTTGGATCTAATATAATCAGTTGAAGTTTCATCCGGTCAACCTTAATAAATGGGTGAAGAGGAGTTTTTCTATTGTTTGAAGTGAAAGGCGCTCACATCCTTATCATCACGTGTCGGTATCAGTAGCTGAATGTAAAAATGGAGAAATTATACACTACATTACATTTACATGCACCACATTGCCATGCACACACATAACCATAACAGCTCATTTCTATAGCAGTGCAACAAAATGAATGCTTGATTAAGCCCACAGGAACGAGCAGCTATGATTGGCTGCATGCATAGCCACACGGTGCATGCACTACAGGGCAAAATTTCTTGTAAAAATAGTCATTTCCAAACTCTAAAATGTGTTTGCACAGAAGGCGATACTGCTACAGTGATATCATGGATTAGTTCAAGGGCAAACATGGGCTATCTTTATTTGAGAGAGATTTACTCCCTTGTATCACCTCTCACAAACTTTAAGTCTCTAATATCGAACCAGACAGCATTATCTTGCAAATCATAGTGCTACATCCTTGCAAAGACTTCAATGACCTCTCAACATCAGTACCTGTCCACTGAAAAGCTTTCAAGGAAAGCAACTCAGGTATCATAAGAGCAGCAACTAGCTTCACTAATAGAAGCAATAAAATTGAATATATCAAGTGATTCCCGAGTTGCAATAAAATAAGAAACCAAGCACTCCAAAGAGCAAACATCAGAGGAGTTTTCAAATTCTAATTTTCATATTTTAAGATCATTTAAATTTTAAGATATCAGAATTGATGCATCACTAGACTGTCCTGCACAGGAACAACAGAAGTATCTCAAGCTGTTCATCAACTTTCTCTTCACAAAAAAACCAACCACCACTTGCCAGGAGTATCATCAAGTCAGTCGGCACACTTTAGCAAACTTCCACTTGTCACATCTATTTTCTACTTCAGATAGAGATAACAATCACTGGCACAAAAAAACTATGGACAGAAAAACATTTCAATGACTAATAATAGATTGCTAAATACTCCTTACCAACTGTTTAGAATTTTACATGATAAAATGCTGCAATAGACGTCGCCAGTTGACTCAATCTTCACTCAGATTCAATCATGATTTTACAAGAATAAATCAAACAGAGAAAATGCATGATGGAAAATGACAGTAAGGCTGGTCATAACAAGACCTGCCTCTCTGAGCATAGCAACCTGATCGGGACACTTTTGCGATCGCTACATGCACTGTCCTGCAACTATCAAGGTGTATCAAAGATGTGAAGCATAAGATACACGGGTAATTTCAGCTAAAATGTTAAGTTTTTTTTTATTTAAAATGAAAAAATGCACAAAAGAAAGTCATCAACTCATTAACAATGTCAGTTTTCTTCGCAAAAGAATGAATTCCAGAACAGAAGACACAACGAGTTGTATAATGAGAGGACAAAAAAATCTTTTTTCACACATATGATAACTAGGGAATGCATTGATCTATCACGAGCAATGGTGCTTTGATATGGTTATGAAAACGAATAAAAGGCAGAGAGACACATTATATACACCTCTGACCAATAAAACTGCAGCAACACACCTCTCATACCAAAATCTTGTCAATATTCAAGTAACAGAAATAAAAAACAAATTTTTCATGTGAAGGGAAATATAATTATAAACTAAAACATAACCTTTAGCCTGAAAATTTTTTTAAGTCCACCGGTCATCAAAAATTATATGTATGGCTTGGGATGCAGTTGGACACGTTTGCTATCAGATTTGTAGTCTGTCTTGTATTTTGCTTAAAAAAAATATTTCATCCATCATGCCTCTGTTAATCAGTTGATCAGTTGATGGTTAAAAAGGGAAAAAGCAAAAAGGTGGATTGATGATTTTAAAGTTTCTCAAAATCATCAACAGTCCAATAATTCAAACCCAAATTCCTCACCCACATGGTTAAAAATAATAGGCACCAAAACAAACTTATAACTTGGTTCTGAATTTCTGATATAGCATAAACCTAAATAAGCTCTTTTTGGCCCCTAAATTTTAAAGTGAAACTCCCACTCCTTCCTAAAGTCAAGGATTTGGTGGTCCAACCAAGTGATGGAGAATGCAAATAAATTATTTACGTCTGACCCATACATATTGCCAAGATCTGCAGGAAGAACATCAGTATCAGATGCTTCCAGCAAATGAAGCTCACCTTATAAACTGCACAAACAAAAATGACATGATCCAGTAGGAAAAAAAACAAGGAATAAAGATCAAGCAGCCTCTCAACTGAATCACTTCAGAATTCTCCCAATTATTCCCCATGAACAAGTTAAAAAAATATAGCACTATGCGCAGCCTCATATGCCATATTTTTCCCCCCTTCAAACACATAGTTGGATCTTACATAACAAATGCTGAGAACTAAAAGAAAAACAAAAATAAAAATATAACAGACTATCCTCAATCATCTTAAACAAGGTATTTATAATGATTTGTTTGACAAGAGCTTTATTTTTAAGGTTTGCTAAATGTGAACATCCTCGAGGAATTATAACAGACTATCCTCAGTCATCTTAAACACGGTATTTATAATGATTTGTTTGACAAGAGCTTTACCTTTAAGGTTAGCTAAATGTGAACATGATCCAGTATCTTGAGCAACTTAAGAGTGTTTCCATACGGAGTTGAGATCTCTTCTTAGTCCTTGAAATGGCTCTCAGAACATTGATATAGATACTTTTCTCAACAGATCAATGTCAAATATCACTAATGATGATAATATTGGGATGCCGATGGATGCATCTGTTCATGGCCTCAGCAAATGATGAATCTCAAGGCCATTCTAAACAAAAGGAAGATGGATTACAAAAACCAGAAAAACAAGATATCCTTCTCCTTGTTTTGATTATTTCATTAAAACGTTTGCTCTCTACAGTAAAAACTCAATCATCTTAGGGAATTTTCGCACCATCCTGTCAAACCTTTCGTGCACCTGACAAATACAAGAACTTGCACGCACCATCTCACCTTGATTCACTATTTTGTGATGAGCATCTTAAACATAGAATTAGCAAATCAATGAAAAGTATACGGACAAAGAAGAAGCATTTTGCAGAATTCTCCAGCTAAGGATACATGAAAATAACCAACAATCAGATAATGCATTTCCAAATTCTAAAACTCAAAAAACACAAATATATGCATATAAAGGTACTCAAAATACAAAAGACCAAAGAAATGGCACTCTGAATTGCATCTAACTTAACAAAGAACTAAAGGTCATTTAGATGCCTTACAATCATAAGCATCCCACACCTTAAAAAAACACAGCGACTCCTAATATGACTCAGCAAAACAATAAAATCAGGACTTGCAATTTTATGCATGAAAAAGAAGCATCAGAAAACACCCTCTAGTTATGTTGCATGTTTCCTATTAAAAAAGACTATATAAATATAAATACTTATTCAACTTCCCTTGATAAATAAATTCAAGATAAAACAGCTAGACATCTGCATTTACAATACTTGAGGCGCCCTAAACATAATCCTATATGATCTCATGAATTGCAACTTAAGAGGGAAAAAAATCATCTCCAATGATTTGTCTATGATGCACAAAAAGAACTTGGATAGGAGGCAAATTAATGCATCTAGATTAATGCAGGAAAAAGGATTAATGAAAAAATAGTTTCAAAGGTTTAGATTTCAAAACAGTAGAATGAACTTGATTTTACAGACCAATGGGGCAGCTTGCAGCAGCTCTGCAACTGATAAGTGCCCAGTTTGCAAACTGCAGGTTATGGGTGATCACTAGATTAAAGGATGAATTAGCGTGGTAGGTTGGGAATGCTCAATGGTCAGCTTTAAAGTGCATACTCACACACCCAAAAGAATGAATTTATGGCAGATTTGTCTATGGTTGGTTCATTTAACCAAGAAAATGGTAAGTTCATACCCTCCATTTTAAGCAGCATGATCAAATGCCTTAAAACAATATCTATAAAATAAATTTAGTAGCACCTCCTTAATATTCAGCACATGAAGGAGCACAAACTTGATAAGTCAAGTGCCCTAATAAAAGAGTTCTCCATGACAATTTCTTAATTTTGGAAAATGCACCAATCACATTATGGAATGAGTAAGAAGCGACCTCAAACCTCTATGAAACGGTATGATTAAAACAAGATGCTCCTCTCTGTCCACCACATCCTTCCCCATCAGTTCCTCCCAAGCGGGAGCGACATGCAAGTAAAGTTCTCCTGGAAACCGGATTTCTTTGATAACGTGAAGATAGATGCATACACTTACTTCGTAGAATGAGCTGGCATCATATCCACTGCCTTGAACGTTTTACCACCCCCCATCCTTCTTCCCGTTATCCAGAATACCGCGTTTCTCATCAACGGCATGCTTTGTACCACTCAGACATGTACCCACCTTCTTCTCCTTCCTCTCCTTCAACCGCCCCATCTCCTCCTCCGTCCTCTCCCTCAGCGCTCTGACTTCCTCTGCGCTTCCATAATCACAATCTTATTCATATCCGAGAACTCTTTATGACAAACCAAGCAAATCGATGACTTGACCTCTTTCAATGCCTTGACATTCGAAACGCACCCGCATCCACGGATCACCAAGAATCAATATTTCCCATTGAACTCTTGACTGGTGATCGGGCACTGAAACTTGGTCTCGGAATCAGCAGCACTGGGGATCGGGGTAAGATGGATGAGGACCATGTCCTTCAATCCTCGGATGCGGCTGAACTCCTTGGGAAGCTTCTTGTGGAGCAAGGCCTCGACAAGCAGCTCCTTGTTGAAGAGATTGCCCAGCCGGTCAATCACACAGGGGGAAGCGAGGGGCTCAGTGGACAGAGCGCATGTGGTCCATTTGGAGAGTCGGGTCTCGTAGGATCCACCTTGTCGGGCTTCTTGGTGGCATACATGTTGAGGTAGCAATCGCGAGACTCGGCCTTGGAGGCGCCGGCATCACCACCGACGCCGTAGAGGCGGAGGCGGAGGGTGAGGGCGGAGGAATTGGTGATGCCAGCGACGGAACGGGGGGAGTCCGGGAGGGGCTTGCCGTTGAAAGAGAGGTAAATGGAATCGAGAGTTAGGGCTTGGGAAAGCAGGGATTGGGGTAGGAAAGACAACTATAGACGGCGAAGGGTGAGAGATTGGGGGAGGAAAGACAACCTTAGACGGCGAAGGGTGAGATCAGGGGCTAGGATTAGAGCTCGGAGGCCGAGGTCGGGAGATCGGACGAAAACCCGGAGGCTTTTTTTAGACTCCATTTCTAGGATTTTTACTTTCCCCTCTTGATCGATGGAGAGAAGATTTCGGAGCAAGGTTTCAGACGCAGAGCAGGAAGCATTTATCAACAGCGCACTCCCTGAGACGGAGAACCACAGCGACACCGCAGCGAGAGAGCCCTTTGTTGGCTATCGGATTCGGATGTCATATAAAACTAGTTTAAGCACATGGAGGCATGGGCAACGGTCAAAAGACCATCTCTGACTGCTTCACAAAATATTAATTACAACTACATTAAATTACAAATATAATGCCTTTAAACTGATAAACAAGTTCAACGAAACCCATTTGATAAACCCATGTATACTATTACCAGTACAAGGATACAAATTTTGGATCTTCTACCCTGGCAATAAAGAACTGCTACCACGCAGGCATAAAACAAACCAAAGAGAACACATTTGGCGTAGTTGGCTTAACAATGTACTCTGGATACTTGCATTTACCTTTGCAACAAAAAATCACTATTCACAGCTACACGTGAGGAAGAGAGTGACCTTTCCAAAACCAAAGTGGTGCAGTAATTATCAAGTAACTCACTGTTCGCTTCCTACCCCAAGAATGCATTGGGCAAGATGTGTCAGATACGGCTCTGCTTGTGAACTGTTGCTCAAGATGGGCACAAGACTCTGAAGCTCAGCATTGAATTCCTTTTCAAATTTCCTGCATCACATGAAGCAAAAAACAAATTCACAAAATGTAACAAAAGGACAAAATTGTTCATATGGATTCTCCGTGGACTTGATAACAGAGGTTCATACATGATAGAATCACAGATTTTGGAGTTTTCTGCTGCAAGCTTCAATTGCTGACTTCTACTCTGAGATCTTCTTGGTTTAGATCTATCCAATCCCAACGAACCAGCAGCAGCACCCGGCTTAAGTACATAGATTGATGGTATCAACAATTGAATGGCAGCTGCATAGTGAAGGCATATTGATTTCAGCTTCTCGACCTTCTGCATGTAGTTAGATGGCATAAAAATCATGAACATTTTTTGCACCAGAATCTTCTAAACAACCAAATATCAATTTTCCTAACATTATTTGAGCTGGAGGCATGGATAAATTTGAACATATAAACATATGCTTAAGAAATGTATCATCAGCTTCCAGCAGACAGCCCCCAGTATTTTCTCAGCATGGATGGGTGTTGTTTTATCACCTCGGTACTCTCTAATTAAATGGGAGGTGCTAATATAACGATCAGCGTTTCAAATAAAAAAATCTCATGGAACTCTACTTTCTGATAGAATATAGTTGTGCCAAGGGAATAATATTGAGAACTCTTAACTGTTGAATGTAGAAAAGGAGAAGCATGTACGATGCATGCATATGCACGCATACATGCATACATATACATACAACATTACAACATGCACACAGAAATAGCCCCCCAATGCACGTGCAGCACACACATGCATGCACACACCCCCACACACCCACCTGCAAGCACAGAGATGGGCTTCTCCCTGCTTGCTTAAGTGTGAAAGTATAACAAGACCAATATATGTCTATTCCTTCTAAATGGTTTTCCTAGTTTTATGTTCTCTTTCTTGCTCCAGAGGGTTGAATTTAGATCAAAAGCCACAGATACGAAATCCTCAATGCTTGCGAGGAGGAGCCCATAAAAATAGGAAAAGGCTTGCTTTCATTAAAAATGAAAAGGCTTGCTGGATAAGATTAAAGTTAGTGCAACAATTGGCACATTGGAAAAACAAATTCCCTTCAGGCTATATTTCAAGAAACAAAAAGATGACAGGGGTTTCAAGTTCCAGAAAAATAGAATAAAGGTACAAGGAATAAAAATGCCTCGGTGCATCATATTCAGGTTGCAAATAAAGAATGCTAGAATCTCCACCATAAGGGGAAAACCATGAAGAACATAATTGACTACTTATTTTTACTGATATGTTTCTTTCTATTTAAAATTTGAATAAATAAAAGGGGCGGACCACCTTAAGAAGCTGAGGCAAAAGAAGCAAGCATTCTTTCAGACATTTCTGGAGGAAGTAGTCATGAAACTGGATAACCTGTAAGCATTATCCAATAGTAAATATGTAAATCCAGTATTGTTTCTATAAATTCATTAATGTACCTAGGCAGATAATATCCAATCCACAAACCTCATCTATGCTCTTTGCAGTCCCAAGTCTATCATGCATCAAATGCCAATTTGGTTCCAGAACCTGAGAAAGATAAACACCCAAAGAATCAGGATTCCAACACTTACAGACTATATGTTTATTAAAAAACTAAATCTTACCTCGAATGTTAGATAATGTAAAAGGCTATTTATAAATTTAAGCATGCTGCGACAAAGAATAGAAGATCGCAAGATGGGTGTTCCCAGTGTGTTGAAAGCACGAAATCCCTGTAAAATATTTTTCAGTGAATTTAATAAACGTTGATCAGAATTGATCAAATGAACTATATGGAGGAAACAGAAAGATTCATACTTCATGCACTTGCCATGCAACACAAAGTTGGCGGTTAACATGTCTGCAGTGGAAAAGGAACCGAAAAATCAACTGATACTTTGTTAAAGCTTTTCTTGAGATAACAAGTGATAATGGCCATTGAACCTGAAATTTATCCAATTTTAAGAAGTTATGAATTTGTAGTTGGGGAAGTCGTGATAAAAATAGGAGACAAGTGAGCACGTGAATACACAAGACCTTGTAATTTAGGCAGAATGTTTCCAAGCCCGTGATGCTCAATGGCTCAGGCTGGTCATCACTATCAGGAATAGGTTTGTTTAAATGTGGAGGATAAGCACATTCCAAATCTTTAAGCGTAGTCAGTCTCTTAAGCAACGAGGCTCTTTCCTATTTGGCAGTATATATGATTATTTAATCAGAAGTAAATGTAAATATTATATTTGTGTGTGTGTGTGTGAATCACACATGGTTAACAATGCACTGCATCACTTACCACACAACATGTCAAGTCCTCATGACAAGGATCTGAAGCAGCAGCAGTGCTGCGCAAAGCAAGGTCAAGCAGAGACTGTAACATTGCATGACAAAGAAACCATATTTAGGCCTGTTCACAAACTGTCCGGTCTCTGCAAAAGCATGTGTGATAAGTTCTAAGAAAAGAACCTGCAGCTTCTCAACGGAAATGTCCTCTGGCCTTTTAGCAAGCTCATCTCGAGCAATGTCTATAAAATGAACCAAAAAATCACCCTGTAAAACCAGGAACAGCTTAATAAGTGAAGGTATTGAAAAAAAAAAAAACTCAAGGAGGTAATTATGATGACAGAAAGAAAATATTTTATAATAAATAAGCAACCATATAGAGCATTTCGTCCCAAAAAGAAAGATAAACAGAAGAGTGTTGAGTTGTACACCACCTCCATAGTGCTAGCAGGGAAAGAGTATCAAGAAACATTTGATAACCAACAGCACACTTGAATCATTTGATTAAAAAAAAAAACCTCTAATTAAGCTTTTGATAGCAAATATCAATGGCATACTTCAGAAAAAGGCATCCATTTGCTAAATAAACTATATAGAAGCCCGCATAACAGATCAATACCAAACAACAGAGAAGAACAGATGATACATTTAAAATGAAAAATCGTTATGGAATATATCATAAAGAACTAAATCTTGGCAAATACAGAATACACATGACAGCTGTAAAGCATTTGCCCACCAATATACCGACTACTGTTGAAAATAAATAATGTACTAAAGTACCTGGTCCAGAAGTAAGTAGCGCTTCAGCGACCGCAATTTTCCAATGAGGTCATACTGAGTAAATAATATAAAATATTCTCACATTAGCTGTTGGCATAAGAAACCAATGCTCTATAAACAGGACAGACACCAGAAATCATTGTCTACCTTATCTTTGATGAGATTCAAGAGCTCACTACTTGCAAAGTCGTATGCAGCTTTGATACATTCAAGATAATGATGATTTGATCCAAAGCTTGTTAATTTTGAGTTTTCTGATAAGGGGACCTAACCATGACAAGTTGGGCACTCACAACTACGCTCAAAGAATGGTGATTTGATCCTTCAGATAAATTTAGACAGTGACATATGAAAGAATCAACAGCGTACCTGAACATTATGCCCACATTCTCTCATGACATTTAAATATTTCCCAGTTGTCAAAATTGTCCCTGCAACACTTGTAAGGAAACTAGGAATGCCCTCTTTGAGGCTATATCGCTGTTGCCAATACTTGGCATTATAGTCCTGGGTAAGGCTCTCCTGTAGGAACATATAATTTAAAGATCCATTTGAGCACAAAACAACAAGACAGGTTGTCAATCCACAACCCATATCAGATACCTTCAGAAGTGATTTGTTTTCAGCAATGAAAAATTCACCATAAGGATCATCAATTACTCCCTCATATACCCACCTGCAGACTGAATGATATTAGAAACAAAAGTAACAGGAGATTTCAGAAAGAAAGTAGATAACCTCAGAGCTTCTACAAAATAACTGAACATGATTGCTACACTAAATTAGAACCAAAACAGTACGAAAGCACAGAGGTCCATTAATGGTGAATTCATAAAAGTGAAATCTAATAACAGGGCTTCCATAGGTAGATACCTCTCTAGCATGCCCAGGTATGCAGTACTTGCACACTGTGTCATCTTCTCAAGCAATGACCGAACTGCATTGTCACCTGCCATAGCCTTGGCCTGCATTGCAGAAAAAAATAAGGATGACAAGTTGTAACATCTAGCAGAAGATAAAGCATATGCACAAACTTTTCAGGTGATGGAGGCTGCATGGATTGCCAAAGTCAAATATTTAAACAATGGGATAAAAGGTAGGGCACTGAAGTAGACACTGCAAGCAAATCAGTATCCAGATATTCTGACAGAAAAAAAAAAAAAAACAATCTACTAGATCAAATATTGTTATGGACTGATTGATAAATTCAAATGATCCTTAAAAAAAAAAAAAAAACATTCAAGACAATGCAGATCATGATGAGGAAAAGCTGAGGAATTTTATAACAATGTGGATACTCCGTACTCTAATCACCAAAGCAACAATGTGAATACTCAATCGCAAACTAAGACTGCAGTATAAGATATTTACCTGGCTTTGCAAGAGGTTAAGCATTGCAGAGCCTGAGAAGTTGTTAGATGTAGCCTTCTCAACCACAATGGACAAAGCATGCAGTGATCCCATCATTGGCTGGAAGCAGCACATAGTAATTGAATGAATACAAATAAGGAGTTGGTATATAAAAGTAGACACAGTAAAAAAACCTCAACCTGACAATAAAACCACAACCCTTGAACAGAAAGTCTTCCGAGGCAGAATTGATGTTCAAGTTGTGCAACCATTGCTTGGTAATCCTGATATCAAACAAGAAAATAAGTTAATCATGCTAAAGGTTGGACCTCCCACTATAAAAGAATTGTGTCAGAGAAACTGGAGAAATAATTCTAACAGCAGCTTCCACATTAAGTCACAAACTATTTCAGTTAATTGAAAGCTGAAATGTCAATAATGTTAAAGAGTCATATAATAATTAACAGACATACATATTGGTGTGGTGACATATATACCATTAACTGGGAGGAACCTACTCAAGTAAAATGTCAAAGTAATATATGGTGATTGGCTTAGCTAGGAAAGATCATGGTACTCTAATAAGCCTTAAGATCCAAAGGTGCTATTCAATCCCCTTGTTATCAAAAAGACAAAAAAAAATGATAAAATTCGCATTCTAATGTGGAGAGCATTCTATTTCACAGAAAAAGTAGTGCAGCATTATTTTCAAATATTCTGAGAAAGCATACATCTGGAATTACACAAAACCACAAACAAACTTCTACTCTTGATATAATGATTAAAGTTGGGAAATATCATCCAGTATACGAAATATTCCAAAATCTCTTTATGTACTTAAATATTGTGTTTGATGAAGTCAAAATTTACTTACTATTGATCGCATGGGGATTCCATTCAGGTGCAAATTTGGGTCAGCATGCACTGGAAAAATAAAAAAGAGCAAGCAATACATGTATATATGGTTTTAGACCAGACTGGGCAACTGCCTGCAACAAGTATGATAGGTGCATGCCACAAACGACATATGCATTGATGAAATCACAAGAAACTTGAAAAGAAACAGTGTATTTGTGGCACATCAGTCACACTCAAAAACTAGATGAAGAATCAGAAGACCTAAATAGGAGAAGAAGTTTGGGTTTGTGTCAAAGGGTCAACAAATGCTGGCATTGAAAAAAAAATTATTTAAAAAAAAAAAGAATTAAGCCTCAATTGATTATACAAAACAAGTTGGTTGTGAATTTCAGCTGTATTGGCTTGCCTTAAAATAAAAGATACCTGAAAAGTTCAGCGCAAACAACTATCATACTAAAGAAAAATTCAGGGAGAACAAAGAGGTAGTATACCAGAAGGAGGGCTCTCAGTGCAGCAGCAAATGCATGGTTAACCAGGCCATTCTTGAAATGGGACTTGGACTCAACAAACTGACTGATCAACACAAAGTCCTCGCATAAAGGGAAGATCCGCCGCGTCAATTCCTGCACCAATTAAAGCTGGTCAACCCCGGCTCCATTTTAATATTTTTCCCGCAACCATTTACATCCTTTGGTCTCACCTGCAGCGCCAGGTCCATAGATGGATCGATCTGAAATATTACATGGCCTTCCTTCCCTCGCACTCTTTTTATTGAAATGTATCGCCCCTCAATGCCCACCAGAGCAGACAGCAAGTCATCAATGACCAAGAGCTCCTACATTATCATTAAAACTTATAGCTTTGATATTTCATCTTCATTAAAGGTTAAATCTTTTTAGAAGTGACATTAAGTTGAATGCAGTGATCAACTCAAAGAGTAAAAAATTTACTTGAGGAAGATGTCATACCTGGACTGAAACAGGGTAGGATCCAATGACATTATCCGTGCCTCGACTGCCGAACAGAAAGTTTCGAAAAT
Source organism: Cocos nucifera (assembly GCA_006176705.1). Lineage (NCBI taxonomy): Eukaryota > Viridiplantae > Streptophyta > Magnoliopsida > Arecales > Arecaceae > Cocos > Cocos nucifera. The sequence goes on along the minus strand of QRFJ01004155.1, from coordinate 785,070 downwards.
GGAGTTTTTAGTATAAAGAAGAAAAACATCAACTCAGCTACTAGAGATCACTGAAAAAAAAATACCAGTACGTAGAATTGAACATATATGCATGAAATGGAGACAATAGATGGGGCTTGTTGGGTTGTTAGAAGACTGAGATTGAAGTATACCTGAAGGAATCCATGGAGAAGGGCTTCGATCCTGTGGTGTGAGTTGGGGCTTTGATTTCCTGAAATCGTCGGGAGTTTAGGAGAGACGGCGGGTCGGAAAGGATGGAGATAGAAAAGAATGAGAGGCCTTTCGATCGTCGAGGGGAAGGAGCTCAGGAGAGAAGAAGGGCACCTGATAGAATCGGCCGGTGAGGAGGGGACGCTCGAGGTTCCATCGGGGAGTCCCGGGGGTCGAGTCCATGGCGATGGCCTGAGATCCGGCTTCGATCGAAACCCTAGATCTGATACCCTACGAATTTGAGAGAGAGGGCTGGGGCGGTTCGCAAAAAAGAAAAAAAAAAGGGCGGGTTTTTTTGTTTTTTTTTTTGTCTCTCCCTCTCTCGGGATGAAGAAGGCTATTTGGCCCTTTTTTTTAAATCGTTCACGATTCATTGAGGATTTGCTGATCGATTCTGAATATGTGGATCAGCTGCACGTTAAAAGGTCAGATCATGGCCTAGTTAATAAGTTTCATATCAGATACGAGCTGATAGATAAGTCGTGCTTTTGTTGTTCACAAATTTTAGCTAAATATTAGAAACCTTGCTCTGTTGTTATATGAAAAGGTCAAAACTTCCTCAAAAAAAAAAAAAAAAAAAAAAGGGTGTCAAACCTGTTTATGAGTCACTTAACAGAATGTTTGATCATTTACGTTGCTATCTTTAATTGAAATATCTCAAGGGAGGAAGTTATTTGTCTACAAGATAGATGGCAAATTTGAGTTGCATGATATGAAATGTGACATATAGTGTTTGTAGTGTTTAACTCAAAATAGAAGAAAATGATTGTTGATATGTAATTAGAAATAAATGAATAAAAGTTAAAAGTATCTAAGGCATGGAGGAGATTATACATCCGCATACGGGAGCTATATATGGCTTTGAAACATACATGGAGTGTTCATTCTTATTATATATAGAAAAGTTATACATTATAACAAAAAATATATATATATTTTACATACATATCCTTCAAAATATTAAAATTTACATAAATATTTTTTTAAATTGATATCAGTATATATATTCTTATTAAATACTTATTTTATATATATATTCTTTTATATATATATATATATATATATATATATATATATATATATATATATATATATATATATATATAAAAGAATATGTATCTATGCCATCTAACATGTCTAAAAACATTTAGCCGTTTAAAATTCAAATAACTGAAATATCCTCAACAAATATATATACAAAAAGAACTATTTATAAGGATATGTATACAAATAATAATTTTATGGGTATTAATATGATTTTATATATTTTGGAGGGTATACGTTTAAAAAAAATTCTTAGAATTTTTATGTAAATACACTTTTAAATATTGGAATTACATAAATATCCTTCCAAAATTGATATTTATATACATATCCTCACAAAGTATTATTTTATATAAATAGTTTTGACATAGCAATTTAACTCATATTATTAGTCAAAATTATTTTTATTCAAATAAAAAAATAATTAAAATTATAAAATTATTTTTTTATATTAAGAGGCTGAAAACTTATCCAACTAGTTGAACTTCTCCACTTCCCAATAATATTTTTTTTATTATTTAATTATTGAATCAATTTTTTCTAAGCAATATTTTTAAGAAAAATATTAATGAGGAAGTACTAGATGAGTTTGAGTATTAAAACAAGTTGAAATGGATAAAAATAGAATTAATTTTTTTACATAAACACCCTCTTAAATATGTTAAATTACATGAATAGCCTTGCAAAGTTTCTATTTACATATATACCCTTATAAATATATTTTTTTTGCATGTCTATCCTTTAAGAATATTTCAGTGATTTTAATTTTAAACCATTAATTTTTTAATAACATTAGATGGCATGGATACATATGCAATAAAAATAAAAAATAAGATTATACATAAAAAAACAAAGTTTTTTATAAGGATATATGTACAAATATCCATTTTAGGAGGGGATTTATGCAAATTCTAATATTTGGGAGGGTATGTATTGCAATAAATCCAAAAAAACAAGTTATGCTTTAAGATAATTACAAAGTTGCTTATTGTTGTATTTAGGAGTATTATATATATAAATCTCAAAATTTATGATGAACTGTATCTGGTTGGAAAAATTTCTCAATATGATACTATTTATTCATTATATTTTAGCTATGACTTAAGAAAATAGAAAGTTCAGCACATAAAATACTACCTATACTTCAATACATTGGCAACTCAGTATGAATCGGATGAACTGTTGAGGCCAAAAACAACTATTTTGACCACACATAATACTCCAAACCTTCACATATCGATTTATGCAAAGAAAATGATGACATACTTTCAAATGCATATTGGGGTTGTGGAAAGCATCATCGTTTAAAATTAAAGTTTTAAGCACTACAAAATAGCTTATATTGAACTAGCTAGCTAAAAAATAGTTACAAAAGTCACAAACTCCATTTCTCATGACCTAGTATTTTTCCCTTTTTTTTCTTAGAAGTCATGCTAACAAAACAGATTAAATTAATTTAAGCTATATTTTTTCAAATTAACTTGCAAGAATTATACTCCAGATAAATTATTGTCAAAAGAATAGCATCTCCAATAAGATAAAGAAGAACAATCCTTAAACCATATTTTTGGTTATACACAATCTCTCAGCAACACAAGATTGAACCTACCATTATCATGTCACCTTCATTCAAAAATCCTATTTATTTCATCAAATTTATATATTTTGAGATTGTTTTGTCAAGGACTTTCGTACATGAACGCTTCTTATGCGTGTGCTTCCTCACATTTACAACGGGACAAAAGAAACCATGACAAGAGTTTCCCAACCCAAGTACACATGCATGCATTCTCCTTCTGTGTTACCATTAAGGTCTGCTTCAAACACATCAATATTGATCTTTGCCTACCACAAAAAAGCACATATATAATCTCATTATTACCATTTCCTGAGTTTTTTGACATGTTTCATTAAAGAAATCTGATCATTCTTTTTAAAATGAAACTTTAGCATGTGAAATGTATCATGAAGTGATGATTAATGAAAGAGACATGTCCTCTCTCCATGGAAAGCAAAATTCCATCACCACCACTGAACCTCTATAGTTATCTAAGAAATTAAGTAAACCCAAACTCAGCACCGCAAATGCGTCCTTAAAATATTATACTAAATAATTTGAAACTCAAATCATGATTTGCTTGAGACCATAGCATGTACCCATCTCTTTCAAATATCTCCAATATCTTGGTTCATTTTAGCATCAGCTAAACACGTAGCAGGAGACCAGCTAGCCCCTCATTTGTGTCCCTACCATCAAGTGCCCTCCAGCCAAAAACATCCATGATCGGATCATAACTGCTGCTATGGTCCTATCCAGATGCAAGCAAAAGAAAAATAGTTACAAATAACATTGCATTCTGTTGCAACAAAGCTTTAGACCATTGAGAGAAACTCACGCTGGAGAGCAGATATGAGGTTGAGTCGACATGGATCACGGACCAATCTATAAGAAAAATTCCAAGAATCGATGGAATACCCTCTGATTTAAAATCCTCCAATGCTTAAGTTAGCTGAGGCTTTATGAACAAATAGTGAAAATGAAAGTTCTAGAAGGAAAAAAGAGGATTTGAGTAGAAAGTGATTCGACTTTCTTCAGTGAAAAAGTTGAAAATGATTTCAGTAAAATGTCCACTCTATGAATTTTGTGCTTAAGCTTACTTTCCAAAAGGATATCTTCTTCCTCTATTTATAGAGGAATTTGCTTAGGCTTTAAAAAAAGTTTGTTAGACTGTTAATTAGTTTTAAAAAAATGATCAGCTGGATATCAGCTGTTGGCCATTAGCCCAAGTAGAGTCTAGTTATAGAGTAGCTAGAAGACAGTTGTATCAAGATTGGAGAATTCTGAATTCTTTCTGATGCTCAGTTGTAAACCGCATTGGCAGGTCGGCTTCATAATGAGCTCAACCTTCACTACTACAAAAAAGAACTATGGCAGCCACTGTCGTAGCTCAAAAAATTACTATCATAGGCTATGATAGTGATTTTTTAACCACTGCCACTACGACCATCGCCGTAGTTCTATGGCAGTGGTTGTTAGAATCACTGCCATAGATTGTCTATTGCAATGATTTATAAACTGCTGCAATAAATCGACCCATCGCAGCGATTATATAACCGCTATCATAGGATATCTATAGCAGCGGTTACATAACCGCTACCATATATAATCTATAGCAGCGGTTTCCTAACCGCTACCATAGGTTTAATATAGCAATTGGCATCGAACCTATGACAGCGGTTATAAAACTGCTGCCGTAGATCTTAAATAATTAAAAAAATAAAATTTTTATTTTTTTATATATTTTATCTGATAAATATAGATATATAGCACAAAAAAATATAATAAATATAAAAATTATTCTGAAATGCTAAAATTTTATTACTGAATAAAATTTATTATAATATTTTTTAAAAAAATAAAATACATCAAAAGTCTCCTAAATCTACATCATCATCGTCACCGGGAGCCGGAGCCGAAGCTGGAGCTGAAATGAGAGCCAATATATCCTCGAAGTCCATGACTCCAAAACACGTGCTCAGTGTCGACATCATGTCTCTCACGATGTCCTCCAGATGATATGCGCACTTCTCAGCCTGATCTGCCCGCATCGCAGCATGATTTGCCCGTACCAATACCTCCTCAAGCTTCTTCCAACTGACGACACCAAAAGTCTGTGAGGAGACGCTCGCCTCAGACCAGTAGCTCGTTGGCGTGTATCCAGGCCTACATCGGATCCTCCTAGAGTGCTCAAGCCCCAAGACCTAAGACAAATGGTCATGGGGCCAGAGGTATTCGAGCCCTCGCTCGCGAGCGCATCTAACCGATACTATAATTATAAATTAAAATAAAATTTTATAAGAAATACTATAATACTAATTATATATACTAATATATTTAATACTTACAAAAATACATCCGATCGCGGTGTTCATCGGCCTGCCCATCTTGTCCGTGCGGTTGGATCGAAAAATCTCGCTACGGCTAGGCATCACTCCATCTCTCATCAGCTATAATAAAGAATAAATTTATCAGAAAGATGATAAAAAATATGAATTTAATTTATCTAGTAAGATTTAAAATTAATTACCTCTCTATGCACATGACTGGTCAAGACTCGCGGCCTAGAGTGTGCGTATACTCCTGGACTGCACGATTCTCCTGATTCTGACAGAAGATAGCCTAACAAATATTTAAATAAATAATAAATATTTAAAAATATTTAAATAAAATTTTAAGTATATTAAAAAATTTAAAAGTTAGAAATTTTATCTCGAACTCCTAGCTCCTCCAACGTCTAACCATCCTCTCCCACTGACTCGGAGGACAGTCCTGTATCCAAGGAACAAGCTCATTCGAAGTATCTCATCGGTGCTCAAGCCATCCTCTGTGGAGCTTGACTTTGTAATCCGGTATAACTCTTCGATCTTCTTCAGTCGGACATCTCGAATCTTCTTATGATCGAAAAAATCGTACCTCCTCTGAATAAATTTATCAAAAATTAATTATAAAATTATTCTAATCAAATATATATAGTGTAAATATATAAAATGCATAAATATAACTAAGATGCGCGTACTTATCCATATCTCCTCCCATATTCGGTCACTATCGACAGCATCCATCAAACGTCAGTCTCTAGGCTCTATGGGAATGATGTCTGACAGTCTCACAAGCACTCCAAAAAAAGAATGCATCTCCTACGCGGTCTTTCCTACCGACGTTCCCTCCACATCATACTGCACCATCACCTGATGCTGGCGGTTCCACACGTGTGCCATACATATGGGACCGTAAAATATTCGACTGGATGATGTACCTACAATGCAAATACGTTATGCAAATATATAAGTGTGCAAATACTATATAAAAAATAAAGTTGTACTAATATAATAAAAACGTATACTCAGATGCTTGCGACGGTAGAGGCTCGACTGTCGGTGGACTAGATATCATCGATAGAGTAGATATCGTCGGTGGACTAGATGCCGACAGTGAAGATTCCTGAGCAGTCGATGCCGAGATGGATGGAGTATGCTCCGACTGTTCCTTGGATGTGGAACTGCGCATAACCCGCTGAGAGGTAGGGGTGAAAGCTAGATGGCATTTTGGTGTCATCATGACATGCAACGTTAATGAACATTAATTAATATAACATCATAACATATCAAATTCTATTTACTCGAAAGCCGAGCTGGCTTCGTGCCCGAGACATTCGGCTAGGGTCCTCCCCCAGTCAACTCGGCTGCGTATCCGAGCTGGCTCGACTGTATGCCATCCCCTCGATCACTTTCTCTCTCGATCTCTCTCACCGACGACAGTGGCGAGGCTGAACCCCCCTCTCCCAACTTTTCTATCTCTCGATCTTCCTCTTTCCCTCTCTCGATCTCTCTCACCGACGAGGTTGGACCCCATCCCTCCCTCTCTCTCTCGATCTCTCTCGTCGGCAAGGTCGGACCCCATCCCTCTCAGTGATGCCGACGAGGTCGGACCTCCTCCCTCCCAATGATGGTGACGAGGTCGGATCCCTCCCTTCCTCTCTTAAGTACAGACCCATCGGATATTCGGCTTTGGATCCAATACCAGTAATTAAAATTAGGTCCGAATCTGAATATCCAAGTTTCGATCCGAATCCAACTCATTGACAGATCTAGTCCACAACCGCCGACATGGCACGACTCAAAAACTATGACATACAGATAATTATAATATTTATAATAAATATTTATAATATTTATTATAAATATTTTATAAATTATTATAAATATATATGATTAATAAATAATACTATAAAATTAAAAAAAATTATACCTATGGCTACAGAGAGTGGATCGCACCGAAAGCTTTGAGGGTTGCCGACGACGATGCTAGAGAAGGACGACGGCACTAGAGGTAACCTGCAAAATAAAAATAAGATAATGAGATAGAGAAGAGAGAAAAAGAGAAAAAATAGAGAGAGCAGGGGCGGCCAGGAATGGGAGCCAGGGGAAGGGGACATAGTGACGAGGAGGCCGAAGGAGGCTTTGCACTCGATCGGTGGAGGGTCAGAATGGTGGTGGTGGGGGTGGGGTTTTGCGGGGCTCGAAGGAGGGTCGGATGGGGGTTCGTCGGAGGGGGGCTTCGCTGGGGACTGAGGGAGGGTCGAATGCAAGGGCGGGGGGTGGGGTTTCGTGGGGGGCGAGCGAAGGTGTAGGGGGGTTCGCTGGAGGGGGTGTTTCGTAGGGGGCCGAAGGAGGGTTGGATGGAGGGATGGGGGCCGGGTGGAGGGTGGTGGTGGCGAGTGGCGGGAAGGGGCGGTCAGGGATGGGAGGGTCGGATGGAGGGGTAGGGGGTGGCGGGGAGGGGCGGTCGGAGATGGAGGGGCTGGAGAGGGAGGGGAAGGAGGGACGGCACCGGCTAAGGGGAAGGATGGGCGACGTCGGTCGAGGGAGGGAGAAGGGGCGATGCCAGCAGAGGGAGGGAGGAGGGGCGATGCCGGTCGAGGGGAGAGGAGGGGCGATGCTGATCGAGGGGGAGGAGGGGCGATGTCGGTCGGGGGGAGGAGCCTCACCGACAATGAAGAGGAGGGGGAGAGAGAGAGATCGAGCACGCACAGAAGAAAAAAAAATTTTGAGAATTTTTAATCTAACCTACGGTAGCGGTTATCAAACCGCTGTCATAGATCTACGGCAGCGGTTATCGAACCACTGCCATAGATCTACGGTAGTGGTTATCAAAAATCGCTGATATAGATCTATAGTAGCGGTTCTATAACTACTGCTGTAGATCTATACAATGGTTCGATATAACTGTTGCCATAGATCAAAAATATTTTTTTTTATTTTTTTTAAATATTATATAATTTTAAAATTTAATGTCCATCTTCATCATTCATTATCTAAATAATTATCATTAGAATGTCTTCGCAAAAGATTGCCTCGATCCGATGGCCCTAGCTTCATCGATCATAAAAATTTGATTTCGACGATCACGAACAATGATGCGATGATCTGATAGATGGAGATCTCTAATGGATCCAAAAATCTGCAATGATGATCTTGATAATATTTATAACATATAAAGTTTTACTTCAATCGGATATCGTTATCATGGTCAATTTAGTACGGAATGATTTCGATCGTTAAATTAGAAATAAGTGATCAAAGGGTTAAACGGTGTTCGATTATAAGATAATTTTTTAGTTAAATGATCTTTATTATAATTTTAAATATTTTATACAGCGATGATAGTAAAATTTAAATTATTTTTGTATAAATTATTCATGTTAAGCAGATATTGCAAAAGCACAAGCATAATAATCAGTGAAGTTTCAGAATGGTTATCAGAAGACGTATAGTTTTAGATCATTTTTCATCTCACAAGTTAAATTTTATAATCGATCCGATGGCCCTAGCTTCATCGATCATAAAAATTTGATTTCGACGATCACGAACAATGATGCGATGATCTGATAGATGGAGATCTCTAATGGATCCAAAAATCTGCAATGATGATCTTGATAATATTTATAACATATAAAGTTTTACTTCAATCGGATATCGTTATCATGGTCAATTTAGTACGGAATGATTTCGATCGTTAAATTAGAAATAAGTGATCAAAGGGTTAAACGGTGTTCGATTATAAGATAATTTTTTAGTTAAATGATCTTTATTATAATTTTAAATATTTTATACAGCGATGATAGTAAAATTTAAATTATTTTTGTATAAATTATTCATGTTAAGCAGATATTGCAAAAGCACAAGCATAATAATCAGTGAAGTTTCAGAATGGTTATCAGAAGACGTATAGTTTTAGATCATTTTTCATCTCACAAGTTAAATTTTATAATCACCACCATAAAAAATAATTAAAGTAGTAACCAAGATCATTTATAAAAAAAATTATCTCATAATCGGACACCATTTGGTCCTTTGAACAATTATTTATCATTTAACGGCCAAAACTAACCTATACTAAATTGATCAAGATAATGATATTCGATTAAAGTAAAACTTTGATAGTATGCTACAAACATTATCGAGATCATTATTGCAGGTTTTTGGATCCATCAGAGGTCTCCATCTATCAGATCATCGTATCATCATTCGTGGTCGTCGAAATTAAATTCTTCTAATTAATGAAGCTAGGACCATCAGATCAAGGTGATCTTTTGCGACGACACTCTAATGATAATTATTTAGATAATGAATGGTGAAGATGGGTATTAAATTTTAAAATTATATAATATTTAAAAAATATATATGGCAGCGGTTATAATTAACCACTGCTATAAATCAGATTATAGCAGTGGTTCCTACTAATCGCTGCTATAGATCCGACTTATGGCAGCGGTTATAATGAATCGCTGTTATAAATCGATCTATGGTAGTAATTTTTTATAACCACTGCTATAGGTCCGACTTATGACAGCGATTATAATGAACTGCTGCTATAGATCGATCTATGGTAGTAATTTTTTATAACCGCTGCTATAGATCCGATCTACGATAGTAATTTTCTATAGCTGCTGCTATATATCGGACCTATAACAGCAATTACAAAAATCATACCGACTCCATAAATTCCATACCTGCTCCATAAATAAAAAATTCATACTTATATCCATCCCATACCCATTTAGGATTGAGTCAAGTAAAGATATGGATCGAATCGGATATATGAGAAGGATTGATCGGATCGGGTACATATAAATAATATAAAATCATAATAATTTTGAATGAGAGACATGTATTAAGATTATTTTGGATCGGATTCGGTTGGAACGTATCATTATCTGTATCCGATCCAAATTTATTTTGAATTTTTTTTAGAATTCATATCTGCTCCATATTCTAATTGGATTAGATAAAATTCATTTTATTCGGATCGAAATGGTTTAAATATCCATTGAAGTGGATAAAATATTGTTACTGTGGTAATATAAACATCTTAAATCATCCGATCAATAATCAAAATATCTTAGATCATCCGATCAGTAATCGAAACATCTTAGCTCAATTCTTGTATGTCAACATCCTGAAGTTAAGGAAGTTACCATAATATCCTCCAAACTAATGGTCGGATCTTGGTGAGAGATTCGAGTCATTTCCTTCAACAACAGTTCATCCAACAATCAGAGCTTTTAGATCACCTCAGATAAACGGCTTCTCATCATCCTACATGGTTCGTCTTGCAAATAAATTGTGATTTAGTTGTGATCCAATGGTGAATAAGTTGTTTCCCACTTCATCTAAACTCGTGAAAGTAAATAAGGCATTCCAATCCTTCTAGTAATGATCTTTTCACTTTGAAAAGACGATCCTAATCTCGTCACAACATCATTAACGGCCCGAAATTAATGAAACAACATAACATCCGCAAAAAAGTTTTCTCTATAAATATCATAAATTCAAAAAATTTAGATAAGTACAAGTAATTTTTTTTAAAAAAATTATTATTATTTTATCATTCTTTACTGATTCGAGCATCAAAAAATTCTAGCTAAAATTAAATTTTTCGATCTAAATTTTATTTTATAAATAATTTTAATATTTTTATAAAAAAATATTTATTATTATATAATAATATAATATATAATGAAAAGATTAGAGAGATATAATGAGAGAATGAGAGAGAGAGAAAGAAGAAATTCTTTCACAAGATAATCACATATTCTCATTCTATTTTCAAGCCCTTTTATAAGCTTTTCAATCCAAATTATAAAGAAAATAATACCTCTCATTCATTTACAAAAGAAAATAATATATCTCAATCATTTATAAACAAAAATAATATTTCTCATTCTATAATTCTTAGGGTGTCATCCATATGGACTTCAATTGCCATTTATAGTACTCTCCCTTGGATGACCCCTTCACGAAGAACGTGCCTCATTAAACCTTGCTGAGAAAAATCTTATGAGAAAAAAAAAACTTAGCCAAGAAAAAGGAGTACAACATTCTCTTGAATTGATTAGGACATACCACCTCATTAAAATCTTACTTGAAAAATCCAATGGAACAAAATCAAGGTGAAGGAAAAAGAGTACAGTACCCTCCTGAAGACCAGTTCCATAATCAACTTAGATCTTTAAGCCATCGCATCCCAATTTTATAAATTAATTTCTTAAATATCGTAGTTGAGAGTGTCTTGATGAATAAGCTAGCTAAATTTTCATAAGAGCGAATTTGTTGCACATTAATCTCACCATTTTTTTGAAGCTCATAAGTATAGAAGAACTTTGGTAAAATATGTTTAGTTCTATCTCCTTTAATAAATCCTCCTTTGACTTGTGCAATACATGCAGCATTATCTTCATATATTATCGATGGGATATTTCTTATACAAGATAATTCACATGATTCTTGAATATGTTGAATCATGGTTCTCAACCAAATATATTCACGACTCATCTCATGGAGTGCAAGAATCTCTGAATGGTTGGATGAACTTGCAATCATTGTTTATTTTATAGATTTTTATGAGATGGCGCAGTCATCATGAGTAAAAACATATCCAGTCTGTGACTTGCCATTATGAGGATCTAATAACTAGCATCAACATATCCTAATAATTGGTGCTCAGAATTATATGGATAAAGTAAACCCATGTCAACAGTACCCTGTAGATAGCGCATGATATGCTTAATGCCATTCCAATGTCTTCGAGTAGGAGCAGAACTAAATCTTGCTAATAAATTTATTACAAAGGCAATATCAGATCGAGTATAATTAGCAAGATACATAAGTGCCCCGATTTTTCAAATCATGCGATCTCACAATCATAGGAAAACTAAGTGGACGAGCTTTATCCATGTAAAAATACTTTAGAACCTTTTTAGTATATGCTGATTGATGGATGAAAATTCTACTTGACATATTCTATTTGAAGACCAAGATAATATTTTGTCTTATCAAAGTCTTTCATTTCAAATTCTTCTTTCAAATAAGTTACAGCTTTTTGAACTTCTTTAGAAGTTCCGATGAAATTCAAATCATCTACATATACAATAATGATAGCAAACTTAATATTAATTTTTTTAATAAAAAATATAGGCATATTAAATTATTAGATTATTTCATTTTTAATAAATATTCACTGAGTCTATTATACCACATTCTACTAGATTATTTTAATTCGTACAAGGATCGTTGTAATTTGACTGAGTACAGATTACGAGAATTAAAATCTTTTACTCTAGATATTTTAAATTCTTCAAGAACTTTTATATATACATTGCAATCAAATGATCCTACGAATATACTGTGACTACATCCATAAGGCACATATCAAACCTTTCTTTAGCTGCTAAACTTATCAAAAATCTAAAAGTTATGACATCCACCACGGGAGCATATGTCTCATCAAATTCAATTCTAGGTCTTTGCAAAAAATGTTATGCAACTAATCGTGCTTTGTATCTTACGATTTCGTTTAATTCATTTCGCTTTCTTAAGAATACCCATTTATAGCCAATTGATTTAATGTCCTTTGGAGTTTGAACTATAGGTCCAAATACTTTACGTTTATGGAGAGAATTTAATTCTGCTTGAATTACTTCTTTTCATTTTTTTCAATCATCCCATTGTTGGCATTCGTTAATACTTTTGGGCTCGTGATCACCACAAGCAATACTAGATGCTATTGCATAAGCAAATACATTATCAACAATAATTTTCTTTCAATCCTATATTTCATCTTTTGATGTGTAGCTAATTAAAATTTCATTATTTTCTTGCACCTGAACTGCTTCAGGAGCCTCAACTAAATTTTTTTTATTATTAACAATTTAGTTATCCACAGAAGCTATATTATCAATAGTTTGTCTTGCTTCAAAAATTTTATTTTCCTCATGTACCATTTTACTTGAATTTCTTTTCCTTAGAACTTTATTTTTTGCACCAAGTGGTCTTCCACGCTTCAAATGTGGCGTAGATTGTTCTACAGCCATATGAACCGATTGTTCTGCTAGAACTTCTATCCGAGCTGGAGTATTTTCATCTAGAATATAAGATTTGCATACCCTTCTTGCGTCTGTAAATGCGTTAGGTAAATTATTTGCTATACTTTGTAAATGAAGAATCCTTTGAACTTCCAATTCATACTGATTCGTTCTTGAATCAAGAAATGATAAGTTTGGTACATTCCATGATAACTTATATTGTGCTTCTAATATCTTTTTATCTTTTTCTAATGATGAAAATATTGTTTCATCAAATAGACAATCTGAAAATCGAGCAGTGAATACATCACCTACCAAAGGTTCAAGATATCTAATGATAGATAGACCATCAAAACCAACATAAACTCCAAGTTTATGTTGAGGTCCCATCTTAGATTTTTTGGAGGGAGCAATTGGAATGTACACAGCACAACCAAAAATCCTTAAATATGAGATATTCGATTATTCACCAACTATAAGTTATAGTGGAAAATATGTATGGTAAGCAGTTAGTATTATTCGATTTAATGATGCAGCATGTAAAATAGCATGCCCCCAAATAGATACAGAAAACTTAGTTTTCATCAATAATGGTTGAGCAATGAGCTACAACCTTTTAATAAATAACTCTACTAGACCATTTTGATTATGCACATAAGCAACAGAATGCTCAACATTGATTTCAATTCACACACAAAAGTCATCAAAGATTTTTGAAGTAAACTCAGTTACATTATCTAATCGGATAGATTTTACAGAAAAATCAAAAAATTATACTCGTAATCATATTATCAAAGCAAGTAATTTAGCAAATGCACTGTTCCGAGTAGACAACAAAGAAACATGGGATCATCTTATGGAAGCATCAATTAGGATCATAAAGTATCTAAATAGTCCATAAGAAGAATGAATTGGACCACATATGTCCCCTTGAATTCTATGCAAGAATGTAGGAGATTCAATTGCTAACTTTGTGAATGAAGGTTTATGTATTAATATTCTAAGTGAACATGCAGAACAATGGTAATCACTAGTTAGAAGAATCTTTTGGTTCTTTAATGGATGTCCATTTGAGTTTTCAATAATTTTGCGCATCATTATTGATCCAGGATGACCAAGTTGTTCATGCCAGAACATAAACATTTCTTTGTTAGTGAACTTTTGATTCAATACTATATTTATCTCAATTGCATAAGTCATTGTATAGTACAATCCAGATGAAAGAATAAAAAATTTTTTTAACTCAAGTTTTCTATTTGAATCATAAAAAATGATGCACAAAAATTCTTTACCATGTTCACTTTTTGCCTTAATATGATACCCATTCTAGTGGATATTCTTAAAGCTCGATAAATTTCTTCTAGACTGTGCTGAATAAAGGATTTTCTTGATTTTTAATTTTGTACCATCTGATAGTATAATGGTTGCTTTTCTGAAGCCTTCAATTATATTAGAAGTACCAAAAATTATACTTATATTTCTATTTGTAAAGGTTAATTATGAAAAATATTTTTGATCCCGAAGTATGGTGTGGGTTGTAGCACTATCAGCTATGCAAAATTCTTCCACGTTCATACTCGAGTTTAATCTAGAAAATGAATAAGATTTTGATTTTATAAAATAGTTCATTTATTAATTTCAAAACATAAGTACATAGACAAGACATTTTATTAAAGTAAAGAAAATACAATAGAAATTATTCTTTAACTATTTTTTCATCAATGATTCTGTGGTCAATTTTTCCTTCAGGGTGGGCAAAAAAATCGGAGACATCAAAAGGGGCTACATTTGGATTGCCATCATCATCATTAAACAAATCTGCAAAGTTTATCTCATGCTTCTTTTCCTTCTATTTCATGGAAGCTTGACATAGATTTGCCAGATGCTTTGGTATATGACAGGTACGTGACTAGTGATCTTTCATTCTACATATATAGCAAACATTCTCTTCAGACTGTATCTTTTTCTTTTGATCAGAGCTTGTACCAATTTTTGGATTCTACCATTTCAAGTGGCTTACCTCAGTATTCTTGAAACCACCACGACCAAAGCCAAGACCATGACCACGACCACGACCACGACCACGACCATGTCCACGCCCATGGCCCCGGCCACGACCTCGTTCATACCCATGCTCATTATTTTAGAATGACACAGCATTCACTTCAGGGAATGGTGTAGAGCCGGTCCGACGAGACTCATGATTCTTTAATAATAATTCATCATTCTGCTCAGCTATCAGAAGGCATGAAATCAGTTCAAAATACCTTTTAAATTCGCGTTCTCGATACTGCTGCTGTAGGAGCACATTTGAAGCGTGAAAAATAGAGAATGTCTTTTTCAATATATCCTCATCTATTACATTCTCTCTACATAGTTTTAACTATGAGCTGATCTAGAATAAAGTAGAATTATATTCAGACATGATTTTAAAATTTTGCAATCTCAGATGCATCAATCATACTGTGCCTTTGCACTACTACAAAAAAAGTCTACGACAACACATATTATTGCAGTGATTTTTGAAATCACTGCAATAGAGTCTACAGCAGCAGTTACAAAGAACCGCTACTATAGAACCGACCTATAATAATGGTTACAAAAAACCACTATCATAGTCTGACCTATGACAGCGGTTCTTTTTAACCACTGCCATAGATCCGATCTATGACAGTGGTTCTTTGTAACCGCTGCCATAGGTTCGATCTATACCAGCGGTTAGGATAACTACTGTCATAGGTCGGACCTATAGCAGCAGTTTCTTGTAACCACTGCTATACATTGATCTATGATAGTGGTTATTTGTAACCATTGCAATATATTTTTTTCTTATTTTTTTAAATATTATATAATTTTAAAATTTAATATTCATCTTTATCATTCATTATCTAAATAATTATTATTAGAGTATCATCACAAAAGATCACCTCGATCTGATGGTCCTAGCTTCATCGATCAGAAAATTTTGATTTCGATGATCACGAACGATGATGCGATGATCTGATAAATGGAGATCTTCAATAGATCCAAAAATCTACAATAATGATCTCAGTTATGTTTGTAGCATACTATCAAAGTTTTACTTCAATTGGATATCATTATCTTGGTCAATTTAGTATAGATTAATTTCAACCGTTAAATGATAAATGAGTGATCAAAGGACCAGACGGTGTCCGATTATGAGATAATTTTTTTTATAAATGATCTTGCTACTATTTTAATCATTTTTTTATGGTGGTGATTATAAAATTCAACTCGTGAGACTAAGAATGATCTAAAACTATACGTCGTCTGATAACCATTCTTAAACTTCATTGGTTGTTATATGCATGTGCTCGTGCTTTTGCAATATCTGCTTAACATGAATAATTTATATAAAAATAATTTAAATTTTACTATCATCATCATATAAAATAATTAAAATTATAATAAAGATTATTTAACTAAAAAATTATCTCATAATTAGATGTCGTTTAGCCTTTTGATCGCTTATTTCTAATTTAACGATCGAAATTATTCCATACTAAATTAATATAATAACGATATCCGATTGAAGTAAAATTTTGATAGTATGCTACAAATATCATCGAGATCATCATTATAGATTTTTGGATCAATCGAAGGTCTTCATCTATCAGTCATCGCATCGTCGTTCGTGATCGTCGAAATAGAATTTTTCTGATCGATGAAGCTAGAGCCATTGGATCGAGATGACTTTTTATGATAATACTCTAATGATAATTATTTAGATAATGAATGATAAAGATGTACATTAAATTTTAAAATTATATAATATTCAAAAAAAAAAAATTTATTTCCAACCTACGACAGCGGTTACTAAAAATCGCTATTATAAATATATGGTAGTGGTTATGAAATCGCTATCGTAGATCTATTACAGTGGTTTTCAATAACTACTGCCATAGATCTTTGGTAGCGGATCGAAAACTGCTACCATAGGTTAAGTTAAAAATTTTTAATTTTTCTTTCCTTCCATGCACGCTCTCTTTCTCTCCAATCCTCTCCATCATTGATAAGACTCCACGCATCCCGCCGCCACCCGCCTCCCACATCTCCGATCACTGCCCAGCCATCCACCCCTTGCCCTCTCCGACTGCCGCCCCCGCCCTCTCCATCCCTTACCATCGCTCGACCGTGAACCCCTTTCCCTCCCTATCCCCGATCACCGATCGCTACCATCGCCCCCACCCTCCTCCTCATCCTCGACTGCGGCCGCCCGTCGCCCACCCTCCCCATCTCCAGCAGCCCACCCCTTGCCCTCCTCGACCGTCGCCCCACCCCCCGCCCTCCCCATCCCCTCCAAGCCTCCTCTCTCTCTCTCTTTCCTCTTTCTCTTTCTCTCTCTTCTCTCTCTATTTTACTATCTTACTCTAGCACCATCATCTTCCTCTAGCATTGTCATCGGTAACCCTCGGAGCTTTCGGTACGATCCTCTTTCTATAGTCATAGGTATATTTTTTTATTTTAATTTTATAATATTATTTATTAATCACTAGACTAGATCTATCAATGGATCAGATTCAGATCAGAATCTGGATATCAGATCTAGATCTGATTTTAATTATTGATATTGAATTCGAATATCCGATGGATCCATATTTGAAGTACCAGATCCGAATCCTAATGGATCCTAGGTATTCAGACCCACTTTTGGGATCTGAAACTAAGAAATGGAGAGGAAGAGAGGGAGGAAGGGGGTCCGACCTCATCGCCGTCGTCGATGAGGGAGATCGAGAGAGAGAGAGGGAGGGAAGGAGGGGGTCCGATCTCGCTGACATCACTGAAAGAGAGGGGTTCCTTGTCGAATTTATTGGATAATATTTTTTGGATGTTTATATTTTATTTCTTTTATTTATTGCAATGTATGACGATAGATCCGTTAATTGATTAGTATACATAGTCTCTGACATTCGTATAATTATATATAATTGTATGGATGAGAGAATTATATATAATGATCAATTGATTATCCAATTTGGATGGTTTGAAAATTATAGATAATTCTATAGGTAGTTGCAGTAATCAAATGGTATGCTAGAAATTTTGAATAAAATTTTGGACAGTATTTTTCTTTTGTTCTTCCTATATGAAAGAACTAAAGAAAAATACTGTCAAAATTTTATTTGATCCCTATTGCATATTATTTGATTACTGTATTGAACCTATAGAATTAATAGAATTTCTGAATGAAATAGGACCTATCTTTACCTATTAGTTGGTGATAGGATGCATTTATTGCATATTTATTTATAATGCATTAGTATATAATTTAAGTTTCATAAATGATTTAAATACAGTATCATCATTTTTAAAATGGATAAGTAGTGGATGAAGTTTAGTAAGCTCTCGCTAGAATATGAGGCAGAACTTCAAAAATTTTTTGATTTTGCTATAGAAAAATTTGGAGACCATAGACTGATCCAATGTTCTTATAAAAAGTGTATGGATGGACCGTGGCTATTTCGTCAAGATATAAATGATTACCTCACTATTTATGGCTTTAAAGTCGGTTATGAAATTTGTTGAAACCAACATGGTGAGGGCAGACCGCAAGAACATGATCAACATGATGAGGAAGTGGATCAAATGGTTCGTGATATTTTTTCATTTATTGACCATAATGATGGTGCATCTACATCCATGCCTGATCCTATGATTGGTGGAATAACAAATAGTAAGAATGTAGAGAATGTCTGTAAGTTGATGGAGGATGCTAATATTTCGTTGTATCCTAGATGTAAAAAGATGATGAAACTAGAGTTCTTAATCTGGTTGTATCATACAAAATGCTCCAATGGGTTCAGTAATAATGGAGTGAACTGCATATTAGAGCTTTTGGAGGCCATTCTTTCGGATGATACACAAATTTTAAACAATAATTATGAGGCATCGAAGATTATTAAACAACTGAACTTTGCTTACACCAAGATACATGTATGTCCTAATGTTTGCATGCTCTATTGGAAGGAGGATGTCAACCAAAATGAGTGCATGAGGTACAATGTGTCAAGATGGAAATAGAATAAAGACGGCAAATTGACTCGTGTACCTCAAAAGTTGATGTGACACTTTTCTATAATTTTGAGACTATAAAAGTTATTTATGTCAGCAAGAACATCGAAGGACATGAGATGACATGAAGAAGACCAAACAAAAGAAGATGCATTGAGGCATCCAGCCGATGAAGAGGCATGGCAAAAGTTTAATGAATTACATTTTGACTTCGCACATGAGATACGTAATGTGAGGTTGGACTTATCGTGCGACGATTTCAACCCATTCAAGCATATGAATACTACCTATAGTATATGACCAGTATTAATTCATGTTTACAACCTCCACCATGGATGTGTATAAAAAAATTCTTTACTTTCATGACAGTACTCATCCTTGGATCGATGAAGGTAGGTAATGATATTGATATTTATTTATAGCCTCTTATTAAAGAAAAAATCATAATTTTTTGGATCAGATTCGTTCAGATCTGATCGAATCAAGAGATATATTTCAAAAAATTTTCTCTTTGATCCAAATCAGATCTAGGATATTTCAGATCTAATCTTTATTATTTCAATAATTAAAATAAATTTAGATAAATTAAATTAAATTTAATTTATCTTGATGTAGGATAATCCTATTATCCATTGATGATCCTGTAAGCAGCGAAAGATTTTGGATCTAGTCACGCAAGTGCCTGACTTCTATCGGTATCCACTGGGACTGAATCTGGAGATCCTCTTCTTCTCTTCACGTCTCCAAAAATTAGATCTGAATCTGATTTGGAGGATCTTCAAAATACCTTTCGAAGATCAGCAGTTGTCCTTTGCAGCAGCGCAGCCTTCTAGCTTTCTGTCGCCTTTCTCTTGTCTGGATTGCACCAACTTGGATCCCAAACTCCTTTGGGTGTGGAGAGGAGAGGGAGAAGATGGACTTGGCATGTGGAGGAGGAGAGGAGAGGCAGCCTTGGGGTGTGAGAATTTTCAATGCTTTTTGAGTTGGGCGTAGGGTCTTATTTATAGACTATGCGTGATCCAACTCCTCTTCTTCCCAACCAATCACAACCCTTTGTGAAATCAGATCTAAATCTGATTGGTGGGAATAGAGTCCCTTGGATTCCTCCTTAGATGGCGTCCTAAGACCAGTCAAACTTGGTTCTTAGGAGAAGTCTAATTGGAATCCAAAAAGGAGATGGAGTCCCTGTCCAACAGGGACTCCTGGGCGCCTCCAGCTTGGGCACACGCCAAGGGTGGCGTGCGCCCTCCTCCTTGCCAGGTTCTGGCAGGGGACAAGCCCCCACCAGCTCTCCAATAGGTGCATGACACGTGGACAGAAGTCAAAGTGTCAATGGTCAACATTTGACCAGTCAAAGGTCAGACTTTTGACCAAAGTCAAAGGAACAAGAAATGGCAGGTGACCAAAAATGGTAGGTATTATCTTACAAAATAAGACAACCCTTTTCTGACTTGGACAACTCCAGTCAGACCAAGTGAAGGCCTCTGATTGAGCACAAACTCCTTTGGCTCAGTCAGGACAACTTATTTATGATAGTAAAAGAAGAACGTTAGGTTCAATCGAGTGCTAGCACGATTTTCTTGAACCTAATTGAATCTCATTCAGATCAATTGAACTAGATCAGTTCAATTGATGATCACCAGATTCAAACCCTTGTTTTGTGTGACCCAGTTAGGTTCAGTTCTGTATGGTAATGGGATATGTCATGATCTCTATCATCGACATCATCGAAACTCCTTTCGATGGATCAGAACTCTTCTGATTCGAACAGCTAGAATGATCGATCATCTAAATCATTCTAATTGCTCCCAAAATCCACCAGTGACACCTAGCAGTATATGGTGGCAACCCATCAGAGCTGAATGCGAACCTCTTGGTGCAGCTACCTGTGTGATTAAGTTCTTCTATCTTGAGCCCCGATCAGATTAGGGTTAAGGTGAACTCGTCAAACCCTAGTCTCTGTCATATGATGTAATCATTCGATTCAAGTCCGAATGTGAAAATCTAAATAGAAACTCTTTCTATTATTTTTCACTCTGCCATGGCCATGGGCTTCTGGACTTGATTCTCATGATCATCATAGGGCTGCTCCTCTACCACCGAGGTAGATAGATTCCATCTTGATGCAATCCAGTTCCTACAATGAACATGCTATAGCCAACATACACCTCAGGGTTCCATATGGCTAGGAGACCGAGTAATGGTGTAGTCAAACTATAACACCCTCAAGGTGAACTGCCGATGCACCTCAGGTCAAAGAACCAGACACACTACTGCAGCATCGAGTCAGTCATTGACGAGAAGGTAGACTTCCTAATGACTACTCGAGGTGGTCACGCTCAGTGCCCTCGTTCTCTAACGAGTACCTGTACTCTCGCTCCGGTGTCTCCACACCGTAGACTCAAGACTCATCTACTAAAGAGAAGCGATTGTACACCAACCTTTCCGGATCAATCACCATCCTCGTGATGATCCTATGGTCGGGAGCATTTTATGAGTTAATAATGATTATTCATGTCTTAAATTTTCAACTCTTGAAAATATGAATTATCATTACCATTAACTCAAAGGATGTATCACAGACACTAAATACACATATGTGATAGAAAATAACCCATTTTATTGATTATAGTCAAAATTATAATTTTGCCCCTAGAAGTGTATTACAAGTGTCAGCCAATTCTGGCTTCTAGGGCACATATATCTAACAATCTCCCACTTGTCCTAAAGCCAATTGGCTACAAGTCTAAGTCCCATCTTCTCAAGGTGGGCTTCGATCTTCTGCTGGCCCAATGGCTTTGTAAGTGGGTCTGCCACATTATCTGTGGAGTTGACTCTCTTGACCTCGACGTAACCTTCTCGAGGTAATCGCGGATGAGGTGGTATCGCCGCTCAATGTGCTTGGATTTTTGGTGAGACCTCGGCTCCTTAGCAAGGGCTATGGCGCCATTGTTGTCGCAGTATAGAGGAATGGCATCTGATGGCATTACTCCAATTTCTGCAGCAAACTTCTTATACCAGAATGCTTCCTTTTTACAGCCTCTGATGCAGCGATATATTCTGCTTCCATGGTGAAATCTGCTATCACGATTTGCTTGAAACTCTTCCAGCTGACAGCACCACCATTGCACACAAACAGACTTCCAGATGTCGACTTTCGATCATCTATATCGGACATGAAATCCGAGTCTGTGTATCCCTGGACTTGGAGTTCTCCATTACCAAAGACCAACATCATATCCTTAGTTCTTCTCAAGTACTTAAGGATACATTTCACAGAAGTCCAGTGTTCTTCACCTGGATTTGACTGATATCTGCTTGTGACACTCACAGCATGGGCTATATCAGGTCGTGTACATAGCATGGCATACATGAGGCTCCCTATTGCAGAAGCATAAGGGATCTTGCTCATGCGTTCTATTTCCTCAGGTGTGCTAGGGCACATCTTCTTGGAAAGATGAATACCATGTCTGAAGGGTATTAATCCCCTCTTAGAGTTTTTCCATACTAAACCTCTTTAGTACTTCCTCTATGTACATCTTCTGTGAAAGTCCTAGCATCCTATTCGGTCTATCCCTATAGACCTTAATTCCTAGAATAAAGGATGCTTCACCTAGGTCTTTCATGGAGAATTCCTTGGACAACCATATTTTGACTGATTGTCAACATGGGAATATCATTCCCAATAAGGAGGATGTCATCCACGTACAATACGAGGAAGACAACAGCGCTCCCACTGACCTTTTTGAAAACACATGGTTCCTCTTCATTTTTGATGAAACCAAACTTTTTGATCACATCATTGAAATGAGTGTTCCAGCTCCGAGATGCTTGCTTAAGTCCATATATGGACCTTTGCAGCTTGCAAACCTTGTGATCAGTATCACTGGATGTGAAACCTAGCGGCTGTTCCATATAGATATCTTCCTCAAGATATCCATTTAAGAATGCCGTTTTCACGTCCATTTGCCATATTTCATAATCGAAATAGGCTGCAACGGCAAGCAATGTGCGGATGGATTTTAGCATAGCCACTGGAAAAAGGTATCCTGATAGTCAATGCCTTCGCATTGACTATAACCTTTTGCCACTAGTCTAGCCTTGAATGTCTCCACATTCCCATCTGCACCAATCTTTCTCTTGAAGATCCATTTACACCCAATAGGTACTATACCTTCTGGTGGATCTACCAAGGTCCAGACTTGGTTTGAGTGCATCGAGTCAATTTCTGACTGCATTGCCTCTAGCCATTTCTCGGAGTCGATATCTGATATCGCCTCGTTGTAGGTTTTGGGATCATCACCATGAGCACCATTACCTATGAGGAACATTTTCTCTACTTCCTCTGAAATAATACCTAAGTATCTTTCAGGGGGATGGAAAACTCTTTTCCGATCTACGAGGTGGAGGAGGTAGTGTTCTTATTGGCTCAACCTGATTTGGTTCCAATTGGTCCTTAGCTCGTTGTACTTGTGAGACTTTCTCATCAAGCTTAATCTGCTTTCCAATGCCGCTATCTTGAATAAACTATTTTTCAAGAAAGATGGCATGTCGACTCACAATCACATTGTGGTCTTCTGGAATGTAGAAATAGTATCCTAATGACTCTTTAGGATATCCTATGAATCGAGCTCTGAAGGACCTAAACTCTAACTTGTCCGCTTGTTGTCTTTTGACATGAGCCGGACAACCCCAAATTCTGAGATGACTCAGACTTGGTTTCTTACCGTGCCATATCTCATACGGTGTGGTAGGAACGGTTTTAGAGAAAACCCTATTCAGTAGATAAATTGAAGTTAACAATGAGTATTCCCAAAGAAAATCAGGGAGGTCTGTGAAGCTCATCATGGATCGGACCATATCCAATAGAGTTCGATTTCTCCGTTCTGAAACTCCATTGAGTTAAGATATTTCTGGTGGAGTCCATTGAGAGACTATGCCATTTTTCTTGAGATAGTCTAAGAATTCTCGGCTAAGGTATTCAACTTCTCAATCTGATCGAAGAATCTTAATGGATTTTCCAATTAATTTTTTCACTTCATGTCTGAATTCTTTGAACTTTTCAAAAGCTTCAGACTTGTGTCTCATAAGATACACATATCCATACATAGATAGATCATCGGTAAAAATAATTGTTGGTGCAAAAATCCATCTTCGTCGGAGGTCGTCGGAGTCAAGGCCACTGAGGTCGCCACCGGGGACCTGCAAAATGAAGTCCCGTCCGAAATCGGTGGGGGGTGGCTCCGACAGGACCCTCCGACGGTTAAGTTAGTTTCCAGCCAACAGAAATGGAGTGCTCGGAATGAGTTCCGAAGCTTAGGAATGAGGAGGAGAGCTTAGAGAGTCGAGAGTTCAGAGAGCTTAGCCTTAGCATATTGGGAGGGTCCTTTATATAGTGGAGCTTGATGGTGACAACTGCAGCCGCATGCTGGCGGGCCGCTCGAGGTTCGGCAGAGTCAGTCTCACGGGATGGTGCTGTGTGCGGTGGATTGAGGGTGACAGCCATCGCCGCCTGACAGTGGGTCGCTATCGCCTGTGGCGGACTGACTGATGGTGATGGTTGCAGAGCTTGCCGAATGAAGGGTGGAAGGCCTTCATCGTGTGCCCATTTTAGAGGAGTTCGGGCTCCTGAAGAGGAAGATAGGAGGGAATTCGGCACCCATAGGCGTCTAGCTGGAGGTATGCAGCTAAGGCTCGTCCGTTGAAGAGTTTGGCTGCTGAGAATCCGAAGCTCGGCCATTTGGGGGTTCGGCCGGCTATTGGGACTTCATTGAAGCTCGGCCGCTTGGAGTCGGTCCGAAGGAGTTCGGCCGTGGGGAGTCCGAAGGAGTTCGGCCGCCCAGGAAGTTCGATCTCGACGCTGGGAGTCCGAAAGAAGCTCGGGAGCTGACCAGTTCGGCCTGCTGGAAGAAGCTCGGCCGCTGGGAGTTCGGCTGAAGCCCGTCTGCCGAAGCTCTTTCGCGGCTATTGGTTACATTAGGCTGAGCGTCGGGCCGGGCTTCGGCAGGAGCGGGATTTATCCCCAACAGTAGCCCCCCCACTCTCGAGTTCAAAATTCGAAGGAAGGGAGTACCAAAATGGGCGACTACCGAAGTCTTCTTCCAGGCCCCGCGTTTGTCATGGTTGAAGCTCGGGGGAGGTCTCTTCTCCAGTCAAGGTTGACGCTGAAGTTGAAGCTGAGGCTTGGGGGAGGCCTCCTCTCCAATTGAAGTTTGGAGTTGGAATGGAACTCGTTCTAGCTAAAGTCGATGAAGCTGATGTTGAAGCCGAAGTAAATCTCGCCCCTGTGGTCGAGGTCGGAGTTGAGCTCCTCAGGGGTGACATTGTCTCCATCAGCTGAAGTTGACTCGGGGGGGACCTCCTATTCCGCGGTCGAGGTTGTCGTGGTCGCTTGGGGGCGATTTCATCTCCTGCAGTGGAACTTGCCGTAGACTTTGAGGCTCGGTCTCGGATCTTGCTCACGTCAGGACGGGGTTCCCCTTCTGTTCCTAATGGGCTGTGGGGGCACATGGGGACCATCGTCCTCACCTCTTCCCATCTCGTTTTAGGTGAACGAGGCCTTCGACCTTGCTCGCGTTAGGACGAGGTTCTCCTCCTATTTTCAACGGGCTGTGAGGGCACATGCGGG
The DNA here is from genome assembly GCA_006176705.1 of Cocos nucifera. Taxonomy (NCBI): domain Eukaryota; kingdom Viridiplantae; phylum Streptophyta; class Magnoliopsida; order Arecales; family Arecaceae; genus Cocos; species Cocos nucifera. The sequence goes on along the minus strand of QRFJ01004155.1, from coordinate 759,231 downwards.
CCGTCGTCCGAGCCTCTCCCCCCATCTCATCTTTTGTGAACGAGGCCTTCACTCGGGAGAGATCTTATCTCTGACCGAGGTGCTCGGGAGAGATCCTATCTCTGGTCGAGGTTGCTTTTCGGAAGAGATTTTATCTCTGGCCGAACTGCTCGGGGGAGATCTTATCTCTAGCCGAGGTTGTTGCTCACGTTAGGACGAGGTTCTCCTCCTGTTCCTAACCGAGATCGGCTCGATCGCTCGAAAGAGATCTTATCTCTAGCCGAGATTGTTGCTCGCGTTAGGACGAGGTTCTCCTCCTGTTCCTAATCGAGGCTGTTCGCGGTCGCTCGGGAGAGATCTTATCTCTAGCCGAGGTTGGTGCTCGTGTTAGGACGAGGTTCTCCTCCTGTTCCTAACCGAGGCTATTCACGGTCGCTTGGGAGAGATCTTATCTCTAGTCGAGGTTGACTCGGTCGCTCGAGAGAGATCTTATCTCTAGCCGAGGTTGTCTACGGTCGCTCGGAAAAGATCTTATCTCTAGCCGAGGTTGTTGCTCGCGTTAGGACGAGGTTCTCCTCCTATTCCTAATGTTGGGGGCCTAAGGGCCGCTGTCAGGCTCTCCCCCCATCTCGTTCGCGGTCGCTCGGGAGAGATCTTATCTCTAGTCGAGGTTGACTCGATCGCTTGGGAGAGATCTTATCTCTAGCCGAGGTTGTCTAACGGTCGCTCGAAAGATATCTTATCTCTAGCCGAGGTCGATGCTCGCGTTAGGACGAGGTTCTCCTCCTATTCCTAACCGAGGGCTATTCGCGGTCGCTCGGGAGAGATCTTATCTCTAGCCGAGGTTGACTCGATTGCTCGGGAGAGATCTTATCTCTAGTCGAGGTTGTCTATGATCGCTCGAAAGAGATCTTATCTCTAGCCGAGGTTGGTTGCTCGCATTAGGACGAGGTTCTCCTCCTGTTCCTAACGGGCTGCGGGGGCACATAAGGGCCGCTGTCAGAGCCACTCCCCCCATCTCGTCCTTCGGGAATGAGGCCTTCGCTCGGGAGAGATCTTATCTCTAGCCGAGGTTATCTCAGTCGCTCAGGAGAGATTTTATCTCTAGCCGAGGTTGTCTCGATCGCTCGAGAGAGATCTTATCTCTAGCCGAGGTTGTTGCTCGCGTTAGGATGAGGTTCTCCTAACGCGGCTAACTGCTTCTTCCCTGTCATCACATAGTTTTCGCATCCAGAAATAATATTATTGAGAGGGGAGAATTTTACCGAGGGAAAGCCACTCGCAGCACATTTTCGTTTAAGGGTCGTCGGAGTGTTGTTCCTTGAGTTTCCTCGGGCAGCGAGTCCCATCCAGACGGCCTCCTCTATTACATGCTGGCCTCCTTAATTTGGCCTTCCTAATTTGGAACATGCTTCTCTTGACTCTTGACTTTATCGCTGGGGGACGACGAATCACCAATGTAGCTAACTCCTGGCTCCTCCCCGGGGTGGCGTTGACGACGCTGCAAGGCGGCCAACCTTCTTGTCTTTTCCAGTTACGGCAGCACCTTTAGCCGATCTTCTCCTGCTTCAGACTGTCGTCCCTTTTTGACGAGCTCTTCAATCTCGTCTTGGAGTTGAACTGAACGTATTCCTTAGTGTCGTAGCCGTGGTCGCGATGGTAGGGGCTTTACTTGCTTCGATCATGGGGAGGCCGTAGTCCTTTAGGTCTTGGCGACTGGCTCTTAACTTCATCGAGAATCCAAGTTAGAGGAGCGGGTCGTAGCTGCAGAATCCTTCGGGAGGAGGATTTTCTCGCGCCCTTCTGTCGGGGCTTCCTTTGCGGTGAGCTCGAGAAGTTCGGGCTTCGCTTGCGTGGAGCTTCATTCCGCTTTTCCGCAAAACTTTTCTTTCCGTGGGAGAACTTCATGCTTCTTTGTCCGAACTCCCTGCTCGCAGAGAGGGGTCGGCTCTGCTTGCCCGAATTCTATTGCACCTCCCATGAATTCATTGTAGCGACGTACTTGAGGGGGAGTTCGGCCCCGATCGCCCTGGGGCGGTCCCGAGCACGGCCGAACTTTACTTTGGTGATCTGCTGCGGAGTTCGGCCTCCTTTACGTCGAACTTCATGCGCGGGAGAACTTCGTTCTGCCACTGCTTGCGCCGAACTTCACTATGATGGTGGGCTTTAAGGTGGAGTTCGGCTTCACTTGCACCGAGTTTCATTGATGAGCTCAAAAGGGAGATTTCGGCCTTGCTTCCGTCGAGCTTTATTTCGATGAGCTGAGGAGTTCGGCCTTCCTCCGAACTTCATTCCGCGGGAGAACTTCGCCCCGCCCTCGCTTGTGCCGAACTTCATTCCGCGGAGGGCTTCGTTCCATCCTTGCTTGCGCCGAACTTCATTTGGATGTTGAGCTTCGAATGGAAGTTCGGCCTCACTCGAGCCGAACTTCATTTCGAGCCTCCATGGAAGTTCCGTCTTGCTTCCGTCGAACTTTATTCGGATGATGAGCTTTGGGGGAAGCTCGGCTTTCTTCGAGCCAAACTTCATTCCGCTTCGGTGGGAGAACTTCTGCTCTCCGTTTCTCTCCTAAGGGCGATTGGCATGTCCGAATGCTCTTCCTTAAGGCCGATACCGGAGGAATTTGCCCAGCCGCCCCTTTTTGATGAGCTCCTCAATTTCGTCTCGGAGCTGGATGCATCCCTCCGTATCGTGGCCGTGATCGCGATGGTAGAGGCAGTACTTATTTCGATCGCGCTTGTTTGGGGGAGACCATAACCCTTCCGATCTTGACAGCTGGTTTTTTACTTCGATGAGAATCTAGGTTCGAGGAGCGTTGAGGGGGGCATAGTGGCGGAACCTTTCGGAAGGAGGACTTCCTCGCGCCCCTTTATCAGGGCGAGTTCGAGGAGTTCGGGCCCGCCTACTTTCGTAGAGGATCTGCGAGCGTAGCCAAACTTTGCTCGACTCTTCCTCGTCACCAACCGCTCCTTTCTGACGAGCTCCTCATCTTTCAATTTGAAGGCTTCTTCCGCACGGGCATATCTCTCGGCTCGAGCCAGCAGATCGGCGAAGTTCTTGGGATACTTTTTTTCTAGAGAGAACAGCAAGTTATTTTTCTGAAGGCCGCCCTTGAGTGCGGCCATCGCGACAGACTGGTCCAAGTCTCGGACTTCTAATGCCGCGGCGTTAAACCGAGTGACGTAAGTTCGGATGGATTTCCCTTGCTTCTGCTTGACGCTCATCAGGAAATCTGAACCTCGGCTCGGTCGTCGGCTACTGATGAAGTGGGCCACGAACCGACTGCTCATCTGATCGAAAGAGAAGATCGTGTTTGGCTTCAACGCCGAGTACCAGTTCCTCGCTGCTCCCTTTAAGGTAGATGGGAAGGCTCGGCACAGCATGGCATCTAAAGCGCCGTGAACCAGCATCATGGCGCGGAAGGCCTCCAGGTGATCAACCAAATCAGAAGTTCCATCGTAGCTTTCCAGTTGAGGGAGCTCGAAGGTCGATGGAACAGGTTCTTATATAATTTGGAGAGAGAAGGGAGGTTCGGCACGGACATCGGCATGATGAGCCGAGGTGACGCGGTCGAGCTCTTCAATACGTCGGTCCATCTCCCGTAGTCTGCAATCGAGGACATCGTCTTGGCTGCAGACCTTGGGATGCTTTCAACTACGAATGGGGAAGGTCTCCCCCAGAAGAAAATAAAGATCCGAACACGGATCCTCGGCCCTCTGCTTCCCCTTCTCTGTGGCGATCGGTACGCTGGCCCTGGTACTCTTCCTTGGGACCGATTCCCGACGTTCCAATGGTGGGTTTCCTGGGACGGTCATTAGCGGAGGCTGCTGTATAGCCTGCCATGCCTCCGTGAGGCCACGGACCCATCGGACAAGCAGGTCGAGCTGCTCCACCTCCACCGTAGGTACAGGTAGAACTTGAGCTATCGGGGCCGAGGCAGGGACAGGCGGATCTGGATGGGTCCGGACCGTGGAGGCCGTCGAGCGCCGTCTCGAAGCTCTCTTGGGAGGCATTTTTTCTTCGAGAGAGAAAAGGGAGATCTCTGGAGAGGGAAGAGAAGAGTCGCCGAGCACTCCTTTAAGAACAAGGGAACCTCGGAGGTTCGGGCCCTTCCTCTAGTGCCAATCTGTTGGTGCAGAAATCCATCTTCATCGGAGGTCGCCGGAGTCAAGGCCGCTGAGGTCGCCGTCGGGGACCTACAAAACGAAGTCTCATCCGGAACCGGTGGGGGGTGGCTCCGGCAGGACCCTCCGACGGTCAAGTTAGTTTTCAGCCAACAGGAATGGAGTGCTCGAAATGAGTTTCGAAGCTTAGGAATGAGGAGGAGAGCTTAGAGAGTCGAGAGTTCAGAGAGCTTAGCCTTAGCGTGTCGGGAGGGTCTTTTATATAGTGGAGCTTGATGGTGACAACTACAGCCGCGTGCTGGCGGGCCGCTCGAGGTTCGGCAGAGTCAGTCTCACGGGATGGTGCCATGTGCGGCGGATTGAGGGTGACAGCCATCACCGCCTGACAATGGGTCGCTATCGCCTGCGGTGGACTGACTGATGGTGATGGTTGCAGAGCTTGCCGAATGAAGGGTGGAAGACCTTCGTCGTGTGCCCATTTCGGAGGAGTTCGGGCTCCTGAAGAGGAAGATAGGAGGGAGTTCGGCTCCCATAGGCATCTGGCTGGAGGTATGCAGCTAAGGCTCGTCCGCTGAAGAGTTCGGCTGCTGAGAATCCGAAGCTCGGCCGTTTGGGGGTTCGACCGGCTGTTGGGACTTCATTGAAGCTCGATCGCTTGGAGTCGGTCCGAAGGAGTTCGGCCGTGGGGAGTCCGAAGGAGTTCGGCCGCCCAGAAAGTTTGGTCTCGACGCTGGGAGTCCGAAAGAAGCTCTGGAGCTGACCAGTTCGGTCTGCTGGAAGAAGCTCGACCGCTGGGAGTTCGGCTGAAGCCCGTCTGCCGAAGCTCTTCCGCGGCTACTGGTTACATTAGGCTGAGCGTCGGGCCGGGCTTCGACAGGAGCAGGATTTATCCCCAACAATAATGAAGTAGATAAAATTGCCTCTAGCCGGCACATCAAATGGGTCGCACACAACAGTATGTACTAGGGCAAGGAGATCTGTGGCCCTTTCCCCATGTCCAACAAAAGAAAGTTTAGTCATTTTGCCTTGAAGACAAGATTCACAAGTTGGATATGACTCGAAAGTCAATGGACTCAATAGCCCATTTTTCTCCAATTTGTTGATCCTATCTTCTGCTATATGACCTAATCTCAGGTGCCATAGATATCTATCATTTGGACTATCCCTAGGTCGTTTGGCATTCACATTTTGCTCGATAGTTAGAATAGGTACATCAATATGTAGCTGATAAAGATCCATTAATAAGAAAAACCATTTGCAATTTTATTTCTTTCATAAAGAATGTTACAATGGTCCTTAAAGAAGGTAATCACATAGCCTTCTTAGTGCTAAGCATGAAACAGAAATCAAATTCCTGCTAGCTGCAGGCACATAATAACAGTCTTTCAAAACTAAGTCTAAACCAGATGGTAATCGAAGAGGGTATGTTTTTACTGCCACTACTGCATAACTCTTGCTCCATTATCGACGCGTAGGATCATGTCTCCATCCCTCAGCCTCCTGCTATCCTCAAGATCCCTGCATGAAAGTGCACAGATGAGCACTAGAATCCAGAGTCAAGCACCCAACTGAATGCAGAAGAAATCGTAAGGTTAGACTCAATAATAAGCATACCTCCAGAAGGACCTTCCTTCTTGTTCTTCAGGGTGGCCAGGTAAGTAGGGCAGTTCCGCTTCCAATGGCCGTCGCTGTTGCAATGAAAATACTTTCCTTTGACATCGGCCTTCTTCTTCGACTCTGCCTTCTTCTTCTTTGCTCCTTCCACCTTTTGCTTTTTCGCAGACTTCTTTTTCTTTCCATAAGACTTTCTTTTGGAAGAAGTCCATTCCATAGCAAGAACTGAGCCTTTAGAACCTTTCATAGAAAGCTCAGCGGTAACCAGCATATTCATTAATTCGGCCAAGAAATTTTGAAGTTTATGCATGTGGTAATTCATGATGAATTGCCCATATGCATCAGTCAAGGATTGCAGAATAATATCATTCTGCAGATCCAAGTCTAACTTCACACCGAGCTTCTCAAGCTCTTCCATGTCCTTGATCATCATCAGACAGTGATCTTGGACTGACTGCCCATCATGCATCTTAGCCTTAAAAAGTCATTTCGTGACTTGATACTTGGCTGCGCGACTCTGTTCACCAAACATCTCCTACAGGTGAGCCAACATTTGGCGAGCAGTCCCGATATCTTCATGTTGGCGCTGGAGCTCATCAGACATCGAGCCCAACATGTAATATCTGGCCTTATTATCTTCGTCTATCCATTTTTTCAGAGACGCTCTCTGTTCAGTGGATGGACGGGCTGGTAAGGTGGGAGGGTCCTGATCCAATACATGGGTTAACTTCTCAAAATCCAAAATAATTTTGTAGTTTCTGAGCCAATCTTTATAATTGGATCCGATCAGTCTATGTGTGTCCAGGATACGTGCTAATGGATTGGACGCAGATATTTTTTTGTAGAGAGTCAAAGATTCTAGTTAGATACTGTAATTATGACTTGATCAATTTATTTAGAGATTTTATTTTTTAAATAAATTAGCTCCACTATTTTCTTGGATCCCTACACTCTCTCTGTAGAGATGCAAAAATCTCCATGATTAATGATTTTTAGTGGGTGGTGCGGTCTCACCAACTGACTCATCACCTCACCTAACAGTTATTGGTGATGGGTTAGCCAATGAGTGAACAACTCTTGTTCAATGATTCTCTAATCATGGTGCACCCAAACTTGGTCTCTAATTCATGAATCTCACCATATCCGAAATATTGATCCACTCCTTAGTTAAGTCAGACCCACCATTTGCATAGACTTGGATTCCTAATTGAGTCTCTCACCGTATCCAAATATTGAGCCCAATCTCATCCTCCAGCCCATAGCATCCAATGCCTAATAGACATGGTTGCATCTTTTCGGTGCAACTGAGCCACTGTATCCAGCCGAGAACAATCAACCCCGAAAGGGCCCGCACATCTACAATGGTGGAAGACCTCAGACTTAATCTTTTCTTAGGAAGAATTTGATTCAGGTCTCATTAAACTAGACTTGACATAGTCATAACCAATTATGACTAACCTAGTGGCATGGGTTAGCTCGGATTATTGACCACCTCAGATCAGAACTGAGTCAACAGATATGGCCAGGTAAGTGAGATCGGTGGAAGGGATATGCCATTAACTCGTACAAGAACGCATTCAGGTCGAGTAGCTCTCCAATTAAAAATCAGTCGATCGTATGTGCCAAACTTACCTTAGACACCAAATTATTGAGCCAGAACCAATTGGGTTAGCCTACAATCCAGACTCTAACCTCTGAGCCTAATTAGGTCTTGCTTGATCATCGTGACTCGATCTTGACCCAGACTTAATCCTATTAGGCTGGTCAATTTAAGCATTGTTGATCCCATCTAACCAACTCTTGATTCGGTTTGATCAACCGCTTAGACCTAATTGAGCTACCCAAGCCCGAACCCAGTATTATGAATATGTCTTAGATCTAAAATTCTTAATTTTAGATCCTAATTAATATTTCATAATCTTAATTCTTAATTAAGTTTAGGGTTCATAAACAAAATATGCATAATAAATCCTAGGATTTCAGGATCTAGGATTTTGCAGAAAGTAAGTTTTTGGATTTCTGATTAAGGACGAACGCGCAGCACCCCTACACATCATAAGAACACCCCATCGAATGGAAGAAGAGGGCCTTTAAACCCTTCTTCGTTCTTATGACCGGACGGCCAAGGAGGAACGCCTTAATCAGGAAATATGATGCAATACTACAAAACTAGTTTTAGATCTATATCATATATCTCATATACAAAATTAGATCTAATCATGGCATATTTTGCATACATCTCATGTATCAAATCATGCATATTTTTCAGATCTAAATTATCTCATAATAATCTAAAAAATTAGATTTAAATTTGATCTATATCAAAATAAATTCTAATCTAGATAATTATGTAGAACTATTCTACAACTAGTCTAGACATGCATCAATCATATCTCATATGATATTTAAAATTAAATAATTTTTTTTTATTATTTTTTAGATGTTATTATAATAATTATAATATTAAAAAATAGTAAATAAATAGATCTAAAATATGATTAAATTAAATTAAATTATAAATATGCAAGACTATTCTATAGAACTATTCTATTTTAGAACTAGTCATGCATATTTTCTAATCTTAGATCCAAATTATTTAATTTTAATTTTTTCTAATTTTAGATCTAATCACATCTCATGTGACATCTAAAATCACTTATTTTTTAATTAAAATAAAATTAAAATTAGATCTAAATACTTTAGAACCTTGGCTCTGATACCAGTTGAAGAAAAAATCCTGATTTTCTGGACCAGGTTCGTTCAGATCTGATCGGATCAAGAGATATATTTCAAAAAAAAATTTCTTTGATCTGAATCAGATCTAGAATATTTTAGATCTAATTCTTTATTATTTTAATAATTAAAATAAAATTTAGATAAATTAAATCAAATTTAATTTATCTTGATGTAGGGTAATCCTATTATCCATTGATGATCCTGTAAGTAGCGGAAGGTTCTGAATCTAGCCATGTAAGTACCTAACCTCTAAGGATATCCACTCAGGCTAGATTTGAAGATCCTTTTTTTCTCTATCACATCTTCCAAAAATTAGATCTGAATCTGATTTGGAGGATCTTCAAAACTCTTTTGAAGATCAGCAGTTGTCCTTTGCAGCAGCGCAGCCTTCTTGCTTTTGATCGCCTTTCTCTTGATCTGATTGCACCAACTTGGATCCCAAACTCCTTTGGACGTGGAGAGAAGAGGGAGAAGATGGACTTGGTGTGGAGGAGGAGAGGAGAGGTAGCCTTGGGGCACGAAAATTTTTAATGCTTCTTGAGTTGGGCGTAGGGTCTTATTTATAGACTATGCGTGATCCAACTCCTCTTCTTCCCAACCAATCACAATCCTTTGTGAAATCAGATCTAAATCTGATTGGTGGAAATAGAGTCCCTTGGATTCCTCCTTAGATGGCGTCTAAGACCAGTCAAACTTGATTCTTAGGAGAAGTCTAATCAGAATCCAAAAAGGAGATGGAGTCCCTATCCAACAGGGACTCCTGGGCGCCTCCAGCTTGGGCACATGCCAAGGATGGCGTGCGCCCTCCTCCTTGCCAGGTTCTGGCAGGAGGACAAGCCCCCACCAGCTCTCCAATAGGTGCATGATACATGGATAGAAATCAAAGTGTCAATGGTCAATATTTGACCAGTCAAAGGTCAATTTTTGACCAAAGTCAAAAGACGAGAAATGGCAGGCGACCAAAAATGATAGATATTGTCTTACAAAATAAGACAATTCCTTTTTTGATCTGGACAACTTCCAGTCAGACCATATGAAGGCCTCTGATTGAGCACAAACTTCCTTTGGCTCAGTCAGGACAACTATTTATGATAGTAAAAGAAGAACGTTAGGTTCAATCGAGTGCTAGCATGATTTTCTTGAACCTAATTGAATCTCATTCAGATCAATTGAACTGGATCAGTTCAATTGATGATCACCAGATTCAAACCTTATTTGTGTGATCCAGTTAGGTTCAGTTCTGTATGGTAATGGGATATGTCATGATCTCTATCATCGACATCATCGAAACTCCTTTCGATGGATCAGAACTCTTCTGATTCGAACAGCTAGAATGATCGATCATCTAAATCATTCTAATTGCTTCCCAAAATCCACCAGTGACACCTAGCAGTATATGGTGGCAACCCATCAGAGCTGAATGCGAACCTCTTGGTGCAGCTACCTGTGTGATTAAGTTCTTCTATCTTGAGCCCCGATCAGATTAGGGTTAAGGTGAACTCGTCAAACCCTAGTCTCTGTCATATGATGTAATCATTCGATTCAAGTCCAATGTGAAAATCTAAATAGAAACTCTTTCTATTATTTCACTCTGCCATGGCCATGGGTTTCTGGACTTGATTCTCATGATCATCATAGGGCTGCTCCTCTACCACCGAGGTAGATAGATTCCATCTTGAATGCAATCCAGTTCCTACAATGAACATGCTATAGCCAACATACACCTCAGGGTTCCATATGGCTAGGAGATCGAGTTAATGGTGTAGTCAAACTATAACACCCTCAAGGTGAACTGTCGATGCACCTCAGGTCAAAGAACCAGATACACCACTACTAGCATCGAGTCAGTCATTGACGAGAAGGTAGACTTTCCTAATGACTACTCAAGGTGGTCACGCTCAGTGCCCTCATTCTCTAACGAGTACCTGTACTCTCGCTCCGGTGTCTCCACACCGTAGACTCAAGACTCATCTGCTAAAAAGAAGTGATTGTACACCAATCTTCCGGATCAATCACCATCCTTATGATGATCCTATGGTCGGAAGCATTTTATGACTTAATAATGATTATTTATGTCTTAAATTTTTAATTTTTGAAAATATAAATTATCATTACCATTAACTCAAAGGATGTATCACAGACACTAAATACACATATGTGATAGAAAATAATCCATTTTATTGATTATAGTCAAAATTATAATTTTACCCCTAGAAGTGTATTACAAGTATCAGCCAATTTTGACTTCTACGATACATATCTAACACTTATTACCGAGCTATAACAATTATGGAGCATTCAAGATATTTTAATTTTTGATGCTTTGCTAAATGAATCATTCTCCATGCGTGCAATACTTTTATAAATAATAAATGACTTTTCAGCCTATGCCCTAAAGTCAGGTTGGAGCACCAAAGGTGAGCTAGCATGTTCGATTTATGAAAAAAATATCCGATCTAGAAAGTTGACATATCGGAGGAGCTTTAGCTATATAGGACATCGACATTTTCTCCATCGAAATCATCCATACAGAAAGGATGCACGCTTCTTTGATGGCACTCTTGAAGAAGGTGAGGCACCTAGTCGGATGTCTGAAAGTGATGTACTTAAAGAGTTGGATGGTCTCAGTATTGAATTTAGAAAAGATGATCCGATTGATAGTAAAAAGAAGAAGCATCGATCAAAGAAAGATGACACACACTTTAATTAGAGGAAAAAGATCATCTTCTTTGACTTGCCATATTGTGAGATAAACTTATTGCGCCATTACTTAGATGTAATATATATTGAAAAAAATGTGTGCGAGCTTCTATTGGCAACAATCTTAAATATCAAAGATAAGACTAAGGATGACTTGAATTCTCGATTTGACTTAAAAGAATGAGATATTAGGAGATCACTCAATTCAAAGCCGACAGGGAGAGAAAAGTGGAGGCTCCCTCATTCATGCTATGTTATGAATATCTTCGAATGATCCAAAGATCATGTAAAATAATATAAGCGATTATATATTTTTGTCTTATACAATTTATTTGAATATATTTATTAATTAGGTGTCATGTCCTTAATTAGGTGCAGAGATTGCCGCTTAATGATGTGAGTTTTAAAGTACGTACTCTTTCAATTGATCCTAATCATACCATGCATGAGTATGAACAGATCGTCATTAATGACTACAGATTTAATATTTATAGTAGATCCGTAAATATGACAATACAAAATAGTGACGTCATATTGAGCGCCACCACTGGGTGTTATACTAGCTTGAGGATTCACAGCCTCATATGGAGGATTTGAACTATTATGGCATGGTGGAGAAGATAGTCATCTTAGACTATTATTCTAAAGCGAGGATTGTGTTGATGAAGTATAGTTGGTTTGACAACTTGTCACAGTCTAGGATGAAGACTGATGAGTGTGGTTCTACTCTCGTTAATATGCAACGCCATCTTCGCATTGAAGAATCGTATATACTTGCCTTCCAAACTAGTCAAGTCTTCTACGTTAGTGATCCCTTGGAGCCTCAATAAGATGTTGTTGTGAAGATGGTGCCTAGACATATTTTGATGATACCAAAGTTGATGATGAAGTTGGATCATGCATGCAAAGTGCTCCTCTAGAACAAAACTTATTTGATACTGTTGAGGTCTCAGATACATTTATTAGGAGTGATGATGATGTCCATATTGTAGATACCACCAGACGATGACTTCAACATTTTGGTATAAATTATTAGAGTTTATTTATTAATGTATTGCTAATATTATTATTCAACATTTTAAATTTATTGTCCAGAGGTTGCAACCCCTGTCCCTTGAATGACTATGCGGAGCTCCACATCTGAGCCATGCTGGTAGGCCGTGCCATGTCTTGGGCCATATCGTACCGTATTATATCTTGGGCCATGCCATGTCGGTAGGTCGTGTCGTGCCATACCATATCGTGCTATGTCAGTAGGTCGTGTCTTAGACCATGCCGTACCAGTAGATACCACAAATAACATATATAGAACGTTATCATATATGCTAAAGATTAAAATATGTAACTTAGCAAATGGATCAGAAAAATCAATCAAGACTCAAATGAAACATAAAATCTAAACATGAGTCAAAATCATCCAAATTGAATACCAACCCTCAACTGATTTATTAATAATCAGTAAAACAAAAGCTAGATTCAATGCATATAAATATTTCATAACCCTAACCTAAATATTCTTAAAACTCTATTCATTGGCCCTAAAGTTTAAATTTAATCTAATATTGAATAAAAATATAACCTTGCCATGCCGTGTCGGTAGGTCGTGCCATACCGTATCGTACTTTGGATCGTGCCGTGTCGGTAGGCTATGCCATGCCATGCTGTGTCGGTAATTCATGCCTTGGGCCGTATTGTGCTGGTAGGCCATGCCATGGGTCGTGCTGGCCACTAAGAGAATCCCTTGCTTTTATTTATTGCATTGCATAGCGATAGACCCATCGATTGATTAGTGTACATAATCTTTGGCATCCGTATATTTATATGTAATTGTATAGATGGTACCTAGGCAATATTTTTGATTATTGTTCAACATATTATATTGGTTAATGTTCATTAACGTTGTAGATCACGATGGCACCGAAATGCCATCTAACTTTCACCCCTGTCCCTCGATGGGTTACGCGGAGTTCAGCATATGAGGAGCAATCGGAGCATACTTCATCCATCTTCGCATCGATTGCTCAGGGACCTCCACCGTCGACATCTACTCTACCGATATTTGAGCCTCCATCATCATCCATATCTCCGACACATGCTACTCCATCAACATCTGAGTGTACATTTTTATTATATTATTTATTTATTTTTTATATAATATTTATATACTTATATATTTGCATAATATATTTTTATTGTAGGTACATCATCCAGTAGGATATTTCGCGGTCCCACACGTATGGTGCATGTGTGAAACTGTCAGCATTAGGTGATGGTACAGTATGATCCGAAAGAAAGGCCAGTAGGGGAGACCGTGTAGGAGATGCATTCCTTTTTTGGAGTGCTTGTGAGGCAATCAGACATTATTCTTGTAGATCCTATAGACTGACGATTGATGGATGATACTATCAGGGATCGAATGTGGAAGTAGATATGGATAAGTATATTTTAATTATATTTATGTATTTTATATATTTACACTATGTTTGATTAGAATAATTTTATAACTGACTTTTAATAATTTTGTACAGAGAAGGTACAATTTTTTTGATCATGAGTGGGCTCGAGATGTCCGATTGAAGAAGATCGAGAAATTATTTCAGGGCTACAAGATCAAGCTTCACAGAGGATGGCTTGAGCATCGATGAGACATTCTAGAGGAGCTTATTTTTTGGATACAAGACTGTCCTCCGAGTTGATAGGAGAGGATGGTTACACATTGGAGGAGCCAGAAGTTCGAGGTAAAATTACTAACTTTTAAATTTTTTAATATGCTTAAAATTATATTTAAATATTTTAAAAATATTTATTATTTATTTGAATACTTGTTAGGCTATCTTTCGTCAGAACCGGAAGAATCGAATAGTCCAGGAGTATACACACATTCTTGATCATGAGTCTATAACCAGTCGTGTGCATAAAGAGATAATGAATTCTAAATCTTAGTAAATAAATTAAATTAATATTTTTCTCATATTTCTGATAAACTGATCCATTGTTATAGCTGATGAGAGATGGAGTGATGTCCAACCGTAGCGAGATCTTCTGATCCAACCGTACGGACAAGAAGGGCAAGTCGATGAATGTTGTGATCGGAAGAATTTTTGTAAGTATTAAATATATTAGTATATATGATTAGTATTATAGCATATATTATAATTTTTTTTTTGCACTTATAATTATAGGATCAGTTAGATGTGCTCGCGAGCGAGGGCCTGAATACCTCTAGCCCTCATGACCATCTATCTCAAGTCTTAGGACCTGAATACTTTGGGAGGATCTGATGCAGGCCCGGACATACGCCGACCAACTATTGATCTGAGGCGAGCATCTCTTCATAGGCTTTTGGTGTTGTCGGTTGTAAGGAGCTTGAGGCAACGTTGGCACGGACAGATCATGCTACGACGCGGGTAGATCGAGCTGAGAAGCGTGCATCTCATTTGGAGGGTATTGTAAGAGATATGGTGTCGACGCTCAACATGCATTTTGAAGGTACCTTCATGAGTTTTGAGGATATGTTAACGCACATTCCAGCTCCAGCTCCTCGAACTCTGGCTCCGTCTCCAGCTCTGCCTCCAACTCGTGCTCCATCTCCCGAGGACGACGACGATGTAGATTTAGAAGACTTTTGATGTATTTTTTTTAAAAAATATTATAATAAATTTTATTCGTTAATAAAATTTTAGCATTTTAAAAATATTTTCATATTTATAATATTTTTTTATGTTATATATCTCTATATTTGCCAAGTAAAATATATACAAAATTAAAAATTTTATATTTTTTTAATTATTCAGAAGCAAATCACTGTCGTAGACGTGCCAACCGCTGTCACAAATAATATGTCAACCACTGCATTAGACCTATGACAGCGGTTACGTAACCGCTTTCATAGACAAGACTATAACAGCGATTCCATAACCGCTGCCATAAACTATTTATAACAACTATTTTATAACCGCTGCTATATACAAGTCTATGACAATGGTTTAAAAATTATTGTAATATGGTATATATAGCAGCAATTTCAATAACCGCTGCAATAATCGCTGTCATAGACCTATGGTGATGACTACAGTAGCAGTGGTTAGCTAACCACTGTCATAGCTTATAGCAGTAATTTTTTTGACTATAGCAGCGATTACAAACTGTCGTTATAGTCCGGTTCTATAGTAGTATTGAAGAATGACCATCTTCTAGTGGTCGTATCTTTTCTTTAGATTATTCCACAATATTAGTTGATCTTTCACAATAAAGTATTCAACCTTTAAACCTTCATCAATATGATGCCGAAGAAAAATTAAAGATTTCGCACGATTCTGCAGGGATACGGTATTTTCTTTTTGAATCGTGGTTCAAAGATTCATAGCATTAAAATGCATCTCAGTATCTAGAATCCAAGATAGATAATTCTTGCCCATAATATCAAGAGCAGTAAATTGCAGATTTGCCAAATTTGATATATTTAAACTAAAAATTATAAAGTAAATAAATATCAATAACTATGTCTCTTATAAATCTATTCTACAATCGAATAGCCTGTGAAGGCTTCTGAAAATAATCCTCAAGTTTTTTTTAATAGAAATTGAGAAGGGAAATTAGTCCAATAGATTGTGAGAATTGAATATTTTTAAAAGAATATAATTAAAACTATATACCTTCAAGAATAAATCAAAGTAGATTCAACTTGGGACCTCCTTCTTCTTGGAGATGTCTTGCACTACTAGATTGAAAATTTTTTCATGCTGATAACCAAAGAGACATAATGAGAGAACGAGACAGAGAAAGAAGAAATTCTTTCACAAGACACATTTCCATTTTATTTTCAAATCCTTTTATAAATTTTTTAATTTAAATTAAAAAAAATAATATCTCTTATTTATTTATAAAAAAATAATATATCTTAATTATTTATAAAAAATAATATTTTTTATTTCATAATTTTAAAAAAATTATTTATATAAATTTTAATTATTATTTATAATATTTATTTTATTTTTGAGATGAATCATCTTCAGCGATAACAACCATCATCTCCGGTTGTTATAATGCTGCTAAAAAAGGTTACGGAGCTTTACCCCATCTTTAAGCTTTTTTCACGAGAATCTCGCCATTACCCGACATTCGTACCGAGAATCTGAGAAAAGCAATCATAGCTAATGAATGGACTCCTCACCCACTCCCGCTTCTTCTGTGCAGCTAAAGCTTCACCGTGGGACTAACGGTGATGGAATCCCGTTAACCCAACTCATAATCACGCTCCACGCCCCGTCGTCCGGTCCGAGAGGAGAATTGGCATTCATGTAATTTAATCCATATCGACGCCCTAAAAATTATTTCACTAAAGCAGCCAGCCTATTTGGAAAAGGCAATTAATATTTTGCACCCATCGTCCGTTAAAACTCCGGCAAATCAATCCGTCTGTCCCTCTGGCATGCAGAAGGTTAAAAAGTCGAATAGTACCAATATCACCCCTCTTATCAAAACCATTATTCAAAAAAAGTCATCCACAAATAAAAGTTAACCGCTTCAAACAAAGATTAACTGATAAATTAGCAAACAAATCCGTGCTTACACACAAAATTAAAAAATAATTTAGCTAGATCCTAAATTAAACCGACAGAGAGAGAGGTAATTATTACTGGAGAGAGCCCTATGGTGTCGTATTAAGAGAAAAAAGAAGATAGAGAAAGAGGCTTCGGGAGTCGCGGCATATTATAGAGGTGAGAGAGTGAAGAGTACGGCCATGGCTTCTTCTCCAAGCCTCCGCGCTCTCGTCAACTTTCGACTGCCGTCGATGTGACTTCCAAGGGGAGCTTCGAGATGGCTACATGCGAGCGAGGCGACGCCGGATCCCTGGCCACGGCCGGAGGATTCCGCCTGTGGCTGGTCTTCTCCGCGGCCGTATTCCGCCGGAAGCTGCTGGAGGCCATGATGTGCGGGGTCTCCACGCACCGGCGGAAGGGACGCGCCGCCTTCGGGTCGCCGAAGCAGCGGCCGAGGAACCGGTCGGAGCGGCTAGCGGAGCTTCTGCGAGCGGAGGTCTCGGTGGCCGGCTCCGACGAGGCGGAGGCGGAGGCGGAGACGAGGCGGAGGATCGTGGTCTTCAAGGAGCTCCAGCGTGTGGTGGGGAGGCTCCAGTTCGGCGGCGGGGACAATGTGGGAGAGGATCGAAGGAAGGAGGCCGCAGGGGACGTGCGGCGGCTCGCCAAGGACGACGCGGAGGCGAGGAAGACGCTCGCGATGCTCGGCGCCATCCCTCCCCTGGTGGGAATGCTCGATTCCCCGGCTATTGACTTCCAGATCTCTGCACTCTACGCCCTTCTCAATCTAGGGATCGGAAATGACTCGTAAGAGCTCTCGTTTCCTTCTCCGATCGGAAGTCTATAAGCTCGTTGTTTCTCATTAGAGGTTTTGATTTCAGGAACAAGGCGGCTGTAGTGAAGGCCGGAGCTGTGCACAAAATGCTGAGCCTGATCGAATCGGGGAGCTCCCCGTCGGTATCCGAAGCAATCGTCGCGAATTTCCTTGGCCTCAGCGCTCTGGATTCCAACAAGCCGATCATCGGCTCCTCCGGCGCGATACCATTCCTCGTGAGGGCTTTCAAGAACCCTAGCGCCACCGCCGGAGGTGGAGGGTCCTCTCAGGCGAGGCATGACGCACTCCGAGCGCTGTTCAACCTTTCCATTGCCGCCGCCAACACCCCCTACCTCATCGACGCCGACATCGTCCCCTGCCTACTGGCTGCGGTCAGCGACATGGAGGTGAGCGAGCGGGTGCTCTCGGTGATCTCCAACCTTGTCGCCGCGCCCGAGGGACGGCGGGCGGTGAGACGATCGCGGGACGCGTTCCCGATGTTGGTGGATGTCCTCAACTGGTCGGACTCCCCGGGGTGCCAGGAGAAGGCGGCGTACGTGCTAATGGTGATGGCCCACAAGGCCTACGGCGACTGGGCGGTCATGATCGAGGCCGGGATCATGTCCTCCCTCCTCGAGCTGACGCTCCTGGGGAGCCCCCTGGCCCAGAAGAGAGCGTCGAGGATTCTCGAAATCCTGAGGGTGGACAAGGGGAAGCAGGTCTCGGAAGGTTTCGGCGGCGGGGGAGCAGGATGGTGCTGCGGAGTGCCGGCGGTGTCGGCGCCGCTCGTCGGAGGGGCGGCCGAGGGGGAGGAGGAGGAAGCGGGGATGAGCGGGGAGAGGAGAGCGGTGAGGCAATTGGTGCGGCAGAGCTTGCAGAGCAACATGAGGAGGATCGTGAGGCGGGCGAATCTTCCGCAGGATTTCGCGCCGTCGGATCACTTGAAGTCGCTCACCGCCTCCTCCACTTCGAAAAGCTGGCCCTTCTAATCTAGAAATAACAGGTAATAATTTTCAAGAATGGAGGGTTATATTCTTTCTTTGTTTTACTTCTCGTTTGCGTCGTATTCACTTTTTTCTTTCTTTCTTTTTTTGTCTCCTCTCTGCTCCCAAAATGAGGCCTCTTTCCCAAAACTGCTACCATGGTTTTACTCTAGAATGCTTATTGGTTTAAGTGATGAGTGTGGTTTTGCTTCTCGAGTCCTTCCATTGTACAGGACTTTGTGTTGTCATGCGGCCAACGACCGAGGCCTTTTACGTCATTGGGTGAGTAAAGTGCCGGCCGTTTTCTCAGTTTTGCATCACCCCGGCCGAATGGCGGGCCAGAGCCCGATCTCCTCCTCCTCCTCCTCTCACTCTCTCTCTCTCTCTCTCTCTAAACTGTCTGTGAGAACTCCTTTGGTTCACGGAAAAAGGAGGAGAAAAAAATTAATTTTTGAAAAATAGAGAGGAGTTTTGTTATGTGGTTGGAGTTCCACGGTGAGAGAGCATGGAAAAGTTTTGTATCGAAAGGTGCTTCTCATGTTTCACGAAGAGTGATAATTCACGTAAAAATTAGATTTTAAAATATTAAAAAAAATTCTATGAATAAAACAGTGTCCTCAGTTTTCCGTTTTTATATTTTGACCGTGACAATGATTTTGAGCAACGGCTGCTATGATGTACGTTAAAGGTTTCACATGTTACGCTATGGCCGTTATTTCGATCTTTTGTACTGTTTTTGGGTACTTATTTATTCATTTTCGTGTTTCGTTGATATGTAGATGCTTTTATTAGTCTATGTGCAACAGTTTTGTGAAAAATAATGCAGTAGTTTTGCTGCAATTACTTGTTATTTCTTATTACAAATGATGACGTTGGCCAAAAATTTCAAAAACTGGACGCAAATAATGGCCAAGTACTCTTTCCATTGTAACCATCAACGGTAACCTTGGCGCCTTTATAGCGTGGTAACGGCGTCATGGAAACGCTGCATATGTTAGGGATCTTGAACCCTGATTACTGTGATGAGTTGGAAACCTTCAGAATTTTTTTTTAAAATAAATATTATAAAAAAATTAATCTACTTTCTCATTGGCTAATTTATTCATGTTCTTATATTTTTTAAGATAAAAATATTACTTTATCTTGGATAGTATTTACCCATGAACGAAAAAAAAAATTTATTCATCTAGGAGATGGTTAAATTATTTTTTTAATTTATTCTAAATATATTCTTAATCTTATAATATAATATAATATAATATAATAATATAAGATATTAATATAGTATAATATCATATAATATAATATTATTATAATATGATATAAAATATTATATTATATTATTATAATATATTATGATAATATAATAATATATTATTATATATAATAATATATATTATGTTATATTAATATAAGATATTAACATAATATAATATAATATATTATCTTATAATAATATAATCTATTATATTATATATAATAATATTTATATAATACTATAGTAATATAATATATTAATATAAGATATTAACATAATATTATATACTACCCTATAATATAATATTACTATATTATATTATAGGGTAGTATATAATATTATAATATATTATTATAATATAAAATATTATAGCATGATATAGAATATTATATTATAATATTATAATAAATTATTATTGTTGGTGCAGAAATCCGTCGCCGCCGGAGGTCGCCGCAATCGAGGCCGCTGGAAGCCGCCGGGGACCTGCAAAACGAAGTCCCGTCCGGAACCGGTGGGGTGGTGGCTCCGGCAGGACCCTCCGACGGTCAAGTTAGTTTCCGACCAACAGTAATGGAGTGCTCGGAATGAGTTCCGGAGCTTAGAGATGTGGAGGAGAGCTTAGAGAGCTTGAGAGTCCAGAGAGCTTGAGAGTCCAGAGAGCTTGGCCTTAGTATGTCGGGAGGGGTCCTTTTATAGCGGAGCTTGATGGTGACAACTGCAGCCGCGTGCTGGCGGGCCGCTCGAGGTTCGGCGGAGTCAGTCCCACTGGTGCCGTGTGCGGCGGATTGAGGGTGACAGCCATCGCCGCCTGGCAGTGGGTCGCTATCGCCCGCGGCGGACTGACCGATGGTACGGCGGACTGACTGGTAGTGATGGTTGCAGAGCCGAATGAAGGGTTGAAGGCCTTCGTCGTGTGCCCATTTCGTGGGAGTTCGGGCTCCTGAAGAGGAAGATGGGAGGGAGTTCGGCTCCCATAGGCGTCTGGCAAGAGGTATGCAGCTAAGGCTCGTCCGCAGAAGAGTTCGGCTGCTGAGAAGTCGAAGCTCGGCCGTCTGGGGTTCGGCCGGCTGTTGGGGCTTGGGCTGAGGCTTGGACACTCGAGAGTTCGGTAGGAGCTCGGTCGGCCGAAGTTTGATGAGGGCGACCGCTGAGGAGTTCGGCCCAGTGACGACTGCTGAGGAGTTCGGGCTCCTAAGTGACGACTGCTAAGGAGTTCGGCCGCTGAGAGGACTTCATTGAAGCTCGGCCGCTTGGAGTCGGCCCGAAGGAGTTCGGCCGCTGAGAGGTTCGAAGGAGCTCGGCTGGCCAGTTGAAGGACTTCGGTTGCTAGTTGGTTCGGCCAGGGCTCGCTGAGGAGTTCGGTCGCCTAAGGTCGGTCCGAAGGAGTTCGGCCGTGGGAAGTCCGAGGGAGTTCGGCCGTGGGAAGTTCGAAGGAGTTCGGCAGCACGGGCTCGCCTGGGGTCGGTCCGAAGGAGTTCGTCTCCCGAAGAAGTCCAGCCGCTTGGAGTCCAAGGAGCTCGGCCCTCAGGAAGTTCGGCTGGCGGTGGGAGTTCGGCCCGGACCTTGGCGCAGGGGAGTTCGGCCTCCAGGCAGTTCGGCCGTGGTAGGGGCTCGGCCTGGCGCCTGGCGCTATAGCTCTTCAGTGGCCTCTGGTTACATTGGGTTGAGCGTCGGGCCGGGCTTCGGCAGGAGCGGGATTTATCCCCAACAGTAGCCCCCCCACTCCCGAGTTCAAAAATTGAAGGAAGGGAGTACCAGAACAGGCGACTGCCGAAGTCTTCTTCCAGGCTCCGCATTCGTTGCATCTGAAGCTCGGGGAGGTCTCATCTCCAGCCAAGATTGACGCTGAAGTTGAGGCTGAGGCTTGGGGGAGACCTCATCTTCAGTCGATGTTTGGAGTTGAAATGGAACTCGTTTCCGGCTAAAGTCGATGAAGCTGATGTTGCAAGCCGAAGTAAGACTCGCCTCCTTCGGTCGAGGTCGGATTTGAGCTCCTCGGGGGCGACATTATCTTCGTCAGTTGAAGTCGACTCGAGGGAGACCTCCTATCTTGCAGCCGAGGTTAAAGTGCGCGCTCGGGGGAGATCTTATCTCCTACGGCCGAGCTTCCCTCGGGGGAGATCTTACCTCCTGCGGCCGAAGTGAAGTGCGCGCTCGGGGGAGATCTTATCTCCTGCAGCCGAAGTGAAGTGCGCGCTCGGGGGAGATCTTATCTCCTGCAGCCGAGCTTCTCTCGGGGGAGATCTTATCTCCTGCAGCCGAGGTGCGCGCTCGCGTTAGGATGAGGTTCTCCTCCTGTTCCTAACCGAGGTTGTTCACGGTCGCTCGGGAGAGATCTTATCTCTAGCCGAGGTTGTCAACGGTCGCTCGGGAGAGATCTTATCTCTTGCCGAGGTTGACACTCGTGTTAGGACGAGGTTCTCCTCCTGTTCCTAACCGAGGTTGTTCACGGTCGCTCGGAGAGAGATCTTATCTCTAGCCGAGGTTGTCAACGGTCGCTCGGGAGAGATCTTATCTCTAGCCGAGGTTGGCACTCGTGTTAGGACGAGGTTCTCCTCCTGTTCCTAACCGAGGTTGTTCACGGTCGCTCGGGAGAGATCTTATCTCTAGCCGAGGTTGTCAACGGTCGCTCGGGAGAGATCTTATCTCTTGCCGAGGTTGATGTGCGCGCTCGGGGGAGATCTTATCTCCTACGGCCGAGCTTCTCTCGGGGGAGATCTTATCTCCTGCGACCGAGGTGCGCGCTCGGGGGAGATCTTATCTCCTGCGGCCGAGCTTGTTGCTCGCGTTAGGACGAGGTTCTCCTCCTGTTCCTAACGCGGCGATTATCGACTGCTGCTCTCCTGTCATCGCATAGTTTTCGCATCCAGAAATAATATTTGCAAAGGAGAGAATTTTACCGAAGGGAAATCGTGGACAACGCGCTCTCGTTTGAGGGTCGACGGGGTGTTGTTCCTCGGAGCCTCCTCGAGCAGCAAGTCCCGTCCAGACGACCTCCTCTATCTCCTGCCGGCCTTCATAATGTGGACCATGCTTCTCTTGACTTTGTCGCTGGGGATGACAATCACCGATGTGGCTAGCTCCTAGCTCCTCCCTGGGGTGGCATTGATGACGCCGCGGGACGGCCAACCTTCTTGTCTTTTCGGTTTCGGCAGTGCCTATAGCCGATCTTCTCCTTGATCGCGCATGTTTGGAGAGGCCGTAGTCCTTCAGGTCTCGGCGGTTGGCTCTTAACTTTGCCGAAGATTCGAGTTGGAGGGTCGTAGTTGCGGAACCTTCTGGGAGGGGGGCTTCGTTCCGTCCTTGCCGGCGCCGAACTTTATTTTGGAGGTTGAGTTGAGGAGTTCGGCTTTCCACCGAGCTCCATTTTATCTTGATGCCGAGCTTTGGGGTGAGCCCGGCTTTTCTCGCCCGAACTTCATTCCGCCTCCAGTGAACACTTTGTAGGCGGTTCCTTTGGGGGACATTCTGGAGCGTGGGTTCGGCCTTACTTGCGCCGAACTTCGTTCCACTTTCCCGCGGAAGCTTCCGCGGGAGGACTTCATACTTCTTTGTCGGAGCTTCCTCGCTGACGGGCTCATAGGTGGGTTCGGCCTTCCTCGCGCCGAACTTCGTTCGGCTTCAGCGGGGAAACTTCTGCTCTCCGTTTCTCTCTTAGGGGCGATCGGGCTCCTCCCTAAGGCTGATTCCTCCGCATTTCTTCGGCAATAAGTTCCGGGGTGGACGACCTCCTCATGCTGAACTCCTCAATTTGGTGCAAGCTCTTGTTGCTGGGAGATGGCGAATCGCTAATGCACCGAGATCTTTCCAGGGGCCATGTGAATGACGCCGTAAGGTGGCCGACCTTCTTGTAGTCTGGCTACGGCAGCGCCCTTAGCCGATCTTTTTCTGCTTCAGGCCGGTACCGGAGGAATTTACCCAGCCGACCCGTTCTGACGAGCTCCTCAATTCCGTCTCGGAGCTGGATGCATCCCTCCGTGTCGTGGCCGTGGTCGTGATGGTAGAGGCAGTACTTATTTCGATCGCGCTTGTTTGGGGGAGATCGTAATCCTTCCGGTCTTGGCAGCTGGTGTTTTACTTCGGTGAGAATCTGGGTTCGAGGAGCGTTGAGGGGGGCATAGCGGCGGAACCTTCCGGGAAGTGGACTCCTTCGCGCCTCCTTATCAGGGCGAGTTCGAGGAGTTCGGGCCCGCCTGCTTTCGTAGGGGGTCTGCGAGTGCAGCCGAGCTTCACCCAGCTCTTCCTCGTCCGCCAGCCGGTCCTTTCTGACGAGCTCCTCATCTTTCAATTTGAAGGCTTCTTCCGCACGGGCATATCTCTCGGCTCGAGCCAGCAGGTCGGCGAAGTCCCTGGGATACCTTTTTTCCAGAGAGAACAGCAAGCTATTTTTCTGAAGGCCGCCCTTAAGTGCGGCCATCGCGACAGACTGGTCCAGGTCCCGGACTTCCAATGCCGCGGCGTTGAATCGAGCGACGTAAGTCCGGATGGATTCCCCTTGCTTCTGCTTGACGCTCATCAGGGAATCTGAACCTCGGCTCGGTCGTCGGCTGCTGATGAAGTGGGCCGCGAACCGACTGCTCATCTGGTCGAAAGAGAAGATCGTGTTGGGCTTCAACGCCGAGTACCAGTTCCTCGCTGCTCCCTTTAAGGTAGACGGGAAGGCTCGGCACAGCACGGCATCTGAAGCGCCGTGAAGCAGCATCATGGCCCGGAAGGCCCCCAGGTGATCAACCGGATCAGAAGTTCCATCGTAGCTTTTCAGTTGAGGGAGCTCGAAGGTCGGTGGAACAGGTTCTTGCATGATTTTCTGCGAGAAAGGAGGGTCTGCACAAACGTCGTCACCACGCGAGGGGGGACGAAGTTCTTCAATTTGCCGGTTCATTTCCGAGAGCCTTTGGCCCAGCAGGTCCTCTCGGTCTCTGATCTCCAAGGCTTTCTGGTGAGATGGGCGCGAGGCTTCACCCTTGGTCGATCCATGATCCGAACAAGGGCTCTCCCTCCTCCGCCTCTCCAACCCGGGTATCGGAGGTCGGGCTGCCCAGGCCGGTCGCTCTTGGACTGGATCATTCGACCTCGGAGAGCCCCACGCCGGTCGGGCTGGCACTGGGACTTGTCGGTGCAGCACCGCCTGCACCGCCTCCGTGAGACCGCGAACGTGCTGGATGAGCTGGTTGAACTGCTCCGTATCCACCGCGGCTATAGACGGGGGCTGAGTCACCGGGGCCGGAGCAGGGACGGACGGACTCGGAGGGGATCGAACCGCGGAAGCCGTCGAGCGCCGCGTCGAAGCCCTTCTGGGGGGCATTTCCTCTTTCCAGAGAAGGAATTCTGAAGAGGGAGAAGAGAGATCCGGAGCAGGGGCGGAAAATCGTCGCCGAGCACTCCTTTAAGAACAAGGGAACCTTGAAGGTTCAGTCCCTCGTTCCCACAGACGGCGCCAATCTGTTGGTGCAGAAATCCGTCGCCGCCGGAGGTCGCCGCAATCGAGGCCGCTGGAAGCGCCGCCGGGGACCTGCAAAACGAAGTCCCGTCCGGAACCGGTGGGGTGGTGGCTCCGGCAGGACCCTCCGACGGTCAAGTTAGTTTCCGACCAACAGTAATGGAGTGCTCGGAATGAGTTCCGGAGCTTAGAGATGTGGAGGAGAGCTTAGAGAGCTTGAGAGTCCAGAGAGCTTGAGAGTCCAGAGAGCTTGGCCTTAGTATGTCGGGAGGGGTCCTTTTATAGCGGAGCTTGATGGTGACAACTGCAGCCGCGTGCTGGCGGGCCGCTCGAGGTTCGGCGGAGTCAGTCCCACTGGTGCCGTGTGCGGCGGATTGAGGGTGACAGCCATCGCCGCCTGGCAGTGGGTCGCTATCGCCCGCGGCGGACTGACCGATAGTACGGCGGACTGACTGGTAGTGATGGTTGCAGAGCCGAATGAAGGGTTGAAGGCCTTCGTCGTGTGCCCATTTCGTGGGAGTTCGGGCTCCTGAAGAGGAAGATGGGAGGGAGTTCGGCTCCCATAGGCGTCTGGCAAGAGGTATGCAGCTAAGGCTCGTCCGCAGAAGAGTTCGGCTGCTGAGAAGTCCGAAGCTCGGCCGTCTGGGGTTCGGCCGGCTGTTGGGGCTTGGGCTGAGGCTTGGACACTCGAGAGTTCGGTAGGAGCTCGGTCGGCCGAAGTTTGATGAGGGCGACCGCTGAGGAGTTCGGCCCAGTGACGACTGCTGAGGAGTTCGGGCTCCTAAGTGACGACTGCTGAGGAGTTCGGGCTCCTAAGTGACGACTGCTAAGGAGTTCGGCCGCTGAGAGGACTTCATTGAAGCTCGGCCGCTTGGAGTCGGCCCGAAGGAGTTCGGCCGCTGAGAGGTTCGAAGGAGCTCGGCTGGCCAGTTGAAGGACTTCGGTTGCTAGTTGGTTCGGCCAGGGCTCGCTGAGGAGTTCGGTCGCCTAAGGTCGGTCCGAAGGAGTTCGGCCGTGGGAAGTCCGAGGGAGTTCGGCCGTGGGAAGTTCGAAGGAGTTCGGCAGCACGGGCTCGCCTGGGGTCGGTCCGAAGGAGTTCGTCTCCCGAAGAAGTCCAGCCGCTTGGAGTCCAAGGAGCTCGGCCCTCAGGAAGTTCGGCTGGCGGTGGGAGTTCGGCCCGGACCTTGGCGCAGGGGAGTTCGGCCTTCAGGCAGTTTGGCCGTGGTAGGGGCTCGGCCTGGCGCCTGGCGCTATAGCTCTTCAGTGGCCTCTGGTTACATTGGGTTGAGCGTCGGGCCGGGCTTCGGCAGGAGCGGGATTTATCCCCAACAATTATAATATACTATATTATATTATTATAACATATTATGATAATATAATATTATAATAATAATATAATAACATATTATTATATATAATAATATATATTATGTTATATTAATATAAGATATTAACATAATATAATATAATATCATTATATTATATTATATTATATTATGTTATATTGTTAGATATTATAATATATTATTATAATATAATGTACTATAACATGATATAGAATATTATATTATAATATTATAATAAATTTTATAATATACTATATTATATTATTATAATATATTATGATAATATAATACTATAATAATATAATAATATATTATTATATATAATAATATATTATGTTATATTAATATAAGATATTAACATAATATTATATACTATAATATAATAATATTATATTATATTATTAGATATTATAATAAATTATTATAATATACTATATTATATTATTATAATATATTATGATAATATAATACTATAATAATAATATAATAAAATATTATTATATATAATATATATTATATTCATATAAGATATTAACATAATATAATATAATATATAACAATATTTATATAGTAAAAAATATTATGAAAAATATGAACAGATCTTAGTAACTTATCCAAAAAATTAATAATGTAAAAGAACATGGGTAATAGATTTTCAAGTCATTTTTTCATGCATAAAAGAATATGGATAAATTATTTTTTTATCTAAATATTATCTAAGAAATACTTACGCAAGAAAATACAGATTTCTAGGTAAATCTTTTATCCTCAAAAGAACAAGCTCTTAAATTTTTGAAAAATGATTTATTGGAGTTCCCAGAAAAAAAAAATTTGCTAACCAGTGGTTTTGTTAACCAGTGCCCTAAGGACATTGGTTAAGAAATAATTATTATTCTTTAAAAACTAATAAAAATAAATAATATTTATTTTATTTTTAAAATTTCTATATCAATGCACTCAGTTGATATTAAAGATAAATATTTTTTTATAAAAATAATTATATTCTTCATAAAAAAATTATTTATCTTTACAGAAGATGAAAAGACTTAACAAAAAGTTCTCATACCATTTCAGGCATTATAATTAGATCATTTTTTTTATCTTTTTGGTTATGAATGCTACTAATTTTATTTGACTATGTACCCTTTCTATTTAATACTTTAAAGATGTTTTTATTTATGAATTATTTTTGGTTTTATTTAGCTATTTTTTAATTTATTTATTTATTTAGTGGATATCTTAGATATATTGTGTTCATGTTTATTTATTTTTTTATTTAATAAATATCTTGAATATATTGTGTTTATGTTCATTTTGCTTAAAATTTTGAATTGGTAAAGCTTTTGCTGATTTTTAAAGAATAATAAATGTTCCTAAAGGGTCAGTAAAACCCCCCAAAAAAAGAGTTTTGCTAGCCAGAACCCCAAGAGAACTGGAAAACTTAAAAATATAATAAATATTATTTATTTTTGCTGGTTTTTAAGGAATAATAAATGTTTCTTAACCAGTGTAGTAAAATCAAAAAAAAGAAAAAAAGATTGGGGGGGGGGGGGGGGGGTGGCTGGATCTTACAGCTGAACTCCTAATCTCTTTCTAAAACATATGATTTAGAGAGAGAGAGAGCAATGTCATGCATAAAGATATAAGCTGAAATACCACCACGGTGGTAACCTAGCTGGGAGATAGAGTGAAAGTCCTTAGTGGGTTGCTATGCCCGGTCTCCTCCCTATTTCCTTTTTTTTTTTGTATCAAAAAAATATATAAGCTGAAACATTTTATTTTATTTATTTAATTATATAACTTATTTTATTTTTTCAGTAGAGTGCATTGGCATCCCGCAAAAAAATATATATATAAGCTGAAATATTTTAATATATATAAGCTAAAATATTTTATTCTATTTATTTGATTATATAACTTATTTTACTCCCTCCAATAAAATGCATTGGCACTCTCTGCAAAAAAAAAAATATATATATAAGCCAAAATATTTTATTTTATTTATTTAATTATATAACTTATTTTACTTCCCTCAGTGGAGAGTGCGTATCGAACAATCCCCCATTGCTATGCCCGATCTCCCCTCCCTCTTTTTTTTTTTTTATCAAAATATATATATATATATATATATATATAAGCTAAAATATTTTATTCTATCTATTTAATCATATAATTTATTTTATTTTTTCAGTGGAATACGTGTATTGAACAATTCTCTAGCAGAGTGGAGGTCTTAATGGGATTGTTAGGCCGATCTCTCCTTCCTTATTTCTTTTTATCAAATATATATATATAAGTTAAAATATTTTATTCTATTTTTTTAATTATATAACTTATTTTACTTTAATCAGCTTGCTGACGGAATGCACGTGCTGTTACAGGAGGGAGGAGCGAATCCCAAGGGTGAACCTTGGACTTGAAAAGCCCTCTCGAGCTTCCGTTATCGTCTATAGGTAACGGTTTTGTACAGCTAGTCTCTCTGCTTTTTTGTGGCCGTTTGTTTCGATCTGCCTCTGTGAATATATTTTCTGTGACTTTAATGATAATGGTTGTTAGATTGTATGAGACAAGAGAGAGTGGATATATGAGGAGTTATTTGAATGTTGGATGAACCATCTCAGTTCTTCATTTCTTTAGTATTTTAAAAAAAAAAAAAAAAAAAAGGGGTGGGGGTGGGGGGCACGTACCAAAAAAAAAGAAAAGAAAAAAAAAGGAAAGAAAAAAAAGAAGAAAAAGGGGGCCAAAAATGCGAGGGAGACTTAATAGTTAGCGGTGTGAAATGGTACCATCGGAATCTTGGATTAGAAAGCGAAGAGGGCATTTCAGGGATGAAGTTTGGGAGTATCTCTAGTTCCTGCAATACACCATCTTACTTGGGAATGTGTACGTGGTATTTATTTTAAGATGGTTGGGATCACGTGTTATTATTGAATATATTTGTTCAGTAACACCTATGTCGATGGTACAATCTGAACTTGATAGCTATCCAGACTTATTGTGGACTATAAACTGCAAACAATCTGAACCTTGGTTCGAATGGTACAATTTCTTGCCAAGGATTGAGAATAGCCCTGGCCTAGGTGGGGATTGGGGGTGTATACAGAGAATGAGAAATAGCCCCTCCCATGTTAAAATTCCTGAACAGATTCTGCATTATATCCACACACAAGCCCTGATTTAGGAGACGACACTGGCACGTATGTTGATTATTATCTTTCTCCATCGTGAAAAAAATTCAAGATTCCAGAAGCTTATTCAAACCCACTTGCCCCCCACCCCACCCTCTATGTGTACGTCGGCATTATCGCACTATCAACCCTACCAATTCAATGTTGAGAGCGGTGTTTAAACGTACAGGTTTCTATAGATTTCATTTCCATAGGCACCGTGTGAATCAAATTATTCTAATAGCAGCCATGTTGTTTTCTATCCTTAACTGGAAATTACGCTCGTCGCTATCGCCAGGCTTCTTTAGCGTCTGGACTGGTCTGCTTAATTAAAGCGGTCCCGTTGGCCCGACATCAGATGTGGAGCATCATTTGGGAGGGGAGCGATGGTTACAGTACGGGTGATAATAACATACACCCATATTTTGCTATTAAACATAACCTACATCCGGATGCATATAAAACAATCATATAAAACAATCCTTGTGGTATTTGGCAAGCTAAATGCAGACTAATGATTTTATTTTACGGTGTAGATTTAGATAAAGGTTGATCAAATTTAGGCTCAAATTCAGTCAGATCAAAATTGAACATTGAGGATCCTACATCGATGATCCAAATTATTAGATATGATCTACTATCTTAAAACTACCTACACACCAAAAATGATATGATTTGAAAATTTTTAATTTATGCATCAAATGATTAAAAAAAATATCTAATTCAGTTTTATTTAAGCTTAAATCATATGATTTTTTTATATGTAAGTAGTTTTGAGATATTAGATCATATTTAACATCTTGGATTATTGATGCAGGATTTTTATTATAGAATTTTGATTTAATCAAATTTGAGTTCAAATTCGATCGATGTCTGATTTTTATTTCACAGTATTTCTATGTAACAATTAAAACTGAAGCTACCGTACTTCACAAAAAATTTCTAACGTAGACATAACATTTTATTTGTTGCATCTGTTAACGTCCAAGCCACTTGAACAAACAATGCTACATTCTTTACATATTTTTCCTCTTCAATCGATCAGATGGATCATGTGATGGTAATTTGCATTAAAATAGAAAATGATGGAAAAGGAAATATACAATGCCAAAGCACCCTCCCTCCTCTTCATGCACCACCGCCCCTCTGCCCTTTTTCGCCGTGTTTATTAAAAATATTTTTACCGTTCCCATCCAAGCGCCATTGTGAGGACAAAGATGGTTAGCTCCCTCCATGATATATCCAATATTAGCAAAGGAATGTTATTTAAACGAAAAACAAAGAACAGAGAAACAAAGGCAAGTAAAAGAGCGTTGCTTTCAGCACCATCCCAATCTCCGATCAGCACGCCAGTCTCCTGCAGCGGTCGAATGCCGCATATGAGGGTCACGTGATGGACAGGTGGGCTCCGTATATCAATCCACCAACCGCTGCCGGCCATCTCCTTCTGGTCTTTCTCGGTGCATGGATTCTTTTGGTGTGGTTGATTGATAGCTAGCCAACATCCATGCATATTTGACAGCAGTGAAGGCTTTATGCCAGCATTGCCCGGCGAGCAGCAATGCCTGGCTCTCGTCGTCTTCTGATTAGCTTCCGCGATGTCCGCATGGAAGCCTCGGGGACCCATGCCACCAACCGCGCGCACGACTTTTTGCTCTGCCTCGCTTAAATGGGCCTTCTTTGCGGTCGTTGTATCATATATATATATATATATATATATATATATATATATATATATATATATATATATATATATATATACAGACACACACATTTGTTGATTGCATCTCCCACAAATCAATTGTTGCTATAAAATTTAACTTATTATTTATATGAATTTAAAAATATATTTTACATATACACACACATTTGTTGATTGCATCTACCACAAATCAATGGTTGCTATGAAATTTAACTTATTATTTATACAAATTTACAAATATATTTTACAGTATCTGCAGCTGATAATAATCCCCAAGAACATACCTTCAAAGTCTGCTCCCTGAGTCGGTGGCTTTGGATGATATCAAAAACCAGAACAACCATTATGAGTTCAAAATTCGCTGAAACAGAAATATACTTATTTTTTTCCCCTTACCGTTAACTGCCGTTCAACAAAATTGAATTATAACCAGCTTGCAAATTTACTAGTAAAATCTTTACATTTGGCAGATTGATCAGAGAATATGTAATAGCATAAAAAGAAGTCATCGCAACGGTATACATGTGAAGGTACGTACCTTGTACATGCACGCAAAGTGTTATTTCTGTAAGCATCTGATATCTAACGTATAATTTAATAAATTGGCGAAGCTAGACCTCTCAAGAGATTCTCCATGACCATTACAGAAATCGCCACAAAAGAAAAAACGACAAACAAAAACGAAATAAGAAAGAAAGAAAGATCTCTTGTAGGTACATTTTACGCTTAACCAAGACGCGTTCGGTGCTACGTTCAGGGTTAAAATTCTGCAGCTTCCTTAATGAACATCAGTTCCCCATGGACCAAGCATTTCTGTTCCAACTCTGATAAGAACAATCCATTACTTGCTTCCACTAATTGGAAGGTATACACCCTCTGCCGCTGACCAGATATTATCAGGGCGCTTATCTCGAACACCACAGACCTGCAAGAGTACCAAAGCGATATTAAGCAAAAGGGAAGCCTAAAATTCAGAAAGTTGCTGATATGAGAGCCTTCAAAATAATCTGTTTTCCTTTTGGATTACAAATAAACGCAGATTTGAGTTGGCGAGCTTCCGCAGCCCGCCATAATGTTGGAGAGAATAGATACAAGAACGAAGATCTCCCTTCTCACCTCTTGCTGCCCTCCAGCTATGCGAGTGTACTTCTTGTCATGACTGTGCAGGTAACCACCAGTATCAACATGTCGGAGCCTTATTCTCTGGTCCTGCCTCCATGTTTTCCCACTACCCTCAATTTCAAGCCTGAAGAAACGTGACATGAATAAATGGATAAGAGATATAAAGTCAGATATTATAAATTTTCGATATTGATATGCAAGTCTCACCGCCAAAAATCACCAGTATCTGACTCATTATCTCCTCCAAAACAGCTCACCTACAGATGATGGCCAATAAGACGTCGGCAATAAAAAAAAATTCACAACTTTATACAAGTGTAAGCAAGGACTTTATATAACAAAAATGAAAATTTAGAAAGATGTATCATGCACCCAAATATCCCATTGTTTCTTATACAGTGGAGTTCATGCGAACATCAATTCCCCATGTTCAACAAGGCAAGATAACCAAATAGAAAAGTATATTTGATATGTGATAAAGAAAAACATGCACATCAAGCTGAGTCACCCATGGCCCAGCCAGACCAACCAACATTCTACGCATGCATGATTAAAATACTGACAACGTTGCCTGAACTTGCACCTGCCATTCTGTGGCCTGACTAGAGGTGGAGGAAAAAGGTGGTAGAACAAGATAATATGCCCTCTGGTTTAGGTCGACTAAACACCAATAACTCGCAGTTCAGATCCTAAGCTAATTGAAATGGTAGGAGTGGCATATGCCATGAAGTTTCATAAGCTGGGGTTTGGTTGAATCTAAAACTTAACAGGAAAACTATGTGCAGCCTCAAGTGACAAGCCTTCCCCATTTACTTGTTTTGCAGGAAAGAAATATGCAATAATCCCTTAATTGAGTTGAGGCATCCCACCATACCCCACATTCTGCAATGCCAACAAGAAACAAGTTACGGAGTTGATAAGGAAAAAAAAAAGAAAACTCACGTCAACATTGAAAAGATAGGTGATACTACAGTATTTATCCACAGAAACAAGTTACGGAGTTGATAAGGAAAACAAAACTCACGTCAATGTTGAAAAGATAGGTGATACTACAGTATTTATCTACTTATCTTGTACATTACATACATACATACATGAGTTGATAAGGGGGGAAAAAACTCACCTCAACATTAAAAAGATAGGTGATACTACAGTATTTATCCACAGAAACAAGTTACGGAGTTGATAAGGAAAAAAAAACCTCACATCAACATAGAAAAGATAGGTGATACTACAGTATTTATCCACTTATTTTGCACATTATTTATCCACAGAAACAAGTTACGGAGTGGATAAGGGGGAAAAAACTCGCGTCAATGTAGAAAAGATAGGTGATGCTACAGTATTTATCCACTTATTGGATAAGGAAAAAAAAACTCACGTCAATGTAGAAAAGATAGGTGATACTACAGTATCTATCCACTTATTTTGCACATTACACACACACACACACACACGATGTGATAACTGATTCAGATACTTGCTATTCAACAAATCCTTAAAAGGGTTATAGGGGATATTTTTTCATCATACATATCTACATGAAGAAAAAATTATGAAGACGAGAGATGTCGGACATAGCATATCCCTTGGTGTTCAGATGTGGCCAATAGGAACTTTGTTCAATAAATACAAGCGATGGACACTACAAAAGTGGAATGACATGTTTTGTGTCGTTCACAATTTAAAGTTGCAAACGGACTAGCAACAATGGTAGTACATGAACCAGTTAAACACAACAATCAATGATTACTAGTTAAACACAGCAATCAATGATTACTAGTCATCAAGGCATCATGAGGACTGAAGAAGCACAGAACAGACCTATTTTGAGCTAACTGAACCATGCCATAGGTGTCCAATATATTGAGTCCCAAAAAAAAAAAGCCAGCTTAAAAGGATACAGGACGAGGTTAAAGTCTCAGATTCAAAATTCATCATTTTGAAGCAAAATGTTCACCTCTAATGGAGCCTCTGTCCATTAATTTCGTTTTCCACCATACATGTACATCTCCAAGGCTTTGTATGAGAATAGTACCTCTCTTTTCAACATCCACAACCGTTTTGTGTTTCATTGTATTCTACTTTCCCCGTCAAAAAAATCATATTCTACTCACATGCTTTTTCAGCCAAAGATGATCCCTGTCATCCCAAATCTCCAAATAAACTAATGTTAAAAGCACAATTTATCCATCTAATGCCCCTAATGCATATAAGCCATCCATTTAGTCTTGTATGAATTTCTTGATAAGTATAGCAATGTTTTTTTCTAAAAAAAAAAAAACTTGTCCAAAATCACTTCCCAGGATATCCCTTAAAATTGTTTACCGCTCCAAAGCAACAACTGGAGTTCTAAGGACATAAAAATACGAAACCCTCTGAATTTGTGAGGCATGAAATGTCCCCAATACAGTGATGATTGTGTTCCTACAGCGCCTTGCTCACAACAAATACAATCCAAGATGCCAAAAGGTAAACTCGGGCATCTTGTAGGTAGCATCCTGCTGTACGATACGAATCTTGGCAGGGTACGAGGCCATCCAACTTTCAAATTTAAGGAGGCATGATCTCATTTTCTAAAACCAACCTGGGTTTGAGACTAATTCTCTCTTAGCCCAGAAAATAACGTTCATGGAGTCATCATTTAACATTGCAGATTTACAGCCCATCAGTAGGTACTTAAACATCTAGTTCAAAGAATTGTCACAATTTGAGATATATCACTTTCCTAGAGTCAAATTATTCTTTCTTCGGCATAAAATAGAAAAGATCATCCAGAAAATAGTTAATGATGAGGATATGCCCATCCTAACACTATATAAAAGTGACTATATTTCCAACAGTTAATTCCCATAATAACCTTAATTTGATTTCTCCCTTAGAGGTTTAAACCATGATAAACTTCTACAAAAAGGATCCTAACATTACTAGACTCCAACGACGAGGGGGAACCTCTTCCTAAGTTAGGATTTCCATGATTCACAGCAATTATCTTAATTAAGAACATCATTTACCAAATAAGAGTCAAACAATTTCATGAGAAAGGTATATTAACACCTATTTCATGCTAAAATCTTTTAAAAATTTATTCTATATCTAAATCTTGATTAGCAGCCTTCTGCATCTGAACATGCATTATATCTAGTATTAGTAAGAAACCAAATTGGCAAGTACCAAAATTCAAATAATGGGACTACTCTATCTTCTTAATCCTGATTCTGCAATTAGCAAACACTCAACATAAAATAGATGGGATAAGCTCTGCTGCTTCAATATTTTTGAGGGCTTGTCTGTATGCTAGAATAAACTGTCCATGGAATAAATCCACATACTGCTACCATCCCGGAGAGTTAGCAATGGAAGGAATAGTTTTTCCAATCAGCAAAACCTCAGACGATCCAATTTCCCTATTAAAAAATAAAAAAGGAAATCACCTCTTAGAAGAAGCCTGGCAATCCTATGTGATCCCAGAATGCTTTATTTGGACATCCAAATGGGCTCAAGTGTCCAGATATTTTCACAATAATCTAGTCCACCTTCCTTATCAGTATCCTTACCTTGATGGGCTAAAGTTATTTCCTTCCATGAATTCTATTTATAGATCTCAACTTGATCACTCATCATCAGAAGGGGACTCTTGTATTAGTTGGGTTAGGTTATGGCCATACATTAGTCAGTGAAACCTGCATCTCAGATAGCCTAAGTGTAGCTTCATAAGATAAGTCCTAATCTTCAAATGCTTGGAGGAAACTAAATCAGTTGGAGCTAGGTGCAGTCAAGTAAAAACGGGCTACACCATACTAATGTGTATGCCATAGGTCGATGCTCAGGTTAGCTAAGGTTGGTTTTAAAAATCCAAATATCTTGGTAAACTTGATAGGCCACCGGTGCTAAGAACAACCAAGCTATTGGTTTATCTTGGACAACAAAGAAGGCAAAAAATTTTGGAGAGAATCAAATTTTCTGATATTGTGCCCAAGATGCAGGAATTAAGATAAAGAAAAATTGGCAGATATACTAAAACCAAATTAACTTTCTTGTAAAACTTAATTCCAATACAAAGATTATTTAATTAGCATACATAACACCTCAATCTCTTCCCTCTCTTTTCCCTTCCTCTTAATCTTTTTTAGTCCTCCATTATGATCATCCAATACCATTGACTAAACCTGTCCTCCCACTCCATCTCCCTCTTATTCTTCCCATCTCCTGCTTTATTTTTCTCTTTCTTCCCCTCCTTCAAGGTCCTCTCCCAAATTAGCAACAGTGGACAAGTTTTTCCATCATACATACCAAAGCCATCCATGAAAAGAATGCCTACAAACCTCCATCAGTACCCAACACCCTTCCTTGCTTCCTAAACACACTGGACTCTCCATCCATCAGCACCACTGCCGATGTTGTCCCCCATGAATCAATTCATCCTCCATGGAAGCAGGCTCCTCTGACACCGGATTTTTGTAGCAGATAATTACATCATTAAACTTGGGGTTATCCTTGTCCTAAACCTCTTTGATTTGATGATCCTGGTATGGTTAGATTTTCCCCTTGACCCCCATCAAGAAGAAAGAAATCCACAATCAGATTTAATAAGTTATTAGTATATCTTGGATGATATATGGATATGATATCAACCAACAGTGGAGATATATCAGATTATTATGCACCAATATTTAAAACATATCATATCAATGAGGAGACAATACTGATACAAACCAAGATATCGGTCGAATGAAAAACTCTGTTGTTAAGCAAGTGATGCTTTATTCAAATTGAAATACCAGCCAACCAATAGAAATAACTTTGACTAAGAAAATCTATTTCAATCACAAGGATACACTTTTTTCAAAAAGAAAAGAAAAGAAGGCAAAAGTTGAAGAGGAGCATCACTAGCTAGGGTCCTTAACTCATTTATTCCGAGTGGGATACCTTTGTTGGTCAATATATTGTTTATAAACTAAAAATTCAAAATATATATACTTTTTTGAGGAATCAAGTTGGTCCCAAGATTCATATGTAGTTTTTGCCGCCTAACATCTAGTAACTAACTTTTTGTCCAAATTATTTTAATGTCGGATTGTACATTAAGTTAACGCATTTCCAGTGTGTATGCATATATACTATTACGAATATTGTATAACCATGGGCATAATGCAGCCCATATTACTTGCGGTTTCTAAATAACTAGATTTAAACGAGATAGGAAAACAACAAGATAAAAACATGGAACCGCGACCTAAATGCCCTGTAAAGCACTCTTACATCTTTACCATGACTCAAGCAAAAACAACAAAGTTCAACCATGTTGTTTCCTATAGAAACAAAATAATACCTACTAACCAATTGAATTGATAAAATGGCATAGATATATATCATAGCCACATAACACAAAAGTGAAATTCGAATCCCAACTAACCTCCAAGTTGCCAGATATTGGGGAAGCATGCAGGTGGCTATGCAGCCACCTTCGAGTCCTCATATGTTGAAGCCTGATAATAGTTCCACTTTGAATGACATCACCCTGTTTGGCAGCTGAATCAAGCATAGGCCTTACAATCTGCAAATTTTAATCATTTTTTGGGAAAAAAGAAAAACGTTAATAGATCAAATTAAGCCATATAAATCGAGCAGTTCACACGACCTATTGAATGACTAAAGGCCACACAAACATTAAATAAATTTAGACATTAAGAATTGCTCTCACAAAGACACCAACTCTCTGAATATAAAAAATTTGGCATATGAGAAACTAAGAGATTAACAAGCTATAAAAATGGTTCTAACCTATACTTCAAGTAAATTGCAATAACAAGTTTGTTTGCTAAATATTTAGAAAGTCAAACTGTGCACAGACGTTTCAGAATGAATGGTTTTTGTTGATGACATTAGTTTGAGTTTAAAGCCTACACATGGTTGTTCATACATCAACCTAAAACAAAAGAATCGTTCTGTCCAGTTTACATAAGATCATCAATGCAGTGAAAATAGTCAGTTTGATGATAACATGGGAATACATGAGGTTGTAAAGGACAAGTTTCAAATCCTGTTGGGGTGCATCCCATTCCATAGAAAAACTGTGATGGCCCTGTCCCACAGGATTTAAAACCTTCGTAAATAATCATGATACGATTTTTTTTCTTGCATTCTGTACTAGTGTTCATATGATCTATGCAACAACTTAGAGGAGATTGTGAACCAGATCATGGTTGAACATCAATCAACTAGCTGTACCTGGAATATCACATATGAAAGTCCTTATATTTGCATGAATTTCAGCTCCTTACTAAAGTTGATACTTGATAAATCTCTGGTCAGCTCTAAACTTATCAGAGAGACAGCAAGGAGAGCTCTGTTATGCTGGGTGGAACCTCAAAATACTAGGAATGAATGACTTTCTCAACCCAAGGTGCAGTCAGGCAATGTGTAGTTATTTTGGCCATCCAACTAGCTAATAAGTACCACAAGCCAAGAGGGAAACGACCTACACCATTACTGCTAGGGATTGCAGTATGAATGATGCCCCAAGCTCCTCCAATTCCTTCACCATTTTAATCAACTGGTTACCTCCATCCCCTAGAATGGTTAATTTCAACTATTATGGCTTCTTAAGGGACCCATTTGCTGATGCAAGCTTTACCACAAATGATTGCCTAGGTAGAATGTTGCATGCTGATAGTGATCTTCATATCCAGTGCTAAGAGCCAACAGCATAACTAAGGCCTGCTTGGAAAGGACTAGCAGTAGGAATGCATGGACTAAAGCTAATTTGATTTGGTTATAAAGAGATTCTATGACAACCATTTAATGGGCTAGGAACCAAACTTCTGGTGATTAACATCAGAGGGAGGAAAATCAACCTGCAGATTGGACAGTGAGAAGGGAAGTTCATGGCGATTACAGTTTTGGCCCAAGTGTGGAAGTGCCTCAAAGGCTCGCTGCCCTCATTGTAGCAGATTCAAATTACTCTTTAAGGCCTCTTCTCCCTCTTTACCAAAACAACAACAACAACCAAAGAATTAAAGATGGTTGGAGGAAGCACATGGTTCATCATTTCAATAAGTTGGCAAGAAGTTGAATAAAGAGTGGATCCTTTTCCTATATTTTAAAACTTTATACAAATATTTCTGCCCAATAACACTATGATCAGTGTTGGAACAGGAGGTAGAAAAATAATTATCATTCCATAACATTCATATTTCTAGAAAATAGATATCCTCTCACCCAAATTGATCAGATTTCAAACACTATGTCATGAATATAAAGTTGTATTATTCAATCAACAACCACACACATCATATTCTAAAACTACAGAGCTGAAATATAAGCTTCATCATGTCCGGAAATTCCTATACACAAAGGAAAAGTACTCTAACTTCCTCTAACTTGCAAACATCTGTCAACCTTCCAACCATAAGCAATCCA
Source organism: Cocos nucifera (assembly GCA_006176705.1). Taxonomy (NCBI): domain Eukaryota; kingdom Viridiplantae; phylum Streptophyta; class Magnoliopsida; order Arecales; family Arecaceae; genus Cocos; species Cocos nucifera. Next base: position 719,284 of record QRFJ01004155.1, on the reverse strand, counting down.
AGCTAACTCATATTAGTTTAGACACTGAATTGGATGAGATCTGCAAAAGGAACTATATTCCATTAAGGGATGAAATCCTAGTTTTATATTATATTAGAAATTCTTTTTGCATCTTTTTTGCTGAAAATTAGAGACGAAATGAACATATGGACGCTCTGAAAGCAATGTCAGCAAGATCATACAGCAATCCTCAAGTCCCAAAACAAAGGTGCATAAAGGACAGGAAAATTAGTAGAAAAGAGAGACAAGAACTAGGAAATTCATTAACTAAACTCAAATTTCTGGTTTACATCAATTTTCTTCTCATTTCATAATTAAGGACCATGACGTTACACTTTCAGACTTTTCCTAACAAAACACGACCAAAGACTTTATAAACAGTAAAATTCGGAACTCACATGTATAGAACCATTAAAACCACATTTGAAACACAACCATAATAACTCTAAAACATTGCTAAAAATGTTGTACCAAAGTAAGACGAGTACAATAATCCAAATCATAAGAAGTCTCAAACTAATAGCACGTCTTAATAATAGAACCCTGAACGAGAAAAAAAACAGAAATGGCCCATGATAGAAATATAGCCCCCCCGAGACTAATAAATACGCTTCGTAACCTTTTAAGTAAAACTCGTTCCACAATAGCAAACTTCTCAGAACATCACCCTTTGTCTTCGCTCTACCATGGGGGCGGGGCAAAAATCATAATTCGAAGTTAATATTACAAGTCACAACAAAATCAAAGACTGTAATTTACAAGCGCCCAAACTGATGCTGAATAGTATACGCCTAAAGAAAATAAGATCAAAGGTGAAAAGGTCGACGATCAAATTGAACATAATACCCACCCAATAACTATTGGAATCGTCGACATTGGGAAACCCGGTGACTGACTGCTGCCCGCTCCCCGACCCATAGGGCACCTCGTGCGAATGCAATCGAAACTTCGTCCTCTCGTGCATCAATTTAATAACACTCCCGTAGGTAATCTGCCCAGAAAAAACCCAACAAGAAAAACCAAGAAATAGGTAACATAAACTGGAAATCAAACAGGTGGCTAAAGATCTAGAGATTAAGCGTTTTAGAAAGCGAACCTCGACACCCTCAGGGGCCGCGGCGGCCGGGAAGACGGAGCCCTCCTCGAGATCGAGGCCGAAGAAGAGGAACGCGGCGAGAGCGAGGAGCGAGACAGCCATGACGAGGAGGAGGAGCAAGAACCAGGTCTGCTGCCAGAAGGGGAAGTCCGGGGGGGGGCGAGGGCGTCTAAAAGAAGGTTGGGAGGGCGGAGAAGAGGCGGTGACGGGATTCTTCCTTCGAATGAGGCTCTGTGGCCCGGGTGGAGCCACGGCGCGCTCCGCCCGGCTCTCCAGAGCGAAGGACCGGAAGCAAGAGTGGAACAAGGGGACCGATCTGGTCGTCGTCTTCTTTGCTTTCCTGTTTAGATTTGCTTCGCGGCTCGATCTCTTGCAACCATTATTAATGTGCTGAAGCTCTAGTCGGGTTTCCTTCTTTGACGGGTCCTCCACCGTTTCGATCGGGGGATGCGTCGGCCACGTCACTGAATGATTTCTTGCCAATGAGACAGCGCCACATGCAGTTCAGGCTGTCGTGGGTGACTTCTATTGGCCTAGTGATAGGGAACCGCTTCTAAGTTTGTTTAAATTAGACGCTGAACTGCGTTATTCGAAGACCTGACTAAACTTGCTTGGAAAATGCTTTATGCAGCGCAGGCGGTGCGGCCACGATAGTTTTGGCTCGTACATGAAATCGAAAGAAAAAAAACAAAAAAATAGAGATGTCGCGTTCTGATTCCGTACATAAGTTAATATTCATGATTTTTTTAAAAAAAATATTATTTTTTAATTATTTTATTTTTAAAATAATATTATTTTAAATTTATTTATGAAATTAGTGTCCACGTCGAAGTAGGTTCAAGGACAATTAAAATCGTCAGTTGCAACCGTGATTTTCGCGGGCTCAACCCACGATTTTACTCAAATCGTGAGCCCGGTCCACGAGTCTATTTTTTGTTTTTTTTTGTTCACAGACGGAGGGCAGAGGGCCCGTGGACGCTGTGGGGGGTGGAGGGCTCAGGCCGAGGACCCGCGGTGCGTGGAGGGGGGGCGGCGAGCGGAGCGGGCGGACGGAGGTGGGGCGGGGCCGGGGCGGGGGGCGGTGGTGACGGGTGGGGTGGGACAGGGGGGCGTGAGCGGAGGCGGGGCCGAACTCGTGGTGACGGGCACAGTGGTGGACGAAGGCAGGGGCGAGGGCGGGGGCGGTCGACGGTGGTGACGGGCGCGGACCCGAGTGGTGGGGCGGGGGGATGCCGTGGGGGGGTGGGGGCACGAGCGGAGCGGGCACCAGGGGGATCGGGTGGGGTGGGGGGAGTTTAATATTTTATATTTTTATTTTTTTGCGGCGGACGGAGGTGGGGCAGGGGTGAAAGACGCGGACCCGCAGGGTAGGGCGGGGGGGCGCGAGCGGAGCTGTCGCCGGAGCGGGGATGGGTGTGTGGGGTACATTTTTTTTAAAAAAAATTGTGGTGGACGTGCGTCCTCTCCGCTGGCGCCTCCAAACCCCCGCGCCGCCACCGCACCTCGCGGGTCCGCGCCCTCCCCCTCCGTCGCCACCAGAAAAAAAGGATCTCCGCGGCGCCCCCCGCCCCCGCCACCACCCCCCTCGGCGCGGCCGCTCCGCTCGCGACCCACCACCACACGCCCGCAAGTCCGCGCCTCCCAGCCCTCGGGCGCACGGGTCCTCCGTCCGCGGAAAAAAAAAAAAAAAAAAAAAAAAAAGCTAAACGCCGGTTCGTCCTGCGATTTCGTGAAGTTGTGAGCTCGTTCGGCGATTTCGTGAAGTCGCGGGATAATCCCGCGTTTTTGATCCATGTCACTGCATCATGCCGCGGAAGAAGCCAACATGGACGTGAAATCGCTGGTCGAACCGTGATTTCAACGTGAACACGATTTTGAGAAATAAGTTTTAAGTTTTAACCGTTCATATTTTAAAAATATTTTTTTAAAAAAATATTATTTAAAAAAAAAATCCAATCATCGTGAGCGACGCATAAAAAATTTTTCAACTTGCTTTTCCGAGGGGCCGAGCCAGGTTCGAGCCGAACAAAACCTTATAGCTAACCAAAATTAGCCAGACCCTAGTCCAGCCCGGGCTTCAGGCTTACTTTCTAGTCAAGCTTGATAGCTTTGGACATCTAGCTGGACCTCTGTCTTTTCAAATCACAACGGTGACGAGGAAGGGAGGGGACGACACCACGGTGGCGAGAGGATGATCAGACGATGCGATGAGGAGGCTTGATGAGGTTATAGGTTGGGATCGTAAAATAATAGGTTTGGGTCAGGCTCGACTCGAGTCAGATTGTTGGAAGTTTAAGGTCGGCCCATTAAAGAATGGACTAAAATTTCTGGTGTGGTCTGATCTATTGGTCTGGGAAACGAGATTCATGTCCGTCCAAAATAAACTGGGCTCGAGCGGGGTAACCTGTCTTTCGAGCAGGCCTAGTCCTGACCAAGAGCCATAAGAAGCGGAATGTTGGGTCTTCAATTTGGTCTCCAACCTTTGGGATTTGTGGATGAGCAAGGCGTCTGATGTTGTTAATGCCCCTCCATCCATTCATTTTACAAACTGAATTATTCAAGTGATACTTAAATATAAATTGTGCATAATTATAACTAATTGATCATCTTAATCTATGAAATTATACTTCATCCTCGCCGGCTTTTCCTCGAAGCAAGCGGTGAAACCGGTTAAAATTTAAGTCCAATATGACAACGCAGCAAAACAAACATGCATAAAAGTTGTGCCATGAGCCCACATCTATTCACATGTTAAGCTCATCGAAGTGAAAACCCAAGCATGTAAGTGGCTCACGTAATGTCTAGCACAAAAATGCCAGCGAACGAAAGATAGTTTGGAAGTGTACAGGATGATCATGTATATGTGTATATATATATATATATATATATATATATATAAAAGTTCAACATGGCAACGCAGCAAAACAAACATGCACAAAAGTTTAGCTATGCTTCTCAAAATTTGACGCATGTAATCCTCATGCATCAATCGTGTATGCCATGAGCCCACATCTAATCACATGTTAAGCTCATGGAAGTGAAAACCCAATAAGTGGTCTAGCACAAACATGCCGGCGAACCAAAGATAGTTTGGAAGTGTATAGGATTATGATCATAAATATATATATATACACACATATTTGGGTTCACCTAATGTCCAGCACAAAAATGCCGGTGGTCAAAAAATATAACAATATTTTATGAAAGAGTATTATAGTGTTGCCAATTCAGGATATTAAAATACAAAAATATAACAATATTTCATGAAAGAGTATTATGGTGTTGCCAATTCAGGATACCAAAATACTCATAATGCACCATATATTGAGATCTAACTTTTTATATACGAATCTCAAAGCATAAAGTTTAAAAAAAATTAGAAGACTCCTGGCATGAGTCTTCTCCATATTCCGATCGACTTTCAAACAGAGTCGAAAACCATTATTGGAGAGGAGTCTCGAGCTCTATTTAAAAGATATATATATAGAGAGAGAGGTAGATTGAACTTCGATCGATCCGAGCTTAGTGCATATTCGATCGAATTTTCGACCATTAGATCAGTACGCATCTCCAAACAACTTCTAAAAAGCAAACGCCCGTTAACCGAAAAGCAAAAAAAAAAAATGAAGGGGCCTTCTTTCCAAAAATATTTTTTTCTTTTTTAATTATTTTTTTTTTTTATTATTTTTTAATTTAAAAAACTAAAAAAAAAAGGTACTCTCAAAAGGTGCCTTCTTCCTCTCAAAGAAGGCTTTTTTTTTCAAGATTTTTTTTTTAATTTTTTAGATGTGAAGCATACCTTAAAAAAATTAAATTTTTTTTTTTAACTCTTTAATTTTTTTCTCCACTGTAGAAGGCACCTTTTTGGGCTAAAAAAAATTTTAAAAAATATCTAAAAATAATAAAAAAAATATACTAAAATAAATATAATTATAAAAAATAAATATAAAATAAATATAAAATAAATATAAAATTTCTATTTATTATATGTTGTTTGTATTTATTTTATGAAATTTATATTTATTTTGAGTTGTTTGTATTTATTTGGATTGAAGGCGCCTACATCGAGGATGTAGGCATTTTAAAAAGCTGAATAAATATAAATTATCCATAATAAATACAAATTTCACCGAATAAATATAAATTTCACAGAATAAACATAAATTTTATAAAATAAACATAAATAGTATATAATAAATAAAAACTTTGTATTTATTATTTAGTGTTGATGTTTATTTTAAGAAAATGGGACGTCACATCAACTTTATCCTCCATTTATTTTTAGAAATAGCATCTCAAGATGGGCATTGATCTAATGGATGGAGATTCGACTGGATATGAACTGAAATCCAGTTGAATATAGCCTAGTCTATATATATATATATATATATATATATATATATATATATATATATATATATATATATATATATATATTATGGAGGAGTATTATGGTGTTGTTAATTTAGGATGCCAAAATCCTCCTAATGTGCCACATATTGAGATCTAACTTTTTATACATGGATCTCAAAGCATGAAGTTTTTTTAAAAAAAAATAGAAGACTCCCAATAAAAATCTTCTTTTTCTTCCGACCAACTTCCAAATTGGGGAGGAGTCTCCAATTCTATTTAAAGGAAAGAAGGTTCTCATGATCTCCCCATCAAGGACCAAAGTATCCTGAGTTAAAGATTTATCATCGTCTTCGCTTGTCCTTGTTAGACACAATCCAACCCTACCACATCCAAACATCATCAGAGCAAGGTAATAACCCTCTAATTCATTGAATAATTTCTTTAATTTATTGAGTAATCAGCGTATGCATCATATGCATGACCTTTGGCTATTAGACCATGGTCATCCGCCGAAAAATTGCCGGATTTAGATGAGAAAAAGGGTGATCTGTTCTCCCATCATGGCCACTGCTGGCTGGGGCTCCTTTGTCCGAGAAAAGGTAGCGGCGGCAAGATCGAAGAGGTATGGCGGGGCGAATATGTGAAATTTATATAGTCTAGAGAAAGACTATCAATAGAAGAATTAAGCCTGAGAACATGGAGTTCCAAAATATAGGCTTAAAGTATAAACATGGATCCGATGTCACCAGGCTTGGAATTCTACCAAAGGTTGGATTTTGGGAATGGGATGTTATCCAAATTAAAAAAGAGACTTCAAAAAAGCGATTTTTGGAAGAGTGGTTTCTCCGGAACAAAAGATTAGATTTGGGGAACATGGTTTCTCTAAACCTCAAAAGATTTAATTTTGGGAGACGAGATCAACCCGAAAACCAAAACCGACAAGCAAAGTTGAGATTTGGCGATCGGTTTTACCTTCAAAAGATTTGGAAGGAAAGTCAGAACACTGATAGAACAAGCAAACGGAGGATAGAACGTTTAGAATCATCTCGGAAAGGGCTATTTATAGATGGAGAGTGGAGCATGTTGGGATTCATATTGGATAATATTTAATTATTTTTAAATATTATTTCATGGGAGTGGAGAAAGGTTGGGGGCACGGCTTCGGAGAAATCATGAGGAAGTTTTCGACTGCGAAACGCAGCTGTCAACCTTCCTTGGAAAAACCTCAAAGCCAGCAGATTACACCAGGCACCGCATGGCCAGGGTCAAAAAAAAAACAAGAAACCACATCTTATTTTGTATATATCTAATAATTTTAAATAAGATAGGAGAGAAGATTTTTGCCAAATCATCTTAAATTAGATATATATATCTACTAAATTATATATATATATATATATATATATATATATATATATATATATATATATTATAGCAGATGACGTTATTTTAAATAAGATGATTTAAATTAGATATATATATCTACTAAACCTCAAAATCACCTTCCGCATCGTTATTGTGACATCAACAACTGTAAAAATATTTTAAGATAATAAAATATTTATATATATAATTAATTTTTTTCAATTTCATAATCAATTATTTTCATCTTTCACATATAGATAAGTACAATCTCTTCTCTACCAGTGTTACAAGAATTTAAAAAAATATTGATATTCTAGAAGTAGCAAAACTCAAATGAAGGTATATATATACTAACAGAACTTTAACTAAATAATAATAAATTTATTTAATATTAAAAAAATTTTAGATTCAATACAATAAATATACTCGCAAAATGATGCACATAAACCTCTACTGAATAGATATTCTATAATAGAAGAACACTATAGCAACTAAAGAAAATACAAGTACAAATAGAAATTAATGTCAGTCAACATTATATATAATTATCAAATAAATATTTTATCTCAAAACTAATACTTTTTTCTCTTTTTTATTGTATAAAATATTGTCTTCACAGTATGTGCAACTATTGTTGGTATTGAAGAGAAGTTTCGAAAGGTTCTATGTATCCTGTACAAATTATACAAGAAAAATAATAATGTCAAACAACAAATACGAAGGAAGGACATCCAACACCTTTGTTGACTTCCCAGTTCCAAGATAATACATTCTTACAAAGTTATAAAAAGAACATAAATAATAAAGCCTAAAATTATGATACCAATACATTATATAATTAAATAAGGTTCAAGATTAATGTAAGAGTGAAGGACTATTCTGGCATAGCAATAATGATCCTTTTCAATTAAACTTGGGCATCAGTCCATGCTTGGCCCAGCCTGGCCCAGGCCCAATGGGCCAAACACTATAGCGAGCTATGCCTGGCATGGCCCATCTACTAAATGAGCCATGCCGATACGGCACGAAAATGCAAAACCTTACGCCCAGCATGGCTCTAGGCTTGAGAATTGATAGGCCAGGCCTGGCATAGTTTGTTGGCCCATTAGGCCCGCTTCTTGTTTCAACTCAAATGGACCGTGTGGCACGGCCCACAATGTCTCCAAATGGGCCATGCCAAGTATGACCCGTAACGACCTTAAATGGGCCATACTTGGCATGGCCCATAATGGATCCAAAAAGGCCAGACTGGCTTATAACGGTTAAAATTACTTTTTAAAATTTTTTTTAAGGGATCCTAATGGTTATTTTTCTTATTTTTACCATTTTGATCCCTCCAATAGTTAAAAAAATGGCTAGATTGAGGAGTATTTTGAAAAAATAAAAATTTTAGAACTTCTATAAATAGGATCCTCCTCTTTCATTCTTACCACATCAATTCATTAAACTAATTCTCTCCTTCTCTAATCTTTCTAATTTTATTTATTCTCTCTTCTAGCAATTCTTCTCTCTTTTATTAAATATTTAGCAAGTAGCAATTATAGTTTAGTAATTCAAGAGTTATATAAGAGAAGGAAGCATCTCTTTTATGGAGGTCGTAGTTCAAGAATAGCTCTACAAATCTAGCTCTCCGTCTATCCGACTCTTCAGTGGCGCAATCCTTCTCTTCCAGCTCTCCAACTCTCTGCTCTATCTTTTTTCCTCTTTGGTTCTACAACATTTACTCAATTTTCTTTTGTTGGTTATTGGTTAGTTTTTAATTTTTTATATTTACTTAGTTTAGATGATAAGTTATGATGATGAGAGTATTGCCAATACCACTGAGCATGTTGCCATTTTTTCTATTTTTGAGGAGGAAGAAACTATTTCTACTTCCTCTGAAGCTCTTTCTGATGAAGTTGGATCCTCTTTCCGTTAGAGCACTAGTGCTGTGTAGAATGATTTTGATAGAATTTTGATTGATGGAGTCTAAAAGATAAAATATAAAAAATATGCTAAATTATATAGTTATGCCAGTATTGGAGAAATTGACCATTTGAAGAGACATCAAGAATCTCATAGGATAAGTGATTCTCATCTTTAAAGCATCCTTAACATATAAGAAAGTGCTTTTGTAAGAACTTTTGCTTATAATCATGAAAATCAAAGAAAAGTACTTGTAAAATAAATAATTAGGGATGAACTATCCTTTAGCTTATATAAATTTTTTAATTTTGAAGAGTATGTTCAATTAACCTTACAACCCGTGTATAAAAGAACCAGTAAACGAACATTTAGAAGAGTAGCTATAACTAATTATTTAGTAATGAAAGATAATTTAATTAAAACTTTTCTGCTTTAAATACAAAAATATCACTATTTTTGATATATGGACTGCATTTATAGATAGTATGTTTTTTTATTTCTGTCACTGCTCATTATATAAAATGATTGGTAATTAAATAAGTGTATTCTTACTTTTTGTTCTTTTGATTATCCCCATTTTGGCCAATAAATTTTTAATACTATTTATCAAATTACAGCTGCATATGGTATTGGTAATAAAATTATATCTGTTACATTTAATAATGCATTTAATAATAATATAGCTATCCAATTATTAAAAGACTCTTTTCATCCCATTGTTAATGAAAAAATATTTCATATTAAATGTGTATATTATATTTTAAATCTTTTTGTTCAAACTGGAATGGACATGATTCAAGATATAATTACAAAAATTAGGAATGGAGTATCTTTTATTCATACTTTAAGAGCATGATTATAAAAATTTAAATAATTATGTCTAGATCATGATAAATATTTTAAAATATTTAAACTTGATGTGGTTACCTATTGGAACTTTACATATACAATGATTCTTGATGCATTTCATACAAAAATTTATTAAATGCATATATAAATGATCGTGGATTAAGCTTTATTTTAACTAAAAATGATTGAAAAAAGAAAGAAATTTAAAAAAAAATTTAGTTAATTTTTATAATGCTATAAATACTCTTTCAGTTGTTTATTTTTCAACTTCTTATGCATTTTTACAATAAGCATATATAATTTATGGTCAATTTGCATAATATAGATATTATGATATTTTAATATCTATTATTTATGAAATAAAAAAAATACCATCAGTATTAGAATGTGATATATCCCATACTTAACTTAGCTGCTGTATTTGATCTACGGATCAAATTAAGTGGCATATATATTTTACTTGATGAAATTGATAGATATATGAATCATAATTTTGAAGCATCTAAGACTGAGTTAGCTACTTTATAATATATTTGCATTATATGCTAAAAAGATTCGTGGATCAAGACAGTCCATATCATCTATACAACCAACTTTTAGTACCTCTCGTTTATTATCTATTTTTTCATTCCTTATATATAAAAGACATTCATATGCATTTTCTTTATCTGTCTTTTCTTCATCTTTAAATAATGAATTAGAATTTTATTTACGAAATGAAATCTCTTCTGCATTAGATAAAAATCAAATAGAAAATCTTGATATGTTGGCCTGATAAAAGAGTGTGAAAAATCAATATCCTGTTATATCTGTAATTACACATGATATTTTAGCTGTATTGATCTCTATAATAGCATTAGAATCAGTTTTTAGTGTAGGTCGATGTATTTTGAATGAAAAGAGAAGTAGGATGATCGGTAAGATAATTAAGATGCTACTCTGCTTCAAAGATTGGTTGGATGCGGAGGTAAGACTTCAGGACAAAGAAGGATATGATACTGGATCTAATAATGAGGATGACACAAACACAATAGATAATGTTGGTGTAGAAACTGATCATCGTCGGACCCAACTGGAGCGGAGGTGGACGAGGTCGTCGTCGGAGATCTGTAAAATAAAGTCCCATCCGGAGTCGATGGAGGGTGGCTCCGGTAGGACCCTCCGACGATCAAGTCAGCTCTGGCTAACAGAAATGAAGTGCTCAGGGATGAGTTCCGCAGAGCTTAGAGAAGGAGAGGAGAGCTTAGAGCTTAGAGAATGAGAGGAGAGCTTAGAGCTTAGAGCTTAAAGCTTAGAGTTAGCGTATCTAGAGGATCCTTTTTATGGGCAGAGCTTGATGGTGACAGCTGTAGCTATATGATGGTAGGCCACTCGAGACTGCATCAGATTCGATGCGGAAAGAATGGTATCATCAGGCCGATAGTGACAGCCATATCGTCCGACAGTGATGGACTGCTCGAGACTGGCTATGGAGAGCGTGGTGTCGCCAATAGTGGTGGCCATGTCGTCCGATTACGGGCCGCATGGAGCTTGTTACGGAGAGAGTAGTGTCGTCAGTAGTGGTGTGGTGGCCATACCGCCGAGATCCAACAACCATAGCTCGAGGAAGCAGATGTTGATCGATGGACTTCGATAAATATCAATTCCAGAGGAGTTCGGACTCCTGAAGGAGTTTGACCGAGGGGAAGCTCGAAAGGAGTTCGACTCCTGTGGGAGTCCGACTGGAGCTCGGCCGCTGAGGAGTTCGGTCAGGGCGCAACCGCTGAGGAGTTTGATTGAAGGAAAAGTTTGGAAGGAGTTCGACTCCTAAAAAAGCCCGACCGAAGGAGAAGCTTGGAGGAAGTTCGGACTCTCGTGGAAGTTCGACTAAAGCTCGATCACTGAGGAGTTCGGCTAAGGTCCGACTGCTGGGAGTCTGAAGGAGCTCGACCGCTGAGGAGTTCAGTCGGCTGAAGGAGTTTGGCTAAGATCCATCCGCTGAAGCACTTTCGTGGCTACCGATTGCATTAAGCTGAGCATCAAACTGAACTTCGGTAGGAGCGGAGTTTATCCCCAACAATAGTCTCTTCACTTTCGAGTTCAAAATTTGAAGGAAGGGAGTGCAGAAAAGATGACTGTCGAAGTCCTCTTCTGGGCTCCGTGCTGGTTCAGATCGAAGCTCGGGGGAAAGATCTCATCTCTAGCCAAAATTGATATTAAAGTTGAAGTCCGGAGAGATCTCATCTCTAGCCGAGGTTGAAGTAGATCTCATCTTCTACGGTCGAGGTCGAAGGTTGAGCTCCTTGGAAGCGATATTGTCTCCAACAGCTGTTCTTCAGTTTAAATCCGACTCTTTTTTTTTAAAATTAAAAGTTATGAAGAGAGTAGTGAGTCGGGTCGAATCCACAGAGAGGCAAAGATTTAATTCTAAAATCTTTGATTTTTTCTTATAAAAAAAAAAGATTTTTAAAAAAAAAATTAAAGTAAAAAATAGATTTATAAATAAAAGTAGAATTTAAATTATGCAAAAATAAGCTTAGAACTAAGATCTATTATTTAGATCTTAGCGGCTACTTGCAATTAAAGAGCAATAAGAATAATTAATTTAAAGAGCTAGAATTGAAAAGAGTAATAAAGCTTTCTTTATTAAAAGTCAAATACAGAATTTAAATACAAAAAATTAAAGAAAAAAAAAGAAAAAAGAAAACTAGAAGAAGATCGCAGATCAGCATAGGCGTGGAGATGGCATAGAAGACTGGCTCTTCTTCTTAGTACTGTAGCTTTGGAGCAATCTTCAACCCTGAGCTTGACTTTTCTCTCACCAAATCTATCATTTTTAGAGGCCTGAGGTCCTTTTTATAGAGCTAGGAGGGTTGGATATTTTTTTCTGAAGGCAATGTGGGACTAATAGCCTTTGTAATCATCAAAATATAAAGAAATTTGAGTAAAATTTAGATTAAAATAGGTCTGATATGAATCTGATAAGTCTGGTGAAATCTAGCCATTCAATAGGAATCCAACGGTTTAAAAATCATCAAAATCGAATGCATATCGGCCCAGATCAAGTTGGATTAAATTCTAACCATCCGATCACGCGTTGATGGAGGAAATCTGGCCGTAAATCATGCGTTGGAAGTCCTGATCACCATCGAGAGCATTTTGGACCATTGGATCTTCATTAGTTGATTTTCTAATCATCGGATCACGCCAGATCGCTGATAGAATTTGAATCAAATCCGGAATTAACCACTACCATCCGATCTTGATCGTAATCAACCACAGCCATCCGATCATACAATTACTATTTTCATGGACCGCATGGACCGACTGCATTACACACTATAATCAATCGGCGCTCTTGTTGCTGAGTGAAAAGACCAAAATACCTTGTGAGCCACGATAAATTTTTGTAGACCCTTTAAGGGTCTAGGTCCACCACGTGTCGTATCTTGATTCATCGATTTCTACTGAGCTGGCGGTCTATGCCTGGATCGTGGACCGACTAGTGGCTTCTATGGCTGAGTCGGCTTTGACGGCTTGGCTTGACTTGCAGAGCCGGTTAAGCCATTTTCTTCTTTTTTTATTTAATTTTTATTTAATTTCTTTAGAAATTCATATCTTTTCTGTTTTAGCTCCATTTTGCTCAAAACTTATTTTATTATGATCAAAAAAATGAGCTCTTTTTATTGATTATAAAATTTTATTTTTTTAATTTTTATTTTTAATTAATTTTTAATTAATAAAAATATAAATTTCTTAAAAATTAAACATAAATTGATCATTAATTATTAAAAATTAATATAAATTAATTGATAAATTGATACTTTTATTGATGAATTTATGATGCTTATCAGCAGTCGAGATTGCCTCGGAGGAATCTTATCTCCTGCAGTCGAGGTTAATATGGGCGCTCGCGAGAGATCTGATCTCAGGGTGAGGTTGTCTCCGATCTTATCTCTGATCGAGATTGGCTCGGATGCTCGGAAGAGATCTTATCTCTAGTCGAGATTGGCTCGAATGCTCGAAAGAGATCTCATCTCTGATCGAGGTTGCCTCGGGCCCTCTGGCCGAGGTTGTCGCGGTCGCTAGAGAGAGATCTTATCTCTGATCGAAGTTGGCTCGGACGCTCTGGTCGAGGTTGTCACGATCGCTCGAGAGAGATCTTATCTCTGATCGAGATTGTCTCCGATCTTATCTCTAGTCGAGGCTAGTCAAGGTTGATGAAAATCCTGTCTTTTGTAGACTTTGGAGCTCGAACTTGGACTTTGCTTACGTTAGGACGAGATTCTCTTCCTATTCCTAACGAACTATGGGGGCACATATAGACCACTATCAGAATCTCTTTCTCCATCTCGTCTAAGATGAATGAGACCTTCGACTTTGCTCGCATTAGGATAAGGTTCTCCTCCTGTTTCTAACGGACCGTGGAGACACATATGGGCTACTGTCAGGGCCTCTACCCCCATCTCGTCTAAGGTGAACGAGGCCTTCGACTTTGCTCGCGTTAGGATGAGGTTCTCCTCCTGTTCCTAACGGGCTGTGGGGGCACATAAAGACCTCTCCCCCCATCTCATCTAAGGTGAACGAGGCCTTCGACTTTGCTCGCGTTAGGACGAGGTTCTCCTTCTATTCCTAATGGACTGTGGGGGCACATAAGGGCCGCTGTCAGAGCCTCTCCTCCAATCTCGTCTAAGGTGAACGAGGTCCTTCGACTTTGCTCATGTTAGGACGAGGTTCTCCTTTTATTTCTAACGGACTGTGGGGGCACATACGAGCCACTATCATGGCCTCTCCTCCCATATCGTCTAAGGTGAACGAGGCCTTCGACTTTGCTCGCATTAGAATGAGATTCTCCTCCTGTTCCTAATAAGCTGTGGGGGCACATACGGGTCGCTGTCAGGGCCTCTCCTCCCATCTCATCTAAGGTGAACGAGGCCTTCGACTTTGCTCGTGTTAGGACGAGGTTCTCCTCCTGTTCCTAACGAGTTGTGGGGGCATATAAGGGCCGCTGTCAGGATCTCTCCTCTCATCCCATCTTAAATGAATGAGGTCTTCGACTTTACTTGCGTTTGGACAAGATTCTCCTCTTATTCGTAACGGACCACTTTCGCTCATTTCTTTTCTGTCATCACATAGTTTTTGTATTCAGAAATAATGTTATTGAAAGGGAAGAATTTTACCAAGAAAAAGTTACTGACAGCATATCCCCATTTCAGGATCGTAAGAGCATTGTTCCTCTGGGTTCCCTGGGGCAATAAGTCCCAGGCCAAACGACCTCCTCTATCTCATACTGGCCTTCTTAATTTGGAGCAAGCTTCTCTTTGCTTTGATGCTGGGAGATGATGAATCGTCGAAGTACCAAGCTCCTCCCAAGGGTAACGTTGATGACGCCGTGAGGCAGCCGACCTCCTTGTCATTTTTGGCTATGGCAGCGCCCTTGGTCGATCTTCTCCTGCTTCAGGCTAGCATCGAAGGAATTTACTCAGCCGCCCATTTCTGATAAGCTCTTCAATTTCGTCTCGGAGCTGAATGCATTCCTCAGTGTCATGGTCGTGGTTGTGATGGTAGAGGCAGTACTTGCTTCGATCGCGCTTGTTTGGAGGAGATCGTAATTTTTTTTGTCTTGGTAGCTGATTCTTAACTTCCATAAGAATTTGAGTTCAAGGAGCGTTGTGGGGGGCGTAGTCGTGGAATCTTTCAGAAGGAGGACTTCTTTGCATCCTTCTGTCGGGGCTTCCTTGGTGGCGAGCTCAAGGAGTTCGGGCCTTGCTTGCGCTGGAAAGTCGTAAGCACGTTCGAACTTTATTTCGTCCTCTTGTGAAACCTGTGGGAGAACTTCATGCCCCTTTATTGGGGCTTCCTTGATGATGAGCTCAAGAGTGAGTTCGGTGGCCTCGCTCATGCCGAACTTCATTTCACCCTCCTATGAAATTTTTATCAAGGCTGGCTACGAAGAGAGTGGTGTCGCCAGTAGTGGTGGCCATGTCGTCCGGTTGCGAGCCGCATGGGGCTTGTTACGGAGAGAGTGGTGTCGCCAGTAGTGGTAGTAGTGGCCATATCGTCGAGGTCCGACAGTCGTAGCTCGAGGAAGAAGGCGTTGATCGGTGGACTTCGGTACATATCAATTCTAGAGGAGTTCGAACTTTTGGAGGAGTTCGATCGAGGGAAAGCTCGAAAGGAGTTTGACTTTTGTGGGAGTCCGACTGAAGCTCGACCACTGAGGAGTTCGACCGAGCTGCAATCGTTGAGGAGTTCGATCAAAGAAGGAGCTTGGAAGGAGTTTGGCTTCTGAAGAAGTTCGGTCGAAGGAAAAGCTTGGAGGGAGTTTGGGATCTTGCGGGAGTTCGACTGAAGCTCGGTCGCTAAGGAGTTCGGTCGATTGAAGAAGTTCGGCTAAGGCCTGACTACTGAGAGTTCGAAGGAGCTCAGCCACTAAGAAGTTCGGTCGGCTAAAGAAGTTCGGCTAAGATCCGTCTACTGAAGCTCTTCCGTGGCTATCGGTTGCGTTAAGCTGAGCATCGAACTAGACTTAGATAGGAGCGAGATTTATCCCCAATAGATAATTATAAAATTTATTTTAAATTTTTAATTTTTTAAAATTATATATTTTTATTTTTTATTTATTGAGGTGAGTCATCTCTATTTTTTTTCTATCTATCTTTTTGTATTCTAGAGGTTAGGCCTAGCCCCCCTCCCTCTTTTGTATAATATATACCTATATATTAAAGCGTAAGCAAGTGGCCTCCCAATGCGCCATGTGTCAAGCTTTCCTTTGTTTTTTTTTCTTTTGGTTTCAGACCTCTCCTAAGCCCTCTCGAAGCTTCATGAGCCTTCGCGATGTTTACTTGCTCCCCGCTCTCCTCGCTTCTATCTTTTACCACTCTCCACTATCACCTTCTTCTCCATCATGATCGGCGTCGGCCTTTCTCCTACCAATCTTCCTTAGGTGTTTTTCTTTTCCTCCATTATTTTTTTCTATGGTAGCTTTTTTTTTGCTTCGAGCCCTCGTGGACATCGTCCACTTGGGGTGGTGCGAACGAGCACAACCTAAGCCTAACCGATGGGGTGGGGGCGGGGGCGGGGGGTGGAGGGAGGCGGTGGAAGGAAGGGAGGGGAAGGGTTTTGGTGGTCGCATGGAGTAGGGTGTGGCATGGATGGTGGTGGGGTAGCACCGCGGTGGGGGTGGTGCGAACAGCCACGACCTGGGCCTTGCGGTGGAGGGGGGGCGGTGGGAGGAAGAGAAGGAAAGGAGAAAAAAAATGTCACCTCCTCCTCCCTATGGGGGGCGGGGCTGCGAAGGGTGCAGGGGGCAGTTGCGCGGGTTGGGGGAGACGCCGGGGGCTAGGGATGGGTGGCAAGAGGGTTTGGTGGCACCGGAGGAGGGGAGGGGAGGGGGTTTGGTGGTGCCGGAGTCGAGGAAGGAGAGGGGTGGGGGTTTGGTGATCGTATGGAGGCGGGTGCAGTGCAGACGGCGGTGGGGCTCCGTCGTGGTGGGAGTGGTGCAGATGATCATGATCGGAGCTTCACATGGCAGACACTACTATAGAAAAGGACTACGACAGCACATACTACGATAGCGATTTTTGAAACTGCTGTAATGAAATCTATGACAGCGGTTAATCCTAACCACTGCCATAGATCCGAGCTATGACAGCGGTTAAGTTTAACCGCTACCATAGATTAAACTATGGTAGTGGTTCTTTTTAATCGCTGTCGTAGGCTCAACCTACTCGGTGGTTAGTCATAACTACTACGATATATTTTTTTATATTTTTACTATAAATATTATATAATTTAAAAATTTAATATCCATATTAATCATTTATTATCTAAATAATTATCATTAAAGTATCATCATAAAAGGCCACCTCGATCTGATGGCCTTAGCTTCATTGATAAAAAAAATTTGATTTCGACGATCACGAACGATGATATGATGATTTGATAGATGGAGATCTTCGATGTGTCCAAAAATCTGCAATGATGATCTTAGTGATGTTTGTAGCATGCTATCAAAATTTCACTTTAATCGGATATCATTATCACGATCAATTAGCATGGAATGATTTCGGTCGTTAAATGAGAAACAAGTGATCAAAGGATAGACAGCATCCGATTATGAGATAATTTTTTAGATAAATGATCTTGACTATTATTTTAATAATTTTTATAGTGGTGATCATAAAAATTCTATACTTAAGCTAACACCAAAGAAATAATATATAACCTAAAAATTTTATACAAAACTGGGGTATTACAGATTACTTCAACATTCTGATATAAATATTAGAGTCTATTTATTGATGCTATATTAATATTATTGTTCAATATGTTATATTGGTAAATATTCATTAATATTGCAGATCACGATGGCACCGAAATACCATCTAGCTTTCACCTCCACCTCTCGATGGGTTATGTGGAGCTCGGCATCTGAGGAGCAGTCGGAGCATCCTCCATCTACCTCTGCATCAGCTTTTCAGAGACTGTTGGCATCTAAGCCTCCACCATCAGTTACATCTCCAACACATGCTCCGACACCAGTATCTGAGTATACATTTTTATTATATTATTTATTTATTTACTTTTTATATAGTATTCGTATATTTATATATTTGCATAACATATTTTCATTACGTGTGCATCATCCACTAGGACATTTCATGGTCTGATACGCATGCCATATGTGTGGAACCCCTAGCATCAAGTAATGGTGCAGTATGATGCAGAGAAGAGGCCAGTAGAGGAGACTGCATGGAAGCTGCATTCATTTTTCGAAATGCTTGTGAGGCGGTCCGACATCATTCTGATATTATCTATAGACTGACGATTGATGGATGCTGGTATCAGAGACCGAGTGTCAAAGGAGATATGGATAATTTTATCTTAATTATATATGCATTTGATATGTTTACACTTTGTTTGATTAGAATAATTTGGCAACTGATTTTTGATAACTTTGTGCAGGGGTGGTATTATTTTTCAGCTCATAAGAGGGCTCGAGATGCTCGAACTGAAGAAGATTGGGGAGTTATACTGGGGCTACAAGGTCAAGCTCCACAAATGATGGCTTGAGCACTGATGAGATACTCTAGAGGAGCTTGTTCCTTGGATACAGAACTGTTCTCCGAGTCAGTGGGAGGAGATGGTTAGACATTGGAGGATCCAGGAGTTCGAAATATAATTTTTAACTTTTAAATTTTTCAATATGCTTAAAATTATATTTAAATATTTTTTTAAATATTTATTATTTATTTAAATACTTGTTAGACTACCTTCTATTAGAACTAAAAGAACTAAGCAGCCTAGGAGTACATGCACACTCTAGGCTGTGAGTCTATGGCCAGTCGTGTGCATAGAGAGGTAATGAATTTTGAACCTTACTAGATAAATTAAATTGATATTTTTTTTTATATTTCTAATAAATTGATTCATTGTTATAGCTGATGAGAGATGGAGTGATGTCCAGCCGTTGCGAGATCTTTCGATCTAGCCGTATGGACAAAAAGGACAGACCAATGAACACCACGATCGAAAAATTTTTTGGAAGTAATAAATATATTAGTATATATTATCAATATTATAGCATTTCTTATAAAATTTTATTTAAATTTATAATTATAAGAGCAGTTAGATGTGCTTGTGAGCGAGGGCCCGGACAACTCTAGCCCTAATGACCATCTATCTCAGGTTTTGGGGTCTGAGCACTCTGAAAGGATCTGATGCAGACTCGAATATATGCTAACAAGCTACTGGTCTGAGGCGAACATCTCTTTCATACTTTCGGTGTCGTCAGTCGGGAGCAGCTTGAGGAGGTATTGGCGCAGACAGCTCAAACTATGGCATAGGTAGATTAGGCTACGATGCGGGCTGCTCATGCTAAGGAGTGCATATTTCATCTGGAGAGCATCCCGAGCACCATGGTGATGAAGCTTAGCGCACGTTTTGGAGCAGACTTCGCGGACTTTAGGAATATGTTGGCCGATGTTCCAGCTCTAGCTCCGGCTCCTCTAACTCATGCTCTATCTTCCGATGATGATGACGATGTAGATTTAGAAAACTTCTGATATATTTTTTTAAAAAAATATTATAATAAATTTTATTCAGTAATAAAATTTGAGTATTTTAAAAATATTCTTATATTTATAATATTTTCTTATATTTTTTATTGTGTTATATATATCTGCATTTATCAACTAAAATATATAAAAAATTAAAAATTTTATATTTTTTTATTTTTTAAAAGCTATGACAGTAATTGCAAAACAACTGCTGTAGGCATGCCAAGCGAGACAGCAAGTTACATGCCAACACTATTATAGATCTATGGCAGTGGTTATGGAACTGCTGTATTAGATCTATGGCAGCGGTTCCGCTGTCATAGACCTACGGCGACGGTCATAGTGGCAATGATTAGCTAACCACTGTCATAGCCTATGACAGTAATTTTTTATGCTACGATAGCGGTTATAAATCGCTGTCGTAGCCTTGTTCTATAATAGTAAAGGGCGGGGGGTAAGCAGCGGGAAGAAGAAAAGAGGAGGAAAAAAATAATAATAATTTAAAATATTTTAAAAATTAAAAAATAATATTTTAAAAATAAAATTAAGAGAGGAATAAGGGATGAAAATAATTTTTTTTAAAAAAATATTTTTTAAAAAATAAAAATATTATTATAAAATAATTTAAAATATTTTTAAAATTAAAAAAATAATATTTTAAAAATAAAAGTAGGGAAGGGATAAGAGAGGAAAATAATATTTTTTTAAAAAAATATTATTTTTAAAAATAAAATATTATAAAAATAATAATAATTTTTTAAAAATACTAATTTATTATTTTTTAAAAAATAATAATATATTAATTTATTTTTTAAAAATAATATTTTTATTATTTTTTAAAAATAATATTTTTATTATTTTTTAAAAAAATAATATTTTTTAAAATTTGAATTGATTCATCAGATCAGATCAAATCTAATAAATTATCCACAAATAAGATACAATTTTCTATCGATTTGAAAGTCAAATATCTACATTTAATAGCCTTGAAAAGTTTATAAGATACTAATAATGAAGTATATCGCTTTCCGTTCCTCTTTCTTTTTCTTCAAATTTCTATCTTTCTCAATTAGAAGATGATGGCGGGGGCACCATGGGCGAGCCAGAGGATGACCGGCAGAATCATGCCCTTTCATCCTTCAAAAGAAAGATAATTTTAATAGTATCTTTTCTAAATATATATATATATATATTTAATTTTTTTAAATTATTATTTGTTTGGTGTTCAGTTAGTTTTTTGGATTATATAAAGAATTAAGAATTATGGTGTTCTAAGCATTCGATAGATAAAGAATCAAAAAATGTGAGTACTATTTTTTTTTTTGTTGATCTAAAATCTATCAAAATGATGAACTGATTTTAATCTCTTTTTTTTTATCTTTTATTCACTATCTTGCTGCATTAATATTTTCTAAAGATTAGATAAGGCTGTAAATCTTTTTTTAAATAATAGTTTCCTTTGGGATTGGAAGGCTATGATATTGTAAGTAATAACCTACAATGAACCTGATAAGAAAAAAATTAGTTATAAAATTTTTTAAATATTTTTTAGCAAAATTCTTCTAATCTATTTAAGCTTTTATATCTATTAAATAATCCATCAATGAAAGTGGAAGACTGCTGTAAGCGTAGTAGCAACTCTTTTAAAATCCTCTTAGATTATATTTTTATACTACAAAACTGATGAGAGGCTCTCCTAAATATATTCTCTCTTGCTTTTCTCGCCACTACCTTTCATGGGTCTTCATCATTGAAAAAAAAAAATTGAATAGCCTATACAAAAAAAAATTTGATTTTTTTAAATTTTTCATCATTTTATTATTTTCATTGATTTTTTTATTTTTTTCTTAATTTTTGTTATATTTTTTTCTATTCATGAAAGTGTCAATTAGGTGGGAGGCTCGAAGCAGGCGAATAGAAAAATTTAGATCTATCTTAATCGAATGGGAGGCTTGGAGCAAATGAGATAACTTTTCTCTCCCTCTCTATAAAATTTATTAAAATATATTATTTTTTATAAATTATTTATTATTATTTGATAGTTAAAAAATTTATTATTATCTTAATGTTAATTTGATTGCATGATTAGATAGCTTGAAGGTAATTAAATGATGAAAAAAAATATTAATATAAATTTTATTTAATAATTATAAGTCCTACTATCTCAGAGTCTAATAATAAAAATAATATTTATATTATCGATAAATTTTTTTATTAAAAAAATTTTAAAATTTTTATATTGGTATGTTTTTAAGAAAAAATAACTACTATGAAAGTATTTCGTCCAGATTGAATGCTTCATTCTTTTTTCTTTGGATTGATTTAGACTCATCAATTTTAAACTTTTAGTTATTGTAGAACAAAAAAAAGGTATTACTTTGAATGAGCGCCAATATTCCATTTTGGTTATGAAAGTGAAAAAATTTTCTATGAGGAGGCAACAGCTATTTATGGAGTAGTACTCATGAAGAAATGTAAATATTGCTTTCTTTTTTTATTATTTTTATTATTCAATAGCAAAAAAATTTAGTAGTCGTTCATAAATTCATCATGTCTTCTGTTCACTAACTTATATTGATATACATTTTTCTTTTAGGATCTATAGTAAGTTTAGACGATGGAGGTACTAAGTATCTTTTAATATTTCATACTGATTCTGTAAAATTAGTTACAATAAGACAATCTTCTCTTTTTCTGATATTTTGCTTTTGACTAATGTTTACCTTTTATTTACATATTGTTGATATTTTTTAATTATCAAGAGTAACACTACTTTTTTTTAGTTATTGTACATGAATATTGAAATTAAAATGATGAATACATTTAGTAAAATTAAATAATATCTTTCTTCGTTGCTATTTGAATGTGTCTTAGAATCAAATTTGATCTAATAAATCATTAGAATCTTTTATCATTTGAAATATAAAATGTAAAATCTGATCTGAAATTTTGAATGAGCTATGCATGCATGTTAGTATATATTATTTATTTTTTCTATGTACTTATTTACAGAATACCAATAAAATATAAATATTAGTATATGATATATTTAATTAGTACATTATATTTGATGATGTCAGAAAGATTTTATATATGATATATTTGATGATTTTATATTTTGTTGGAAAAAATTTAGGTTTTTGAGTCTTTTTATACATGAATTTTCTAATTATAAATAAATATATGGATCATAAAATCCATATTAATTTTGATCATGAAAGATGAACCATCTGATAATGCTTTCATATTAATTTACCATTTAATCCAAGTCAAATAAATAATCTAATTTTTAAAATAATTTTATATTTTATAATTATTTTTTTAAATTTTTTAGATTGATTTAAGAATTTATGTCTAAATGTATAAAATATATAGATTTATTATATATAGTTGAAAAAATATTAAAAAATTAAAAAAATTAATTATATTAATGAGATAGTACTAATTCATTAAAAAAATTTATTTTTTAATATTTTAAGATTAATTTTAGAATTTTATATATAAATTTATTATATATGATCCAAAAAATATGCAAAGATCAATATAAATAAAATTAATAGTTTTGGTTGTATGAATTATAATATATGCATATATATTATTAAAAACTAAATTTAAAATTATAGATTTTATTTTTTAATTAATTTTAATATTTAAAATTATGGATTGTTTCTTCAATCATTTTGATTCATATTTTATTATGAAACTCAATTCAGTAATATTCTAACAAAGTTTTTTAATATTTATATTTATTTTTATATGGAGGAGTTATGATAGATAGAGACTAGTATGAATGTAAGTTCAATAGCTAATAAAAGTATTATATATTATATTATATAAAAAAATTATATATTAATAAAATATTTTAAATTTTTATTTTGACTCAAGATAAATTCCATCGTGAAGCGTGGGTTATACACTAATTTTGATTTATATTAATAAACTGGTAGGGGTCCATACCAAACCCTTCATCATTATAAGGTGGCTTTTACTTTTACAAGAAAAAATTTCAATATCTCCTATTTTTTTATTTATCCCCCAACTTATTTTATTTTATAAAAATTATTTTTTAAAATAAAAATTTTAAAAATATAGCATGCCAAATAGATCATGCTTTGGCAAGGCTTATATGGGCTAGCACACATGTCGTGCCGGGCCTGGGCACATGCCGTGCCGTGCCAGCCCAGACCCTGAAGGATCGTGCCAGGCCTAGGCCGCGGGCTACCAAACCCCCAGCCCAGCTTGACCCCTAGGTTTGGGCCATGCCATGGCATGGCCCAATTCGTGCCAAGCTAGGCTGGCCCATGGGTGGCCCAACCCGTTGTCCAACTCTATTTTCAATAGATAAGTTGAAAGCTTATTAGAAACCACTACTTCAGAGTTGGCAAAAGATATAAATATTAGTTTAGCTGGTGTTCGTGACCAAGTTCAAGACCTCCTACATAAGTCATTGGTTTTGAAAATTAAGTTGAATGACTATAATTTGAAAGAAGGCTTCCAAAATTATGCCGTGATGAAGACTTATGAAGCAGATGAAAAATTAGAAAATGACTACAAAATCACCAACTTGACAGAGGTAAATACATAATGGTCTACTTTCCCTCAAACATAATGCAATTCATGACTGTACTTCACTATTTTTTTTTATTATAGGATATGGTACATGACTTAAGTGATGACGATATCAGAGAAGTACAGTCATCGATATCTCCAAATCATTCTCAATCCCATAATAAGAAAATGATACTATCAAAAATCATGCCAAGAAAGCATGAACCAGAAATAAATATGGTAAAATAAAAAATTACCGATGAAGATAGTGACATAACAACCTCCAAGAAGAAACAACAGCTTCAAATCATTGATGAAGACTAGTAAAATTATTTTTTGTTTGTCGAATTCTCTATTATATTTTAGTCCTCTCTATACTGACTGCATGTCTTATACTTTATTCTATATTTTTTATATTAATTTATAATAAATAATAACCCTTTTTAAAAAAAATTCTTATATATTTTTTGAATCATAAATTCATGAAAGAATAATGTCTCATAAGAAAATTTTCATATGATTCTTCCTTTAGAAGACTAAGGCATTTAGAGTGCCACCTGGAAAGAATATCTGAAAAATTATTTTTGTACATACAGCCGTATTCGACTAGTCTTTATTTAATTGGAAAAAAAAATATCATGTCTAACTCTAATCTGACATATATGTTGTAGATCTGTATCTCATCCTCAACTACTTTATCCTCATTTCCAGCTGATCTATGTTGGACGAGCTATAATAGGTCATCCATTAATGAGCTAAGCATCTCACCATCAGGTTTGTCTCTCTCTTTCTAATTAGAAAAGTCTAAATAGAGTAGAATTTTTCTATAATTGAGTCTCCATAAAAGAAAAATATCTTATCCAAATCAATCTATGTAACAAATATGGAAGGTTATCAGACTTCGAGATGGATACAACTTTGATTCTTCTCTTATAAATAAAGAAGTTTTGTAACCTTTAAGATACATACATTCAATTCCTTACTCTCTCCTTTCAGTGTTCTCTGTCTCCTAACTTGAGCATCAGAGGATCTTCATTAGAGAACACCCTGGTGATGACTTTTTGGTAGGTGTTCAGGCGAAGCTCCAATAGTCTCATCTCGATCACACTCACTTCGGTAGCCAATCTCAAATCGGGAGATCAGGAGCAACAATTGGCGCACAATTGGCGCTAAAAAGAGGGCCTTCGACTAATTTTGAGGTCCAACTTCAAAAGGAGAGAGAGCTCATTGTTAGATACCATGAAGACATGAAGTGGTGCATCGAATACATCATAACGTTTCAATGGAAGGCTGGATGATAATGTCTAGCTGTAGAGCCATCAAAATGGGCTATGGCTCGCGCGCCGACTTGTTTAGGCCCTTAAAATAGTAGAGATGGGCTAGTGTTTTGGTAGCCCATTTAACAAAAGGGCTTTTTAGCCCAGCCCATTTATGGTGCGACCCATGAAGGACTGGCCCATCTAGCCTATGAGCCGGCCCGTTTATTTTAAAAAAAATATTTTAAAGTAACTTAAATACTTAAAGTAATCAGTAAAGTAAATTTTTTGAAGTTATTTCATATTTACTTTTAGTGTTTTAAAATTTGATGCAGGGATTATTTTTATTTATTTATTTGATGAAGTATTATGTTTGAGAATTTTTTAATTTATTATAATTTTTTAATTTTTATAACTTTTAATTATTTTAATTTTTTGGTGAGTTATAAGGGCTGGCCCGTTTAGGCCCTTCACTTATAAGAGTTAGGGCCGGGCTGCTTATGTGATGGCCCGTTTATCAAAAGAACATTTTTGGTCCATCGCTCCATGGGCCAAGCCGGTCCATTTTGATGACTCTATCCAGCCGACCAATGCACCACCACCACCAATCCAGGAGAATCCCTCGCCAATAGTATCAGCAATTTCTCAGGATCAATACAACATCCTCGTCTAGCAGGTGCAAGCATTTTCAGCTGTGGTGAGAGGGATGCAGTAGAACAGCAAATCTCATCCTACCTCTAAAAATCTAGAAAGGGGAAGATCAGTAAATCGATCTCCCCATAGCCCAAGGGTGGGGGTCAGTCCATCGCATATCAAGGTGATCACCTACCTTAATCTCGAGAAGGGATTCAACTCCGGATCATATTTTTCCTCAGCACTACCCAACCCAAGGGAATTTAGAAAGGAGGCTCCAAGATATGCAACAACCGATGGATGCACTCCAGTCGTTGAGGCAACCAGAGGATGATCTCGGGTTCAATATCGAACCACCATTCACCCAGAGGATAATAAATAAACCCCTGCCACCTAAGTTCAAGATGCCCCAGATGGAACCATATGATGGAACCGCTGACCCCGTACATCATTTAGCGAACTTCCAATCTCTCATGCTTCTACAAGGAACTATGTTGGGAATGTGTCCTAAAGCTAATCGTTAGTCTGTTGACGGTTGGGCCATATATTTATAATTATATATAAATTATAAATTAATAAAAATTATTTTGATATTTTTTATCATAAATTCTGTTATCTTCTAATGAACTCCTGTGTTGTGATGAAGTCCTTAGGACTATCTAGATTTGACAAAGAAGGATTTGTCATTTAGTCCTTAAATAGTTCACGATCAAATGATACGTTGTTACTTAGGACGATAATGTTTATCAAGTATAGATCGTTGTGTACCATATAGGTTGGTTGTCCTTATAATCAAGAAGTGTTGAGATATTGATATGTCATGCAAGTGAGATGTATAGGTATATCTACATTGAACGTGATCAACTCCGAAGCTTTTCTCCTATCAAGATTAGCTTCAATGGAATATGGATATAAATGTCCCTCCGATCTGAGATCACCATAGTGACTTCCAAGCAACTCACTATATTTTGATATCGGACTATCTGAATTTCTAATTCAATAACGAAAGATTTCTAAGCAGAGTCAAGTACTTGTAGAGTCAGTGCGTGTATTAAGATGGGATTGACCACTCCTAATTTTAGAAATTATGTTCAATTATATTTTAATTTAGCAAAATCTTGATTAGGATAGTCTTAGTGAGGAGTCACGAAACTAATTGCTTTGAGATACGACTTGGATGTATTTTCTAGAATTGATAGTCTAACCCTGAGTCATCTATTACATAGAGGTCATAGGAATGAATTATACGATAACCATATTTGCATAGATTCTGAATATTGCGATTATGATTATTCGATATATCCGGACATCGAGTACTATTGCTAGATGGTCACTTCGATTAGTATAGAAATTAGTTTCTATGCTACCGACTTAGGTTCGGATCTGTAGGATCACATACATTAGAAGTTCCTACCTGATCTGATGGTTGATCAAGAGTTTTATTGGTCTGAAACTCTATGGTCAAGAGTTTCACTGGACTGAAACTCTATGACCAAGAGTCCTACTGGATTGGGACTCTAAGTCCTACTTATCTTGGACTCTCTGATCAAGAGTCCCATTAGTCTGAGACTCTATGGTCAAGAGTTTTACTAGATTAAAATTTTATGATCAAGAATTCTATTGGATTGAGACTTTGAGTCCTACTTATCTGAAACTCTCTGATCATGAGTCCTGATAATCTAGGACACTATAGTCAAAAGTCCCACTGGATCGGAACTCTATGATCAAGAGTTCTACTAGACTAAAATTCTGAGTTCTACTCATCTGAGACTCTTTGATTAAGAGTTTCACTAGTCTGGGACTCTATGATTATGAGTTCGATTCATTTGGGACATTGGGTTCAAGAGTCCCACTGATTTAGGACTCTTCAAGAGTTTCATATTGATAGGACTTTATTATCCAGTAATCCATTCAATTTGGACTTAAATATTTTTTGAATGATTAATTAGTAATTTGATTGCTGATTAGCTCAATTTGATTGAGCGATGAGAATTTAATCAAGTCCGATTGAATTTGATTCGATTGAATTTGATCCAATCAGGTTATGAGATGACCTAATCGCTATAAAAGTTTTGATACTGATTTGATCAAGATGTAGATCTAATTAATTTTTAATTTGATTAAAATTTTATTAGATTAGGCTAAACTTAATTTGGTTGGATTTAACCTAGTTTAATTGGATCTAGATTAATTGGTTTGGTTGAAACCAATTAGGACCAAGTCAAAAAAAGTTTAAATTCAAATTCTTCCATGCGCCCACCATTTTTGACTTTTCCACTCTGCTTCCCATGCCCTCCCATTTGTTTGTCGAATATTTTTTAAGAAATAAAATATGCATGTAGAAAGAGAGTCCTTCTGCGTATTGAACATAAGGGAGGGGGGTTGGATAAGGATAAGAGGCTCATTTAATTTTTGAAATCAGGTAAGTGGTTAAAACCTCTCAATCACTCGATTCTTATCATTTTTCATGCTATTTTCTTATGTTATTCATGTTAATAAATTATGAGAATTTTTTTGCATGTAGAAGAAGGGGTAGCATTATGTGATAAAAATTTTAGAATATTTAGACATCAGTTTTGGATGAAAAAAATCTTAAAGTAAAAGTGAATAGGATCCTACAGTACTTTTCTCTTTCTTTATGTCTCTCTTCTCTTATGATTTTAACCTCTAAGGATATCCTATTTTTAGATATGATCTAAATAGAGATTATAGATCTAAAAGTTATCTTTCCATAAAAACTTATTTCATAGAAAAAATCTACATAGAGAGGGTATGATAGAATTTTTAGTGTGTCGGAATTTTTGGACCAAGTGAAATCTTAGATTTGGGAATCTGGGTTCGAATGGAGAGATTGAGTGCTGTGAGCATCGGATCGCCACTAAATTTGAAATACATCTTCATCATCCTCCAATATTTATGTTTTAATTTTCTAAAATATCTAAAAAATTAAAAAATATATGATCAATTGGATCGATCATGATCAATCATTGAAGGCTCCGATGAGGAGCTAGCACTCCAGTGGGGCTGATCGGGATCAGGAGCTCCGTGTGGACCAACCGTAGAGGCCAGACATGTGTGTGGCTATGATGTGATACTGAAGCATTATCTGATAAACTCAGATTATGGTGATCGACTATCCATAAAAAGATATTATGTTCTGAACACGTAGATATAGTAAATAGTTTATTACATAGTTTTATTTTTAGATCTATTGATGTATGCATGCTTATTATGTTTAGATCCTAATATGTAAGGTTAAATAATCTAATATGATCAGTAGATAATTAATTAGATTAATTATTTTTGGTTGCATCATTGCTATTTTTAAAATATTTTTTGAAAGTAGCATGGCAAATCCTACATTGTTTTCTTCAGGCTAGTGATGCAACTCTTTGTTGAGCTTTTTCTTTGTTGTGGTATCAACTTGCTCTAATACCAAACTATTAGAATATCAGCTACTCTTATATCACTTGTTAAAAATTTAGTACCAAATTATTACAGTAAAAAGAAGAAAGAAATAAAATAAGAAAATAATCAAGTATGTGGATCAGTCTAAAGACTCTCCTCTATGGGGCATGTAAAGCTTCATTATAAAAGATAAAAATAGGTACAAGAGGAGAATATCCACTCTCAACTCATCATATACAAATCTCTCTAAACTAGAAGCTATCCTCGCAAAAGCTCTCTCAAAATTTTAAGGAGATCCATAGAAGCTAAAAGATGCTCTGCTCTCACAGCCTCCTCGTCGGATGCTATACACTTGTTGCTTCTCTCTCTCGTGGGCTACACGTACTCGACGCTTTATCAAGCTTCTCTCGATGGCTGTCTGAGCCTCTATACGTGTCTCTCATGCCACACGTGCTATCTTTTTTGCTCCATGGCATCTCAGTCCTTTAAATAGGATGAGAATCCTCTTCTCAGCAATTCACAAAAGTCCTAATAGGGCTCGTTCTTCTAATATGAGTCAAACATATCATTAATGGAGTCTTAAAATATTTTTTGATCTTCAGATCATGATCGTAACCCTCTATGATCGTTGGATCTTATGGTCCACGTGCAACTCTCGTAGACCCATTGGATTAATCATAATCCGAATCCAAATAGAAAAAAATTTCATCGTATTCTGATCGCCTCCATCGAGTCGACTCGGTCAGAGGTTGAGCAAGCTTGATTGCATCTCGTCCGAACTTCTATTATCTGTTTGCCTGAGAGAGTCGGCTTAACTATAGTTTGAGCTGGCTCGATCTCAATCCGAGCTGGCTCAACTGCATATTAAAGCTAGCCCGACTATCATGCTAAAAATTAATTTTTTTCTTATTGTGGATCAAATTTGAGGCATCAAATTCTAATAATCTCCATCTCGACTCGATATTTGGCCTCCATTTGACTTTGAGAGCTTATGATCCATCTCGCTCCTATATCCTGGGGCACGCTTGCCAATCATAGATGAGCAAACATGGAAGTCGAGTCAGACCGCTCGATCCTATCTCTATCATAGGCTGTGTTTATTTCGTTCAAAGATCTGCTTGGAGAATTCTTCTATGATAATAAAAATTTTTACTCTACGACGTCGCCTCTCATCCTCTCGAGTCTCCTATCTTGTGTCCGATCCATCTCCACCTGGAGCTCCACCTTGCACTGAACTTCCTCTAGCTCTTGAAGCTCCACCTCGCACTGAGCTTTCTACCAGATAGTAATATCCTCTTATCTTCTTTTTCTCCTCTAATATCATCTTATCATCATGCATGACCTTTAGGATTCCATCACCAGCTACCCACTTATAGCCATTTAAATCCAATCTATTCCGTGAGATAAGATTCTATCTGAAATCGAATATGTATCGAACCTCCTCCAATCTCCTCACTATACCATTATGTGTCTTCCAGCTGATCGTCTCGATGCCTCTAATCGCATAATCCGATCCATCTAGTAGATAAACAGTACCATCACTGCTCTTCAGGGAGTCAAACTACTCCTTTCTATAATAAATATGATATGTGCATGCAGAATTTAAAATTCACTACTAAAAAGAATTAAATACCTTATTAGATATCTTCAGAATATCATCCTCTGACTCGTTACTGGCCGTCACTACAGTAGCCCTCGTCCAATCCTTAAGTTGTAGGCAATTCTTGACTCGATGTCCCAACTCATCGCACCTATAGCATCTGATCTTGTTAGGATCCCTCATCTTGGACTTGGATAATCCTCCTTGCGATCCTCTATCGCTCCATCTACTGCCTTCTGCTCCTCCACAAACCATCAAAGTTGAGCTACCGCCATCTGAGCTCGAAGCTGGATTTTTCCTCTTGAGAACCTCATTTTAAAATATCGCTATAGTGACCTCATCTATCTTGATGGTGCTCTTTTCTACTAGAAGAGCAGTCACCAAGGACTCATATGAAGAATGGAGTGATGCTAGCAAGACCAACATCCTGATATTCTCTTCAACTTTTTCATTAATGCTGAGAAGGTCGGTGAGGATCTTCTGAAAGTTGGATAGATACTCCCACACGCTCTGGCCTTCGTCCATCTGCAGTTGGTAGAACTGTTTTCAAAGGAATAGCATATTGGTGAGCGACTTTGCCATGTACAACTTCTCGAGCTTCGATCATAGCACCATCGAAGAAGTCTCATCAAGTAGATGGATTCCCACATCATCCGCTAGGTACAAGCAAATCATGCTTACCATCTACATCTGGATCCACTTCCAATCCTTCACCTCTATGATGATTGACATCTCGTCATATAAGAGAGCATCGATCAACCCATGTTGGATGAGGACATCCTTTATCCTTACTTGCCATAAGAAAAATTATCCTTTTCATTGAACTTGTTGATGTTCATCTTAATTATGCTTGTCTTCTTCATATTCTTCAATCTCTATCCATTGCTATAATCTACACTCCGGTACTATCTGGCTCTGATACTAATTAT
Organism: Cocos nucifera; assembly: GCA_006176705.1. Lineage (NCBI taxonomy): Eukaryota > Viridiplantae > Streptophyta > Magnoliopsida > Arecales > Arecaceae > Cocos > Cocos nucifera. The sequence goes on along the minus strand of QRFJ01004155.1, from coordinate 687,302 downwards.
TGTGATATCAACTCGCTCTGATACCAAATTATTGGGATATCAACTACTCTGATATCGCTTATTAAGAATCTAGTACCAAATTATTATGATAGAAAAAAAAATAAAATAAAGAAATAATCAAGACGTGGATTAGCCTAAAGACTCGTCTCTATGGGACATGTGAAGTTTCACTATGAAAGAGAAAAATAGGTACAAGAGAAGAATATTCACTCTCAACTCATCATATATAAATCTCTCTTAACTAGAAGCTATCCTCACAAAAGCTCTCTCAGAATTCCAAGGAGACCCATAGAAGCTGCAAGATGCTCTACCTTCACAGCCTCCTCGTCAGATGCTATGCACCTGTTGCTTCTCTCTCTCGCGGGCTGCACGTACTCGATGCTCTACCAAGCTTCTCTCAATGGCTATCTGAGCCTCTATATGTGCCTCTCATGCCACACGTGCCATCTTTTTTGCTCCACGGTACCTCAGCCCTTTAAATATGATGAGAATCCTCTTCTCAACAGTTCACAGGAGTCCTAACAGGGCTCGTTCTCCTAATATAAGTCGAACATGTCTTTGATGGAGTCTTGAAATATTTTTTGACCTTCAGATCATTATCGTAACCCTCCATGACTGTTGGATCCTATGGTTCATGCACAACTCCCGTAGACCCCTTGGATTAATCATAATCCGAGTCTAAATAAAAAAAATTTCATCATATTCTGTTCGCCTCCATCAAGCCAACTCGATCAGAGGTTGAGCTGGCTCGACTGCATCTCATCTAGACTCTTATTGTCTGTCTGCCTGAGAGAGCCAGCTCGGCTATGGTTTGAGCTGGCTCAATCTCAATCCAAGCCGGTTCGATTGCGTATCAGAGCCGGTCCGACTGCTATGCTAAAAATTGATTCTCTTTTTGCTGTGGATCAAATTCGAGGCATCAAATCCTAACATCCTTCAGCTCTGAGGAAAGCAGCTCATCACTACTGGTATTCTAATTTGCAACCAAGCTCCATGGACTCCTTCCATCAGCTAAGTCCACTATTTATGGCATACTTTGTCAGTAGCTGTTGGTAGCACTACAACTCGGACTTCCTTGTCGGTATTAATTAGAGGGAGAATGAGCCCCTCTGCGACTACATCAACTGTTTCAATGTCATGATCTTAGAAGTGCGAAATTTAGATTAGTCTATGGCGATGACTGCATTGAAAGTTGGATTTCTTCAGAACGACCTTCTTTTCTTGCTCAACTTGCATTATCCAAAGAATTTCACTGAGATGGTAGAACGGGCGGAGAGGTATGCACAAGCTAAAGAAGCTTGGGATCAATAAGGGGTGAACCTTGGCATTGGGTCATAACCGAATGCCAGACAAAGGAAAAAGAAGGATTATTGATGAGTGTAGAATCAATGAGAGGAGCCAAGGCCTCATCATTCTTAGACCCCACCTTGGGGTAACCGACCTAGATCCCTGATAGCACCTCGCTGATCTAGGACCCCTCTAGGGAGATTTCATTATTTCACCGTGCTCAATGTTCTCCGGGCTTAGATACTGATGGAAATAGAGCAGCATAAAGAACTTCACCGCCCAAAAATGATGGTCATTCCTGCATGGGTAAGGAATTCAAGAAAATATTGCAAATATCGCCATGATCATGGGCATGATATAGAGAAATGTTGGCAACTTAATGAGGAGATTGAAGCGCTCATCCAACGTGGGCATCTCCAATGTTATATTGATGAATGGTAGATTCTAGAAAACCCACGTGATGAATCTCCTCGACAAGAAGATCCCCACAGAGACCAACCAATAGCAAGAAAGATCCATATGATCTCTAGGGGGCAGCTTGGACATGGTATCTTTGATCCGAGCTGAGTTAAGCAAAAAGAGCCAAAGAAAAGGAAAATGGACGATGAGATCACCTTCTCTGAAGCCGATCTACATGGAATAAAACATCCATATGACAATCCTGTAGTTGTCTCTTTGAATATTTTTAATTATGATGTACATTGAGTCTTAGTTGATAATGGAAGTTCTATTAATATTTTATTTTATGATGCATTTGTCCATATGAACTTGAATTCTGAGCTGCTGGTGAAGAGGAATACACCACTAATTAGATTCTCAGATAGCACGGTCCCTATAGAAGGAAATGTCTCCCTAACTACAAAAGTCGGACGAACTCCAAAATAGGCCATCATCAATATAAATTACTTCATAGTAAAAAGTCTATTTGTGTACAATGCTATTTTAGGTTGGCCTGAGTTGAACACTCTCCAAGCTGTAGTGTCGATCTACCACTTGAAGGTGAAATTTCCTACTCCACATGGGTCAATGAGCTTCGAGGAAATCAATAGCTTACAAAGGAATTTTATATAGCAACCTTACATGGGGTGACACCCGTGGAATAGCCAACGAATGAGTTGGACGTATAGGATGAGCTAACCAAACAAAGAGGCCATTTGGTGAAAGAGCTAATCCCAATACCGATTGATGAAGATCCAAATAAAGTGGTGAAGATCGGCTCGAATCTATATGAGGAAGATCGTCAGCTCACCTCTTTCCTCCAACCTAATGCAAACATGTTTGCTCCGTTGGCCTCTGACATGCTAGGTATTGATCTAGAAGTCATAGTTCATTAGTTTAATATGGATTTGATGCATCATCCTATCAGACAAAAAAAAATGCAGTTTTACTCCAGAGTGACTAAAAGCCATACAAAAAGAACTGGACAAACTTTTAAAGGTAGGGTTTGTTGAAGAAGATTACTATCCAGAATGGCTAGCCAATGTTGTTCTTGTTAAGAAAATAAATTAAAAATATTATGCATGCATCGACTATACCGATCTCAACAAGATATGCCCAAAGGATAACTATCCTCTGCCTCACATTGATCAGCTGGTGGACGTGACCACGGGACATCAACTCTTATCTTTCATGGATGCATTCTTTGAATATAATCAGATTCGGATGACTCCCGATGATGAAGCGAAGACCTCTTTTGTCACTGACCAGGATCTTTTCTGTTATAGGATCATGTCATTCGATCTAAAAAATATAGATGCGACCTACCAACGATCGATCAACACGATCTTCAAAGAATAGATTGGAAGGAATATGGAGGTGTATATGGATGATATGCTCGTCAAAAGCAAAGCTGCTAAGCACCACATCATCGATCTTTAGGAAATGTTCACCATGCTGAAGTACTTTCAAATGAAGCTTAACCCCAGCAAGTATGCATTTGGCATCACCTTAGGTAAATTTCTTGATTTTATGGTATCTTAACAAGGCATCGAAGTGAACCCAAAAAATATCCAAGCTCTTCAAGAGATGAAACCTCGGAGGATGATTAAAGAAGTACAATGCTTAACAGGAAGAATCACAGCTTTAAATAGGTTTTTTTCAAGGTCGGCCGAAAGGAGCCTCCATTTCTTCAAGGCCCTCAAACAAGCGAAGAACTTACAGTGGTTGAAAGAGTGTCAGGATGCCTTTGATGATCTAAAAAGAGACCTTGGTGCACCACCTCTCCTAAGCAAACCAAAACCTAGAGAAGTGTTATACTTATATCTAGCTGTCTCATCCTCAACGATCAGTTCAGTTCTTACTCGGCATGAGGCTAAGGTGCATAAGCTAATCTACTATATTATTCAAATGCTTCATGATGCTGAAACTAGATACACGAGACTTGAGAAGGTAGCTTATGCTCTTGTGATATCTTTAAAAAAGCTACATTCTTACTTCCAAGTACATACCATCGCTATTCTCACCGACAACATATCAGAACGATACTCCATCAGCCCGATACCTCAGGATGATTAGCTAGGTGGACCTAAAATGTGAAACTCAATGATTGCATTTTGGCAATCATCAACTTGCAACCGATGGTTATATATTTATTGGCCATGTCCACTAGAAAAGTGATGGAGCATGAAAACTATATCTTAGCAAATGATAGCCTAAATTATATGAAGCTTGGATAAGAAAAGGTAATCTCTTTACTCCAGGAGTGCAATAGCTTTATCGACCTCAACCCGACCTTAGAGTTTAGCAGCAATAGTAGTATTACTAAAGCATTTTTATATCCTAAACTATTTATACAAAGCACTTTTTAATTGGAAACACCTTGCAAATAAAACTTTCTAAAGATTCTAATATCAAAATTCCCTAGATCAATTCTTTTCATATTCTATAATATGGTATGATTCATTGCTCAAACTCTTCTACATATAACCTAGCATTTTTTTACTACAAAGGTGGCGGTGATTTTTGTGGACTACATTAGATGTCCTTTTGAAGAGATGTATAACATCTTATTTACTGATTCTCCCATCCTAGTAAAAGCTTCAACTCTCTGAGAGTCTTTTTCTCTCCTGTCGGCCTACAACTTATTGAAAATGACTACCTCACTTTGTTCACAACCATTAGGATGAATCCATCCATTCCAACTATTACATAGTTATCATGGACTACTTGCATGTGATGCATTATTTTGAAGATTTGGAATTGTAACATTCTCTTGGAGAGGGCAAAACTTGGTGGCCAACCATGGTAGCACCTTTGGGGTTAATTAGGTTATAAGTGACCATGTATCTGGGGAGCTTATGGACATTTTGGCTTACACATGTTGGGGGCATATCATAAAAGGATGTTGCAAGAAAAAAAAGAAAAAAAAGAGAGGAAGAAATAAAAAACCCTCCTTCAAAGCAAGTTGATACTCATCTTGTATTTCTCTAGGATATTGTGACATCTTATTTTTTCTTATTTTCTTGGGTGCTACAAAAAAAAAGAAAAGAAAAAGAAAAAGAGAACCTCCTTCAAAGCAAGTTAATACTTACTTGCATTTCTCTAGAATTTTGTGATATCTTATTTTTCTTATTCTCTTGGATATACTCATACCATTAGATATAAACATCCGCTTTAACAAAAAAAAAAAAGAAGCAAATTAGCTGCATTTGGTATCATTTTTATTTTTAAATTTAAAAATAAAAAATTATTTTTATTTATTTTAATTTTTTATAATTAAAAATATGTTTGGTCCACTCTTTTTTTTTTAATAACAAAATGCAAGACCATGATAGATATCGAAAGCATGAAATAGAATAAGCATCAATAGAATAGGGAGTGGAGGGGGCAACTAGGAATAACATGATGAGCTGCTCGAATGAGAGCATGTTTGATCAATGGATGCCGGGAATGGATGATCGAACACCACTACTCTTAAGAGAATGAATGATGATAAAAGAAGGATATTGTGAATGAACAAATGAATGCTGAGAACGAAAGATTGGATCAACTATGAGGAAAGATAGATTTTGAAAACAAATGGATGGACGTATGGATAGATGGTAGAATTAGGGAGGATGATGGTGAAGAGGAGGGTAGTGAAGGCTTCAAGAAGATGGAAGGGTAGAGCCAAGATTGGGAGGTATGGAGGAGATGAAATGGTGCAAACGTATTTTAAGTAAAAATTTACTTCTATTTTTTCTAAAAATATTAAAATTTAAAAAATAAAAATAAAAATATATTTATAATTAAATATATTTTTCAACTTGAATTGTTTAAAAAAAAAATTGATACCAAGCAGGACCTAACTTACCTGAATCGAAGTTAAGAACTGAAAAACTGACATCCAAACCCAAACAAATATGACATAAACCAAGATAATTCGAGCTGATAGAGATCGAGCAAGATACTTAGTCGAACTGAGACTCCTTGTAGGTGCTGGCTCAAAGTAGGTTGGGCTAGTGAACAATAACGGATCAGGCCGGCCTGGGTTTGGGGTTCGCGAGTGGCATGATACAGGCCCATAATGGTAACATAACAAGCATTTTTTTTTGGATTTAAATGATAAAATTTTAGAAAAAAGTTACTTTTACCCTCCTAACAGCCATATAATGGCTATACTTGAGGATAGGAGGTTATTTGGCAATTTACATAACTTTTTAATAAAGAAATTTTCAAAAGACCAATATACCCCTATAAATGGTCAAAAATGACTAGTTTGTGAGAGTATTTTAGGAAGCATGAAAGTTTCTAACAACTATAAATAAAGGTTCATTCTCATCATTTCCAGCATAACAAATCCAATCCATTCTCTCAATCATTTCTTACTCTCAATCTTCTTCTCTCTACAAGCTTTTCCTATTTACTTGCTTACAATCAATTTTGCTCAAGTGTGCTTGAATTCTCTCGAAGTTGAAGGATTGAGCTACCAGCATCAACTATCGGGCTCTCTCATTCTCCATTCTAATCTTTTTATTAGCATAAATGGATTTTTATTATGATAGCAACCCTAGTATGATCCTCGATGAGGAGACGAATGCTCTTGAAGAAATCGCTAGTGCTCAAGTAAATAGGACTAAGAAGAGAACTAGTGAGGTATGGAGAGATTTTGATGAATCTACAAATACCTAGGATGACCTATGATGGTTTGCAAGAAATACAAAGCCGTCATGATCGTTAAATCATCTGGTGGCACTAGCCACTTGAAATACCACATAGAACAACATAGGATACATGATGTAAAAATCTAAGACCAAGATTTTTTAGAAATATTTTTTAATGCAACAAATTTTTTCTTTGGTGTATATTATTCCACTTTGTATGAATTTTGATGTGTATTATTTAGATTATTGGTAAATTTTTTATATAGAAATGATAAATCTTTGGCCCCTCTAGTTCGGAGGCCAAGTGGAGAGAATATTGGCCTAGGTTAAGCATTATACATTTTATTGCTACTATTTCTTATTCTATAATTAAATTGAATGGTGTTCTTCATTTACTTGATGAATATCATGAGTATATGTTAACCGATTCAACTGATGATAAAGAAATAGTTCAATGTTATTTATATGCCATGTATAATTTGTATGATGCCAGATTTAAAGGCAGTAGAGCTCGTGTAACCACATCTAGACAAGCAAGTATAAGTAGCAATAGAAAGCACAATGTGTTGCGGCGGATAGTCCAATGGCAACAACACTTGGGCAGTAGTTCGTCTTCATCGTCCCTATCATTAGAATTAAACTTTTACCTCATCAATGACACCATCGCTGCTCTTAATCCCAATAAGATGGATAATTTTGATGTGCTGCAATGGTGGAAATCATAGCAAAATATCTTTCCGATACTTGCTACTATGGCACAAGACATCTTGGCCATGCCAATGTCTACTGTTGCTTCAGAGTCTGCATTTAGTGCTAGTGGATGAGCCTTGGATGAAAAGAGAAGCAGAATGAATAAAGAATCCATAGAGATATGTGCTTGCTTCAAGAATTGGCTAAATGCAGAGAGCCGACTCTAAGACATTGGTGGACATCTAACAAGTTCGAAAGACGATACGAACACAACCACTACCAATGAATCCACAGCCTCTATTATTGAGATAGGATTTCAACAATTATAATTTATAGATATATCAAGTTTTATTTTTCAATATGAATAAAGTTATTATGTACTTTTTTTAATTATTCTTTTTTGAATCTCTGTACTCTCTGTAAATTAAACAACAAGCAATTCAATTATCAATAAAAAATTTTGAGATATTTTTTTACAATCTTTATATGTGTGTAAATAAATCTTTTTTTCAAGTCCAAAGGCTTAAAAATTAAAAATTAACCTTAAAAATTAAAAATCTTATTTTTTAAAATTTAATATTAAATAAAAAATAAAAATAGGCATGTCGGGCTTAGTACGGTCTCGACCTACATGGGCTCAAGTCAGGCTAGGCTCGGCTCATATAAATTTGAGCCTTGGGATGGGCTTGGAAGGATGTTTATTCACAAGCCGGACCAAGAAAACAGTGTTTTTGCGATTGATTTTTGGATAAATATTAACATAGTGATTGATAAAAAAAATGTTGTAAAATTGATTGCCAAATTTTTCATCAAAAACGGGCAAACACTTTATGACTGATTTTATATCAATTTATTAAATAAAAAAAATAAATTTATAAATTTTTTTCTATATTTTTATTATTATAAAATAGGTAATAAAATATTTTATTTATTTATTTTATTTTATAAATATATTTGTAATCAATCTTTGGATTGCAACATTTTTTTACAATTTAAAAAATTTTGCAATCGAATTATCAATTATAAATGGGTTTAATTTGCAACATATTTTATTTTTTAAATTATAAATAAATTTTGCAATCAATTTTTTTGGTTGCAATTTTTTTTAAAACTTTGCAACCGATAAATCAGTCACAAAGATTTTTAATGTAAATATATTTGTAAACAATTTTTTTGTTATAAAATATTAAAAAATTTTATGAATAAAAAATTGATTGTAAAATTTTTAAACTATTTTTTAAATTTATAAATAAGTTTGCAACCGATTTTTCTCAGTTGCAAATTTTTTTTATAATTTACAACCTATAAATCGATCACAAAAGTTTTAATTATTTTTAAATTTAAATATATTTATAATTAATTTTTTAGTTGTAAAATATTAAAAAATTTATGACTAAAAAAATAGATTGTAAAATTTTTTAATTATTTTTAATCCATAAATAAATTTTCAATCGATTTTTAGATAGTAAATTTTTTTAATATTTTATAATCCAGAAAACGATCTTAAATTTGGATTCTGAAAAAAAAACTCTTTATTTATTCTAACTAAGAATAAGTTTTAAAAATATTTTAAATTAAAAAAAATAATTTTAAATTATATTATATCGGCTGCTAAATCTCCTCCTCCCCAACCCTGGCCGCCGGACCCAAGCCCTAGCCGCCGTCCCCTCCCCGGCCCGCCCACCGGCGACGGCGCCCCCTCCCCTCCCCGGCGACCGCATTTCCTCCTCCCCTCCCCGGTCCCGCGGCGCTAAGCACAGCGCCGCCTCCCCCTCCCCTCCCCCCTCCCCGGCGCCGCCTACCCGCATCACCGCGCCGCCCCTTTCCCCCCCACCCCCGCGGCCCGCGACAGCCTCACCCCCCCCCACCAAAACCCTCTTCTCCTCGCCAACCCTAGCCACCGCGCCGAACCCTAGCCTTCGCCCCCTTCCCGGCCCACCCGCCCGCGACGGCCCCCCCTCCCCTCCCCTCCTCGGCGACCGCATTAACCCTCCCCTCCCCCCTCCCGCGGCCCTAAGCCCCACGCACCGCGCTACCTCACCGCGCCGCTCCCTCCCCCACGTGGCCCGCTCTCCGCGACTGCCTCCCTCCCCTCCCCGACGACAGCTGCTCCCCCTCCCTCTCCGCCACACCGGCGCCCCCTCCCCTCCCCCCAGCCCACCGTGCCGCCCCCTCCGCTCCCCTCCCCATAATGGTGGGGTTTGATTATGATAATGGTGGAGATGGGGAGGTTCTCCTTTCACAACCTCCGGCGGTCGCTGCAGGGGTCCTTCTCGACCCCCAGTAGCCTCTGCCCGTTTATTTCTGGCCCGGCCCGGCCCGTTGGCCACATCTAGTGCCCTCCTCGTCGCTTGCTCTGCCTCACTTCCAGAGAGAGAGAGAGAGCCCATGGCGACGACCGGCGATAAGGAGGGAGACTGGGACTTCCACCTGAGATCCCTCTCGGCCGACGCCAGGGATTCCTCCGCTGCCAGCGATTTCGCCTCCGATCCTTATCTGCTCCAATCGGTCCGTCTCGATTCCCCTCCCCACTTTTCTTTGTTTTTTTTTTTTTTTTTTGGCCGAAGTTTTTAGCTTTTCGTTGATGCGGTGAAGGTTAGGAAGATATACGAGATTTGCAAGGAGGGAGGGTCGGAGGAGTTAGTAGCTCGGGTGTACCCGCAGATCAACAAGCTTTTCCACCGATGCATCACCGCCTTGCCACAGTCCCAGACCTCCAATGGCCTTCTACTGCTGGTAATGGATTTGCTTAAATTTTCCATATTCCAGACGATTCTTGGTTTTATCGTTTCAATTGGCCTTTAATCATCTGTTGGAATGTTGAAATATTGTTTCGTCGCTTCCATATTTTTGTTGATATTAATTCAAAAAACTATTTTACTATATGTGACTCTGTCTAGTGTTCATCTTATAGCATATTGCGATGTAACTATGTATGTGGATGCTTGATTTTGTGCTTTCCTTTCATTCACTATGGGAGCTTGAAAGTTGAGAACATTGTTACCTCGAGAGTATTTGGGTTTAAGGCTTATTTCCCTTTTGACATGCCATTAATGTTGGATCTAGGAATATGAAAATTCTTCATCTAATCGTCTCTTTTGTTAGTGTTGGATGATGCAGTAGTAAATGTGTCATAGAAGCAAATACTACAACCAGCTTCGAACTAAAGAACTTATGCAAGGAACAACAGGACTTTTATCTATAGAACAAAAAAGAAAAAGGATGATAACATGAAAGGGATGAGAAAGGAGAACAAAGAAAGTGCAGAGGGAAGGTGCATGTGTGCAACTACATGTTTGAGTACTGTTAACATTCTATAGTGGTGGAGTGCTTGGGTATACACGAAAATAGGCCAAGGGGGCCCACTCGCGGTGCACTTTTGCCACATCAATTTGTAATTTTGTTTGCCTTTCTCACTGTAACCAACAGTTGGTTGGGATTTTTCTTCCTTTGCTTACCTTTTGACGATCTTTTTAATTACCTTCCTTGTCCATCATCTAGATCCAACACAAAGCACCATGTTTTTTCTAAACCAAACCTCTCATGCCCCCAAGAACTAAGAGAAGCATGCTGCACAATTTCTCAAAAGAGGTTCTTTTCAAGAAGAAGGGGATTGATGCTTTCTTCTACTCTTGTACCTCTGCTTGGTAATATTGGTTTGCTTTCTATCCATCTACCATGTGATTTAATTTATCAATGCTGGGATCCATCTAATTTGTGGTGCAATGATAGATTTTGTTGCTTTAAGCCTTACCAGATCATGTACTTCCCAAGGTACCAAGAATTACCAAGAACCAATGGAATTGATAGTTTTGGCTGGAATTATCATGGATACTGCCTTACTGCCATGAGTGCTGGATGGTAGACGACTAACAATGATGCCCACCTCAAAGCATGCTACATCGTTGACTTTGTCCTCGTGCAAAGCGCATCCCTTGTTCTCAAATTCTTGATTGAGTTATTTGGCCCCTTATTCTCAAAATCTCGACAGTACCGTTCCTTGTTCCTAGTAATTTACAGCATTTGATCTTCTATCCTATTCTTGCAAAGAAATTACTTCTACATAGCAAGAGATTCTTGAGGTGTGCCTTATGGATTTTGGGTTTAGTAAGGATATATTCCATTTAAGATTTGTTAACTTCCTCTTCGATCCCCTTCCATTGAAAAATAATAAAAAAAAGATATGTATGTGTTCCTCTTTTCTCATGCTTATTTGATCGGAGCTTAGTGTGATCTTTCATCCATGTTCTCATCTCTACCTAGTATTGGAACATTTCATAGTAGCGCATTGCTTGCCATGGGACTTGCTCTATTGCTTAGGGAAAGGGAGAGACATCCACTAGATACCTAGGAAAGGCTAGTCCAACCAGTTATCTACTTCATGAAGGGTGTGCTTGGGAATTTCCCGCAGCATCTAGTGGGATTGTCTTGAAGGGAGTGCAAAGGTGGAATAGGGGGTGGGAGTGAGACTTGAAGAGAGAGAGCATGGGGTTTGATCTTTGTATGATTTAATAGAAGACTTCTTAAGGTCTTTTCTCACCCCTTGTGTATCAGCCGCTGTGACTTGCCACCCTCTACCACTTGTGCTCCTCCCATCCTTCCCACCCCCGGCTCTCTTCTAGGATCATCACCCCAGATTCGATAGACACTTCCCAAGTAGACCCTAAAAAATTAATATAACCGATAAAAGTTTATTGATAGGATGGGTAAACTATATCATTAGGCTAGTGGCAAAGGTATAGTGCAAATATGCTTCTTTGGCCTTGGTGTGTGCATGCCTCTAGCACTTCTATTATGATACTTGTGTGATCCTCCTATCATCTTAAATGACTTAAATGCCCTGGATGCTCAAGCTGACCATTGATTATCTTTCTTGTTGTCATCATTTGTTAGGGAAAATGAATTCTTCGACCTTTTTGCTTGATATTTTTCTCAATCCCAAAATTGGAACTCTTGTTTTTATGAAAATATTTTGCTCTCTTTTGCTACTTCAAAGGGTAGTGGAAACATGCATGTAAAGGGCAGCAGAAATTTAAATTTTAATATCACATATTAAGCATGCATCCTCATGATCATATTCATGTTCTTGTACAAAAATCTTGAACTTCAAGGTAGTTTAGAGTTTTATCTCAAAGTAATGAATCAAGTAGAATTCGATCTTTCTTAGCCTCCCACGTGCAAAGCCTTTAATAGTATCCACACAAATCAATCCCTTAGGTCAAAGAAGCCTTCAAATCACCCTTGAAAAGAGAGAGGCCACTACAATGGTGCTAGCAATTGTTCTTTGTGGCTGGCTATAACTATGTATTTATAGGATACATAGGTTGGCTACGGTTTACTAAAGAGCTTGGGTTAGCTGCACCAATCCTAACCTATGTAGGACTTGTGTTATAACCCATCTTGGATTAGACCTTAAGCCCAATAAGCCCTAGACTAATTAATTAAGTCCATACTTAATTAAATAAGCCTATACTAATCAGATTAGTATCATTAAGCCCACTAAACTATTTTGGTGACTTAATGGCCCAATACTCTCTCATCTTTTATCCACATTGACTCTATTGTGTGTGATCCATTAGGTTCATTATTATTTGGTAGTAAAATGACATTAACTCCTTAATGTCTCAATTAGAACTATTTCTAATTATCTCGAATTAAAACTCTCTTTAATTCTCCCTTAATAAATAATGTTCTATGATTATTCATAAGGTTTCTACCAAGGTTTTCAGTTTCAGTACTGGTGGTCGTTCTGGTTGGCCGGCGGCACAGTTTAGTATGGTTCCGTACTGGATCGAACTGGATGAATCGATAGAGGGAGGAGGAAAGGAGAGAGAGGAAAAGATAGGAAGAGAAAGAGAGGAGGGTCCGCTAGAGAGGCCATCGGAGGGCCTCTAGTTGGTCGTTGTGGCCGTCAGCGGCGTAAATGCCGCCTGCGGCTCCCCGATGTTAAACAAGATCAATCGCCCCTGTTTCATGAGCTTTTTTAAAAAGGCCCGATAATAGTGAAGCCGGCAATAGGTTTGTCGGCTTCACTATTTCTAGATTTTTTAAAAAAGTTTGAAATAGTGAAGTCAGCAAATCGAGTGCCGACTTTACTATTTTTAAACTTTTTTTAAAAATCTAAAATAGTGAAGTCGGCAAACCAAGTGCCAGCTTCACTGTTCATCTTTTCCTTTAAAAAATGGTCGATGCCCATTGCTTCTATGACTCTGCCTGCGCTGCTTCCGCTGCCCGGTGGCCGCCTAGAGACCTCTAGCGACCTCTCTGCTATCCTATCCTCTCATCTCTGATGGTCTCTCCTTTTTCTCTCTCTCTCTTTCTCGCTCATTGTGGGAGTCCAATCGGATGAACCAAGCCGTGGCGGCTTTCACCACCCTCCGATGGCTGCAGAAGGCCACTGTCAGCTTCCGACGGCCTCTCCCTCTCCTCCTCTCTCTGCCTCTATTTTTCTCTTTTTTTCTCCAGTACTGACGTGTGCCATTTTCTCCGTCGGAATAGTCCTGGTTCCTTGCTGGTTCGGTTCGACACACCCCGAACCACCCGGTCCAGGATGGTTCTGAGAACCAACTTTCTACTATTATTGAGTGACATCTAGCAATATATCATGGCAATCCAAATAATGATAAATTAGATCAAAATTGAACCTTTCTATTACAATTACCATGTAATTAAATCCTTCTATCACACAATGTCCCGATTGAATGAAGGCCATGAAATTTTGGCAAACCCACTAATTCAATCATATGCCAAATCTAATTGATTATGATCTAGAATGGTTACTGTTGGAACCACTTCCAAATACTATTCCACTTTGGCCAAAGATTCCTTAGGTCAAGTCCATTTGATGCATGGGACATTCTCTCTATTTACTTGAGAGTGATAGATCCCATATTGCACATTTACATATCTCCATGCATCACTCACTATAGCCAATATATGTAATTCTCAAATCCCTTAATTAGGACATGTGATTATTACATAGTCAAACTATAATAACCCATACACAAGATAACCATGGTACCTTAGGTCCAAGGATTATTTACACAATTGTAATAATAGAATATGTCATTGACAAGCAGGTAAACTTCATGTGGCATTTCTATAGTCAGGTCATGCTTATGAAACTTGTTCCTTAACAAGCACCAACATAGTTGCATTAGTGTCTCACACAAGTGACATGAGATTCATCATTCCAATTTTATAGTATGCATGCTATGTAATAGTCTTATCAAATTATTATTGTCTATTTAATAATCCTATGATTACAAGCATTTTAAGAACCATGTACTAAGAAATACATATCTCATATTCTTAACTTATTTAAGAATATGTTTTCTTAACATTGATTCTATGGATGTATTCATGTAGATTGACATGGAATAACACAAATATATGTAAACTTGCCCTTTTATTAATTAAATAAAGTACATAAACTTGCCCAAAAGGATGTCATATTTATTGGCTTTTAGGCATACAATTAATAGTGTGATCCATGGAATTCCGTACCGGTCCGAACCGGTCGGTACATTCCGTACCGTACCATACCGTACCGGTGGGGAATTGGGATGGTTTAGGCCGATTTTTCGGAAAATGGTCTGAACTGGTTGGTACGGTATGGTACGGTACCGGTGGTATGGGGTGGTACAGCACCGGTATGGGGCGGTATAGCATGCAAATTTTTTTTCCTTTTTTTGGCCATTGGGGAGATTTTTTTTTTGATTTTTTTATCACCGGTACGGGATGGTATGGTATGGTATGGTACTGTACCATACTATACCGGCTAGAAACTGGTACGAAAATCGGTACTGATTCTTGAAACCTTGGTGTGATCCTCCTATTATCATAAATGACTTAAATTCCCTAGATGCTCAAGCTGACCACTGATTATCTTTCTTGTTGTCATCATTTGTTAGGAAAAATGAATTCTTTGACCTTTTTGCTTAATATTTTTCTCAATCCCAAAATTGTAACTCTTGTTTTTATGAAAATATTTTGCTCTCTTAAGCTACTTCAATATCATTTTCCATTGCATGTGCTACTCCAAGTTGCAAGGATCTATATTATTTGCTTATGGTTTTAACAAATGGTACCCATTTTATCAATCCAAACATTGTCTTTGATGCAGACAATCCTTCAATTTTTTCTTGATTTTGGAGAAGTGGTTCTACATGATGCTGATCCCAGTTTAAGGACCTTTTTCCGTTCATGCTTAAGTAGGTAATGATATTCCTCCATTATGTGTGACTATTGTACATTCGTTCTTTCAATGCTGTGGGTGGTTGAAAAAGTATTGTCTGCAATTGCTGTTTTACCAGTCATACAGGGGAGTTACTTATTTGGTTCATTCACTGCTCATAATTGTGCCTTTTGGATTGTGTAACTGGTACTTCTCTTGGCTTATACTTTATGTTTTAGAGAGGAATGTAGTTCTCTGCATCACGATTGCACTCTTCCCTTTCCTCTTCTTCTTCTTTTTTTATTATTTTTACTATTTTTTTGGGCTCTATCCAAGTCTAGAGTAAACCAGCAAGGGCTGGTTCATGGCTGTATGAGCTTGAATTGCATAGCCAATGAGGTAGGTTATCTTTAATCCCAAATGGTGGGTTCATGACATGACCTTCTCTTGCCCAAAGTTGTACTAGCTGGCAATATGGCACCACTGGTTGCAGGGTTAATATCAAGCTAAAAATTGCTCATAAAATCATCTTGAACTTTGTTGCTCATGCATAGGTCTGCTGTTGCAGCAAATATAGATTGGATAAGGCTCGTTAACCATGGGATTGTTTTATTAGGAACAATGCGGCGAAAGAACCACTCTAGGATCTCACAGCTATGGGTCTTGAAGCATCATCATATCTCTTGAAAGTAATATCTCGAGTAATATATTCTGTAATCTGAAACAAGGAACAACAATATTGATAAGTAGAGAATTCACCTTCATCTTGAAGCAGAGCTGGTAGTTGCCACTAAGTCTTCAACTTGCTTTGGAGGAATCAGCAATGCTAAGAACTCAGATATAATCATGAAATCAATACCAACATACAAGAGAAGACTTAGCACTTAAGTTTATTCTGTTGAGCATCTGTGGTTAAGCTTTGACTGCCAAGGATTTTATAGCTTAAGGCTTCTCTGATACTTGGGTAACATTCAGGGCACATTAGAACTGTAAATCTGTACCATATACAGTGAGATGTTTGAAATCAGGGAATATTTTTGCTTGGTTCTGTTTGTCATTTTTTACATCAGAATACCTGTCCTGTTTATGGTAAAACATACATTAATTACCCCACAAACTTTCTTGTTTGTGTTAACTTCTGCATGTACTTTTGTTCTTTCTTTTTCAATCAAACTAGACCCCTTTTGTAAAACTCCCAAACAAATTGGACTCTATATCTTTCTCCAATTTGACTCTCAAATAGATTGAACTCTTTGATTCAACTTCTAAACAAACTAATCTCTTTGACTCAACTAAATTAGTTTGAATTTATCCAAGGTATTTTGGTAGGAGTGCAGGGTGGCCCACCATTCTCAGGATAAGGCACCGTCTTAGTTGTTGGAATTGGATGAGTCGATATATGGACTACGACGGGATGGGACATCCATCATCTTGAGTATCGGTACACGAGATGTCTTGTTCCATGGAAAAATTGGGATATTTCTACACTGTGATATTTAAAACCTCGACTTTATCACTTGCTCTCTCTTCTCTCTTCCATTAAATGTGCATTCCATGTGCCTGCTTGCTGCTTAGAATTCTAGGAAAACTCAACCTCCATTAGGTTTCCTTCAACTTTTTGAAAAAAATATAGCTGGATGGTTGTGTTAATGGTGTTATTGAATCTAATGCTGTTCTTTCATTTACCGAATCCCATGTATGCTCCAACTAAGTTATGACCTTTTGGAAATGCTAGGATAATACTGTATATAATCTTGCTTTGGTCTAGAGAAAAAGCCCAATTCCAAAAGTAGAATCCTACTCAAATTAGGACACAACATGAATGTCAAACCATCAGTCCTTCAAGGGGGAGTTGAGTGTAGTGTTCGAGATTGTCCAAATAGAGGAAGGAAATAGATAAAAATCCATTGTCAAGTTTAAAACCATAGCCAAGTTCATGTCTAGCTGCAACATGAGAGGCATGCCATAATGTCTAAGGTTTACTTGGTAAGGAGGCATTAGAAATGTATGTTTCTAAGTAAGGTAAGTTAATTCGTTATCGGGACCTATACTGGTTAACTATCAGTTGGTATGGTATTGGTTCGATACTGTACCAACACTCGGTATGCATTGGTGTGGTGGTCATCAGATCGACATACCAATTTTTTTTGTTTTTCAAATTTTTACCTTAATTTTTATGGTTTTCTGGGTAATTTTAATCCTAATTTGATGTTTTTTGATGTGTTTTGAGTGCGATTTGTTGTTTGTTGATGCCTTGAACCTAAATTAACTATAATTTTATCATGAAATGCAATTGAAGTAGATCAATCATCAAGCAGTATTTTTATAAAGAAATTTAGTGAAATGCAGAACATAGAGTCGATTTAATGCATCTTAAGTATAACATACATACTGACATCTTAAATATGATGAAGTGTCTATATCTCTCATGGATGTCAGGATCATTTATGTATTCAGGGGGCGCATCGCACCAATGCTCCATCCACATGGTGTGAGTCTTCTAAGGTCATCCCATAAAGTATGTGCCCCAGGTCTCAGACCTTTCGATATCCTGGCTCTGGTTTTGGAAGGAGTCATTTGTCTGATGATGCGGCTAAGGGGGAATCCATCCGAATATGTCAGTGGCAAAATCTGATCTGTAAGGTAGTTTAGTCTGCATAGGATAGTAGCTACTGGAAGACAGTGTTTTAGACGCACTATATTCATATGCTGCATGTCAGTAATAGGATCTGGTGCACGATTCAAAACTTGATATGTCTATCCAGGGATCCTATTTCACGTGTGAGGTCATATGTAGTAGTATTGTATCTTGAACAATCTCGACAAGCTCATCTTATATGTACAATATTCCTCGTGGGTTGTAGGTTGTGAATCATGATCATTATCTTGCATGGCATGAGTGAACCAGGACTCTCCGGTGAATCGAAGATCATTTTGGGCCTATGTCTCATAAAATGGTGGTCTTATGTCCTTTGCTCCTTAGTCATTAGATGCATCATGGGAACCAACATTGTTGCTCTCCTTGGTCTATGAGTCTGTGAAATGGACTCCTCTTCCCCTCTCTCCAATGGAGATGCAATGAGTGGGTTGAGCAGTTGCCTTCTTTCCCTTCATGCCCCTCATTGCCTGGCTATGTTGGGAGGATGGATGGTGCCTTCCTAACCAACATTCACCATACCGCCTCATACCAGGCGGTGTGGGGCATAATGTACAAGTACTATGCCGATATGCCCCATTTCGATATAGCCATACCATATTGCACCATATACCGACACTATAGTGAGATTTCATTGGTACAGGGTCCGGTACCGAGACGGCGAACCTTGCTCCTAACTAAGTGGACCAAGTAGCGTAGTGGCCGTATTTGTGCATCTCTTGATCATCTCTCGGAGGATATTTGGGACATGGAGTGGCATAATAATCGGCTCCTCACTGATCCCTCAAGCTTATTAAATGGATGCAAACATGGAATGTTAGGTTTGCCCATTGCTCCACATCCACCCTAGCTTCTCTGGCTATGAAATTAGTTGATCTTGGTGGCGATCCTGGCTCGTCAAGCTCTGGCTATTGCTGTAGGTTGTCAAGTCAACCAATTATGAGATCCTCTTTGTTCTACTTGTAATCATTATGGAGCGGATCATTATACTTCAACTTTTCACTCTCTTCTAGATGCACTTAAACCCCTCAACCTTAGCTTACAGTAGATATAAGATCGTTGAGGTGCTTTTGTGTTGGTTCCTCTGCTTGCTGTGGACGAGGGCAAATGTGGACTAGTTGCACTCATAGTTACTTGAGGAGATTGTTTGTGAGATGATTCAGTTGGTTAGCCAGCTAAGGCTTCTCGCCGACCCTTCAAAATGAATCCACTATCCAGCTGCAAAAGCATTGAAGAAATTACATACAAGATATTAGTAGTTATAAAACATGAAGTAATAGTTGTAAACTTATAGTTGATATATAATATATTTGGATTCATATTTTTTTTGCTTGTCATAGTTGGCCTCCTCCTAAAGCTGTTAGAGGCCTCCTTAAACATTTTTGTCTGTAGAAAAGAAAACTTAAGTTAGGGATTGAAGACATGAGTCCACTTATGTATGCCGCTTAAGTCCAGATCAGGCTTAAGACACCAAGTCATGACTTGTGGATTAGACTCCATCTTGTAGATTACATTGCACACAGTAGCTAGAAGTTCTCCATCCATACCAATTCCAAAGATGGTGTATTGGAACCTCAGGTTTAGGTAGTAGGTTGCCAATGTAACTTGTAATTGTTTTAGTAGAATATTTACAACTACAAGACTATCCAATGAACTAAGTATTTTAATGAACATTCTTACCTTCTAGATGCAACTTTTTACTCATCTAGTAGTCCCACCTATACTCAATAATGTCGATTTATTGTTGGGCATGCTTTTGGATTTGCTTGCCTAGTCACAGCCTTTTACCACCTCCTTTATATGGTATAGGATGCCCATCTAGAGGAACCTCTCGTTGTCCATGGCCTGAAGCTCTCCATATAATGATTCGATAGCCTTCACGATCATCTCGGACTATTACCAGAGCTCCTAGCTCATCACCAAGCGCTCCACGTGCCTTCTCTCAGTGCCAGTTCTCGTATATCTGCTCTCCTACCATTGAGCACTAATAGACATGCATGCAAGCCTACTTTCTTCTCAAAGAAGTTATCTATTATAATATAATTAATAACAAATCGTGTAATTCTTGATCTTAAGATCTCCTTATGTGTACTTCCTCATCAGTGCTAGGATTCATGTGTGGTTAATATAAAACTGGTGATGGACTAGGGTATCTCCACGGTCTGTTGCACCCTACAAATCTTTCTAATCTCTATCAACATAAGGTTGATATAATGTGCAACATATGAAGTCTAAAAATATGTAGCAATTGTTCCATCAGGATCTCCCTGGCAGCCTTCTGCTGTGGTCCATTATTAGTGATCACTTGCACGACGTTCTACTTTTCTACTTGGTTTATCACCTCCTCCCCCGATCTTAGGATGTATGCAGTGTCATGCATCTAATAAAAAACATCAATAGACATGTGGAAGAAGGTCTTCATATCATAGTACGTTGGAAAGTTGATGATGCTTTGCTTATTGGGATTTATCAAACCATCACACATCATGGTCAATCCATAAGTGCACCACTTGATCTTGTAGTAGGTAATCTACTTTTGTAGCTTCTTTTTATTATTATTAAGAAGCTCGTTATATATGTCTTTTGGTCTTAGAGGATCCACAATCGATAACCTTTTTGGGGTGAAGACAACTAATAGTATGTTTTGCCTGTTGCATTCGTTCGGATGTAGTTGAAGTAAAATCAGGATGTAGTAGCTTGTCACATGTCCTTCTTGTCCTTCACCAGTATAGCGTCAATCCTCTGCTACTTTGCAACCCTGCCACGAAGGCACGTGAATCTAGATCATGGATGGTGGTTCATAGTGGAATCTTTCTGGAAGATTTCTTTATTTTTCTGCTGTCAAAGGCTCCTAGCATAGATGGAATATGGCTCCTGTCTCTGTTAATGCTTTCCTGATCGAGGAGGTTCTCTTGAATTGTGGAGTTGCATTAGCAGTCCTAGAACTAGAGCCTAGCTTGTATAGTGAGGGTCCAAACTATTTTGTATGCTTGGCCACCTCCTCGAGTTGCCACTAGTCATCTAGGCTCGCTTGGATGGTAGTTTGGATTTGCACCTTTTTGTCATGTGGAATAGAGGTCTCCATCTCCTCGGAGTGATAAGAGGTGGCTTTCCTATTTGGTGATCCACGTTTGCCCTCTTATAGGCAGCCTTTTACTTTGCTACTTTGAAATCAATGAAATGCTTGCTCATTAGCTATTGAACCTTTTGTGGGTATTTCTAGCATTTAGATATATCAGGGTAACCACCATCCAGATGCTACTTCAATTTGGTTACCTCCTTTTTTTGATCTCTATGCTACACTAGTTGCATCTGCAGTAGTGTCGACCTGAGAGCATCTACCCATGCTTCCAACTAATGTCATGCATTGAAATCTTTATTGTTCTGGATAGATTCATTTTTGCAAGTTTGTCGGGCACATGTTATTTTATTAATTATTAAAAAAATAGTGAAATTTTATTATGATGCAAAACATATATTTTCTGCTTCAGAAGATACTTCTGAATTATCTATGTAGTACTATTTTTTCATATTTTATAATTTAAAATTTATTTTTATTATTTTTAAATAAAAATGATATTTTTATATAAAAATTTGAGAAATTAATTTGAGTTCGTATTTGTATAGCACCCTATAGAGTAGATGCTATATATATATATATATGTATGTATGTATATATATGTATATATTTCTCAACCTGTGGATATGCGTGGAAGGTTACATATTTTTTAATTTTATTCAAATTTGGAGTTGTACGTAGGATCACGTCCAAATTTAAATTGGCACCAAAATTTGTTCGAGAGTAGCATGTATACTTTTAAAGACTTTTATTTTACTTTTTATTTTTAATCCAAAAATATATTTTTAATTTGAAAATTATAGATTTAATGAAATTAAAGATTTTAGTAAGATTGTGTAAATCATCCATTGATCTATAACATATCTGAAAATTATGCCAAAATTAAAAATTTTGACATGATCTCCCTCTATTATTCTATTTTATTGTTTTCTGACCTCAAAATGAAAAAAAAATGAAGAAATGAAGCGGGAGAGAGCCCCATTACCTTATTTTGGGTTGAATATGGCCTTTAATCATGGAAATCACCTAACTTTTGGTGGAGTGGGGTTTTCTGAAAGGGGAGAAAAGGTGCTAAGAAGACATGAGGGGCCTTCTCAAGCCTCTCTCCTATTATTGAAGCGGGCAGGTGGGGAGCGGGGGGTCCAAACCAAAGGGTGGAACCATTTTGGTTCTTGCCATGCTCCAACCTGGCCGTGTGGGGCAGTACAGCATTCCATGTTCTCAAGCTTTCTTTGTTAGCAATCCATTAGTTTATTCTCCTTTGTTGAGTTTGCATTTCTCTTGATTATTCAAGGATCCTCACTTCCATAATCCATCAATCTTGATTTATTTATAGGAAAGCTCAAGTGATGGTGAGCTGAAATTGCTGAATGTTAGTAGTAAATGAGACTAGCTAAAGGTGAATTACAGTAGTGTGTATGGTAATTCATGATGTTTGGATTCCATTATTAGATGAGAAGCTAGTGAATGGGGTTGCATTACGAGTATCAAAAAATGTACAAGTTGCTGAATATCTTCATATGCCTATAGTACTGAAGATTGGTCTCCCCAAGTACATGTGGCAACTCACTCATGAAAGCCCTTTTCTATATCCCTTAGTTTAGATGTTTGACCAAAATTGCATGGGTACAGCGTGAGGTGTTAGTTTAGTTGCAGTCAAACTTACTACGCAATTTTTTTTCACTGGTAGGATATTCATGCTTCTCATCCAATTGGGAGGAGCATCCGTTCTTTCTCTAAGAAAATAACAGAAAACCTTGATTCGGTTTAAATTAAGAAAAAAGTACTCATTAGTAAATGCTTGTACATGACCAACTTTCTACGTGACTTTTTACATTCATTTCTAACAGAAAAACCCTAGAACTGACTGGGATGATGGTCAATACACCCTCTTTATAGAACTATACTCTTCTTCGTGTTCTTTTCAGATCTGATACAGGAGAGTGGATTCGTTTTAGAAGGGTGTACATATTAGTTTGTCAAAGGCACTCCCCACTATCTGGATAGAACATCATATGCAATGTCTAATACTGGCTTGTCATCATGTTTTTCCAGTATTGAGCCTTATATTTCTATCTCAAAATAGTGTTGTCACTATCTAATTTCACATTGGCCATTGATTTTTTGTACATCAAATGGTCGATAAAGCCTATCTCTATACAACCTCTGTATGTTAACATATATGTGCCCTACTTCATTCTCTCTCCCCAAAAAGTGGGAGTGAAACATACAGTTCAGATTAAAAAATAAAATATCCAAGATAACTAATTCATCATTAGATGGGTTGGTGCCACCTCTCGAATAATCATTGATTATAAACTTGTTCCTCAAGTCAGATGCATGAACTGGCAGGTGTCACATGCACTGTGTCTAATAGGTGCAATTATATGCTATTGTTTGGTATGAATGGATGCATGTGGTACGTGAATCTAGTGTTCAATGGTCAAGTTTAGATGCATTGGTTTGCTGGAACTTGTCTTTAGATTTTATATTGCATACATTTCATGCTTATCTCTTTATCTGTAATGTTTCTGAGAGCGAAATAAAGGGGGTGCAACTTGTAAAGTAAGATTGCTTAAATTGGCTTCAAGTGTCAGTTTCAAATTTGGAGGGTTTTTTTTCCTTTTTCTGTGACTATAAAATGTTATCCCTAGCGCTTGGTTGTCTGGAATATATGCAGCTTTTTGCTTGGGTAGGATCCTTGTATTGTGCATATATGTATGCATTATGCATCTTTATATGCATGTACTTGTGTTAAATGTTCTACAGCCCAATTAACATATTTCTGCTCTGGTGAGAAAAGTTATGGTGGTGGTCCGAAACGATGATTGGTGCTTATTGTGGTAATTTATAAGTGGTTAAAGTTTAAACACTTCTAGGTCACCATTTATCATACTAAAAAATAATAACCATTTTGTGACCAACTGATGCATAGGCAAGATATCTCCAACCATTTGAATTTTTGCTTGTTAGGCCTTATGGATGACATAGGTTGCCATTGTCAATGTGGATCATCATTTGGATGGTTCATGATGCATTTTAGCTTTAGTGCTAACCATGTTAGTTATGCCACAGGAACATCAGTGCTAGCCTACATATATTGAGGTAGAATTTTAGGGTGCTTTGAGCATGATCTTTCTCCATCCTGACCACACAACAAGCATCTAATTGCATTGTCAATCACAACCCGCAACATCTAAAATGGCAAAATGTGAAAAGGCAAAGGTTTTGAAGTTTTCTGGCTGGTGCATTAACTGGGTACCAGGTGGATGGTCTTCGACTATAACAAACTATGTTTTGATTTGTTTTCTGGATTGGAAGCACATAAACCTTTCAGATGTGTTTTACAATAAGATCATGATCATTGCATATGTTCTTTGTTTATATAATCCACGGTGAGTTTTCCAACCAATATCTATTGCTGCCATCCTTTTCAATATTTCATGGCCACTTGGTACTTAGGAGAGGAATCTTCAAAATCATTAAATTTGAGTTGTATTTGCATGTTGTGGTATAATGATTAGTCTTCATAATTTTATACATGTTTATGTATACATGTATTCATTTATAAATGAATGTTATGTATGAGTTGGATTATGTAATTGTTATTTAATTTTTAAAATCTAGATATTTTATAATTTGGCTTTGGGTGGTACCAGTGATTTATTCTGACCTGATCAACATGATTTATGGGTTTCATGTGGCTTGTAAGCATATTTGGACACACACACACACACACATATATGTATGTATGTATTCACATATATTCATCTATTTATGTATACATATATTTACATACACAAATATACATGTGCACATCTATCTATGTGTGTGTGTGTGTATGTACGTACGTACGTAGAGATAATGGACAGTTAATATCACTCTATCAAACTTCAAGAAAGTCATGTACGTACAGATAATGGACACTTAATATCACTCCATCAAACTTCAAGAAAGTTAAATTAACAGTATTCAGAACATGTATGTATGTACAGATAGTGGACTGTTAATATCACTCTATCAAACTACACGAAAGTTAAATTTACAGTATTCAGAACATCTTTTTTATTTGCTTCTGTACAAATTTTTTTTATTTAAAATATTGGTTTGATAATGGACTTAAATATTCTATCTAAATTGTTTATCCAAGCAACTGAAAAACCACCACTTAGAATTTTAAATACTGCATATGTCATCCATCCATAATGCCTGAAATTTCTTTTTATTGCAATTCAAGGCATACTGTAGTCATTTTCTTTTCAACTTGGGTTAAGCATACCTTCAAGTTCAATGAGCTACAAGGCATACTGTAGTCATTTTCTTTTCAACTTGTGTTAAGCATACCTTCAAGTTCAATGAGCGAGAGAGGTAACATAGATTGTAGGAGTTTTGATGCAAACACATTTCAGATTCAGTTATGTTAGCATCACATCCAAGTCGGTTAAAGTTTGGATCTTGATCTTGATTTTGTACCCATACCTAACTGATATGTCTAAAATGACCTATGAATTAACTCCAGACTTCCTTTCTGATTAATCATCTCTCTCTCTCTCTCTCTCTCTCTCTTTCTCGGTCACACACACACAAAGTGCACTACAACTAGTTCCTGTATTAGATGGGTGTTTAACTGTTTTGTTTGCTTTGTTGTTGCAGGGAGTTTTCAGACCCTGTTGTTGCTGAAGCGGCCCTGGACTTTCTTAACTTGAACATGAAAAAACTTCTCATTTCATTTCCCACTTTACTCCCACAGGTATAATTTTGTAGACTGAAGTTACCAAACATCAAAAAACCTGCATGCTTACAATCCTGAATGAAGATGAAATTCAAAATCCTGTGTATGGTTTGCACTTCACAGTATTTCCTTATACAATGGTGGCATTTAATATACGATTACTTTAGTATTAGATCTGTTTAAACTTTAAAGGGTGATCACATATGCTGCATACCGGTTTTGCGTCTTTTGATGAAATTTTCTGTCAACAGTCCGAAGTTCTTTATATTTTGTGTGATTGACTAGTGAGAGATAATCTCTTTAAATTAATTATCATCACTTAAATTATATTTTGCTGCAATGCAGGAAGGTTGATTCTACATGTTGTTTGGTTTAGATATCATGTATGGAAACTCTTGCTTCAAAACACCTCTTATATATATGTGAAGGAAGAAAAGAGGGTAAGTCAGAAAGAGATTTAGGGGCTTGGAAGGTAATAGTTGACGGCCAAAAATTATTAGGGGTAATAGGTTGGAATCATTGCATTGTTTCATTTGAATTTAGTAGTTGGAGTTGTGCTGTTGAGGCTTAGCAGTCTGATGGAACCAAGCTACAGACACTACCATAGCTTGGTTATGTGACATTTGATTTCTGCCTTGCAATAAACATATGTACTGTTTATATGTAATGGTGGCATCAGCCTCTTCCATTGTACCTATATCATCCATGTTTCATTCCATATCTATCATGAAATATCCACCTCTGCGATCAATGGTGAAAACTGGCATCTTCACTTTGGTGGACAACATAAGTTGAGATGTTGATGTCCGTTTGGAAATACCTTTGTTGATTGGTAGTGATTTGACATGAGCACTATTGTTAGAGATTGAGGATCTACTCTGATAGAAGACATCATTAGATCTGGAAAGAAATGAAGATCTGCCAAAATGGATCTGCATGTCATATATGAGGCTACCATTTGACATTGGCACTTCCAAAACTGTAGTAGCTCCATGAGTCTCTCATTTTCTCTATTTGTTCCTTGTAAGCTTTTCATGTCTCTGCCAACTTCATGAACAACTATGCTTTCTAACCTATGAAATTATAGTGTTGAAGTAATACTTTTTTTTTCCTCCCCTTCTCACCATTAAGTCTTTTTCTATTCATTCAACAATAAGTTCTTCATGTATTGAACTTTATACATGCTCAACTTTGATTTTGGAGTTGTCAGCAATGATATTGTGTGAATAATTAGACCATCAGGATGAAAAGCAGTTGTAAGTTATTCCAATTAACTTCCATAGGGAAATGCCATTCATCAAGTTAATATGGCAGAAGTATGATATCAAAGGATGCTCTTTATATCCACATCTTTTGTAAATTTTTTTATTGCTTTTTAAGTTAAGGATTATCCAGTTTCTAAACTAGTTGATATGACTTGAGCTTGGTGAATGTAATCTAGTGAAAAAGAGAAGTGAATCAGGCTACGCATAAACATGTTGTTTTTTAAGGTAATGCCAATTCTTTACACTATATATTAGGGGCAAGGTTGGTGTGTATTGAGTCTTTCAGATCACGTTTTGAAAGAAGCCTTACTCTGGAATTTATAGGGAAAGCTATTCTTGATGTAAAATAGAAACTTGATACGTCCAGTAAATTGTAGAATTTTTCTTAACAAAAAACTTGAGCTTTCTAAGAGTTTGATAATAGTGCACTATATTTACTATCCATTATGTTTAGAAGCAATAGGTGAAGTGTTATTCATTTTTTTGACATTTTATCTAATTAGAACCATTTTTAATTTGCGTTAAATAACGTTTGCTGTACTATACTGAACCAGATGGTATGAAGCATAATATCGTATCATACCAGTCCAGTACCAGTATGTGGTACGGGGGGCATACCAACACTTGGTATACCGAACCTATCCTATACCAACATAGTAATAGATTGGCACCAGTTTAAACCCGGTACCAAGACGGTGAATCTTGGACTCTTCATCAATATTTTAAGTTTGGGAACTAGGCCTCGAATTGGTACCTTATTGGTATTGTATAATATGCCCTATGATGATGCAATATACCATTGGAGTCCGCATAGCAAATAGTACCATGTGCTAATACAGAGGTTATTGAGCCACCATACAAATAACCACACCCTACTAAATTGGTATGGTGCACCTCATGCCACCTAGTATGATTGGCACTAAAATGCCGATCTTCATTTCCCAAAGCTAAATAACTTTACACCACTGGCCCGTAGAGATTATCTAATTACTTGGAGTGCATCTAATGTTTAGTTTGGGATTTTCAACTTTGTTTAAAGACTAGTACTTACAAGCATGGAAGGCTAAATTGGTATCAATATCCATACCGACCAACAACCGGTTTGGTATCGATATATAGTAGGGGAGGGCATGTCGATCAAACTAGCATGCCCTTTTTTTTAATTTTCTATTCATTTTTATTGATTTCTAAGATATCTAATCAATTTTTCAAGATTTCTTGAACGATTTTAAGCCTTAATTGATGTTTGTTGACGTTATTTGAGATTTGTATTACTCTAGTATACTCGCGATTAAGCGTGTGATGCAGATTTGAATTTGATATGATATTATATCAAAGGGGAATAACATTATAAGTTTCAATATATAGCTTAAAGATGGCCTTGCAAGGACTTGATATTATTAAATCTTAAAATGCTCAAATTAATTAAAAAATATAAAAAATAAATAATCAATATATATCGAGATTTAGAATCTCATTGAGTGCTGATGTTGTTCATAAATATCTAGATTGTTTATATAATCAGGAGGAATATTAGTCCATCCCTCTAACCATGCAGCATTGTAGTCCTCTGTGTTCATTTCATAAGGTTTGCATGTTGGATGGTAACTTGCCCCAGATCTCTCGATGAAGCTTTGGCTCTGAGAGGTGTTCTTGGATTGATAGTACGACTATGGCGGGCTCATTCAAATATAATGGTAGTAAAATATGATTCATAAGATGATTTGAGCTGTATAGGATAGTAGCCATTGGAAGACGATGCCTTGGACATACCATATTTATATCCATTTGGATCATAGGTTGCCTATGGCTATAGTTTAAAGGATCCAGAATTTGATGTTGAACCTGATACATGCATGGATTCAACTCAACATGCGAGGTTATCTACAGCTGCGTGGTATCTTGAATGACCTCGAGAAGTTTGCCATGTACATGCAATCGGATCCTCGTGGGCTCTACTGGCTCATACATGGTGGTCCCTATCATATGTGGCATGCACAAACTGAGACTCGCTAGTGAATTAAAGATAATATTGCGGTTGCATCTCATAAATGGTCTTTATCCTCCACTTTCTTTCTGACTACTAGATTCATGACCATCAGAAGAATTATTATCACTGCTCTGCCTAATCTCTAAATTTGAGTGAACTGGATGAATTAACTGCTCCACCCTCTACAGTGGGGTTGCAGCTGCCTTTCTTTTTTCTTTTTTCTTTTTGTATATTGAGCAGTTGCTTGCTCTCTTATCATGCCTCACTTTGTAAGGCTATGCTGCGAGGATGGATGTTGTAGCTATTCAGTTGGAAGACTGCATTGAATGCGGCTGGTTGGCCATTGATTAGCATCCATCCCAACCTCGCTAGCTACAAAATTGGCTGGTCATGGAGGTGTCCTTGGTTTATCAAGCTTTGACTCTTGTTGCTAGTTTATAAGTCATCTGATCATCGGATCCTTATTATTAACAAAATCATTTGTAGTCGGATTCGAGTACTTCAGCTCAATTTCCTCTTAAATGCATTTGAGCCTCAATCTCAGATTGTGATGAACATATATAAGATTATTAAGGCATTTTTGTATCAGACGGTTCCTCTACTTGTGGATAAGGATGAAGGTCGATCAATTGCGCTCATAGCTACTTAAGGAGACCACCTAAGAGAGGATTTGGATGGCAAGTTGCTTCAAATTTTTTGCCACCAATCCAAAATGGACCACCATTCAGCTGCAAAAGCATTGAGATTGAACAAAATCAAAAATAAGATTATATCATTTTAGACTTACTAGTAGCTACATAATATCACATAAGAGTTTTCACTATTCATATATAACCTATTTGGATTCATCTTTTTTTTTTTTTTGAAAATGATCACTACATCGGCTCCAAAGGTTTCAGTGCCCTTCCTAGATATTTTCATCTATAAAAATTATAATTGTTATTGTAAAGAACAAGTGAAAAGGAGAGATAGAGAGAGACTGTGTAGAGGAAATGATTGTATAGATTGTATTACAACTCATGTTACGAGAGACTCTATATATAGAGCAATAAATATTTAGATACAATGAACCGTCTAGATATAATGAACCATATGATAGAGATCTACATATAATGAACCGTCTAGATCATGAAATTCCGTATCGGCCCGAACCGGTTGGTACATCCCGTACTGTACCGTACCGTATCGGTGGGGAATCGGGACGGTTCAGGCCAATTTTTCGGAAAATGGCCTGAACCGGTCGGTACGGTATGGTATAGTTTGGTACGGATTGGTACAGTCCGGTACGGGGCGGTACAACACGCAAAATTTTTTTTCTCTTTTTTTGGCCATTGGGGAGATTTTTTTAAAATTTTTTATTACCGGTACGGGATGATACGATACCATACCGGTCAGGAATCGGTACGGAAATCGGTATCGATTCTTGAAATTTTGGTCTAGATACAATGAACTATTTTTCTCTATTTTCTAAAGAGAAAAAAGTCTTATAGGAAAAATACATTAAGAAAAAATATAATTAGAAAAAGATAGAAATTGAAGAACTATAAACATAAAGAAATAATAGGAAATAACATATGTTAATTGATATATATTAAATATACTCTCTAACACTTCCCCTCAAGCTGGAGAGCATGGATATCCAACATTCCTAGCTTGCCATATAATATAGAGAACCTGCTGCCTCCCAAAGGCTTAGTGAACACGTCAGCAACTTGATCTTTAGAACGAATGTATGGAGTACATATTTGTTTGCTTGTGACTGGATCTCTGATGAAGTGACAATCAACCTCTATGTTTTGCCCTTTCATAAAATACTGGGTTGTTAGCAATGAAAATGGCTGCTTGATTATCACAATACATAGGAATGGGTTTATCATGCTGAAACCCAAACTCGGTTATCAAGGAACACATCCAGATTAACTTGCAAGCAGTATGAGCCATAGCTCGATACTCTGCTTTTGCACTAGATGTAGCCACCATTTTTTCTTTCTTACTCCAAGTCACAAGATTTTCTCTAATAAATGTACAATAATCAGAAGTTGATCATTTATCTATCTTCGAACCAGCGTAATCAACATCAGAATAACCAACTATATTAGTATAGTTATTCTTTTTGTAAAACATTCCAAGTTCGGGAGCCTTCTTAATGTACTTGAGAATGCCACATGTAGCCTCCTAATGGCACTTCTTGGGCTTGTCCATAAACTGACAACACCAACTGCAAATAAAATATCAGGTTGGATAACTATTAAGTAAATAAGCTTACCAACCAGTCTTCTATACCCAGTCTTATCTGATAGTTCTTTGGCATCCTTTTTCTAGAGCACTCCTATTTGGTCTAAAGGAACATTTATTGGTCGAGCACCAAGCATGCCCATCGCTTATAGTAGATCAAGAGTATACTTTCTATGAGAAAGTACAAGTCCATGACGATTTCGAGCCACCTTTATCCTAAGGAAGTACCTCAGCCAACCCAAGTCTTTAGTATCAAAATGTTGTTTCAAGTACCTTTTAGTTGCCTCTATGCCAGCTTGGTTATTGTCTGAGATAATAATATCATCCACATAGATAACTTGTATGACCACTCCAATGGAGGTGCGCATAATGAACATCGAATGATCCACATGAGTTCTGATAAAGCCAAATTGACAAACAATTTGACTAAACTTGTGAAATCAAGCCCTCAGACTCTGTTTCAACTCATATATTACTTTCCTCAGGCGACATACTCTAGAGTCTCCCCCTGAGCAACAAACCTCGGAGGTTGCTTCATATGCACTTTCTCTTCAAGATCGCCATAGAGGAAGGCATTTTTCACATCAAATTGATATAGCGGTCAATTCATGTTGATAACATATATCAAAATTTGGATAGAGCTGAGATGTACTACAGGAGAGAATGTCTCAAAATAATCAATACCATATATCTGAGAATATTTTTTTGCAACCAATCATGCCTTAAGCCTTTCACTGATGCCATTGGACAAATATTTGACGGAGAAAATCAAACGACATCCAACAACCTTATAATCAGTTGGTAGAGAGACCAACTCCCAAGTGCCTCTGCTCTCTAAGGCAGACATTTTCTCTTGCATTGCTTGTCGCCAACCAGGGTGAGATAGTGCCTCCTTTGCATTCCTAGGAATAGAAATAGAAGAAAGGGCCAAGGAAAACTATCGAAGGACATGACTAAGTGATCCAAAAAAAAAACAAATGAAGCAATAGAATATTGAGTAGAGGAATGTTTATCCTTCTGTATGACAATCGGAAGATGCAAATCAGATGCAGGTGGTGAAGATATTGGATCGCTTTCCGAGGACGAAGATGGTGGTGGCAAAAGTGTTGGGACTTAATTCTATGGAGGTCGAGTATACACCTTCAGAGGTGATGGAGAAATAACAGTAGGCATAATAGCAGGCTCTTCTGAAGTGGAAGGAAATACCGAAGCAGAGATAGGTGTTGGTGGAATCAGTAACGTACTAGATAAAGATTCTCTTATAGATGAAAAGTAAGGTTGCTCTTCAAAAAATATGACATCAACATTGACAAATACCTTGTGACTCATAGGTCAAAGCATATGTGCCCCTTCTGGTTTTTGGCGTAGCCAAGAAAAACATATTTGGTGTCTGTGGGAGATAGTTTGTCCAAGCCTAGCCAAAGGTCATGGACAAAAGCTACACATCCAAATGTACGAGGCAAAAGAAATAACGAATGTATGGATATAAAAATTGGATGGGAATTTTATCTTGGAGTACTGAAGATGGCATACGGTTAATAAGAAAGCAAGCAGTCAAAACAACATCTCTCCAATATATTTAAGGTACATGCATATGAAAAAGAATGGTACGAGTAATGTCAAGCAGATGTCGATTTTTGCACTCAACTACCCCATTATGTTAGGTGTACGCATAAGAAGTTTGGTGTTGAATTTCATTTGAGGTACAAAATGCATTTAACTCTTGCTGGACAAACTCTAGAGTATTGTTAGCATGAATAGAACAAATATTTTACCATTAAGTTTAATGATAGTAAGATTTTGTAGATGCGAGAGAGGCAGAGATCCAATAGTTGAAGGCATTGTTGGAGTAGCATCAGCCATCAAACTAGTATGAAGGCAGGTAGATAACATGGTAGATTCGATAGTCCTGAATCACCACATATAGGTAGGCACAAAAGGCATAGATCCAATCCCGGTATACCAAGAAAGGAGAAAGAAACGATGCTTCGCCCTTAACGTCGTTCAGAGAGGAAGCTCTGTCTAGAGAACCCTAGGCTTTGATACCATGTAAAGAACAAGAGAAAAGGGGAGAGAGAGATTGTATAGAGAAAATGATTGTATTGATTGTATTACAACTCATGTTACAAAAGACTATGTATAGAGTAATAAAGGTCTAGATACAATGAATTATATGATAGAGATCTAGATATAATGAACCGTAACCTTTTTTTTCTATTTCCTAAAGAAAGAAAGTCTTATAGGAAAAAATACAATATGGAAAAGCTTAATTAAGAAAAGACAGAAATGCAAGAGCTATAAACATAAAAAAATGATAAGAATAACATTTGTCAATTGACACATGTTAAATATATTCTCTAATAGTTATAATATGTTACTAGTTGAAGATGTAGCTAAGTTAACAAAAACAATCAACCAAACTTCTTAAAGGCACATAATTGTGAATTTTGGATGGAGCTCCATCTTGTATACCATATTTCGTAGGGCTGTCAAAAGCTTGTCATCCATGTCTATTGCAGGTATCGTATACTGGAACCTCAGATTCAGATAATAAATTATAGATAAATTTTAGAATTGGTTAAGTATATATATACAAATACAAGCGGTCAAATTTTCAGAGCATTCTTGATTTGCTGCTTATCTGCTACATATAAGTCCCTACCCATCTGATAGTCCCACCGATATTCAATGATTTGGATGTACTCATAGATATGTTTTGAATTTGCCAACCTGATATGATCCTTTGTCCTCTCCATCATATGATATGAGAAGCCCATCTAGGGTTATCTTTTACTGTCCACAATTCGAAGTACCTCATTTAAATGCTTAACGGTCTTCATCATGTTCTCAACCCAGTACTAGAATATCTGTCTTATAACTAAGTTCTCCACATTGCTTTTCTTAGGGCTTGTCCTAGCATATCTTCTCTCTTGCCATTTGGGACTGACAAACATCTGATGTTAGTGTACTTGCTTGTTAATAAGGTTATCAAGTGCTATATAATTTATGGTGAATCATGTGACATCTGATCTCAATATGTCTCTCCTTATATACCTCTGCATCAATGATAGGATCTATATGTGATTGGAGATGAATCTAGTAATGGTTTGTGTTGAGTCCACCATTTTCTGCATCCTATTAAGCTTTCCAATATCTATCAACATTAGGTCGATACAATATGCAGCCCATGGTGCTCAGAATATATGTGGTCGTCGCTGCATCGATATCTCCTATGCGGTCTTATACTATGGCGTATTATCGATAATAATTTGCATGATATTTTGCTCTTTTACTTAATCGATTACCTTTTTCATCAATCTGAGGATATACATGACATCATGCACCTGATCTGAAGCATTAATAGACTTTTGAAAAAAATATTTTTTCATTATAACATGTCAGAAAATTGGTGATGCTTTGTTTAGTCCAACCATCACATATCACCATTAGTCCATACATCGGCCACTTATTCTGATATGATGCAATCCATTTCTGCAACCCATCCTTATTGTTGTCAAGAAGCTCATCGTAAATATCGTTTGATTTTAGAGGATCTACACTTGAACTGATGGCCTGTATAGATGCAATGGCAGAGTGATAATATGAGTTGCCTGCTGTATGCGTCAGGATGTGACTGAAGTAAAATCAGATTGCAATAGCTCGTCATATATCCTTCTTGTCCTTTTTCAACATGTTGTCAATCCTCTGTTGCTTGGAAGCCTTACTGGGGAAGACGTCTAGCTCTAAGTCATAGATATTGACTCTAGCTGGAATCTCTTTAGAGGATTTCTTCCTACCACTAGAAGCTCCCAACATAGAAGTAATATGGCTCGTGCCTCTATCGAGAAGCTCTTTAATTAAGGGGGTCCTTATAAACTCTGACTCTCCTGTAGTGCTCACAAAGTCCAACCTGATTCATAAACTGACGGTCTAAATTAAGCCCTATGCCTCGCTAACTCAAGCTATCACTAAGCTTCCAAGCTTGCATTAATGATAGTCTGAATCTGCACCTTCTCATCATTTGGAGTGGATGCTTTCTTTGACTTCTTAGAGTGATAAGAAGGTGGCTGTGTAGTCCACCTTCGTCTTCTTTTTTGAAGTACGTCTGTTTGCTGCATTGAAATCAGCGAAGTGCTTCTTCATCAGTTATCAAATTGTTTGTGGGTATTTTTAGTACATAACTACATTGGCATAATCGTTAGTCAAATGTTGCTTCAATCTAGTTTTCTTTCTTTGAACTCTATGTTGCATTAGTTGTATTTCTAATAGTGCTGATCCGAGTGTATTTGTCTGTGGTCCCAAGCAATATCATGCTATAGCTCATTCTTCCTTAATGGATCCATTCTAAAAGATTGAACAATCATAGCAACTCAGTAATTATATAAAAATTATAAAATTTTGTTGTCCTAATTTTTTTATTTTCTGAATTAATTTTATAATTTTATTATTTTTAAATTTAAAAAATATTATAAAATTTAAAAATTATAAAAAAATAATTTGATATTAGATTCATGTAGAATCCTACATGGATGTTGGATGATACATATATTTTTGTAAGTCAGTGGTCATGCATGAAATATTACTTATTTTTAATTTTATTCAAATTTAGATCTAGGCCACTATACATATGATGTATCAGAATTTTGATAAATGGACATCAAATTTACGTCGAAAGTAGTTTACAAGCCATTAAACAATATTTTAATTTTATAGTTAATTTTTGAGTTTTATTTTTTAATATTTTTAATTCTAAAAATATATTTTAAATTTAAAAAATTATGTACTTAATGAAAACTAATGATTTCAATATTATTGTATAAATCATCCATTGATCTACAATAATAATGAAATCATACCAAAATAAAAAATTTTGGTACGATGTCTCCTTATTTTTTCAATTTCCACGAATTTACAATCATAAAAGGAAAAAAAGAGATAAAGAGGTGAAAGGAAGGTGGGAGAGAAGCTCACATACCTCTAATTAATGATTTCTCCTTGTTTTGCACCTTGGTTGTACTGTAGAAAGGGGGAGGCATTTTTGAAAATGAAAATGAATGGAAAAAGAATTTGCGAGACTTCTCTTCCTACTCATCTCTCTTAAACCCACTGAACCAAAAAAAAAAAAATCAAATTAGGCATTAGGCTGAATTGGTTCTATCCCGGACCGTATCAAATTGCTCGGTTTGGACTGGTTCGGCCCTATTTCGAATTCAAGGGCCAAACCTACCTGATTTTGTACCAGTTTGGTGTGGTGTGGGCCAAACACGATGATTTGGTCTAGTTTGGCAAACCATGCTTACGAGTACTTCAAGTGCCAAGCTTTATGAAACATGGACATTGGTAAGACTTGGTACTAGGCCGGTGTAATGCTGGTGCAGTATTGGTTCGCCCAGCATGAGGGTCAATTTGGTGTATCGAGTTTTTGTATGCCTCGCATAGCAAATCTTGGTTTGGTATCGGTATGGTGTAGCATGCCTGCCATAGTATGGTACGCATTGGTACGACGAACCTTGGATATGACACTATATAGGTTCTCCAATACGGCAAATCTTGAAAAAGTAGGATGTGATATATACATTCATACATACATTTGCACATGTAAGTATATGTATACATGTTAAAGGTCACTTGGAAAAACCTAGTAGGCTATCAAAATAACATACTCCATATAACAACATCAACTACTACAAGTTCATTATTTAGTTACATTTCAAATCTATAGTTCCCAACACATACTCTATATTTTAGTATTAACATTATATATTATAAAATTGATCATTCACCATTAAAAGATGATGTTGGATGGTCTGCAAAGAAGGGAATGTATAAATCTATGGTAAGGCTGTAACCTACAAGATGCTGCAGTTTTAGGTTAGATCTGAGTTTTCATTATAACTGAACTAACAAGGTAATGTTTCTGAAGAAAATAGGTAATGGATGACTACCATCTAACCTAGGCCCTAGGATTCTATGGTTTATATTTAGGTTTTGAGGGTGTTTTCCATTGAACAATTGAAATAAAGAGCTCTGGAATTTTCTGGGAGAAGTCTGCTATGTGCAGGACATAAAAGATCCACATGAAATAAATATGCTTTTAATCAAAATAATTAGAAGATAGGTTAAAAAAAAAAGAAGAAATGAAATAAGAGAAAGGGTTGAGGGAAGGGAAGCAGTATATTAGACTTGCTTTGGGACCTAGGAATCATACCTAGCAAGGAAGTTCGAACCGTGCCGAATCGGGCGGTTCGCGGTGTGCCGAATCGGACCGGCAGGGAACCGGGATGGTTCCGGCATGGAAAACAGCACACGCCAGTGCCGGGGAAGAAAAAGAGGGAAACAAAGGTAGAGAGAGGAGAGGGAGAGAGAGAGGAGGACGCCGGCGGTGGCCCTTTACGGCCGCTGGAGGGTGGCGGAAGCCATCGTGGTTCGGTTCGCCTGATAGGACTGCCGCAATGAGCAAGAAAGAGAGAAAGAGGGGAGGAGATCACCGAAGATGGGAGGATGGGACAACGGAAAGGCCGTCGGAGGTCTCTGAGTGGCCGCCGTGGCCATCGGGTAGCGGAAGCGGCGCGGGCGGCGTCGCGGAACAGGGGCGACAGCCGCTGTTCATGCATGCCCTTTTTTAAAAACGAAGATTAACAGTGAAGCCGACAAATGGTTTGCCAGCTTTACTGTTAAAATATTTTTTTTAAAAAAATTAAAATCAGTGAAGCCGGCAATCAGATTGCGGGCTTCATTTTTTTTATTTTTTTTAAAAAACTTATTAAACAGTGAAGCCGGCAAACCATTTGCCGGCTTTACTTAAGTTTTTTTTTTTTAAAAAAAAGACCATGAAACAGGGGCGTCACCCATGTTTCATGCCCGCGGCATCGTGCGTATGAACTACGTTGTCCGGCGGCCAGCCGGAGGCCGTCCGACTCCTTCCCCTCCCTCCTTTTTTTTCTTTCTCCCTCTCTATTTCTCTCTTTCTCTCTTTTCCTTTTCTCGGTTCCGATTCTTTCCTTATTTCAGTTCACGTCGATCCGATCTGGTACGGAATCGTACCGGACCGTACCGTCGGTCGGCCGAAACGACCGGCGGTACCGGAACTGAAAACCTTGATACCTTGTCAAACCTTTACCCTCTATTTGATACGAAGAATGGATTGGGAGAAGGATGGATGAGGGTGAGGATGGATGGATCTTACATGCATCTTTCTGTATTTGGTGAAACATGAGAGTATGGATGAGAATGATTCCCGCCTCTATTAGGCATAAGGGGAATGAAAGAAAGGATGGATGATATTTGTATGACAATTTTACTAAGCTAATTTTTGATAAAAAAGTAATACTATGATTAATTTATAACACTTATTTATGCTAAACAAGTAGAGAAATATATAAATTATAAGACTGCAAATGGGTTTGGTTGACCCATGACCCAATCCGGATTCTAAAATTAGACCTTTTTCATTTTTTGGGCCAGATCTGGGTTTACTGAATTCTGATATGACCCTACTCGACCCGTTTCATTTTTGGATTAATTTTGGATCTTCTAGTCTATGACCTGAACTCGATAATATTGTTTGGATTTGAACCTATTTGAGCTTCTAAGTTGTGATTTAAAACTTGTATGAGTTAACATAATGATAGGTTTAAAATTGTTTTTATATCCTAATTTGTTTTGAGAATAATATTGTCTATTATCTATTTTATATAGTTAATCATAGTTGGCTATATGGTAATTAAAACATAATTGATTATGTTTGACCCAGCCTCGATTTGAACCTAAATTTTTCGGCTTGGGGTTGGGTTATACTTGAATTTGACCTAATCTAACTGGAACGACCCGTTGGGTAAAAAATTTTGATTGTAGACCTGACCCAATCTGACCCAACTTGATTCGACCTTCCATTGGTTTGGATTTGGGTCCGATATTAGGACTCGATCATGGAATCGAGTTGGATCCGGTCACTCGTAACCCAATCCGATCAGACTCATTTGCACCCCTAATGAATTATAATCTTTATAATTTATAATTATATAAAAATATAAAAATATTTAATTTTAATTTAATTTAGTTTAATAAATAATTTTATAAATTAATTATATATGAATAAATTTATTCATATATTAATTATATAAATAGCTAATTAATTTATTATCTAATTTAGTTTGTAATTAATTTTGTACAATTAGTTAACTAAAAAGTAGTGAATATAAATAGAAAATATAAGACAGTTCTAATTATTTACTTATAATTATGAAAATTATGTGCTAAAATTAAAATAATTGATAAAAAATTTTAATAGTATGAGGTAAATAGTATAAGTAAAATAAATAGAGGTATATAAATAAAATAAATGAAAAAGTAAAAAAGTGTTAGGGTTTTGTCAAAAAGTTGATAATGGTTGTTTCGTCAACTTAGAAATCCATCCCTTACGTGCTCCATCTATCCTTTTTTGCATCCTTCTAATTTGGAAGGATGCAAATTGGTAGGCCTAGGCGGATGGATAATTCCTCCTTTTCATCCATCCTACTTAAGATTTATTGAAGCAAACGGTGGATGGAGGCTATCTATCCTCCAATTCCATCCATCTTTGCTCTCATAACCCCAACCAAATATAGGATTATTGTGGAATTGCACCATAAGAGGAAAAAAATAAAGACTTCTTTCATGCATATTCTACATAGATCCCTAATTATATATCTCCAAAATCTTGTAAAGAAAAAGAAAATCCCTAAATAGACTTTTAAACTTCTTAAAATGCTCTTGCAATGCATGGTTATTGTTCGCATGCATTTACTGCGGCCAAGATTCCTGGAACCAATACTGGGTTATTACGGTAAGGCTGGTTAACTGGA
Source organism: Cocos nucifera (assembly GCA_006176705.1). Lineage (NCBI taxonomy): Eukaryota > Viridiplantae > Streptophyta > Magnoliopsida > Arecales > Arecaceae > Cocos > Cocos nucifera. Next base: position 647,268 of record QRFJ01004155.1, on the reverse strand, counting down.
ACCATCTGAACTAGCCGATTTGGGACGTATCGAATTGAACCAATTGATTATTGGCATGGTTCACCCTTTCGAATCGAAATGGTATATAAAAACCCTCATGCCCTCTCATTTGAAGCCATCTCTTGTTCGAAACCCTTGTTGGGCATCTTGTCGAAGCCCTCATCCCCATTTGAAGACACTGACAAATCAGCAAGTCTCTCTCTCTCTCTCTCTCTCTCTCAGTCCTCCCCTCTCTCCCCCCTCCTCGCTCTCTCTCCCTCCCTTCCACTCTCTCAGGGTCCCCATCATCAGATCCAAAGCTCCAAGTCTTAGCCCCCCCCTCTCTCTCTCATTCTCTTTCCCCCCTCCCTTTCCCTCCTCTCTTGTTGAAGCTTCTCATTGACAAGGCCTCTCTTCCTCACTTCTCTCTCTCTCTCTCTCTCTCTCTCTCTCTCTCTCTCTCTCCTCCATCTTCTTCCTCTTCACTTTCTCCCTCTCTCTCTTCCTTCTCTCCCTCTCCCTCTGCTTATTTTGGTAAGCCCCTAAATGGCATGGTACAGACTCATATCGTGAATTGGTCTTTGGCTGGTATGTTCCCTGGTACCGATTCAGCAAATCTTGTAAGGTATTATACTATACCATCACAAATGAGGTTGGCACTCTTCGATTAACTAATTGGGGTCTCCGACTTTGGCCATGATGGTCATGGGCGGTTGCAAGTTTTCTAGCAAGGTCTAAGGAGGGAATGATTGTGAAGTGTGGTTTAAGGGAGGGAAGATGGTCAGCACTGGTGTTTGTGTCCTGGTTAGGCCAAATAAGTAGTAGGTGTTGATGATGATGATGATACACAAATGAGGAGAGTAGTGAGGTAGAGGCTGAGATAAAGTGGGTGTGGGGCAATGATGAGGTCGAGGTGGATGATGCGGTTATAGATGAGAGAGGTTGAGGCTTCAATACAAGAGGTGGTGGCTTCGATGCAGGTGGCAGTGTTGAAGTGAAGGTGGGGAAGAAGGGTTTCAAGGGGAAGGAGACAAAGGGCTGGAGCATAGGATGGGGTTGCTTGAGGCCCTAATCCTTTTATAAGGAGGTTGGTTTGGATGGGCAAACTGAGTTGGTTTGGCTCAATTTCATTTGGTGTAAACTGTTCACCCTCCGCCACAGTTCAAGCATGCAAATTGTCCCTGATCCTAGCTGGTTAGGTTTGATATACTTCAAACAGACTGTAACTATAGCATGAAATCATGAACAGTGCTACTAAGTAATTTGCCCATTAAGTAGTCAAGCAAAATCCAAGTTCTTTGTCTCAACCATTGATTCAATGCAACCTACTGAAAACTAAACATAACCACAAATGAAAGAAAAATCCATCAAATTGACAACTAGAATTAAATTGAAGAAAATCTAATGTCTCAATGCCTTTCAATCCATCATCAGATGATCTTGGATCTTTGTTGAAAGATTAACAATGTAAACACCCTCCTCATTTTTGTAGGATCACAAAGTATCTTGTGAGTATCTAGGAGGGATTTGGAGTGTTTTTTTCCTTAAATTTTTTAAAATATAAGGTACGTAACACATATCACGAAGTAAACGAGCAGCAGTATCTAATATGCCTATGATATGGCCATGTTATGTGATTTGAAGTATCCATGCTTCCTAGTCTATGTTTGTTGCCTGAGTCCATTGATTCCATGATAGTTTGAATATTAGCATGATTAATTAGAAGGTTTTTCCATAAAGAAGGACATTATGGCATTTTCATTATGAAATTTGGTATTTTACAGCAAAGGACAGTACATTGCTGAGGCCACAAGGATACTTGTTTGTCTTAGATCATATGATGTTTGACTGCAAACAGGCTTTATGGAATGCAATTCAAGATCAAATGATGATTATTCAGCTCTAACAAGAAATCATTATGATTCTTCTGAAAGTGCATAAATTCATAGGTTTTATATTGGGGCAACTAAGCCCAGCATATCTTGGAACAAATTCAAGATCTGAATGGTTTCCTTCAATCAAAATATCTGAACAGAATAAAGAGTCTCGCAATATATACATATGTTAATCATACAATGACTAAGAGATCTACCAATTCTTTTCCCTGCACCTGCAGCTGTTGCTTTCTAGTTGCTTCTTTCACACCTACTGCTGTTTTCTGCTCCTCCCTGCTGCTGTTATTCCAAAGGCCAGCTAGTTTCCTTTTTCCCACCACCCGCCTGCTATTTGTAGATGTATTCTTTTACCCTTGTTGCCATTATTCTAATGTCCAGGCAGTTTACTTCTTTTTCTTTTTTTCTTTGTTTTTTTCTAATGGACAATTTAATTGATGAAAGGAGGAACTGTTCTAGAAAAATTTCTAATGATTTGTTGAATGAGTAGCATATTCATGAGGATACAATTAGAAAGGAGTCTAGGAATTGCTTAAACTCAGAGAATATCCATTAGCAGAAACTAAGAACTTGGTGCTCAAACTTTTGACTTGTTTGTGCAATTGACAATTTCAAAATAACCAGTAACTCATTTACAAAATTATAGATGGACAAGGGTGTCTTCTTAATCAAACTACAGTTTACAACACAATATTTGGGAGAATTAATGGCTGAGTGGGCATAAGATAAATGCTTCAGATTCTCCTTCAGAAAGCATGTTTATTTATGTAACTAGAGCTAATATGCTGACCATACTAGAAAATATTGTATGAGGAGTGGCATATTATGCTATTCCATTCGAGTTTGGATTGTGTTTCAACTTGTTTCTGTTAAGCATCATTGTAATTGTTATGCCGTGGGACACAAATTTACTTGAGTCTTGAGATGTTACCATCATAGTTCATCAAGATATTGTTGAAATTTAATATCCTCAAGCTAAAGCATATGATTGAACAAGGTGTAGTTGAAAATGCAATGGAGATCATAACTCTTGGATAAAAATCATCTTATAACATTGATATGTGTTTGCAAGTCTTTTAAATTATTTCTTAGATACATTTAAGGTTATTCAAGCTGGAACACTTAGGTTGATAGAAATAGCTATCATAACTATAGATAGAGCACAAGGACACTGCTTAAAGTGCCTGACACTTGAAAGTTGAAATTAGGAGTCTCTTGAATGACATTACCCAAAAAGAAGTGCAAGTTGGTGCTTTTGCTTACATTTGCAGGACACTTCAGTGTGCAATGCCCATCCATGTTGTGCCATGTCCTGCCATGACCTAGTGCCTGAAACTGCTGAGACATCCAGAAACCTTAAAATTGTAGTGTCTGGGTGACATAAACTGCGGTATATTTTTACTGCCTTAATTCTGAATAATTCCTGTTCTTTCTTAGCAATTTAGGACAATTTTATCATGCGATTTTACATAAAAGTTCTTTTCCATGTAGTCTTAGCTGCAAGGCATTATTCAAGGTCTTGTCATTGGAGCAGTATGGCCTTCTATTATAGAGAAGAATGTTGTTGGGAACATTTTTAAGTTTAATATCATGGTTAGGCAATCATGTTTTAAACATGCCGAAGTTAAGACTTATGATGGTTGTTTTTCTAATGCATAAAATCCTTAACATTCACTTTCATGAATATGAACATGAGAATTTGGCTTTATAGTTTGCAGAATTTAGGGTTATTGAGTCGGTAAGAATATCAATTTTGAATCATGTATAACAACTTTTAGTTTGAACTTTGAAGGCTTTAGAAAAGCTGGGAGCAACCATAAAAAATTTGGTAGAATCTATTTGCCAACTAGTTGATGTTTTAAATGCTTTAAAAGATTTTGATGGGAGTTAATGATGGAGTACCATAAAAGCTAACCTAAGTTGCTTGACAAACACATTATTTTCATTTAATTTTGATATCTATGATTAACTTACACCAAATCATATGATTAATTATTCTTGGTAATAATGAGAATGGTAGCTAGGTGTCTTTCTTGCATTTATGTTTCTTCTTATCTAAGAATTTAAATTTACTAGAATATTCATCTTACCTCACTTTTTGAGTCTTTGTTCCTTAGATACATCTGATTCACTCAAGGTCTGTTGAACCATCTTAAACCACCCGATTTGGAGCGTAATGTATTGAACTGGCAGGAACCAGTGCGATTCCATATATATCAGTTCTGAAGAGGTGTAGAACTAGTCTAGATCAGTTCAAACTGAGCGGAACCAAACTGAGTGGAACTGCCTAGTTCTGGTTGGTTCTGATTGTTCGGGGCTGAACCAATCCCCTAACATATAACTTCTGACCTTTCTTGAACCCTCATTCGATTCTCTCTTACTCCCTCTCCTCTCCTCTCTTGATGAGCTCATAGAGGCTTTTGCCCTTCATCGCTGGAGGCTTTGCCTACTGACCACCCCTAGGTCAAGCAAAGCTTTTGCACCTGTCATAGTCTTCGTCCACTGGGGCCATTTATAGGATGTGCAGCCTTTTCTTCCCCTATGTCCACCACCACCATCTTTTTCGCTACTTTGCTAGTCATTGGTAAAATCCGAGCCAAACCCTAGATTGGCAAACTTGGTACTTGACTAGTACCCTGTTGTAAACTGTGTTACTGACACTGTACTGTATCAACCCAGTACCTGACCGGTATGAGCCATGGTATTGGTTTTCCAAACCTTCGATTCATTTGTTATTTACATCTGTCTTTTCTTGCTCGTGCTATGGGTTTGTTTATTCATTGTGATCTCCCTATTTCTTTGTTCTAATTTCTCCATTGGAAGCTGACTAGCATGCAGGGGAGGCAAAATTTGACCTGCATTCGCCAATGCACATGAATTCACCTAGAATACTTGAGTTCAGGTGGATTTTCTTTAAAGTTGAGTTGGTTCTGGGCCTAACCGAAGTCAACTTGGTTAAACATTGGTGGGCTTGGGTCTAGCCATTGAACACAATGGGTTTCCTGAAATGATGGGTATTATTTGGCTCCTAGATCCAACATGGGCTTTAGTTCCCTAATTTTTCTGTATGGTTTAGTTTACTTAAAGATGGATACGGTGGTCCATGAGATTTGGGGATGTAGGAGTTGCATTTTAGCTATTTTTCTGCTTAATTAGTTTATGATTGTCATTTATTCTAAATTTCAAGGTTTATAATTACTATGATAATATATTTGAAGATAATTTTGATTTTGCTGTATGTGATCTTTGCATAGTATTTTGCTTTATCGTCTAGTTATATGTATGATTGATGAACAAACACTCAATAGGTTTGTGGGTGGGTTTGGGTTTATGTAAAAATAAGATATGTATTTATATTTTCCAACCCAACTATGAGTGGGTTGGATATGGTTTGATAGGTTTTTTTGGACCCAAAGCAGGGTTGACCCCCAACCCCATGCCAACCCATTGCTACCCTTGCTAGATGGCTTGCATATAATTGGTGAAATAGATAAAGAAAAAAATACTTTTGGTTGGAAATTCTTATTCTATTTTATTTTTAGTTTGCTAGTCTTTGGAGGAATGACTAATCAAATATCTCTGGTTGCTTGCAGTTCTTCCCATTGCTGCTAAAGTTAATTGCTTGGAATGGAGAGCGGTATATTCTCCCTTTACTCGATATTGTTGGTGTGACATTTGATCTTTTCCATTTGTCTTCTACCATACCTTTTTGTCCAACAAAGAACATTTCATGGATTTATGTTTTTGTGTGACCTGGACGGCTTTCCATTTATATTCTAGAATTACTTGGTCATGCCCATTGTGAGTTGCACTGATAAAGTCCCTAGCCAATGTTGATACTTGTTTTGCATTGCATTTCCAGATTAGAGAAATCTTTTTTGTTGATTCTTCCAGCGATGATGTCTGCCGGGTCATTTCTTCCCCTTTTTCCATCACTCTTGGATCTGCCAAGTAAGTTCGTTTTTTCACTCTGAATATAAATGCTTTTCAGTCATTGTTTTGTAATATGAATTGACATCAACTAGGTTTTGGAAGGTATTGTATAAGTATACTGCAACAAGTGTAGAAGTTGGAGCATGTTATAATGGTTTACTTGACATGTGCACTTTGTTTGTGCTTTTGTATCCTATCCTAGTATTACAATGCCTTTTTTTTTTCTGTAGTATTATCGATAATCTATACTATTTTTATATCATAGTTTGACACCTTTATCCAGTTGGCTTTTTACCTTACATGAGCCCTTTATTCCTTTGATGTTTGTAATAACATTTATGTTAATTCTTCTTAAAAGACCAAGAAGATTTTAGTCATATTTTGATAAAATTGCAGAAACAATGCTGGTAATATGACTTTACAATAGCCTCAACATAAGTATCTCATGTTTTATTGACATCTTGACCACTGAGAAATTGGTCATGATTTATGAATCTTAAAGGAATTGACAATAGAAAAGATATTTGATTAGAAATGGCAGAACATACAACAATAGTAAGTATCAATTTTTTGCTCGGAAGTAATAGTTATATCTAATTATCTATTATTTGTTTGGTCAAGGCTTGAACAAGGATTTAAGACTCAAGTGTAGCACCAGACTACCTGTATTGTATTGGCTAGCGGCCACCATAAGAGACCTTATTACACCTTGATTTGTAGCAAACTGGGCCCAAATTGCACTGCATCAGGCATACTTCCTTGTATCAAAGCATACCTTGGTACATCTTTTATTCCTTTTCACTTTTTGGCTCATTTGTAGCAAGGCATACAAAGCTGCATGGCACATTTATCATGTAATAAATTGGTTCATGAATTGTATAGGTCAATGCTGTCACACTAAATACTTCTTGAAGTATTGATGGGTACCATATCATATTGTATGATACCATTTTTTTCAAGGTGTCATCAACATATTACACATGCTTTGTATATAGGGTTTTAACTTGTACCAGTTGGTGCCACTTTGTAATATATTTTTTCAAGTCTTTCAACCAAGGTACTATGATATAATGATCTTGTAGAGCTTATATAACAGCTCAACCATAGATATGTCTATTGGAATAGAATTCTAGTTATGATCATTTTCATATTTATGATTTTAATCCCGACTGTCATTTAAGGGGTGAAGTTAAAACATTGGCATCCATTTTAGCTACATTTTTCTAATTTCAGACACCTGGGGTGTGACCTTTTTATCCCAAACACTATGTAATTATGCCAATGTACCATGTGATGACTTCCTATTCGTAAAATATCCCCCTATTTTCAAAAAATTGCCCTCTCAGGATGTCCTTATAAAGAAAATTGTTTTCTCCCCACCTTTTCTGATTTGTCTACCCTTTTTTAAGTTCTAAATGAACTTTAACTCTTGAAGCCATTGATGGAAGGTAAGGGTCTTTTCCAGGCTACAAAGCTTTAACATGTTCCTAACAACTAAGATAATCATGGCTTTGTAGTGTTGAGTTACCTAGATCTTTAAGTTTCATTACTTTATGAGGATTCTTCAGACATAAGCAAGGTTAGTTGACTCTGAATCAGACCCCATGCTAGCCGGTCAACCGGTGGTATGGGTTGGGATGCTCCCATACTGGGCCGTACTGGGCTCGAACCGATATGGAAATGAAAGCAGTAGAGAGGGAGAATTGGAGAGGAAAAGAGAGGGAGGGGAAGAGGGAGGGGAAGGGAGGCTGATGGTAGCCACTGGAGGGCCATGGAGGCACTCGAATGATCGAACCATGGAGGAAGAGAGAGAGAGAGAGGGTGGGGGGGGGAGGAGGGGGAGGCTGATGGTGGCTGTTGTGGCCCCCGAAGGGTTGGAACCCACCCTATGGCTTCCATTGGTTCAAAACAAGGACGATTCGATGGCCCCCCTCCCATATTCGATGGCCCCCCTCCCATCTCTCTCTCTCTCTCTCTCTCTCTCTCTATCTATCTATCTATCTATCTATCTATCTCTTTTCACCTATTTGGACTCGGGTAGAGATCCGACGGCCTCAATGGCCCTCCGGTGGGCTCAACAGGCCACCGGTGGCCATTGCCAGCGTTTTTTTCTCCACCGGTGGCCACTGCCAGCATTTTTTTCTCCTTCCCTCCTCTCTTTCTCTATCTTCCTTTCTTTTCTTATCCCTCTGTTTTCGCCTGCATTCTGAATTGAACACCTGAACTACACTGGTAGGCTTCGGCAGGCCCGGAACCGCTTGGTTCGGGATGGTTTGGCAAATGCTGGACATGATCTCGATGGTCAAAATCTACTACGAAGGTTTTAAGTGGGGCTTCAAGATATGTAGGATCTAACAGTCATTATGGATTCTTAGGATTAAGCAACCAGGTATTTGAAACAGGTTGTTTAGGATACAATGAGGGGAGTGCTTCTTCTTTGTCCAACTGATTTGCCAATAGTAGGATTGATACACATAAAATGAGGGTTGGAAAAATCAGTGTCCTCAAGAGTAAGTATTGATATGGGACTCCCCAATATGACCTGCATAAGTGATCCACCAAAACCCCTTATGTGACCCACCTCTCAATGCTTGACTATTGAATTTTAAATTTTAATGTAGTTAAATTCCGTGCTCTATATTGACAAGAGAAGGCCGCTCACAAATCCTTTATTGATCTTGCAGAAGAATGTTAGAAACTTAAAAAGCATCTGTAATATCGCTTAAAAATAGATAGGATGGCAGACTTCTAGATAGGGTGCTTCTTTTAGTTAAAAGGAATACTTGTAAACAGAGTACAAGAATCACATAGCAAGAGTAGAGAGGGGGGTCATGGCCTGGCTGACTATCATATGGGTGAGATTACAAGCGAAAAAATGGAGAGCATAAGCATAAGCTACGGTAAATGTAGGTTGGAGGCACTACTTTTGTTGAATGATATTATAAATATTTCTTTGTTTACTTGTACTTAAGCTGCAAATATTAACAAATTTATCTTTTAAATGTATTTTGAGTTGCAAGTTATGTGATGTTATGTGGTATTTGTGCATGTTAATGATGCAGCACACATGTAAGACCTTGACTAGGGCATTTAGCTCAGTCCTCCCATCTTATTTCTTCCAAAAGTATATATATTTAGACAAGGAAATGAGATAAAAAGCCAAAACCAAAATTTGGAGGCCAAAGAAGGCTGCAACAACGGTTTATGGCCCGAGTCTACGCATTATCATTGATATCCTTTGTCAGCATGATCCTTGATATGGAGGTGCTTTACCTATCCTTGGTTCATATGGCACCAATTCTTGGTATTACATATTGTAAAAGCTAACAAGTTACAACTTTTTAATCATGTCATAAATGTGACAGAAGCTTTTTACTGTTTGAAATTTGGAATGTGGTTTTAAAGATTTTCTTTTTTTAACATGTTCAAAAATTAAAAGTCCTTTATTCATACCTGTCTTTAATCAATCACTTTATTAGACACAAACATTTGTGCATGAAATTAGGTTTGCTTTTAGCATTGCATTTTTTTAAAAGTTATTCTCAAGAATCACTTTTATTTAAGTTCTTGAACTAAAAGCACTTTTTTGAGTTTGGTGTTTGGTAATCAATATTATAGAACTAACTTTTATAGATGGTCTTACTACATTTGAAAGACGAAGCAAGATCATAAGAGCAGAAGCTAGAACAAGTTTCTTTTACTTATCCTAAAAGCCACGTTTTGACTCATGCTTGTTCAAGCACTTATTAAATGGTGGTACCAAAGACTAACATTTTCAGAAATATTTTTTTATTTCTTTTCCTTTAAAGCCTTAGAAGGACTTCAGCAAAGCAACATCAAACATACCCTTAACTGCTCTACTGAAAGGGTAGTTATTCTGCAAGGCCACAGGGTCAAGTGTCTTGGGAAAGGGCAAATTGGTTCTGCATGTCCATATAATTTTGAAGGAAGCTAGAATGTGGTCCAAGATAATAAATCTCCCTACATGATCAGTCAGTGTGCCTTCAGCTAGCATTCAGAAGTTAATCAAGTTTGGCTAAATTTTTGGTTCACCTTTTGGGTAGGAAAACTTTGATCCAATTATTAATCTAGGGCCATTGTATTACTTTGGTTTCCCGGTTTTGTTTTAGAAAATCGAAAAAGAAATTTTAACAAGACTGAACAACATGTATGGTGAAATACCTTTGTTTTTTTAAATTGTTTGTAAAATCTTTAGAGCTTTTAGCAGCAAAGATTTATTGCTTTTACAAAAGACTGAAAATAAAATCAAGGACTAGCAGAAGCTTTGTGCAAATTCAGTCTTCAACATCAATCTCCATTTGGTTTTCACTAATTTGTCGAGAAAGCAGAATAATAACAATGATGTCAAACAGGCCCTTTGTTTTTCATATTTTAAGTTAAATATAAATTTCTTTAATATATTCCCCATCAACTATATTTTTGTAATATGCTTGCACTTTCTGATACATTTTTCCCTTCCTCAAAACAGTACTTGTAGTGGCATTAGAAAAGGTAGAAAGAAGCTCAGGAACTCTTGTTGGCAGTAGCATAGCTTCTATCCAGAAGAGTACAGCTCCTGAGGTTATATTTGAAATTCTTGAAGTTGATGTGATGAAAGATTATGTGTGTCAGGATTATTTGATATATTTACAATTTTATTTCAGATGCTACTTGCACTGATGGATGAAGCTTATACTGGATCAGCCATAGAGGATCGGGGAGCTGATTCTGGTTCTGATGATAATGATACTATAGATGTTGCTGACCCGGTTTTTCTTGACCTTCTAAAGGATGAGAATGATGGGCTTGCTGTAAGTCTATTCATGTGCACTGAATGACTAAATAGTAGTTTATGTGCAAGGACTCAGTATTTTGTATGCTGTGCTTTGTTGTGATCTTGTTATCAGATAACGTAACTATCCAACTCTCTAATATGTGTTTAACATGAATTGGTATCCTTGGAGCTGGTTGGGAATGTCCATGTAACATAACCATTAGGGCCTTGGATAAATTTGACATTGGATAATACCAACAAATTTCAGAAAACATAAGAAAGCATTGAGCATATGTTGTTGCTAGACCAAAAAAAACATGAAAAAAGTAAGAAAACATTGGTTTTTGGTTAATTCTGGCTGAAATTGGCGAATGTGTGTGAAATTGCTGAAACTGTCTAGAACTGCCCTAAACTAAAAATTTTGATCAGTTTCAGACCAGTCTGGGCTGAAAGGAATCTGTTTCGGCTGAAACTTTAGGCTTTTTGGTTTTTGGTCTAGTTTGTAGAATTGCTGAAACATGTTTTGTGTTCCTGTTGAGGTTGTTGATTCTAGTGGTCCAATGAAGCTAACTATTTTCATCTGATTGGTTGATCACAGCTTCTGATTGCTAATGCATTATACTTCTTATATTCTGTTCTCACTCATACTGATATAGATATAAAGATTCTAATTTTCCAACACTACAAAGGCAAGCTTAAATTTAAAGACATGGTATGTAAACTAGTATTATATTTTATTCCATGTCAGCATGTGGTAGGTGTCATATTTCCTTTGGCATGATAACCCTCAAAATATGACACATGGAATCCCTTTTTCCTGAGTCATCGAGAGGGATTAGCTTTGCTGGGAGGTGCAATTTTTGCACTGGATAATGATAAAGTGCTCGATAAATTTTGGGATGCTATGATGGTTGATGTGCTTGTCGCAGCTGGAAATTCTTTGATAAGTAATGGTATATTGGAATCTTAGAGAGACAGGGCAAAAGAATTTCTATCATGTTGGTTATTGGAAAGCTTGTACAAGTACTTGATGGCAGGTTAGTTGCAATTTAGTAAGCGGGTGAAAGAGGCGAAATGTAGTGAAAATGGTCATGCTGATGCTGGGTAGGACCTAGTATAAGGCCTATGATCGGTAGGTTGGGAGTTTGTGAAGTGTCAACAATACTGGAAACCTGCAATATAAATAGATTATTGTGAAATCACAAAACTCAAAAGCAGTCAAAATGTCAAATGATTGGTAGCTGCAAGTCCTAAAGATTACCAAGTTTTAATGGTTACACATTTTAAAGACCACACTTTACAAATGGACAACTACAGATTCTTTAGGTATTTCCTGGTGAAACATATATTTATATTGAAAGAAGTAACAGAAATAAAGACAATTTCCTAGCATGTAAAAATTTCTTTATAAATTCTATAGCACAGGTACCTTTTTTTTTTTTAAAAAAAAAAAAAGAGAAGGGAAGGGGAGGACAAGCGACCCAATATTATTAATAGATGAGGAATGTACAAAAAGAGGGAAAATCCTGATCCTGGTGAATCATTGAGATACCAATTTTTTGTTTATTTGGGCTTCATGGTTTGGGAAGTCTTAAGATATTTTTGCCAATCTCTCCTTGAATTCTTTCTTAGTTTGCTAACAAAAGTGCAGGTGACATTTGTAGAATTTTCATCTTTGTGGAATTTGAAAGACAATGAGATTCTGGTGATTGTTTATCAAGGTTTTAAATCTCATGCCTGGTGAATTATTGGGATACTAATTTTGTATTTTATTTTTTTGTTCTTTGTTGTTTATTATAATTTATAAAAGTTTTCATGGTGACATAAATGGTTAAAAAAGGCTGGGGTGGAAAAGACTAGGTTTGTGAGACAATTCTAGCATAGAGGATGCTGAATTTGAGTACTTCTGCTCCTTTTCTCTTCTCTCATCTCTCTTGCCACCCCAATATGCTCATGTGTCTACTCATGGTTTGTCGATTTGGAGCAAGTTGGCTTGTTGCATGTAAGAGTACAAAAGTACTATGTATCATGGTATGGTCGGTTTTAAAAACATGTGGATGTAAGTAACTAGTGAGAAATTTAATCTAATTCAATTACAATAAATTAAGTTGTAATTTATTACTAAATCCCATTTGTTTATTAGTTCATGTTAACAACAATCTGACTCCTATACCAATATTAGTTAACATGCATTAGGCCATGATTTTTTTTTTCTGGTCAAAAAAAAACTTTAGGATACTATTTTTAATATGAAGTATCATTATAAGTTGTATTTTATGGTCAACACATGTATTCCATTTGGAATTGATAATTCAATACTTTAAGCTCTAACAAAATGATATATTTTCCCTTGAAAAGGTTGGTGGATCATTATTGAGCATCATATATTTCCTCGGGAATCAGAATTTTCTTAGTTTGGATACTTTGGTCCTGCTATACATTATAGCAGCTAGATACATAGATTTGAGGGATCAGGCCCAAAAGGATGCAAAATCGATTTGACTGCACTAGATTTTGCAAGGTTCTGACACTGCCAAGTTAGAACGGCTATAACTTTTTCATCCAATAGCAGAATTCTTATTATGAACCTAATTCGAAAAGCTCATTTTGAGCCCTATGAGCCTAAGCCTTCTTCATCACTGTTCATTTCAAAGTCTAGTTCAATCATTTGACAGGTCAATGGGCATGCGCAAGATGTTAGACGAGTTGGGATTTTTATTTTTCTCCTATTTTGATTAGGATTCTTAGTTTGAGTCATTGTTTAAGTCTGTTAGAGTTTTTTAGCTATAAATAAGGCACTTTAGGCTAACGTTGCAATCAAATTTTTGAGTTATTGAATTAAAAATTTTTAGAAGAGAGTCTTTTCCTTTCTTTGTCATTGTACCCTAGTTTCGTGTCTTTTTCTCCCTTCCCAATGAAATGCTACACTATAGGCTGCATCAGTTGATATCAAAGCCTTACGATTTTTTGACAATGATTCTTTCCTACAATCCAAATGGTTGGTGGTGGTCATAAAAAAAAAATCAATCTACGAATCAGGCGGCAGCCCATGATGAAATCACGCAGTGAGAACGTGATCTGATATTGGAGTGTGAAGATTTGAGGAGATAGGTGATAGATGTGACGGTGCGTCTTGACCAGTTGGAATGTTGGGATGCGAGATCTGAGGCTGAACCAAAAGATCACATATTCGAGGAAGATGCTTTGGATTTCAAGAACCCCTTTGATCGGGGTATTCCCATCTACTAGTGTGAAGGTTGTCGCGATTCGTTCGAGCAATCAACCTGTTGGTTTGACTCCATCAGAGTAGATCTAGCTGAATATTCGGATAGTCTACAAATGATGGTGTTCTTTGATTGGCTAGATCAGATCAAGCGCATCTTCAAATACAAAGAGGTATCTAACGACAAGAATGTGAAGTTTGTCGTTTTAAAATTAATGGGACATGCTTTCACTTGGTGGCAGTAATTGAAGAAAATTTGGGAGCGCAGAGGCAAGCTAAAAATCCAGGATCGGGAGAAGATGAAGAAAGCATTGCGGGAGCAGTTTTTGCTCTTTTACTATACGCATCATTGTACCGGCACCTGCAATATCTTTGGCGAGGTCCGAGGTCCATGGATGAACTAACGGAAGAATTCTACTAGCTAGTTGTGCAGAACGACTTGGCGAAGAGTGAGGAGCAGATGGTTGCAAGATATTTTGGTGGTCTATGACAGCAGATATAGGACATCTTGAGGCTCCACATCCTATGGACGGTCAAGGAGGCATACCACCGAGCTGTAGTCGTTGAGGACCAGTTGTAGGGAAGACTTATTGCCAGATCAGATCCATCCTAGAGAAGCAACCAAGTGCTGGTGATTTAGAGGGACATGCGGCACGATATGGCTCATACCCAACTTGTTCGTGGTCCTGTTGATAAGAAACCCTTGAAGCCAACTCCGAGGGAAATTTCCATGCTGCGGTATTACAACTATGGCAAGATCGGGCATATGCGGAACGAGTACAGAAAATCTACCAGGCGATCCGAGAAAAGTTGCTGATAGAGGAGGGAGACGAATAATCTGAGGAACAACAAGAGCCGATTTATGATGAAGGGGGTGAAGAAGAGGGCGATTCCTTGCTTTTTTGGGATAGTGGAGAGGCTCTAGTTGTTCAAGAAAGCCTGCTGGTTCCAAAAGAATAGGAAAAAGAATACTGAAGTGGACCCATATTTTTCTTACCTACTATACCATTGCAAAAAAGATCTGCAAATTGATCAGCGATGGCGTAGTTGCGACAATATCATCTCCTAGGAGGCTGTCATGAAGCTGAATCTATTAACAGAAAAGCATCCTCGGCCTTACAAGCTATCGTGGTTCCGAAAAGAAAGTGAAGTAGTTGTCGATAGTCGCTGCCTTGTATCTATCGAGCAGAAGTATTTTGACAATGTATGGTGCGACGTCGTTGCCATTGATGCATGTTATCTACTTCCGGGGAGTCCGTGGTAGTATGATCGTAGTGTTATTCATAATGGCCGTCTGAACTCTTACACGTTCTGGAAGGATAATCAGAAGATCACTTTGGTGTTGATGAATGAAGAAGACCTACCCAAGCCAAAACTGGAGATTAGCATCAATCTTCTGATGAAGCATGCTTGTCTGAAGGAGGTAATGGAGGCCGGCTATCTGTTAGCAGTGGTGGTAAAAGGTTGAGTTGGCTGAGCAAGATATCCCACCCTTAGTACGTTCCATCCTTTAGGACTTTGCTTACATTTTTCCTGAAGACTTGCCTACACAATTGCCGTCTAAAAGAGATATTCAACACCACATCAATCTTGCACCCAGGACGAGTCTACCGAACAAATCGGTATACCATATGAGTGTGGCTGAACATCAGGAGTTGCTGCGGCAAGTCCAGAAGTTATTGGACAAGGGGTACATCTGGCTGAGCATGAGTCCGTGTGCGGTGTCTACTTTGCTGGTTCTAAAGAAGGATGGTTCATGGTGTATAGGCATAGACAATCGAGCCATCAATTGGATCACCATTAAATACCGGTTTTCAATTCCAAGATTGGACGACATGCTTGATCAGCTTGTTGGAGCCAAGGTATTTACTAAGATCGACCTGAAGAGTGGCTGCCATCACTTGGGCACCTGGCTTAGGGATAAGTGGAAGATAGCCTTCAAGATGAGGAAGGGCCTGTATGAATGGTTGGTGATGTCGTTCAGGCTTTCCAATGCATCGAGCACTTTCATGAGGCTGATGAATCATATGCTGTATCTGTATATCGATAAATTTGTTGTGGTTTACTTTAATGATATCTTTATTTACAGCCTTACTATGGAAGATCACTTGCGGCATCTTATGGAAGTTCTTGGTACTTTGAGGAAGGAGAAATTATTTCGCAACTCCAAGAAGTGCAGCTTAATAATGGATAGCCTAACCTTTCTGGGCTATATCATCTTTTTCAAGGGGCTGCAAATTGATCCATCTAAGGTACTGGCTATCCAGAACTGGCCGATACTACGCAATATCACCGAAGTACGCAGTTTCCATGGCCTGGCGTCCTTCTACCATAGATTCATCTGTGGATTCTCTTCAATTATGACTTTGATGACCGATTGCATGAAAGGGAGACGATTTAATGGACACCTGATGTGCAAGCTGCCTTCAAAGAAATCAAAGGAAAGATTGCTTTTGTTGATGTTCTTGTCCTTCTAGATTTCTCTAAAGTCTTCGAGGTGGAGTGTGATGCATCCTCCACTAGGGTCGGTGGAGTTCTCAGTCAAGAGGGGCGGCCCATTTGCTTCTACGGTGAAAATTTATTAGGATCCAAGTTGAATTATTCAACCTATGATTTGGAGTTCTATGCGATGATTGGCGTGCTTTGGCAATGGCGTCATTACCTAGTCCAGAGGGAGTTCATCCTATACCCCGACCATGAAGCCCTGAAATACATCAGCTGAGCTGCAGACATGTCCAGTGGGTAAATTACTTACAGAAGTTTCACTTTGTTTTGAAGTACAAGTCCGGTGTTCATAATCGAGTGGCGGATGCGTTGAGCAGGACAGCCAAGCTACTAGATGTTCTTCGGATGGAGGTGATCGGATTTGATACCTTGAAGGATCTCTACATTAGAGATCCAAACTTTGGCCGAATTCTACAGGAGGTACATTCTTATGACCAAGCTGACTACCAGTTGCATGATGGTTTTTTGTTTCGAGGTGTGCAATTATGTATTCTCGATTGCTCTTTGCGGGAAAAATCGTATAGGAACTTCATAATGAAGGCCACTTTAGTAGAGTTAAGACTTTCATGCTAATCCATAGCAAATACTACTGGCTAAAGATGAAGTGTGACATGACCAGACACATGGAGCATTGCTGGATTTGCCAAGTGTCGAAAGGTATGGCGACAAATGCTGGACTATGCACCCCATTACTAATTCCTAATCATCCATGGGAGGAGGTCAATATGGATTTCGTATTGGGACTACCGCCGACTCAGAGGCGGTGTGATTCAGTGCTGGTGGTTATAGATCGGTTTTCAAAGATGGCTCACTTCATCGTTTGTTGTAAAATCATGGATGTCTCAAATGTTGCTCAGCTATTTTTCAAGAAAATTATGCGTCTCCATGGAGTACCCAAGTCTATTACATCATATTGAGATACAAAGTTCATGAGCCACTTCTGGATGAGTTTGTGGAAAAGATTGGGTACAACTTTATAGTTTAGTACAGCATATCATCCTCAAACAGATAGTCAGACCGAGTTCATCAATAGGAGCCTAAGAAATTTATTGAGGAGTCTTGCTGATGAACGTCCAAAGTAATGGGACTTGGTCTTGGCGCAGGCTGAGTTTGCCTTCATCCATTCGGTGAATCGGACCACAGGCTACATCCTATTTCAGATCGTCTATGGATCAAACCCGAGCAGTATCTTAGACTTGACTCCCATCACTTTCAATGGGCCATCTAGTGCTAAAGCTAAAATTGGGCTGAAGAAATTTAAGCTATCCATAAGTCCATCAAAGAATGGATCAAAGTCAGTAATGCCAAATATAAAGAGGCCATGGACAAGCACCGAAAGAAGCTAACTTTTGAGGTAGCTAACTATGTGTAAGTTGTTTTGACCAAGGATTGGTATCCAGTAGGAGAATATAACAAGTTGACTTAATGCAAGATCGGTTCTCTCGAGATAATCAAGAAAATTAATAACAATGCCTATTAGTTGAAGCTGTCCAGTTGTCTCCGCATCTCGGATGTATTTAACATGAAGCATCTGTTCCTTGCACAGGAGATTCTTCAGGAGATGATATGACTTCAAACTCAAGGATGAATTTTTCCTAGCCTGGGGAGGTGATGCAGGCATCATAGCGGCCAGATACATGGATTTGAAGGATCGGGTCCGAAAGGGTGCGAAATTGACTTAACTGCATCAGATCTTGCAGGGTTTTGACACTGCCGAACTAGAACAGTCATGATTTTCTCATCCAATGTTAGAATCCTTATTATGACCCCAATTTGGAAACCTTTTTTCAAGCCCTACGAGCCTGACTGCTTCGTCATCATGACTCATTTTGGAGCCTAATTCAATCATTTGACAGATCAACAACTGCGCGTAAGATCCTGGACGAGTTGGGACTTTTAATTTTCTCTTATTTTGATTAGGGTTCTTATTTTGAGTCTTTGTTTAATTCTATTAGAGTTTTTTAGCTATAAATAAGGCTCTTTAGGCCAACGCTGTAATTAGATTTTCGAGTTATGGAATTAAAAATATTCAAAAGAGAGTTCTCTTCCTTTCTTTGCCGTTTTAACCTAGTTTCATGCATCTTCTTCTCCCTTCGCAACATAACACTGTGCTATAGGCTGCGTCACTATCCAACCATTGAAAATATGACTAGATCAAGAGTGATATGGATTTCTTATGTCAGGGACATGAAACCAACAAATGTGAGCTACATCCTCCTTTCAAATTTTCAATGTGATTCTTGCATGAGTTAATTAATTGGCAATATGTTGTCACACCCATGAGCTGATGCAGAATCACCAATTGGATCTTTGACTCATCATTACCATCTTATTTTCACAAACTCACCATGCATTAATGACAATTCCATAAAAGGTTCGCCTAAAGTCATCCATAGCTCAAACAGTTTTAGTCAACAAACTGAAAATCTATTCTCTGTCAGCTGATGCAGAATTACCATGAGGTGATGTGAAATAAATATTTGGATGCTTGAATCATTCTTACCATCTTATTATCACCAACTCAACATTCATTAATGGCAGTTCCATGAGCAGCTCACCCGAACATCACAGTTCGCTATCTCGGTATAGGATCCCATATCGGTCCCATCGTGTTACAGTATCAGCATGTGGTATGGTATGAGACGATGAGGTGCAGCGAGTGTCAGTACGATATGAGACTATATAATGGTTTAGTAGTGGTATGATATGGTACACCTAGTACGGTATGGCACCAAACAATACAGCAAATCTTGCCCAAACTTATCCACAGCTATAACAATTTTAGGTGTAGCAAACTGAAAAGCCTGACCTCAAAAGCTTAAGCTGATGGGGAATGAGTCAATAATGTGCATCTCTTAATTGTAAATGCTGCACATGTACATCATGTTAGATATCAGATGCTGATGCTGGTAGAAAGGAATTCATAACACGTGAACGCTCATCTCATGAATTTTCTAGCACGCAACAGATGAAAGATGATGATGCTGTATTAGGGTGCCAAATCTAATGCTGTATCTCATAAAGTGCTTGTTATGTGAATGATTTGATTTGTCCTATATGGGGAACTAGAAAAAAGGCGAAAGATAGGAAACCTGGACACAACATTGCCCCATTTTTATGTTTGCATGTCTGGAAAAAGAAGTGTGACCAGTTCCATTGTAATAGCTAGACTTTTTATATGATTTGTTGATTTTAGTTTAGCTTGATGGTAACTATTAGGCATTCAAAATATGTAGATTTTTATATTGCATACCTGGGCACTCAACCTTTCATGTAGTTGATGCATATTTTGGAATCCTTCATGTTGAAGATTTGGCTAATAAGAAACATGGATAAATCAAAGGTCTTTTCTGGACGGTACCATCAATGAAAGCTTTGAAAGAAACATTTTTAGTTTGCATGTTATAGTGCCCACATTAGTCTCTTCCATATAGATATTACCACTGCATGCCATATGGTCTTGTTTACATGTATGAGTCATGAATAAGTAAAACAGAAAGCAAAATCAATGGCAAATAGGCTCTTAGTTATCATTGAAATCCAATGTTTGTTGTTATCCTCTTACCAAATGCAAGATTATTAGGATAAGATATTTTTGTTTGAGATCTCGTTGTCAAAGGCCATGTGAATATCTTAAGTTTTCAGAGCTGCATTCCAGCAGTTCAGTGGCCTGGCATTGGCATGATTCATGAACTGCTGTGCTGTGCCTGTGCCTGGCATGCGCTACATCAATATGCAGCCATGCCATATGCCAGTAAGGTATCTATGTTGGTTGAGATAGATGGAATAATCCTCGAATATGTGTTCTTTTTCATCAGCTAAATAGCTAGGTCTTAATGTAGGACCAACATTAAGTTTGAGAGGGGTAACTGGCATTGGTTTCATGCTAAAATCTTGAATTGTGAGTATCATAACTTTTCTCCAAGTAGGTTCCCTAATTGCTGCCTGCCCCTCAACCTCCCATCCCCAAACATGTACATAACATAAAAGGAGTCATTTTCAAATTTACCCTTGAAGGATGAAATCTTGACCATTGATCTGATTTTTCCTTCATTTGAAGAAGTCATCTCTTCCATCCACCTTAAAGTTAATGAAGGAAAATTCAATTTGTAACCTTGCCTTGAAGGATAGAGCGCTAATTGCTGATCTTTATTTCCTTTTTTTTTTTTTTTGGCTGCATTTCAGTTACGCCATTGGACTTCTCCATCAATGGTTTCATTATTGCAAGCTGCTACCAACGCCTCTCAGTCTTATAGACTGAGGCAAGCACTTCATATGACACCTCGGTTCCTTGCTCTATATTTTACAACAGCATTGAGGGATGTCAATGACTGTAGGTTCCATGTCCTATTTTATCCTTATGTTGTTTCATCTTAAATTGTACTCATGTTACAATGATCTTTCTATATGAATATTGCAGCAATGTTATGTGCATTACTTCCACTTCTTATGTCGAGATATGATACAATGTTCCCGGACAAGGTTTTCTCCTTTGAGGTAGTGAATGACGAGCATGAATTGCAAAATTCTTTGTTGTTTTTACTTGATATTCTGATCATTAATTAAGGTTTATTCTTTCATGCATGCTTGTGGACATATATATATATATAGCTTGATAGACAGACAGATAGCTAGATAGATGGATGGATGGATGGATGGATATATTTATATATATAGAGATGGAATTTATGGAGTTCAAAAGTTGTTTGGCTGATGAGGTGAAGTAATAGTTAATTGATTTTCAGTCTTAGAAAAAGCAGCTGATTTTAAATTATGAAATAGTTAAACAGCATTCAGAATTTAATTAGATGTATATTCTATGTTCTTGTTATATTTTTATAGCACCTTGATAGTTGATACTAGACCAAAGTCACCAAACATATGTCTGGTTGCCACATCATTATGGTCTGAAAATATTTCTTGCTTAGATTCATTTATAGATTTGGTTATTCCTTGAAATTCCCTTTGTATTCCTGTAATATGGTTAGGTGTCAATTACTGGATAGCAAACCTGTGATCAAAGGTCCACAATACCTGTACCCAGAACTGTATGGTACATTACTGGTTTGATGTGGTATGTTGGTACTGTATGCGATGGTACGCACCTCTACGAAGATGGACTTCTACCATTCTTTTTTTTAAAAAGAAAAAAAAATAACTCCCTGCCCTGAAATGGGGTGGTATAGGTAGGTACTGGCAGTACGGCATGGTTCTGCTCAGTTTGGACTGTTACAGACTTTTATCTCATATACCAACTTGAACCTTGGTAGTTGGTACTGTACAGGTACCTTACTGTTAAGTACAGTATGATTGTTATAGGACAGTATGAGTCGGTATGGTAGACCTTGATTGTGATTGTAACTAAATCTAGTTTGTAGAAATATTTTAGATGTGTCAGCAACCCCAAACCTTAATAGCCAAATTCTTCAACCCAGACTGCTCACTGCCCCATCTGCTTTTAAAATCATTTTAAGCTTCCCCAAGCTTTTACATTATGCCGATTCAGGTAACAAGGCTTCAAACCACTCCCAGGCTTTTTGATATCTGTGAAGTCAGGAACAGGCGTTTAATAGTTTCAAATTAGGTCAATTTTTAAGAAAATAGTCAAAATACATTAAGCTCTCTCTTATCTGTTACTTCATGCTTTTGTAGGTTCGAAAGAGGCTTTCAGACTTTGTGCTAGCTGCATTTCAACGGTCGCCTGATTTTATTGCACTGCTGAAGGTACATTATTTACTAGTTTTTATATAATAAATTGAGGTTAGCTTTGCAAATTTTTACAGGATTGCGACCATATAATTATGGCTATATGTTTGGCACTGAACTTTATTCACATTCAGGATTTTATTTTAATTTTAGATCCAATTTATATAACAACTTTTGGTATCCTCTTCTCTGTGTAAACTAAGGGTATCTTTTGAAGGGATGGGATTCACTCAAATCCCATTGGATTTTCTTAATCTAAAAATCCTTGGTGAAGGTTTGACTGTTTGGAAGTTGAATGTGTGGAGTAAAATGGCTGCAGAAAAATCCAGATCTGACAGTATAAAAGAAAATTCTTAGGCATACTTTTTCTTGTCCTGCATTCATCAGGATGGTGCCCATCTTTCCTTTGCTTCTTGTCCTTGTCTGCCCCAGCTGGAAGGTAGCGGACACCATCTGCAATATCACCCTGAAGACCATCCCCTCCGCATTTGAGATGGAACTTTCCATGTTTCTATAGCTTAGATCTCGTCAAGGCATCCACCTTGGTATTGATTGAGTGAGAATGGTGGGAAGCAGCATGATAGCAGTGGTAAGGATGAATAAGAATGCTGCAGAGTATGGTAGTTTCTGTGTCATGCTGCTTTACTGTGTTTTCCAATGATTTTTGAAATGTCACTAGTAGAGATAACCATTCAAGTCACTATGTGTTTTGTTGGATTTCAATGTAGTTTTTGGGGCAATAGTTCAATAGAACAGTGTGCATTGGTTGTTGCGATAGTGAACCTGGACTTATGCGAACTTAAAATTTATTAAGTGATAAGCTTTCTAATAACTACTTTAATAGAATAGTTAGAACTAGATTATTGTAGTTCAGTTGTTGAAGTTTAGGTAGCACGGTACTTGTCTGATGTCCTTGTAAAAAAAGGTTGCACAAAGACGTCACATTGGATAGTCTTGTCTTAGCTTAAGATACAGATTTGAAGTGAGAATTAAGGAGATAGCTGTTAGAGGCTGAATACCAATAGCTGACTATGAGCCATTATTTTAAATTTTTCCTACTCTTTCATAGATATTTTTTTTGGCATTTTAATTGATATACATGAATTTAGCTGTGAATGTTTTGAACATTCCAGATCTCTGCTTGCTAAAATTATATAACTTTGAAATTGATAGACATGCAAACAATGATGTAAGTGGGTTTTGGGTGTGATTTTCTGTGGCTGAAGTCATTGGTTTTGCAAATGAAGTTATACTTCATATTAAACACCATATTTCATGTTTTACTTTTTCATCTTTTATTATGTATTTCCTCGAGTGGTCTTTTTTAGGTTTTGTATAATTGCTCCTGTTCATATGAAACATCTGTATATTTCATGCATATAAAGAACCTCCCTCTGTTGCAGAGTAGTCCTTAATTCACCTTTCTTTGCTCGAGTATCCTGTATGAGAAAAAAACCCAGAACAAAGAATCGCTGCTTTCTTTGTTCTTCAATATTATATGTTTTAAAGGAGCATGCTGGCAATTACATGCTGCCTATCCGAAGCATTACCGACCTTTATTCATGCACAGAAGGCTGATCCATGGCAGATTATGGATGTATCCCATGAGTATAATGGTATATCAATCTTGGTGCATGAGGGGCTCAATCTAGTTCAAAGGAAGTGCTGCAGAAATGCCTCCAATACCCAAGCCAGATCTGAACCATATTTTCTATTATATATTCATTTACTTCCTGATCTGATTTAATTATGAATAAATCTTTTGTGTCCCCTAACATGACTTTTTCCCTACACAGATATGTTGTTTTGTCCTCATTTGCCTGAGTAGAAAATAGAGGGGATGATGATTTTCATATTGGTCCTTTTTTAAAGAGTGAAGCATGTTTGGTCTTTTTTTGGGGAAATAAGTTTACTCCAATTTTGAAGCTCATTGATTTAAGGGAGGGCCTTGGTGAAATAGTAAGGTTGCTTTACTGTGACCTAAGTGTCACGGGTTCAAAACATGGAAACAACTCTCCACATGTAGGGGTAAAGCTGCATTCATCTGACCATTCCCAGACCCTCAATGGTAGGAGCCTTGTGCATTATGATGCCCTTTTTATTTGAAATTTGTAGATTTATTTTCCTCTCTTTGTCCACATGGTAGATTGGATTTATGTGTCTATAGGATTTTCCATCCATTGGATAGCTTGTCATTTACTACAAGATGAAAATCTAAACCCATAAATTCCTATCCTTAGCATAAATGTTCTAACGCCCAAATATGTCCTCAATGTAGTATCTGAGTAAGAGCTTAAAATATATGAAACTTTTTTAATTGTAATCATCAAAGATAACCACTTCAAAATACCATAATTTTGTCATGGCAAACTTAAATGAAAGCGATCATAGTTCCAAGTTGAAGTTTATATTAGCGAGGTAACCTCTTCCAAAGCATGATTTGGTAAAACCCCTAGTGTAAGATTTGTTTTGATAGTGTGATTAAAAAATAGAAGAAAAAAACAATAGATGGTTTTTTCTTTTTAACATTTGGAGTGTTATTGATTGTAAGATTGGGCAATATATTTTCCTGATCAACTGGAAATGCAATTGCAGAAGCCCATCACAGACAGACTCGGGGAAGCATATGACAGTCCTGCAAAGGTAAGAACATCCCCTCTGTCCATGTATGTCCTTTATGTTCCTTTATTTAAAAGATATTGGAGCTCAGAATGTAAGATTAATATCTTAGTTTCTTCCTCTGTGGTTTTGTTTTGCTATTTATTATGTTCCAAGATCACGGGGAGTGAGAATATTAATCCTGCAGGTCTGTGATGAGCTTAAAAGTCCTATTAGTCTATAGATTTTAACATAAATAATCTGCAGGCAATTTTTTGGTAGGTTCAAGATGCTGTGTGAGGTTTGTCCTTGATTTTTCTAAACCATATGGTGATATGTTTTTAAAAAAATGTACTAATGTTTTCTCTGAGGCAGTGTGTCTGGTAGATATAGAAGTGATGAACTGCAATACTTTGATCCCTCCCTATATTTTTAGTCCTTCATAAATAATCTGAAGGTGTTGAAAAATGATCATGAACATTCATCATTTTTACAGTTGATGCCATACAGTTAGCCTGTTTTGTGTCCTTACCTCTTTAACCAGATCTAACTTTTGTGCATTATTAGTCTTGGACAATAATCAAATGAAAACTGCCATCACCATATCAGTGGTTTTCATGGTTAATAATCCTGGAATTATGTCAGATCCCATATGCACCAGTCATATGGTGGGTGTATATTGGCTCTATGAGATTATACCAGACAAGATATTGGCCTTGTCTCAATTGTTTCTGTTTTGTGTGATTTCATCAAAATCTTCCCTTATTTGTGACAAATGAAGGTGATACCCATGCTGGGGCCGGGGTTTTGTTTAGGGGTGGGGGGTGTGAGGGAGAAGTGAGGAGAGGTTGGGGGGGGGGGTTGTACTTGCTTGTGCAGCTAACTTCATTTATTGATCTGGAACTACAAGTGTTAGTTCTAAATAGGGATTAGGTGTAGGTCTAAAATTCTCTGCACAAACTGTGATGACCCAAAATTTCTTGAGATGTGACCATCATAATCAATCAAAACTTTGTTAAATTTAAAATCCTAAAATGGAACCATGACATCCAACGATATATAACAAAAATTATAAGTCGAAATGTTTAAGACAAAATTCACTTTACAACTTGAATGTATCCTCTAATACACAATATCATACCTTCAATGATATCAACAAAACATGAAATCTGTATTTCGGTGTCGCTTCCATAATCACTAGATTCAAATATTAACGTCAAAATATCAAGTCCACCTTAAATAGGTCAACTAAGGCTCTCACTAATCACTCTAAAAAATTGTATAAAAGACAAAAGTGAGCTACAAAGCTCAGCAAGTAAACTTCTATAATGCTCAAGAATTTAAGTTTTCATTGAAAAACATGATTCCTAATCATAAAGCAGATCAAACTATCACTAAAAGTCCCAAACGTCAATAAAGTCAAAAGTTTCAATAAGGAAACACAATTGCATTGAAAGAGTCAAAGCATATGATTATCAAGAAGAGTTTAGATAACTTTTCCTCGGAAAAAGCGCACCTTAGTGCGATAGAACCTCTTTTCACTCTCTTTGTGGCTTTTCTTTGAACAAGTTCTGGGTGGCTAAAGGTTGGCAAAGGAGAGGCAAACGGAGGGTAATGGCAGTAGTGATAGGGCATCTGGGATTGCCGAAGAGGGGAGCGTTCATGGGCGAAGGTTGTCCAGGGCCCACCTAAGCAGGCGGGGTGGACTTCATAGAAAATTTTGGCAGCGGAAGTTGAGTAGTTGCAGCGTTATTTCTTGTTGGTTTTGGAGTTCCCAAAGGATGAGATAGAGGAGGAGAGGGGGAAGTGGGAGAAAGTTTCTATGTTGGCCCGGAGCCTTGGTCGGCGAGTCCCAATTGAGTGGATCTCGAAGGATTTCAAGGAGAAAGGAAAGCTGTAGGGGGATGTTGAATCTTTTATGGTGGTTGAAGAGCAATTGCTTTTCTGATTTCAATCGGAGGAGAGGGATGCCATCCTGAATGGAGGGTCATGGATTGTATCTGGCCAGTTCCTCATCGTCGAACCTTGGGTGCCAAATTTCATGCAGGGGACGGATCTCGTCACAAGAACTACCATTTGGCTGCGCTTCCCTTCCCTTCTGATAGAGTTCTAATGTTCCAAGGGAATCCGGGGAATCATGGAGGTGGTTGGAAAGCCGGTGAGCATTGATAATTTCATGGAGCAGCTCCAGAAGACCGGATTGGCCGAGATCAAAGTAGAGATCGACTCTTCGAAGCTCTTGAAGTCCTGTGTGTTGATTAAGGGGAAGAAAAAAACTTTTGATAGCCCTTCGTCTATGAGAGTCTTACGATCGTTTGCTTCGCATGTGGGAGGATTGGCCACGGCAAGGATGCATGTAGCTTCCTATCAGTTGAAGGCATTCTCCGGTCAGAAAATATGGTGGAGGTGAACCCGCTGTCGATGGAGATCACTGTTGAGTCGGAGACTGAATTGCTTAGGTTGTCGTACGGAGGGGAGGGTTCGGTGGTGCTGCCCCATCCACAACTGGGGCCCTAGATGGTGACTTGTCGAATTCGGCCACCTAGGGCTTCAACTGAC
This sequence comes from Cocos nucifera, assembly GCA_006176705.1. Lineage (NCBI taxonomy): Eukaryota > Viridiplantae > Streptophyta > Magnoliopsida > Arecales > Arecaceae > Cocos > Cocos nucifera. The sequence continues at coordinate 620,099 of QRFJ01004155.1, read as the reverse complement.
AGTCAGAAAGGGAAGGGAGACGGTGAGTCTCGTCCAGCCCCAAAAAATAAGTTGGGTGGACTTGCCTCCCAGACAATTGTCTCAACTGGATTCCCTCTTTGTCTCTGAATGCTGGCACAAGCCCTCAAAGGTGGCACGCCGTCGGTTGTCGGGCCAGCGCATCAGATGGCGGAACTCGAGGATCTTGGTGAGTAGCAAGTCAACCTAGCTTGAGTCACCCTATGCGGTCCTGATGGACTCAAATGTGGCCCAAGTGAACATGGATCTAGGACCGGCGGTTTGTCCTATTATGTTGGACTTATCCATGCTGGAAGCATGTGCAGGCTCGCCTATCTTTAATGGGTTCTAAGCCCGGGCAAGGGAAAAAAGCCTGGTCCGATTCTGGTCCAGCAAATTTCCAAGGAGGGCTTCGGTCCATTGTCTTTTGCCTTGGCGGTGGTCAGAGGTGTGGTGAGGCGGCGAGAGTGTGAAGATCGGATGCCTGTCGATGGCAGTGAAGGGTGGTGATGTTGCCTTATTTCAATAGGGTGAGGGCGGTGGAAGCATTGGAGATGTGGACTAGGCGGTTAAGGTGCCGCACACCTTCGCTACGTTGGGGCAGACCTTGGGTGCTGCTTTGCTGTCACCAACCATTGGCATGGATGGGGTGGCCTTGTCCCCCAGCAATGTGGTCTCGTCTGCAAGGTTAGTGTTCGTGGGGCATGTTGGGGCTTCGGAGTAGTTCTCCATGTTGGCCGGTATGAAAGAACCGACAACCTAGGTGGAGTCTAGCGGAGGGGTGGTCGACGGATAGCTCCAGTCGAAAAATGTGCAATCCTCCATTTCGTGCCATGGTGGGAAAAAGGGCTTTCTCCTGGCACGGGGGATGAGAGAAGTAATGATGGGCCGGCCCGATTGGTGGGAAGTCATATGGAGGTTGTTGCCCAGGTAAGAATTGCTTTGGGGGGATCTCCTAGGGATCTCCTAAAGAAGCTTTAATGGATGGGCCTTCAAGGAGCAAGGCATCTTTTCAGGGCCAAGAGGGAGGGGTGGGACCCACTTGTGATGATCCTCACCCATGAAAATCCTTGCTTGGAATGTGAGGGGGGGGGGTTAGGAAGCCCTCTTTTGCCTCCACCTTGAGGAGGCTAATGTGTTAGCATCAGCCTCATTTATGTTTTTTATTTGAGACACGGTTGGCGGGTAGGAGCCTCGAGAGGGTATGGTGTTGTCTTCCGACTTCCTAGGATTTTTATGCCATCGAGTCTTGCGGTCTCATTGGAGGGATTATTGTTTTGTGGAGACCTAGAGTGGCTTGTGTAGATGTGATGCATAACTGTAATCAACAAGTTGTGATTATCTCTAAAATCAATGAACCTCCTTGAATTTTATCTAATGTCTATGCTAGCATTGACTACGGCTAGCGGCATGTTGTGGTAGGAGATTTCTAATATGATTGATCAGGGCCTATCTTCTCTCATTTGGGGCGACTTCAGCTATATTGTCGAGCCTCGGGAGAAGAGAGGTGGTCGATCCTTTATTGATGGTATATTGATATCAGAGAATTTCAAGAGTTCATTTGAAGGAATGGGCTGATTGATCTAGGGTTCACTGGCCCTAGCTTTACCTAATGCAACAATCAATAAGGAGGTGCCAGGATTTGGGAGCGTATTGATAGAGCCATGGCCACCGGCGGTTGGATTCAACAATGGCCAAATTATCAAGTTTGCCATCTTTTGAGGATCGTCTCTGATCATTGTCCTTTGCTGATCTCTATCAACTCGACTTTGTATCATCGGAGCTCCTTTCGATTTGAGTTCTTGCTTTCTTATCCTCGCTCATGGGATATCATCTGGGATGTCTGGAGGATGCAGGTGCGGGGTGATGCTATGTAGCGGGTTCCCCGTAGACTCGAGCTCACTAAGCGCAGGTTGGTGAGGTGGAATCGAGTGGAGGTTGGAGATATATTTAGGAAAGTGGAGGAGGTTAAGGCATTGATCGCCAAGTTGTAGAGAGGATAGGGATGGGGATCTTTTCGATGATGACCTGAGCTATCTTCGGTCCAACCTCTCTATTCATCATTCCTTATTGAGATAGCAGGAGGTGATGTGGCGACAAAAATCCAAAATCCAGTAGTTGAGGGAGAGGGACAGGAAAATCAGGTTTTTTCATCAGGCTACTGTTGTTAGAAAACAAAGGAACTAGGTTCGGAGGTTGAGATGTGCTGGAGGTCAGTGGATGGAGAACGAAGAGGAGGTTAGACAGGAGATCTTCACCTTCTTTAGATCTAGATGGACTACCATTAAAGGTGGAGGGCCTCTTTCATGCCCTTCCTCAGTCAGCTTGGTGTTGGATATGGAGTACTCGGGTCTGATTAGGCCTATATCCAAAGATGAGATTCGGGGGCCGGTGCTGGACATGGTGGAGGATAAAGCCCTTGGTCCTGATGGTTTCTCTCCCTTATTTTTCAGGTGGTACTGGGCTATTGTTGTTGATGAGGTGATTGAGGCCATTCAGTTGTTTTTGGCAACTGATCGCATGCTGGTAGCTTGGAAGAGGACCTACATTACTCTCCTTTCGAAGAGGCAGGATGCTTCGGAGTCGAGCCATTTTAGGCTTATCAGCTTGTGCACCAGCATGTACAAGATCTGTGCCAAGATCTTACTTGGCAGGATGAAGCCCATTCTCCCTAGGTTGATCTATTCTGAGCAGGATGCTTTGGTTGGGGTCGGAGTATCTCCGACAATATGTTGATAACGCAGGAGTTCATGCATGGTCGTCAAAGAGCTGCAGTCTGTCGGTGTCTCATGGCTATCAAGCTCAATTTGGAGCAAGCTTATGATTGGATTTGCTAGGACTTTCTTGTGCGAGCCTTGGAGAGCTTTAGGTTCCATAGTGACCGGATTAGATGGATCAGAGGGTGCGTGCTTCTCCTTTCTTTGCTATCCTAATCAACAGCACTTCAACGGATTTCTTCTATTCTTTAGGCGGCCTATGATAAGGTTGTCCTCTTTCATCCTACCTATCATTATTTGTGCTAATGCTCTTTCTAGGGCCTTGTGAGCGGCGTCCCTCGAGCAGACCTTAGAGCCCTATGTGCCTGCTCGGAATGCAATGGTTTTCAGGAGGATCTTAAAGGATTATTACACCGCCTTCGATCAAAAGGTGAATCTCCTCAAGTTGGCCATCCACTTCAGTCCAAAGACCAAGGCTCAACGTAGACAGGCAATTCGTGATATTCTAGGTATCAATAAGCAGGTGGGGGCCCTTTGCTATCTCGAGGTGCCGATTATCAGGCGGAGATTGCAAAGGACTGAATGTCGGGAGATGGAGGCCTCAATCAGGGAGCGCCTTGAAGGGTGGCAGTCCAAGGCTTTATCGATGATGGCCAAGCTCACCTTGATAAGGTCAGTTCTTACTACCATCCTTGGTTTTATGCTTTCTCATTCCATCCTATCAAGGTCTTCTCTCTTAAAGCTTGAGCAGCTCTTCAAAGATATTGTGGCGATCACACAGTATAGGGGGAGGGGTGCATATGCTAGCTTGGGATGTGATCTATCAGCTAATCAACGAGGAGGCTTGGTATCCAGTCCCTTATAGTTAAATGGGAGGCCCTGATTACTTGACATGCTGCGAGGTTCTTGATTCATTCAAAGGATTTGTGGAGCTCCATGATGCAGATGAGATATGGGCAGGTGTCCTTTGAGGGTATTCCTCCAACAGGTCGGGGAAGCTTTTTTTTGTGGAAGGAAATGTGTTCTCGTTTTCCGAATGATGGTGGCTTAGATTGGTTTGGTCACGGGCGATGACTGGACAATTAGTGTGATCCGTGACCAATGGGTGACCGACATTCTGCTTTCGCAATGGCCGACCTTCATTAGTTCAAAGGTGAGACTCTTAGGATCAATGATCTACTTCAGCTTGGTGGGAGGAGCTGGAATGATCAATTGGTGACTTAGCTCTTTGGTAGTCAGCTAGCTTAGAGGATTTGAGCCAGAAGATCCCGTTAGCCGAGGGTCCTAATGTCAGGGTCTGGCGTTCATCCTGCATTCCTAAAGTGGCAACCCGAGACCTATATGATCTATACAGGGGGAGCTAGTTAGGCGGCTGGAGGGTGCATAGATCTAGAGACTTGGTGTTCATCTAAGGGTGTCTTTTCATCTGGAAGGTGGCATTGGGTTGTCTCCCGACTAGAGCTTTGTTGCATGTTCGAAGGATGGATGTTTCTCCTATCTGTCCGTGTTGTGAGTTGGAGTTGATAAATTATGTCCTCTTTTGTTGTGCCCGGACTGCCCGGATGTGGCAGTTTGCTGGGCTTTTCCCCATGGTCACCATTAGAGAGCAATTTGGTCATGCTTTCTTGGAAGTCGTTAGGCAGAGTACTTAGGTCCCGGCATTCAGGACAGATGGCATCAAAATTGCCCGTGGCTTATCAAATTTGGCTGGCCCAGAACACTGGCCTATTCGAGATTAGATGGATGTCGGTGAGATTTGTATTTGAGAGGGCTTTTTTCCAAGCTGTTGAGATTTTGGAGTTGCTGCTGCCTAGGCCGATCCTGAGGAGTCGGGATAGGTAGGACTCTACCCTCTTGTAGCGCCCCATAAGGTGTTCATTTCTTAGGAGCCCCCATCTCTGATTTTTCTCAAGGTTAATTTTGATAACAGTATGACTGACAGACATAGTGGTGCTGACTTTGTGATCAGGGGCCCGAATTCCAAATTTATTACTGTAGGTGGGTGCCGTCTTCTTGAGACTACTGTTCTAGTAGCTGAGCTGCGAGGCATCTAGGAAGGCATTACTTATGTGAGGCTGCGACTCCAAGCTGATCGATTGGTAGTGGAGTGAGACACAACCACGGTGGTTAGTTGGATTCAGAGGTGGGAGGGGAGTATAGCTTCCAACCTGCTTCTTCGTGACATCTGGCATATGCTGGCTGGGTGCGTCTTCATTGAGGTTAGATATTTTTTGGGAGGCGAATAGTGCCGCCAATTGGGTGGCGAGCTATGTGGACGATCATTCCGGTGTTGACATATGGTATGATGTTTTTGTTTTACCAATGTCCTTTCGTGACATCTTTTTCTCTAATTTCTTGGGTTGTATTCATACTCGTATTGTATGAATGATCCGTCTTACCAAAAAAATATAGAAGAGGTCAGATAATTTATACTAGATCACAAGTCTTATATTCTTCAAAAGTTTAGGTGTAGGTTCAATGAATCACTTCAAAAATGCAAATTCTAGAAATTAAAATCCACAAACAGGGAAGAAACAATGAAACAATCAAAGCACATTTACTTAAAGTTCTAATATTTTATGTAGTTTCACATTATTTCAAGTTATATCCTTGAGGCCATTCAATATCCTTGTTGCTAGTGCAAATGAGACAGGGTTTTCTATACCAGCCCAAACAGGCTAGTACACCTCATACCGTGCCGGATTGGCGGGGAATCAGGATGGTTCGATTGGAGAATCCGGTACACCGGAGAAAGGAGAGGGAAAGAGAGGAAGAGAGAGAGGAGAGGGAGAGAACGAGCGATGTTGTTGGAGGCCGGCAGTGGCTTGGTGTGGCTGCTCAAGGGTCGTGGAAGCCTCCGCAGCTCGGTGATGCATGATAGGGCTTTTAAATGAGCGAGAAAGAGAGAGGGGAGATCGAGCACACCAGAGGGAAGCTTGGCCGATGGAGGGGTTGTCGGAGTTTATCGGGTGGCCAAGGCGGAAACAGCGTGGGCGGAGCTGCTTCCACGGAACAGGAGCGACCATCTCTCTTCTTTCATCAAGTTTTTGAAAAAAGTTGATGAATAGTGAAGTCGATAATTGGTTTGTCAACTTAAGTAAAGTCGGCAAATCCATTGCCGGCTTCATTTTTAAATTTTTTTTAAAAAAAATCTAAAATAGTGAAGGCTGGAGTAGGTTTGTTGGCTTTGCTAAAATGAATTTTTTTTAAAAAAAAGCCTAAAACAATGAATTCGGCAGTTGGTGTGGCGGCTTCACTTAAGTGAAGTCGGCAATCAGCTTCATGTTTTTTCGGATTTTAAAAAAAAAAGCCTATGAAACAGGGGCATCGCCCTAGTTTCACTCTCGCTGCATTGTGCGTATTGAGGGTGCCGTACGGTGGCCATGGCGGCCTCTTCGATGGGTTCCCCTCTATCATTTTCTGTCTTCCCCCCTCGCTCTCTAATTCTCTCTCTCTCTCTCTCTCTCTCTCTCTCTCCCTCCTAGTTCGTATCATTTTCCTGTATCGGTTCATGCCGGTCCGGTCTGATACGGACTCGTACCGACCCGTACCATCGGTCGGTCGGCATGGGCTCCAGTACCGAGTCCACAAATCTTGAATGAGGCCATTCATATCATCAGAGTTCACTCATATCACTTGGCCAAGGGCCACACTTACCAACAATTCAAGTGAGACCATTCATATACCACCTGGCTTAGGATCTTTATAAAATCTTATTGGCAATCCAAATGAGGCCTCAAATACCACCCAGGTAGAGGTTCCTCAAAGAAACTCAAGTAAGGCTTCTTATGTTCTTCAATCAACACTTATTTTACATTTGAAAATGCTAAAAAATATTAGGTGAAACATTTATTAGATGCTCCAGAAACAAACCCATGTAAGAAAATTTCTAGTGGGAAGTGAATCTAAAGTCAATCGTTAGTCTAACATATCGATTGAGAATCCATAATTTTTTCATAATTTCATATAGAAACTAGAACATGATTTTAAGGTAGCATTGGACCATGAACAATTTCAAAGTCATCAAAACAGAATACAGCTTTAGAAACTAAATCAATTATAGTGTCAAAAATTCAAGAAAACCTTAGGTTTACAAAATGGCTAGTGGCCCAAGGTATCAAAATAATATTTGATCTGGAAGGATTTGATGAACTGATTTATCTCAAAATTCAGATGCAAATCATACTTAGACTCTAGGGTTTCAAAGAATTTCAAAACCATTCAGCTTAACACTGATCATGGGATTCACAGGTACCAATCAAATCAGAACTTCAATAAAAGCATGGAGAAGGTTACAAGGAAAGTCATGTTATTTTGGAAAGAGCAATGCATGTAAGAATTTCAAGATCATGAATGAGCTTAAAATCAACTAAGAGATTTGAAAGAAACACTAATCCGACAAAAATTTAAATCAAAAGCATCAAGAAAGTTAACTAATGAGGACAATGAAACACATATATCCAAGCTTCATAATCATCTACTTCTTCTTCCTCCTCTCTAGAAAGCCTATCCATTCCTTCCCCCTCCCTAAGTTACCCCCTATCAAGTTATAGAGTGGGAGGGCGGTTTAGAAGGTGGGGTCCACTAGGTCCGTTCCTCTAAGTACATGGATCAGCTCGGTCAGTTGACAGAGCAGGTGGGTTAAGATGTGGCTTAGCAGGCAGTCCACCTAGGACAGCCGAGCAAGTAGACTGGCAGACTTATGTATTTGTATTATTAACTTAAAGGCATTACATATAAAAAAGGAAGTGCTCCTTTCCGGAATTGACAAAAATACTTGAAACTTTTAATTCTTCGAGAGTAGAAAGTTAATTCCCCAAATTTAGTTCAAAGCTCTGATTTTGGCTCCAAGACAGTATTGTCTTTTAAATGCAATGGTATTTCTTGAACCTTATAGTTTCATAAATTTTTGTTTACATACCTAAATATGACTAAAACAACTCAAAACTCTGGTTAGAAGTTAGTCTCTAATGCATATGACCTAAAATGATGCTTGACAACACAAAGCGCATTCCATAGTTTGAAGCATCATACATATAAATGTATTTGTATACGTTCTAGTTGCAAATCTGTTTGTGACTCATACATGTAAATCCATTTTATATTTGAGTTATGTAATATAAAATATTATGTGCACCCTTCTGAAAAAAAAAAAATCTCGTGCAGACTGAGTTGGCATTGCATTTGTGTTGGGCCATTGGGGAGCATGGAGCTGGTGGCATAACTCACAAGGATGTGGCTCGTGAGCTATTTGAGAGCTTAGAATTACTCTTATACGAGAATCTTTCATCTAGGTTGGTCCATAGAGTCGCAAAAAATTAAGTTTTCTGAAAGTGAAAGTGGAGATCTGTTTTTAATGTTGTTTTATCTTCTCCTGGGAAGTCGTTTGGGCTTGAGCCAGGAGTCAGCTGTTGACTCAAATATTGCAGCTTTTAGAAAATCTTCGCAAGCTAGGCTTCTTTGCTTTGTGGTGACAGCAATCGCAAAACTTGCAACATGCCACAACGAGCTACTTCCAAGGGCTCGGGTGTCATTAGCTAAGGTCTGTATATATTCTAGACCTATTTAGGAATTATAAATGGCACCTTCATAAGCCTATACTTAGTCTAACAAATCATTATATTGGAGGAACTTTTTTATTTTGTTTGTCAGGTGGCTCGTTCTCAAAACTCAGACAGGAGGGTCTGGAGACGTGCTAGTGATTATTTGGGACTAATGAGTGAACCAGCAATCTGCTTGTCTGTTTTGGGGTCCTCAACAGGGCATGCCAATGGTCCTGGAATTGTCAATTGGAGTGAAGGAGGATCAAAGATGATTGCTCATATTCCATTTTACGTTCTTAATGAACAAGAAGGTTAGTATATTTGTTTTTAATTTATTTCAGCTATCATGTAGTGCTTCTTAAGAAATAAACAGGAATGCCTGACACCTGAATTAGGGATTGGATATCTTGTTGAAAATCAGCTGTTCTACATTTAAACATTCAAATGTTTGAAAATTTTATTAAGTTTTATTACAAATAGGGAAAGTCAAATTGCCCAAACAATAAAATGCCTTCTAAATGGATACCTAGTGAGAGTACAAAAGAAATCATAGTCAATCTTATGCAAATTTTCCGTCCTTTACTTGTGTAACTGTTTGTTATTATTGTAGTTGTATTGCTTCTGAGCCACTCTGGAGTTCTTCAAGGTATAATTAGTTTGAACTTTGAAGTATATGGTAATAGTTTAACCGGATTCCAGCCACACATTTATGTTGGCCTTTAGACAATGTTATCTTTTTGCATTACTACCCACCATTTCTTTAACTACCCAATATTTCTTTTAAATATTTTTTAAATTTGATTTTGATAAAGTGGACTTGTCTTGAAGCTTGGTTACCCGGTATGTGTGGTAGACTGAAGGGCTGAAGGCACTTTGTTAAACATTTACACTACTACGAATTTTGGACGTAGAGGTTCTGGTCACATAAGCAGCTATTTTTAAAAATAATATGATGTGAAACAACCCTAGGGTACCCTTTTAATGTCATAGCATGAATATGTAATTAAGTCCTAATTTTTATATGTGCAAGCTTAATTATAATGCTATAAGATAGCAAATATAATAATCTTTATTGCTAGTATTGCATTAGAAATGAGATTTGCATAATGTAAAAGCTAGGATTTTATTACATGTGCATGGCATTGTGTCACCATAAGATCTCTTGTAGTCCATAGATATTGTTTCAAGTTTCAACTGTTTCTCAAATTTCAATTCTTAATAAGTTCAAGTGGAAGATATTGTTTTAGTGCAAGTTAGTTTATGTTTGATATCTACTTTGTACTTTAGGTTAAATACATGGTAGTTTCTTAATTATGAATAGAGTTCTTTGGTTAGATGTATATCTAGTAACACTCTTTTAGGATTTAAATTTTGCAAAATTTATGTGAGTTCCCATTACTACAAGTTCTAGGGAGGGTCAAATGCAAGGTTTGCCGAACTGATGTTGGTGATTGTATCAGCAAGCTATCGGCTCAGTATGGTATGGGTTTGTACTGTGAGAAGTCAAAAAACGGAGAGAGGAAGGAGAGAGGTAGGAAGGAGGGTTGAGGGAAATCCTAACCCTAACCCTAGTGGAATGAGAGAGGGAGGGAGGAGGTGGGTTGAGGGAAATCCTAACCCTAGTGGAATGAGAGAGAGGGGGGGGGTGGGCAAGGGAAACCCTAACCCCGAGAGAGAGAGAGAGAGAGAGAGAGAGAGAGAGAGAGAGAGAGAGAGAGAGAGAGTCGAGGGGAGGAACTTATCGAAAATTGCATGGAGGTTGTTCTTAAGTGGTGGAGGTTAATAAGTGAACCAGGGGGTTTTACCCTAAACTGGCATTGTCTCAAAATTATCGGTTAAACCATGCCGGTTCCCAACTAGTCCAATTCAATATGCCTTGAACTGGTCCGATTTATTCATCCATGGTCAGATGTACATAACCTTTACTCCACTTGTGGATTAGTTGTTTTCGTGTTTCAAACATATGACATCCAGTTCATAACAGAGCAACCTTATCTTTGCTCCAATGCTTGCCCTCTGGATGCTAAAGGAGAGCTACACAAAAAATGATAATTTAAATACTACAGATCTTGTCTCTACTATGTTTTGATTTTATTTCTTATCATCCCAATATTTTCTTTGTTGAATTTGACAGAGTACTAAAGAGAGATCAAAGGTCCCAAGTTGCCATTGCGTAGCTCTAAAAGTGTTATTCTCAGTTCCATAAGCTCTATGGTGTTTGTTCATAGGAGCATTAAGGAAAATGGGAATATGGAAATCTATATAAGGTGGTATAGCTTTGCCATGTGTCATGCTAAATTTTTTTCGATTGTCAAAATTTTTGAAACAAGTTGAAAATTTGTATAAACTATTTTGCAAATGACAAAACTCCCTCGACCTATTATAGTATGTTTTATATGGTAACACGAACAAAGTTGGCTAAGCTCTAGTAGATCTCTATTTAGATTTGGTTTGGTCAATGTGGATCTTACATCAATGATCCAAGCTGTTAAATATGATCTATTAACTTTAAATTGCTTACATACTAAAAATCATGCAAATTAAAGAACTTCTAGCTAATGCTTCAAGTAGTCAAAAAATTAGACAATCTAAATAATATTAAATAATTTTTTTTTTTAGTCATTTGATGCATATGATAAAGGTCTTCATATCATATGATTTTAAGTAAACAAGCAGTTTAAAGACAATAGATTACATCTAGTAGCTCAAATCATCGATGTGGATATGTGGTCTAATGTAGACTTAACCAAATCCATTAGAGTGTAGCCAAGTCCGACACATGAAAATATTAATATTTTAATATAACATCAATAATATAGAATAAAATTGCATATTATATATTTTAATAATACATAGTTATGGCATGTATTTATGATCAATGTTAATTTTTAAATTCAAGTTCAATATTAAAGAATAATATTATATATGTATACTATAGTATTATACTATTATAGTATATTATGTTGTCTAACAAACACATAAAATATATATTATATAGTCATATTTTATATTGTAGTATTAATGTTATAGTACTATATTAGTAGTAATAATAATATTATAAGATTGTTAGAAATATTTTAATTTATTATATTAATGATGTGCACATAGATTGTTTCTACATTTGAAACCTATAACACCTAGGTCACAATGGGAAACCTTAATGTTATGGCAAATCCCGCCCTCTATTATACAATATGCTAGAAATGTCGTATATAATATGTTAGTAATGCCATATGTAATATATATTGATTGTTTACTATAATATTTGCATAGTATAATAGATCATATAAAATTGATTTTCAGTGTACAATCGCAAAAGATGATGTGCATAAAGAATGGGGGTAGGCCTATTCCATGTTAGACATGGAATAGCCTATGCCTACAATCTAAACCTAAGATGGTTTGATTGGGCATAGCATGTTCCAAGTCTATGCCCATTTTGCAAATAGTGTTAGCTGGCATAGGGCATTAATCCTAGTCTTGCTTTTAAATGTAACACCAGTTATAAGATTTCTCCAATAGTTTTCACCTACGATAGGTCCTCCAATATATATTTTCTTTATTGGGTAGCCAATATATAGGTCATTCTCCTAAAATGACTATGGATTCTAAGTCATGAGAATTTTGTTAAGGGAATAATTTGGAAGCTTTAGATATTATTAGTGAATTTCGTTTAAGTATGCAAACATTACATATATGTGTTTCTTTCTGAACTCAAACTTCTTAATGTCATGTTTGTTAGGCTTCATTTGGTTGGAGGTAATTTGGTATGGGAAAAAAAATCCCATGTCTGATTACCATCTTTGATATGAATAGAGGATGAGAGGGATGGTAAAATAAATATTCTATTTTCTTAGGAGAAGGTAAAACTAATACCATTGGGGGATGGTATTTTTGTTCCCACGCTAGAACACCAAGTGGAGTTAATATGAAATTATCATGGCTTGATGGAAATGGCCCTCTTATTATTTATGAAACTCACAAATGCCTCCTTTTAAAATCGTCAACCCCAAGGTTTTAAATCCCATGGGACAGGTGGACCCGATTTCTTCATAGAATAGAATGTCCTGCTATCCTATCTGTTGACGTAGAATCTGGTCGTCGTCGGAATCAGCTGGAGCAAAGGTGGACGAGGTCGCCGTCGGATACCTAGAAAATAAAGTCCTGTCCAGAGCCGGCGGAGGGTGGCTTCGGCAGGACCCTCCGACGATCAAGTCAGCTCTGGCCAACAGAAATGGAGTGCTCGGAAATGAGTTCTGCTGAGCTTAGAGAAGAAGAGGAGAGCTTAGAGCTTAGAGGTTAGAGTTAGCATATCTGGAGGGTCCTTTATGGGCAGAGCTTAACTGATGGTGATGGCCATACCGTCTAGTAGCGAGTTGTTGGGGCCGCATGGAGTTTGGTACGGAGAGGAAGGCATCGTCAGGTGGATAGTGACAGCCATACTGGCAGGTCATAGGCCGCATGGGACTGGTTACGGAGAGAGTGGTGTCGCCAGTAGTGGCGGCCATGTCGTTCGGTCTCGTCGCCTGTGGCAGACTGATGGCGACAATTCGTCCAGAGGAGTTTGAACTGGTAGAGAAGTTCGACCGAAGGGGAAGCTCGGAAGGAGTCCAGCTGGAGGAGTGTGGAGGGAGTTCGGCTCTCGTAGGTGTCTGGCTGGAGAAATGTAGCTAAGGCTCGATCGCTGGGGAATTTGGAAGGAGCTCGGCCGCGGAGGAGTTCGGCCGACTGAAGGGGATGTCTGGGAGAAGTCCGGCTTCTGAAAAAATCCGACAGAAGAGGAAGCTTGGAGGGAGTTTGGCTCTCGCAGGCGTCTGGCTGGAAGGACGCGGAGAGAGTTCGGCTCTCGCGGGAGTCCAACTGAAGCTCGGCGGTTGAGAAGTTCGGCTAAAGCCCGGCCGCTGGAAGTTCGAAGGAGCTCGGCTGCTAAGCAGTTCGGTCGGTTGGAGGAGTTCGGCTAAAGCCCGTCTGCAGAAGCTCTTCCGTGGCTACCGGCCGCTTCAAGCTGAGCACCGAACTGGACTTCGACGAAAGGTGGATTTATCCCCAACAATTGTCCCTCCACTTCCAAGTTCGAAACTCGAGGGAAGGGAGTGCAGAAAAGGCGACTGTCGAAGTCCTCTTCTGGGCTCTGTGCTGGTTCAGATCGAAACTTGGAGGGAAGATTTCATCTTCAGTCAAAGTTGTTGTCGAAGTTGAGGCCCGGGGGAGATCTCATCTCCAATCGAGGTTGAGGTAAGCCTCGTCTGCTGCGATCGAGATTGGAGGTTGAGCTCATCGGGGGCGATATTGTCTCCAGCAGCCGAGGTTAATACGGACGCTCGAGAGAGATCTGATCTCAGGACGAGGTTGTCTCCGATCTTATTTCTGGCCGAGGTTGTCTCGGTCGCTCGGAAGAGATCTTATATCTGGTCGAGGTTGACACGGTCGCTCGAAAGAGATCCTATCTCTAGTCGAGGTCGAAGTTGAAGCTCTCCAACCGAGGTTGACACGGTCGCTCGGGAGAAATCTTATCTCTAGCCGAGGTTGACTCGGTCGCTCGGAAGAGATCTTATCTCTAGCCGAGGTTGTCAATGGTCGCTCGGAAGAGATCTTATCTCTAGCGAGTTTTCGGTCGCTCGAAAGAGATTTTATCTCTAGTCGAGGTTGTCCACGGTCGCTCGGAGAATCTATCTCTAGCCGAGTTGACTCGTCGCTCGGAGAGATCTTATCTCTAGCCGAGGTTGTTGCTCGCGTTAGGACGAGATTCTCTTCCTGTTCCTAACGAGCTATGGGGGCACATAAGGACCGCTGTCAGGGCCTCTCCCCCCATCTCGTCCTTTGTGAACGAGGCCTTCGCTCGGGAGAGATCTTATCTCTAGCCGAGGTTGACTCGGTCGCTCAGGAGAGATCTTATCTCTAGTCGAGGTTGTCAACGGTCGCTCGGAAGAGATCTTATCTCTGGCCGATGTTGTCCATGGTCGCTCGAAAGAGATCTTATCTCTAACTGAGGTTGTTGTTCGCGTTAGGACGAGCTTCTCCTCCTATTCCTAACGGACTGTGGGGGCACATAAGGGCCGCTGTCAGGGCCTCTCCCCCATCTCGTTCTTTATGAACGAGGTCTTCGCTCGGAAGATCTTATCTCTAGCCGAGGTTGACTCGGTCGCTCGAGAGAGATCTTATCTCTAGCCGAGGTTGTCCAAGGTCGCTCGGAAAGAGATCTTATCTCTAGTCGAGATTGACCGGTCGTCGGGAGGATCTTATCTCTAGCCGAGGTTGTCCACAGTCGCTCGGAAGAGATCTTATCTCTAGTCGAGGTTGACTCGGTCGCTCGGGAGATCTTATCTCTAGCCGAGGTTGTGTGTCGCGTAGGATGTGGTTCTCCTCCTGTTCCTAACGGACTTAGGAGCACATACGGGCCGCTGTCAGGACCTCTTTCCCCCCATCTCGTCTTTGTGAACGAAGTCTTCGCTCAGAGAGATCTATCTCAGTCGAGGTTGACTCGGTCGCTCAGAAGATCTTATCCTGGCCGAGGTGTTCATGATCGTCGGAGAGATCTTATTCTAGTCAGAGTGTCTGACTTCGGTGCTGGTGCGGAGAGAGACGAATCTTATGACCCTCGCCCGAGGCCAATTGTCACAACTGAAGTCGACTTTCCTCTCCCGAGCGGAGACGAGTCAAACCTCGACTAAGAGATGAACGTAATCTTCTTCTCTCATGATCTGAGCAAGACCGAGTCGTTCTATCGACAGTGTGACAGATGGATGGGGGGAGTACGGCTCGACCGATGAGTCTGTATATCTCTGCGCGCCTCTTATGTAGTGCTTCGCCTCTTAAGCAGGTCGCTGGGAGAGAGGTCTGATATCTCTAGGCGAGGTTTTGACCAGTCGGAGAACGCTCCGTTGGAGAGATCTTATTCCCTAATTGATCGAGGTGTCCACGGGTTGCGCCAACGATGGGTCAGACTACCGAGGAGAAGATCCTCTGACTTACGTCTTAGACTCAGAACGTCTAGGTGAGGTCTCTCCTGTGACTCTCGATCGCTCGGGCCAGAGCATTCTTATTCCGAAGCCGAGGGTGTATACACCGTTGCGTCGGGAGGAGATGAAGATTCTACGGCTATGACGTATTAAATTTCCTCTAGTGCCCTGTGAGGCCTGTGAACTCGGGCTGCAGTACGGAGGAGATCTTTTATCTCTTAGCGAGGTTGACCTCGGTATCGGCTCGTGGGAGATCGACTTCGTTTTCTGCTTGATGCCAGAATCACTATCCTTTCCGGTCTAGCAGGAGTGTTAATAGTCCGTTTCTTACGGTCGTTCCGCGGAGCAAAGAGACCTCGATCTATTAATATATCTCTGTCAATAAATGAACAGAGGTGTTTGTCAACGGTCTCGCGGGGGAAGAGAGTCTTATCTCACAGGAGGGGTTGATCATCCTCGGATCGCTACCTGGTGCGCGAGACCGAAATTTCTTTTATCTTTCTTGATTCGAGGTTATTTGCTGCTCGCGTTAGGATGATTGTTCTCTTTCCTGTTCCCTAACGGGAATGGGGGGCACATAAGGCCGCTGTCAGGGCCATCTTTCCACCCATCTCGGTCCCTTTGTGAAACGAGGTCTTCTTCGGAGAGATCTCTATCTCTTAGCCGAGATCTGGACTCGGTCGCTCGGCGAGAGATCTTCATCTCTACCGAGGTGTCACGGGTCGCTCGAAAAGAGATGTTATCTTGGGAGCCTGATGCATAGTATGGTTGTCCCAACGGTCGTCGAGCTTCGGAAAGGATTCTTTATTCTCTAGCCGAGTTGCTCAGGTGGGATCGCTCGGGATGAGATTTCATTATCTCTGGCCGAGGGTTTGTACCATGGAGTCGGCGCTCGGGAGAGATTCTTATCTTTACTAAAGCGCGATGGGTTGAAACTCGGCTCGTCGTGAGAGATCTTAATCTCTAGCCGAGGTTAGATTGCTCGCGTAAGGAACGGGTAGGGACGAGAGTTTTTCCTCCTAATTGAGCATAACAACGCCTTTAGGGAAATTAGCTGTTGCTTACGGTGGTGATTGCTTCTTGTGGTCTGCTCACAAACTGATCGCTTTGATAGTTCTGTATTGCAGTTCAGAAATATATTATATGGGGAAAGAAAACAGCATTTTATGTGAAAAGAGCGAGTATATGGAGTATTAGCGCATTCCCAAGATCTCTTCGTGTATCTCCAGGGTCGTGCGCTCGTAGAGTTGTGTGTGCACTTCTCCGCTCGCTCTTCCTTTCCGAAGGCAGGCTCGGGCGTGCGATTAAGCTCTCGAGAGCCCCGAGTCGCCCGAGGAGCCCCGAGTTAGCGACCTCCTCCATCGTCATGCTCGGCCTCCCAATTGGGAGCAGTTGGCGCTTCTCTCGCCGTGTTAGAACGAGACGAGCGCCTACCTTCCGGGAAGGTTCCGCGAACTACGCCTCCCGCTGCTACATACCGGATCGTCCTCTCGAGAACTGCAGTAATTATCCAAGCTCCTCTGCACGTTCAGCCGAAGTTAAAGAACCAGCTGCCAAGCCAGAGGATGGTTTAATCCGGGTGTCTCCGATGACGCAAACCGCAAGTCGCGGATGGCTCGACGCTTACTTACCTTTCTCCCGTAGGTAGTAAATGGCTTACAGTGCGTCTCCATTGGCCTCGATACTCCATCTTTCCTGCCTTCAGCGCTGGGGGCCTAGCGGGAACGCGAACCTGAGGTTAATTCCGCAGCCTTCCCCCTTCTAGTCCGAGACTTTTTTGACGAGACATTATTCGCATGGCATGTGTCATCTCGGAGCTTGGCATGGCATTCGTTCAGGAAGGAACATCCAGGAAAGGGGGTTGGCTGTCGGTGGGGTGGTAGGTGCCGTTAGTGGTGCGGGAACGATGGGTAGAGTTAACCTCCGGGCCACCAGCTGAGCCAGTACGTGACTAATCGGGATATCAGCCTGCTTTTGTTTGGGGGAGACCGTAACCCTTCTGGTCTTGGCAGCTGGTTCTTTACTTCGGTGAGAATCTGAGTTCGAGGAGGGTTGAGGGGGGCGTAGTCGCGGAACCTTCCGGAAGGAGGGCTTCTTCGCGCCCCTCTATCGGGGCTTCCTCGGTGGCGAGCTCGAGGAGTTCGGGCCCGCCTGCTTTCGGAGGGAGTCCATGAGCGCGGTCGGACTTCGCTCGGCTCTCCATCGTTTGCCAGCCGCTTTCTTAAGGCTTCTTCGTCCTTCAACTTAAAGGCTTCTTCCGCATGGGCATATCTCTCGGTCCGAGCCAGCAGATCGGCGAAGTCTCTGGGATACCTCTCCCCCCATCTCGTTCTTTATTAATGAGGTCTTCGCTCGGAAGAAATCTTATCTCTAGCCGAGATTGACTCGGTCGCTCGGAAGAGATCTTATCTCTAGCCGAGATTATCTACGGTCGCTCGGGAGAGATCTTATCTCTAGCCGAGGTTGTTGCTCGCGTTAGGACGAGGTTCTCCTCCTGTTCCTAACGGGCTGTGGGGCACATAAGGGCCGCTGTCAGGGCCTCTCCCCCCATCTCGTCCTTTGTGAACGAGGCTTCGCTCGAAGAGATCTTATCTCTAGTCGAGGTTGACTCGGATCGCTCGGGAGAGATCTATCTCTGCCGATTGTCTCGCTAGAGATCTTATCTCTAGCAAGGTTGACTCGGTCGCTCGGGAGAGATCTTATCTCTGGCCGAGGTTGTCCAAGTCGCTCGAGAGAGATCTTATCTCTGGCCGAGGTTGACTCGGTCGCTCGGGAGAGATCTTATCTCTGGTCGAGGTTTGTCCACGGTCGCTCGAGAGAGATCTTATCTCTAGCCGAGGTTAACTCAGTCGCTCGGAGAGATCTTATCTCTGACCGAGGTTGTCCACGGTCAACGGTCGCTCGGAGAGATCTTATCTCTAGCCGAGGTTGACTCGGTTAGGCTCGGGAGGATCTTATCTCTAACCGAGGTTCCCCCATCTCGTCCAAGTTGCTCGGGAGAGATCTTATCTCTAGCCGAGATTGACTCGGTCGCTCGAGAGAGACGATCTTATCTCTAGCCTAGAGGGTTGTCCACGGTCGCTTCGGAAGAGATCTTATCTCTAGCCGAGGTTGACTCGGTCGCTCGGGAGAGATCTTATCTCTAGCCGAGGTTGTTGCTCGCGTTAGGACGAGGTTCTCCTCCTGTTCCTAACGGACTGTGGGGGCACATAAGGGCCGCTGTCAGGGCCTCTCCCCCATCTCGTCCTTTGTGAACGAGGCCTTCGTCGGAGAGATCTTATCTCTAGCCGAGGTTGACTCGTCGCTCGAGAGAGATCTTATCTCTAGCTGAGGTTGTCAACGGTCGCTCGGAAGAGATCTTATCTCTGGCCGAGGTTGTCAACGGTCGCTCGGGCTCGGAAGAGATCTTATCTCTAGCCGAGGTTGACTCGGTCGCTCGGGAGAGATCTTATCTCTGGCCGAGGTTGACTCGATCGCTCGGGAGAGATCTTATCTCTAGCCGAGGTTGTTGCTCGCGTTAGGACGAGGTTTTCTTCCTGTTCCTAACACGGTAATTATTGACTGCTTCTTTCCTATCATCGCATAGTTTTTGCATTCAGAAACAATATTATTGAAAGGGAAGAATTTTATTGAAAGAAAGTTACTGGCAGCGCATCCCCAAATTCTGTTTTAGGGTCGTGGTAGCGTTGTTCCTCCGCATTTCTTCGGACGATAAGCTCCGGACCGGACGACCTCTATCTCATGCTGGCCTCCGCAATTTGGAGCATGCTTCTCTTGGCTTTGACGCCGGGAGATGACGGATCTTCGATGTACCAAGCTCCTCCCAGGGGTAATGTTGATGACGCCGTGAGGTGGCTGACCTCCTTGCCGTCTCTGGCTATGGCAGCGTTCTTGGCTGATCTTCTCCTGCTTCAGGCTGGTGCCGGAGGAATTTACCCAGCCGTCCCTTTCTGACGAGCTCCTCAATTTCGTCTCGGAGCTGGATGCATTCCTCGGTGTCGTGGCCGTGGTCGCGATGGTAGAGGCAGTACTTGCTTCGATCGCGCTTGTTTGGGGGAGACCGTAATCCTTCTGGTTTTGGCAGCTGGTTCTTTACTTCGGTGAGAATCTGAGTTCGAGGAGGGTTGAGGGGGGCGTAGTCGCGGAACCTTCCGGGAGGAGGGCTTCTTCGCACCCCTCTATCGGGGCTTCCTCGGTGGCGAGCTCGAGGAGTTCGGGCCCGCCTGCTTTCGGAGGGAGTCCGTGAGCGCGGTCGGACTTCGCTCGGCTCTCCATCGTCTGCCAGCCGCTCTCTTAAGGCTTCTTCGTTCTTCAACTTGAAGGCTTCTTCCGCACGGACATATCTCTCGGCCCGAGCCAGCAGATCGGCGAAGTCACTGGGATACTTTTTTTTAGGAAGAACAGTAAGTCATTTTTCTGAAGGCTATCCTTGAGTGCGGCCATCGCAACAGACTAGTCCAAGTCCCGGACCTCCAATGCCGCGGCGTTAAATCGGGTGACGTAAGCCCGGATGGATTCCCCCGCTTCTGCCTGACATTCATCAGGGAATCCGAACCTCGGCGCGGACGTCGACTGCTGATGAAGTGAGCCACGAACTGACTGCTCATCTGGTCAAATGAGAAGATCGTACTCGGTTTCAACGTCGAGTACCAATTTCTAGCTACTCTCTTTAAGGTAGATGGGAAAGCTCGGCATAGTATGGTGTCTGAAGCACCGTGGAGTAGCATCATGGCACGGAAGGCCTCCAGATGATCAATCGGATCAGAAGTTCCATCGTAGCTTTCAAGTTGAGGGAGCTCGAAGTTCGGTGGAATGAGTTTTTGTATAATTCGGAGGGAGAAAGGAGGTTCAGCATGGACGTCGGCATGATGAGCCGGAGCGACGTGGCCGAGCTCTTCAATCCGCCAGTCCATCTTCCACAGTTTGTGATCGAGGGAATCGTCTTGGTTGCAGATTTTGGGGGGCTTTCGGCTACAAATGGGGAAGGTCTCCCTTAGAAGAAAACTATGATCCGAACACGGATCCTCGGTTCTCTGTTTTTTCTTTTCAGAGGCGACGGCCCTGGTACTCTTCATTGGAGCCGGTTTCCGACATTCCGATGGTGGGTTTCCTGGTGGAGTCGCCATCGGGGGCTGTTGTATGGCCTACATTGCCTCCGTGAGGCCACGGACCTGTCGGACAAACAGGTCGAACTGCTTCACATCCACCGTGGGTACAGGTGGAACCTGAGCTGTCGGGGCTGAAGCAGGAACAGACGGATCTGGACGGGATCGGGCCGCGGCGGCCGCCGAGCGCCGAGTCGAAGCTCTCCTGGGAGGCATTTTCTCTTCGGAAAAGAATTCTAATGAGGAAGAAGAGAGATCTCCGGAGAGGGAAGAGAGAAATCGTCGCCGAGCACTCCTTTAAGAACAAGGGAACCTCGGAGGTTCAGGCCCTTCCTCTAGTGCCAATCTGCTGACGCAGAATCTGATCGTCGCCGGAATCAGCTGGAGCGAAGATGGACGAGGTCACCGCCGGGGACCTGCAAAATAAAGTCCCGTCCGGAGCCTGTGGGAGGTGGCTCCGGCAGGACCCTCCGACGATCAAGTCAGCTCTGGCCAACAGGAATGGAGTGCTCGGGAATGAGTTCGGCTGAGCTTAGAGAAGAAGAGGAGAGCTTCGAGCTTAGAAGTTAGAGTTAGCATATCTGGAGGGTCCTTTATAGGCGGAGCTTAATTGATGGTGGCGGCCATACCGCCTGATAGCGAGCCGTTGGGGCCGCATGGAGTTCGGTTCGGAGAAGAAGGCATCGTCAGGTGGATAGTGAGAGCCATACTGGTAGGTCATGGGTCGCGTGGGGTTGGTTACGGAGAGAGTGGTGTCGCCAGTAGTGGCGGCCATGTCGTCCGGTCTCGTCGCCTATGGCAGACTGATGGCAACAGTTCGTCCAGAGGAGTTTGGATTGGTAGAGGAATTCGACCGAAGGGGAAGCTCGGAAGGAGTCCAGTTGGAGGAGTGTGGAGGGAGTTCGGCTCTCGTAGGTGTCTGGCTGGAGAAATGCGGCTAAGGCTCGGCCGCTGGGGAATTCGAAAGGAGCTCGGCGCGGAGGAGTTCAGCCGGCTGAAGGGGATGTCTGGAAGAAGTCCGACTCCTGAAGAAATCCGGCCGAAGAGGAAGCTTGGAGGGAGTTCGGCTCCCGCAGGCGTCTGGCTGGAAGGACGCGGAGAGAGTTCGGCTCTCGCGGGAGTCCGACTGAAGCTCGGCGGTTGAGGAGTTTGGCTAAAGTCCGGTCGCTGGGAGTCCAAAGGAGCTCGGCCGCTAAGCAGTTTGGCCGGCTGGAGGAGTTCGGCTAAAGCCCGTCCGCGAAAGCTCTTCCGTGGCTACCGGTCGCTTCAGGCTGAGCACCGAACTGGACTTCGGCGGGAGCGGGATTTATCTCCAACACTATCCCATCTCGATAGCAATCTCGGTCATGCATTTCGGTGAATATTCTCCATCTTTCTCCTCTTCTTCTTTACTTTTTCTTCTTTTTTCTTTTTTTCTTTTTTACTTTCTGCCTTTCTTTTTCTTCTACCTTCCTTTCTTTCCTTTTCTTTTTCTGTTTTTTCTTCTCCCTTCTTTTCTTTTTTCATTTTTTTCTTCTTTCCTTCATTATTTCCTTTTCTTCATCTTTCCTTCCTTTTCTTATTTCCTTTTTCTTCTTCTCTCCTTGTGTGGATGTTTTTTTGGAGTCCCGAGCCCATGCTGATCCTATTTTCTCACAGGAATGGGATAGGATGGTCAGGATGCCCTCCATCATATTGAGACATAAAACCTTGGTTTGGGGTACCGGATAGAGAAATTTTGGAAAGTCAAAAGCTTGTAGAATGTGGACTGGGTTTAGGAAGTCTGAGACCTCTTTGATGATACTTGCATATCATAATTATTTTGTTTGGTCATATGTGCACTGCATAGAACAATATGCACTAGGACTTAATGCACTTCTCGATCTTTCATTGTGTACATGTTCTAATGTTTGAATAAAATGAGTATGAAGCTCAAAGGTCATATGAAGTATACACGTGCACAGCCTTCTTATGGTGATGAAACTTGGTTCTAGAAGGAAATGAGGATTTTAAATTAGCTCCAAACTTAACACACAATTCACATTAGTCTGATACGTTCTAAGTTCTGATAATTTTAAAAAGTTTAATCATGTGTCCTGGAATATTGGCTTGGAACTCTTCTCTGCAAACCAGTGTTAGTTTAGATAGCCCACTAGTCACCCGCCAAGACATGATGAAGTCTGGTGTTCCAATCCAATGGCATGATAAATCATCATAGTTTTAACTGAGAATAATGTCTGTAGACATTATGCATGCACAATTTGAATTCTTTATTAATTTTGATGCTATTGATGATGATTTACATTTGGTCATCATTTTTCCCTCTTTTTCTCTTTTAATATTTGGTATGATGCAGTTGACTTCTAAATTGTCTTTTTCAGGTCCACCCTTTCATGACTTTTCCTTCTTTGATGTCTTTCCAAGAGTATGAGATATAACATTCTGGAATGGTGTCGGTAAATATTTGTATGACCTTGAGTTGGTGAGGGGCTAGAACTGAGAAGTGGACTACCTCTGCTAATTATGATAGCAAAAACAAATGATAGAAAATTTTATGGTGTTTGTAGGAGAGAAATAGCAAAGCACAACAATGACAAGATATCCTTTACAACCTTCCAGAGATACAATTTTCGTTCACAAGAAATTAAGGCAGGCTCCTCTGAAGTAACTATGTGCATTCTTCACACTTCTTTGAATGCAACATTGAAGTCATATTTGCTTTGTCCCATCATCTGCAAGGTGCTTGTCTTGACCTTGTATCTTCCCATAAATTATGTTTATTTCAGGCAACTAAAACATGGTTGCAGAATGAGAGCTCCAGAAACTGTACAAAAGGGTCGATAAGTCGAAATGGCCTTGGTGTCAATAGATTTTTTTTCTTTTTCTGGTAGCTTTGGTCACTAGATCCTTAAATAGGAAAAAATGTGTGACATGCAAAACAGATTTCAATGTCTTTCTAAAAATAAAGTTTCTGGGAGGGTGAAATAAAATGCAAGCATCTGTATTCCCCTTCGAACCAGCCTGTTTCTGTCCCTGTTAGATACAAACTTGCTCGTGAAATCAAGGAGGATAGCTGTTTATATTAACTATATCATCAAGTTTATTTTTTTGAAATTTAAAAAAAAAAAAAAAAAAAAAGGATAATCGTGTTATGATTGTGACCGTTTAGCTTCTCTCGCAAAGGATATACCATGTTTTGTCCACCGTTCTACATCCTCTTGCTCTCCCCTAAACCATGTTTTAATCATCAACGCATATGGTGCCTTTTTAACAAACATACGCCTTTATATTGCTTTCTTTAGTAGCAACAGCCAATCGATGCCGTCCCCGTTTCATTATTGTACAATTTTTCATTCAATGTATGCTATGACCTAATTCAATTCTTTGGGTCTTGATATTGGATCTAGACCATCTAGACAATCAAATAAAAGATTGGATCAGATTTTGGCGAGCTCAGATTTCAGGCATTTTTCTTCTTCTTTCAGCAACCTGACCTCTTCTTCGGCCTTCAGTTGGGAGATTGGGCATCGTATACTCTTGGATTGGCCTGGCTGGCCTACTCGTTAGCTTCTTTGGAGGTGTGGTGAGCTTTTCGGATCGCCTTTGCGATGTGGTAGGTGAGCTAATAAAGTAGGAGAAAATTCAGTACAATATGATAAAGATCGGAAAGAGAGGAGGAATGATGGTAGATCATCACTTATTTGAAGTAAGGAGTCATACGAGTCATGAAATCGGAATGCACCCCTTTCGTTGTTGATGGACTCGACGTCGATAGAAGGATCAATTGGATTAGAGATTGAGCTATTCGATAGTCGTCGATGCCCTTCTTGGTGTCCTAGATCTTGGCGTTCGATGGAGCTCCTAGTGGAGAAGAAACCTTGATTGATATGTCAGTCGGGCTCGATGACATGTGTATGGAGATTCGGGGGGCACCCGAATTCTGCCGAGATGAAGAGATAGAAGGTCGGAGGGTCGAACTCCTTGGCATGGCAGACTGGAGTGGGGCCACCGTCTTTGCTGGCGCTGAGGATTCCTTCCTCAGAGCACTACTTGGCCCCGAGGAACCTCGGCAAGAACAGCCTCAATTCGGCCACGTTTAGTAGCAGGGGCCGTGCTTGCCTTCTTTCTTTTGGCAGAGCCTCGATGTCTTCGAGGTTCATATCTGCATAAAAGATAAGGTTGGTCAGATAAAAAAGAGAAGCTGAACTAAAGAATATGCAAAATGATACTTGCTTTTAGGGTCGGCCTGACTCAACCCAACCTTGAATAAAGTCTCCTCGGTAAGGAGCCTGAACAATGGATGGGGAGTAAGACTGAAAATCTGCACCAATGCCTCCTCCTCGACGTCTAATAATGTTGTAGCTCTATCTGCCAACGTATGAGGTTGACTCTATGACGTGTTGAAGTTCCAAAGTTGCTCGGCCAAGACCAAAAAAAAGCGCTCCTTCCAATTATATACCAAGGAAGGAGCACCATGGAAGAGACAATGTCCCTTCTAAGGGGAGGCATACTGCGACCCGACCTCTATAGGGTGCTTCTTCAGTGTGAAGCAAGCTCGGATGAGGTGGAAGGTCGGTTCGATCCTAAGGAGAAGGCAGTGGGTAAAAAAAGCTAATATTTGACGTCATGAGTTCGGCGTAATGCTACAAGGGCTCATCCTATATAAGTTAAGAAATTCTGCATCTAGGAAGTGGAAAGGTAGTTTTAGATCGGCCTTTACGAGGGGATTTCTCGTAAAAGCCTACTTGATCTTGACAGGAGGAGCTATCCATTCTCTAGGATTAGCGACCTCCAGTCTAAAGTTGGTTGAAATTTGGTATTTCAACCTAAGGACCTTCAAATCCTCGAAGGTGAGGATAGAGTCTACTCTAAAATGACCAAAGTTCGGGACTTCACTAACTTCGGGCACATCCAAAGAGCAGGCTATGTCGAATCCAAGGTCCACGCTCCTCTTGTCATCTCCTGAGCTCCAAGTGCAAGGGGACGAACTAGATGCACTCATGGTTGAAGGTTGAGAGATTGACCTAAAAGTGAAGCGGCCGAGCAAACCAAGGATGAAGATAGGGTCGACGATCGACGATAGATCAACTAAGACCGAGTTAGATGCTCAAGAATTCAAGTAGCAGAGTTCTCCCTCAATAGCAGAACTAGTAAAATCAAAGTTATCGCGGCACTATTTATAGAAAACCTAAACGGCTTCGATCTACTATCGATTTATTTTCCTTGGTCGATGTTCAACAAGTGACAACCCATGATTGGTCAGGGCATGTCTCCCGTGGATCCGACGAATCAACGGTCTAGATTTAAAAATGGTTCACCTCAAGATGCCGATCTTCGACACTTGTCAGCAAGAGATAGCTTGATGAGATTAGCCTCGACCTCAGATTGGTATTCTCTTCGGCTGACATATCAGAAGCTCGACCTCAAGAGTGGAGGACATCTGTTGTAGATCTGTACCTCATCCATGGCTACTTTATCCTCATCTTCAGCCAATCTATATTGGACGAGCTATAATAGGTCGTCCATTGTCGAGCTAAGCATCTCACCATCAGGTCCGTCTCTCTCTTTCTATTTGGAAAAGTCTAAATAGAGTAGAATTTCTTTATGATTAAGCATTCCATGAAAGAAAAGTATTCTATCCGAATCAATATGTGCGACAAATTCAGAAAGTTATCAGATCCAAGATGGATATGATTTCGATTCTTCCTCTATAAATAAAAGGGCTTCAAAATTCTCAAAGTTCGCACATTCTACTCCTTACTCTTTTTTTTTATTGTTGTCCATCTTCTAACTTGAGCATGGAAGGATCTTTATCGGAGAATGCTCCGATAAGAACTTTTTTACAGGTGCTTGGGTGAAACTCCAGTAGTCTCATCTCGATCACGCTCATTTAGGTAGCCAATCCTAGGTCGGGAGATCATGCTAATTTTTTGGAGGTAGATTACTTCTTACTCCTACTTTTTAAAGCAATAACTTGATCAATTGAGGTGTACTTATCAAGGCGAGAGCAACTCCAGAGACGGAGTAGCCAGCCATGTGACACAATAGATGTGCAGGGCCAGAAATCCTCCTTCGCCACCTAATCCTAGTAAGATAAAGAAACAGGTCTGGGGAAATTCTTAAATGGACGCGTAAGTATTTAAAAAATTCACACATTAATTATTTATTTATTAATTATTAATTTTGTTCATGATTGATTATGAGGTGAAAAACAGTCAATCAAAATTTATAAAAATTTTATCTACGATAGAATGAGTCCATCTAAAAATTCCTAAATGACCAAAGCTAGCTTGCATTTTCAAATATAATATAATTAAATAATCATCATTCACTCGATTAGAGTTTTGCATCATCAATGCTTCAAAGTCAAGGAAGAAAGGTACATACTTGTCTATAGCTCAGAAAACTGGAAAACAAAAATGCAACTAGGGATCTGAGCTCAGTATGGTGATACCTTGCCTAAAGACGAGGAATCAAGTATTGAGTGGTTTATCTCTTTGGATATTTAGATCATTCAGAAAGTTTTAAAGTAATAATCCTGGATTCGCAACTTTGCGCGCTGGTTGGACCCAAGTTTCCCCTCTTCTCATATGGATCGAAATTTTCATCCTCTTTTAAGACAAAGGTTTGCAACCATGAATTGTTACATGAAGGTTCTGGTGAAAGTGCCTTTACAAAAGTCAAATGAACAAATGCTGCAAATTATTATTTAGAGGTTAAAACTTGGATCATGGGTTACTATGCCATAGGTTCATGGTCCATGTTTTTTAACTTTTTCTAGTTTAATAATAATAATAATAATAATATAAAACAACTATAATTAGCGGAAGCCTGCTTAAAATTGAGACGGGAGCAAAATTGAACAAGGATCTCTTTGCATCAATATAACAAATTTTACTGGTCTGGATTTCATTGTTATTAAACATATTATGTCCAAGATGTATATTTTAGGTTTTGTTGTTATATAATATTGTTGTATATTATGTCCTTTGTATATATATTGAATATTTACTTTAATGATTTTTCACAAATAGAGTCAATGGATTGTTTACACTGAAATCCATGCTTTCATTGTTTTTGGGTAATCAAATAATTAAATCAAGCAATCTTTGATTGGGTCAATTTGATTTGATGTTGGTTTCGATTTTGAGAATTGATAACTAATTAAGACTGGTTTTGTTTTCGATTGATCTCTAATTATGGCCAATTCGGTAGTTCACTTCATGAAAAGAAAAATAGCGGGATTTGTCATCATTGGTAGCTCACGTGCAAGCAACAGCTCGGGCCTTTTCGTCTCCAAAGGTCCGATTGCTACAAAATTAAATGATTTTGGACACTCTGGTTTGGAGTTGAATCAGAGACTTCCACTTCCACGTTTAGTTCATGTATCAGATCGTTTAATCACCGCATCTTTCTTCTCTGGCCCAATCACTGAGACAAGCACACCATGAATAAAGCCTACGTGAAGGAGATGGATGAGGTGTACGGTATAATTCCTCCTCATAAAGGAGATGCATGTGGTGTATGGCATCATTCCTCCTCTTGTGGTTCTGACTCAACATGTGGTCACCACTGTATGGAGCCTGAACACCATCGTCTCATCAAAGCCACACGTTTTTGGGCTCTGCTGGTCTTCACATCGGTTAGTGGCTACCCTTCCTAACGAATCCTATCCACTTGACTCACTGCTACCTCTCCCAAAAACGCGGATGTGCTACCAGGTTATATGCCATCATCCCTTCAACTTTCCAACAAACATTCTTGTCTTGACATCCAACTGATTTGTGGAGCTAAAGCACCGAACCTGCTGCGTGGAAACCTTTGGGCGACAGAGTCTTCGTAGACGACAGTCTAACCACATCAGGTGACGATCACATTACCTACCCCGCGAGGATCCATTCCCCATTAGTTTTTCTAAAAGAAGTGACCACCATTTTGCATATCACAATCTCAAAATTTTTGCATCTGACTAAGTCTTATAACATATGGATTGTGTGTTCTTGTTGCCGCTAAATAAGGCTGCAAATGGATCGGGTTGTCTGGCCCAATCCAAATCATGTAGATTCGACTTGAATCATTTTAAAGGCCCGTAGATCCAGATCGGATTCTAAAATTGGATCCGTTCCATTTTTCAGATCAACTTTGGATTTACTGGATTTTGATCTAACCCGATCCGATTCGAACCAATATGAGCTCGAATTAGAATTAGCATATCTATTCGTTTAACATTACAAAAGTGATAAAAGCATACCAATTTCAAAATGGATAAAATAGAACTTTCTGACTTCCTTCTACCTTCATTCATCAGACTCTAGACATATGTTGGAAAAGAATTAATATTCTATTGATCAAAGGTTATTGATTGTCATTACTAACTTTTCAAATTATATCAAACATCTTAGTATTCATTTTCATATGCTCTCATTAGTTGAGTCTTGGTACCCATTTTAGCTTCATAGACTTTATTAGAAATATCAACAAGAATAAGAATATAAGCAAAATTAAATATGGATTAAAAATAAGCAATAGATTCAGCATATGCTTAATAGTTTGAAAATTATTATATAAGCCAATAATTATCATCTGAATCCAAACTGATCTGGTCCTGAATCGAACGCGTATTTCATGGATCGAGGCTGGGTTATCCATGGATCCGACCCGATCTTCTATTGTGCTGGGTTTGAGTCCAATATTCAAATCCAATTAAGGAATCGAATCGAATCGGGATCACTCAAGATCCGATTTGACCCAACCCATTTGCACTCGTACTACTAAACCCTAGTGGCGTTATGTCCAAAGGTCAATCAGATGCTTCAAAAGATTCGGACAGTTTACAGTGGTCAATAGACCTATCGAAATATATTCGGTGGAGGATCCTTCCATGTTTAAGTTAGTTAAAGTTTGAAAAAAATTAAAGAAGAAAAGAGGAGAACGAGAACATGATTTTTCGCTCTGAAGTCAAGCCTTACTTTAGGATTCCCTTATTACCTCTTTTTATAAAGATAGAGCCATAAGCTATTCCGTCGGAATCTAGTAGGCTGTTAGGACTTACTAGGCCATGATCTGATAGACTATTAGGATTGAGAATTCGCCCACTAACCTGCGAATCGGGATTGTTAGTCATGGATATCAACTGCAAATCATGCACGTGTTCTAAAAATTGTTGGAAGATTTTAGAAATCACTTGTGTGGTCAAATAGGTTAGCAACTTGAGGTCAGGGCAGAGCCAAGGCCCTGCCTTGGGTGTGTCAGTGCTCGTGTAGATCGTTGAGCTTTATTTTCTATCATTGGTTGGGTCCCGACCTCGAGGTTGATAAATAACACTGCTTTATCTCGGATTCTTGAATCTCTTCGTGACATTTGAGCCAGTCTCGCCAAATGGTCAGTAGATGCTTAACTGCGATCTAAGGAAAAAATATTGGGTCGGACGATGGATAACCTCCACAATAGTTCTTAACACTAATCAAAGGGAAAAAAAATCATGCGAATGCAAATAACTTTTTATCATAAAGTTGTTGCCAATTAATTTGTTGTGCACTTTGTCACGGCTAGCACTGGACCTAAGACCGCTATGCATCAGCTACATTCGTGTTTAAGAAGCTATCCCATCCCTGTTCGTGCAGTGATGTTTTAGAAAAACATTACCCAAAAAAACTTGATGGCGGTTGATTCTACAATCACATCTTTTGCAACCATCCAACGCTAGAACAGGTGGAGGTGTACATAAACTATAGAATAGGTTTTGCAAACAAAGCTGTTATTTGCATTCTATTGCAGCAACAAAGATTTTTCTTAGGGCAGCCCTCCTTTGTCCTTCAATATGGTGGTGGTCAGATATTACCCAGTCTTTTGCCCAAACAGTAATTGTCTGCTAGAAGTCATTTCTCTTGGGCTTTTTTAATGAGTGTGAATGAAGGGATGCTTTGATATATGATTGTTGTCCGGTAAAGTGGGAGCTGTAGCTAACTATATCATGTGCTACTTACCACACTTCCTACCAAACCCATCCGACGATGATCCACAGCTAATTAAAGTGAGACGGTACAGAAGCTACCACCTAACAAGCTTCATGGGGAAGCTTAATAATGGTCCAAAAAAAAGAGTCAAGGCGCATGGGACTTCTAGATACAATAATATATATATCTGGCGTTTCCTTGGGTACGGAGGGAATCCTTACGCAGTCTCCTCGGAGAAACACGGATCTTTTTTTTTTTTTAATAAGAAACACGAGATCTTTCACTGTTTTGGCTGGAAAGTAGCGTGCCTTTTGTGTTCCTTTGCAATCTATGACCAGGTTGCTTGGCTTCAGTCCAAAACATTGGGCCATAGTTAAATCCTTGGTGCAGCAGGTGGAACCAATGGCTTGGTTCCGGTGCATGCCTTTGACAAATATATATATATATATATATATAAAACTTGGCTTCGATCGGGAGACATCAAATTTCTTTTCTCTGTTCCACTGGATTCGACCAACCACTTGGACTAAAATTGCTTCATCGCCCGCGGACTCCAAAGCCTCAACAAACCCTGCCTTCACTCTTGTACGCAGGAAAAACCTTGTTTTTACTTTAGTAAACTGCGCTTGTTTTGCTCTCCATCGTCCTTTTATCGGAGCGCATATGTCCGTATTCCATATTCTCTCTCTCTTTTTTTTTTTTTTTTTGCTTGGTGGGGTATTATATTCTCCCTTAAACTTCAAGTAGTTGCCTACCACTGTTTCTTTCTCTAAATTAATTATGAATAAGATATGCTTTTGGACCATTTAGGATATTTTAGCAGGTGACTAGCTTCTTCTTTTTTTTTTTTGATTTATTAATTATACGTATTACTCTATTGTACAATGAGTATGGTGTTCTTGAGTATTGCAGGAATGTTTCCTTCTTTATTATACCGTGCGGCGTGCCTTGTTCTCGCGTAATATGGTGCCATTTAATCAGCTGAGCAATGCATCCCATAATCAATGACTAACTGTAACAACTGCTACTATTATATTAAGTTGATTTCTGTATATATATATATATATGATATTTAATGAATACCTTGCAACATCGATATATAAGATAATATGACATGTCCGATGGCTAAAATTATACCGACCTTTCTCTATAAAGTTCTTGTTGGGTGTTGGAACGATAACTCTTATACTTCAAACAATAATTTTGTATTTTTTTTTCCCAAATAAATACCTTTTTTTCTTTTCTCTCATCAAGAAAATATTGGATTTTTACAAGGGAAATTATCCCCACATGGATTTGTTTATATGCAAAGAGGGAGGAAGCTCCAAAGCTGCAGGGACCGGTTAACATGTATTCTATAATATCTTTAAAAAAAAATTGTAACTTTAAGCATCCATGCTTGAAACTTCAGAGAGACCATGTGTTCTCTGTATTTCCCATCCACTCTGTTCTACATGGCATGACACATAGATCAATCCTTGCAATATATATTCTCTTTAATCCAGTACCATCCAATTTGCATCAATCTACATTTAAGTTGTGAAAAATTTAATGTCAAATTATTTAGCAACAATTCTCACCTCCTCTTAATGTGCCAACGGAACAATAAAATTACTCAAAGGCAATGATGTTACTCATTTGAGATAGCTTCATGAGAGACAGACATGTACCATAATTTGAGATAGGAAACATACAACCATATCGCATATTTTTGCACAAAACTTTCGGATGCCTCTACGTTCCAGTAAATTGGTCCATTGAAATTCGTGCAGTAGACGAAGTATGCATAAAAATCGGTGCACGTGAATATCGCCAAGCTAGTAATGATATGAACACTAGCTTAATTTCATGCATGGTATTCCAATGCACATAAATTCAACCCTTTTTTTTTTTTCGTTTGTTTGATATGCACCTAAAATTATTATGTCTTTAAATCTTCTTTACTTGTTATCGGTCTACTCTAGCTTTCATATTAAGCTTGATTATGCTGACGCTGGTCATGTACTTATATCGATGGGGGGAAGATAAAGTTGTTGAGAGGTAGCCGATGCACGTTCAACGTTGCCAGGCCATTTCTTTGCAACTATCTTGTCGGCTTCTTTCATCCAAAAGAAGCTAAAACAAATCAAGAACCGGTCAAAACAAGACACACGAACACTCCATCTCGGCCCTCGGTCCTATGAGACCATTGGTCCATTACCGAGCACTGATACCTAATGATACATGTTAGAATTGATCGTGACCAAAATGATAGGCCGGCTGAGAAAAGCTCGTAATATTTCTGGTATTAAAAATGCATAGAAGGACACGTGACTTTCAAATTCATTCTATCTAGCGTCCAATTTAATTCAGCCCACAATCATGCAAATGAGATAGGTGGATGTGCGAGCACAATGTGGGAATAGATTGTCTAAACTATTCCCGAACAATTAGTGCAAGTGCCCCATTTACTCGAGGATGCACACGGACCCTCATTTCTATACATCTCACCCAAAAGATTTTAAGGTGGGTTGTCTAGTTTAGATAAGTAAACTTAGAATTGTTTTACCAATATAATTTTTTTTTAAAAAAAAAAAAAAATCTTAGAATCAAATATATTATCATAAATAAAGTTGATAATATATAAATATAATTATTTATTATATAAATTTAAATAAAATTAGATATTTGAAAATGAATTCGATAATTATCTATCTATATATATATATATATTAAATATCAATACTATTTTAGAATTTTGATTCACAATGTGATTTGGAAATGAGTACGTCGTTGGTTACGATCAATCGGTATAATTAGGCTAATCATACAAGCTGATTAGATCGAGATCGATAACAACTAAAGAAGATTTAAAATAGATGTATGGAGTGCCAAAGAATATCATATCACGTGGTTGGAGATAATTAAACATAATAATTTTAGATGCATGTTTCATCAAAAGAAAAAGTTAAATAGATGTGCTTGGGAATACTATGCATGAAATTAAGCTAGTGTTCGGTGACATTCATGTGCACCAATTTTTATTTATGTACGGTTCATTTAGTGCATGAATTTCACTGGACCAGTTTATTGGAACATAGAGGAGGACTGCACAATAGGTATCCGAACGTTTGGTGCAAAAATATGTGATATGGTTGCATATTTCCTATCTCAAATCATGATGCTTGTCCTTCTCTCTTTCTCGCGAAGCTATCTTAGATGAGTAAGAATTTTGCCTTTGAGTAATTGTATTGTTCTGTTGGCACATCAAGAGAACGTGAGAATTGTCGCTAAATAATCTGACATTCAATTTTTAGTATTTAAAACATAGACTGATGCCAATTGGATGGTACTGGATTAAAGGGCATATATCGTATGCCATGCCATGTAATCCATATTGAGATAAATATAGAACAAAGTGGATGGGAACTACAGAGAACAATATGGCCTCTCTCAACTTCAAAACATAGATGTTTAAAGTTATAAATATTTTTAAAGATATTACAGGATGCATGTTTTGCGCTCCCTGCACCTCCGAAGCTTCCTCCCTCTTTGCGCATAAACAAATCCATGTGGGGATAATTTCCCTTTCAAAATTCCAAGAGATTAGAAAATGGCATTTATTTCGAAAAAAGTCATAAAATTATTGTTTGGAGTATTAGAGTTATCATTCCAATTCCCAACACAAGAACCGTATGGAGAAAGGTCGGTATGATTTTAGCCACTGGACCTATCGTTTTGTATTATGGATTTTTCCGACATGTGCCCGAAAAGCATAGATTAAGGAGTATTAATTAACTAACTAGATGGGCTTTGGTAATTAGTTGGATGCTCGACTACCGATTCACGTTCGGACGGCGAGTTGGAAACACCCGGCGGATTAATACCCGATCCGCTATCACCCCCGGTGGCTCTCCTCGTCTTAATATAATAGTAATACCCACTCCACGCACTCGCCCCCTGCCGTTCGTTCCCCTTCTCTGCTATCCGTCCTCCGCGCGGCGCCACCGTGGGCTCTGAGTGCAAGGAGAGAGGGGAAGAGAGAGCTCGGAGGCTTGCGGTAATGGCTGGGAAAGGGGTGTTTGAGGAGATCATCGACGGGGATGTGTATAAGTACTACGCGGATGGAGAGTGGAAGAAGTCGGCTTCGGGGAAGTCGGTCCCCATCATCAATCCGACAACGAGGAAGACTCAGTACAAAGTTCAAGGTACCTGACGTAAATTTTTTTTCTCGCAGTAAGCTTTTTCTTCGTTTGCCGGAGTTTTCGATGTCTTGCAGTGTGTTTTCTGGTGGTTGGGATGTGATTTCAACTTGTCTTTTCTTAATTTTCCGGAGAAATGGGATTTTATTGGGTTTTTCTCCCAAATATGGTTTGTTTTCCTTTTTTGACCGGGAACGGGAGCCTCAGTGGAAGGCCCGAGATCTTCGGCTTATACTTTGGAATTCCTTATAATCTTTTTAATTCAAGATCTTACCTTAACCGGATTTTCCGTCTTTTTGTATCTAATTTTCTGGCAACTGGAATCAAATTTCACCGGGTTCTTGTTGAAAAGCGATTTTTATTTTTTCCCCCGCTATATTTGGATTTCTTTTGGGAACCAGGACGATAAGCCTCAGTAGTCAGTACAAAGTTCGAGCTAGTCGTTTTCTCGAGAATTTCTTCTGTTTCTTCGGCAATCTAAAATGATTATTAATTTCTTGAGGTTTTCGTTGTAACGAGATTTTGCCTTCAAACTTTACGGTTCTCATTTCCCAATTCCGGAAAGGGGAAAAAAAGGGAGCAAACTTTGTCGCTTTTTCTCTGTAAAAAATGGAATTTGGATTGGAGTGGTTTGAGGCCGGTTCTCGCTGACCAGAGATCGTGTTGTGGTGTAGCATGTACGCAGGAGGAAGTGAACAAGGTGATGGAATCTGCGAAGGCGGCGCAGAAGTCGTGGGCTCGGACGCCGCTGTGGAAGCGAGCGGAGCTCCTCCACAAGGCGGCGGCCATCCTCAAAGATCACAGGGCCTCCATCGCCGAGTGCCTCGTCAAGGAGATCGCCAAGCCTGCCAAAGACGCCGTCACTGAGGTAAACTCATGTCCCGGTTCTTTTATCCATTATTTACAAGAATCTTTTTTTTTTCCTGGTTAAAATATTTTTTGTTGATTTTTTTAGGTGGTGAGATCTGGGGATCTGGTGTCTTGTACGGCGGAGGAGGGAGTTCGGATACTAGGGGAGGGCAAGTTTTTGGTCTCGGATAGCTTTCCCGGCAACGAGCGCAGCAAATACTGCCTCAGTTCTAAGGTATAGTCCTTCCTTCTTCTTTCATTACTTTTTCTTTTATTAAATCTTTTCTAGGTTATTGGGAGCCTCAAATTAATTAAGACAACTCAAAAAGACCTGATCCTGACAGAGCTTTCATTCAATTATATGTTCTACGGATACCTTTTTAATGGAGATAAAAGGACAATTGTAAGTCTTTCTCTATTGTTTCTGGAATAAGATAATGTAGTTGCAACAGCACTAGTTGGTTATTGTAACAAACAATGATTGTGAATTAGCAAAATAGCAATATTTTA
This sequence comes from Cocos nucifera, assembly GCA_006176705.1. Lineage (NCBI taxonomy): Eukaryota > Viridiplantae > Streptophyta > Magnoliopsida > Arecales > Arecaceae > Cocos > Cocos nucifera. Next base: position 584,303 of record QRFJ01004155.1, on the reverse strand, counting down.
TATTTCCGACATTAACATTGTTCACAGATAATAGTATTATTTTTTGAATTAATTCATCTGTATATTTAGACATATGTTAATACAAAATGATACTTTATTCTGAAAAAAGTGAAAATAGCAAATAATGGCATTTATTTTTGTTGTGCGGTAGTGAAGACTTACCTAATGACCTTGAATATATGTTAAAAGTAATGTTTGTTATATTGAACCATGGTGTGAGGTGAAAGGCAGAAGGGGATTTGATCAATCTTGCGAAAAGTGAAAGGGTGATCAGTTGCTACATTCTGATAGTTGGTCTCCATGAACTCTACATCTTTCCAACTTGATGATATACTATGAATACAGAATTTGAATCATAGCGATATTTTTCTTGAAACTAACTACATAATAGGCTGGCATTTGTTGCAAAACTCAAGACCTAAACAAAGGGGCAAAGGTTTTGCTTTCAAGTTGAATATCTGTGATGGAAAAAAGTCAAAACAAGAAGCTGATGCCAAACATTAGTTGAAATTTAGTTGGCTTTAGAGAGGACAGGGGTTAGGTTGGTTGCACAATGAGAGAAGATTTTCACTTCAGCATTATATCACTTCAGCTTCAACTTCACTTTAAGTTGGCATCTTCTTTTGGACGCCAACTTAAAGTGAAGTTGCATGGTGATCAGGTCCATCATAAATTTGTAAATACCTAAACTCTAGACCTTAGTGGTATCCTCAGCAGGAATTCATGGGAAGAGGCATAAAGCTGACTACAATATGGTTGGGAGGGTATGACCTACAGTGATATAGGCTACTAATTCAAATACAGGTTCATCATTGAAACCAAATGTCATTTCTGTATCACACTGTACCACTTTACCTCACAAAGTTTGAATCCTTTTTTGGGTTGTTGATTAAAATGTCCAGCATTCAGCGACCAATGAGAACACTCACAGATTCGTGTAGTGGAAAATAGTGTAAAACTTGCTGAATAATTGAAAGTGGAAAATAGTGAGAACACATGCAGATTCCTTTCGTATAGCATATTGAGTATGGACAATTAAAAGTGCACCAAATAGAGCACTTGTAAGTATCCATATTCTATACCAAGGGAATATTCTGCATCTTCTACACTATTGTCCACTGCATGAATCTGTTTGTATTCTCACTGAGTGCTGAATGCTTGACATTGAATGTTTTCTGGAACTTGAAAAGACTGCATGGATTATGGTATGGCATATAGAGTCCTTCCTCTCCGCTAAAATTAGTTGGTGAAACAAATCATTCTTCATGTAACATCTTTAGTGAGTAGTTATACCACTCTATCTGGTTTCCTGAAGTATTTGGCTGTTGTTTTTCTACTAGTTGTGTGACATCTTTACGGACTTCACATATATGTTGTGCGATTCCTCCCAAAGTTAAACTCATTGTTATACTGAATCTAATACCTTTTTCTTGGCTTAATTATTGCATCTGGCATTTCTTTCTCGAGCTATGATGGTCAGCATCTGATGGTGCTCCTGCATTTCTGATAGCATCTTATTAAACTTCTGGGTCAGCCCATAAAACTTATTCAAACCAAGGAAATGAACAATGGTGGCAGGAAAGGGAGCCCTCAATCAGTAGTTATCTCACCGAGGGTTCTTTTGGTAATTAAATATACCGAGCAAATGGAGCTGCATGGAGCTAGAACCAAAGCTCTTGATAACATAACTTGAGTTACAACCAAGTCTAAGTTCATTAAACACCGATGACCGCTCTCACGTGCTGCAACTCGACCGTCAGATCTTCAATCTAATGCTCTCCCAAGTCCCAACTAAGCTATCCCCATCACTTCAGATAAAATATGAAAACATTGAAGACATAAGATTGCAGTTTCTTTTCACAATCCTTTCTGGTTTACATGCTCTATTGCATTTGGCTGCAGATCCCTCTTGGAGTCGTTTTGGCCATTCCACCCTTCAACTATCCTGTCAACTTAGCGGTCTCCAAAATTGCTCCTGCACTAATTGCCGGCAACTCCCTTGTGCTCAAGCCTCCCACGCAGGTATCATATGCATGAGCACCAGTTCTCAGTCCATAAGATGTGCACCTGTTCTGAAACAGTTCTCCGTTATTCTTTATTTTTCTCCCCATCAGGGTGCTGTGTCTGCTCTACACATGATATATTGCTTTCACTTGGCTGGTTTCCCAAAAGGCCTGATCAGTTGTGTCACAGGCAAAGGCTCAGAAATTGGTGATTTTCTGACAATGCATCCTGGGGTGAACTGTATAAGGTAATGCCCTTTACCTGCTGTAGCATCAGATTGTTTACTGAAATCATTCTCTATCCAATCCTTCAGCAACCTGCCTCTGATACTTCCTTGATTGTCATCACAGCTTTACTGGTGGTGATACTGGAATTGCCATTTCAAAGAAGGCAGGCATGATCCCTCTCCAGATGGAACTCGGGGGGAAGGATGCATGCATTGTGCTTGAAGATGCTGATCTTGATTTGACTGCTGCAAATATAGTGAAAGGAGGTTTCTCTTACAGGTGGTATTCCAAGCCTGCCTCTGGGCAATCTGTTGCTAAAGTCAATTTGCAATAGTCCTTATTGGAGTTCTTTCCGATAACCATATATCTTAATCCCTTAAAAGCCTGAGAAACAACAAAAGTGTGCAAACAGAACATTTGCATCTACTATCAATATTTTATAATGGTAAAGTAGCTTTTTATATATGGAAAGATATCTAAATTCCAATAGTCGGTGTATGGTAGGCCCCGTTAGTAATATGTAAATTAATATTGAATTGCTTTAGTGACTAATTTCAACCAGATAAACTGCTCTACTTTTGTTTGCTGCAGTGGTCAAAGATGCACAGCTGTTAAGGTTGTCCTAGTTATGGAATCTGTAGCTGATGCTCTTGTAGATAAGGTAAAGACCAAGGTGGCAAAACTCACAGTTGGTCCGCCAGAGGAGGATTGCGATATCACTCCAGTTGTGACAGAATCCTCTGCGAATTTCATTGAAGGTTTGGTTATGGATGCCAAAGAAAAAGGAGCCACATTTTGCCAGGAGTACCGGAGAGAGGGGAACCTCATCTGGCCATTGCTGTTAGATCATGTCCGACCTGATATGAGGATTGCTTGGGAAGAGCCATTTGGGCCAATCTTGCCGGTGATCAGGATCAACTCTGTTGAAGAAGGTCTCCATCACTGCAATGCTAGCAATTTTGGGCTCCAGGTATACGGTTCTTTCTTCATTTTTTTCTTTTCTTGAAAAAAAAAAAAAACTTAAGTTGCAAAGTTCAGATGATTCATGATATAATGCTTAAAAATCTTGTAAAAAGCAAAACAAAAGAGTGAAAAAAATTTTAGCAGCTTATTGATGATGTATATATGCTTGTCGTAAGAATATGGAATTCTTCCTCGATATAATTTTATTCAGTCTACTTTGGTATTGCTTGTGAAATAAAGTAGGGACTATCAGCTAGCTTGTGTAAGGAAAATACAAAGATTCTGTAATGTCATAATTCTTTTGATAAACTCGATCATCAACAAAACTAGAGCTTAACTTCCCTATATTGGTGCACCAAAGTTTGGGGATCATCAGCTTATTTCAGAATGAATAAGAAAATAGTTACAACATCAAGATTTCTTAATTAATCTCTATTTCTAGTTTACTAGTTGATATTATTGTTTTTGGTTTCTGAATTAGCAATTCAAAGGAATGGATATTTTCAAGGGCTGTGATACTTGTAATACTGCCATCATGAGATTTGGTCCTGCTCGAGCCTAGCAAGGAGTGTTTGACCTGCATATTCGTGAGAAGAGCATGTTATAAAACTTATGCACTTGATCCTTGCCTCATGCTTAATATCCACGTTCACTAACCAGCGACCACTATCGTACATTTTAGGCTCTCTTTTTAACGTTATCTGGTGCATTCTTTTATTATGAAATCTGACCGATTCTGATGGGGCACAGGGATGTGTTTTCACGAGGGACATCAACAAAGCACTAATGATCAGTGATGCCATGGAAACAGGAACAGTACAGATCAATTCAGCTCCAGCTCGTGGGCCTGACCATTTTCCTTTCCAGGTATAATTTATCTCTGATGACCATGTTACAGAATATATATATATATATATATATATATATATATAGTCTTGTATTCACCGCTACTTCTTATGCTAACCATGATATGGCTGGTGCGATTTCAGGGTCTGAAGGACAGTGGCATTGGATCGCAGGGAATTACTAACAGTATCAACATGATGACGAAAATTAAGAGCACTGTTATTAACTTACCATCTCCATCCTACACCATGGGCTGAAAGACTAGAGTAGATTGGTCCATATGTTAAATAAGCGCGACCAGAATTTTATGCCTTTCAGATTTTAGTTCCAGTTATATTTTGGTGTTAATCGATAATAAATAGTACCTTTTGGGTTTTAGTCTAGATTGGCCTGCTACACCTTTTGCATTTAAGGAAAATTATATAGTTGTGAAGGCAGACTTTGCTGTATTTCATGACGTGATGGTTATATGGAATCAATAAGAGCTGTTGCATTGGCTGTATTTCTTGTAATGCGAGAACATATCATCTCTGAATGGATATCTGAGATGATATTTTTGAGACGCTGTATGCGGCAAAGCATGCACCGTGATGTACCTGTCTTTTTCGTGCCTGTTGAGATAAAATGTACGAGAAAACCTCTCTTTGGATCCATAGTCTGGAGCAAAATATGCAATCTCGGTGATATGGATGACAAGTTTCGGATTCAGACAATTATCTTTAATTTTGTAGGACATTTTTATTGGCAAATCATTCTTGAAAAAAATCCAGAGTTTATTGATGATAAGAAGTTTTCTTCGCATTGTCGAACAAACTCAGGAGGCAGCGTACATAGTTTTCTCGGTTCTTCTTGTTCTCCTCCTTTAATCTAATGAAATGACGAGCAACGCACAACCTACGAATGAGCATTAGTAAGCCTTTCTACATGTTTTGTGAGGACATCTAATATATCTAAAATAACATAATATTAAATCGTTACATCATCTTTGGCACTTTATCCCTGTTCATTGTTTACCTTTTTTTTTTTTTTTTTAAATTTCATTAGGAAACTATTTCAATTGCTACCACATAGATAGAATACATCTTAATAATGGAGACATGTTGTTGACATTTTGCTTAATTGGATCTCAATATTGGATGGATTGATCACCTGCCATGATTGCAAATCGTTAGCTACTCAATTTGCTGCTTTATCAATAAATTAAAGTATTCAAATTGCAGACAATGCTAACTAGCCCGGTCATGTTTATATGTTGCTTGGGACAATGTGAGGTGAGAAGGCAACAGCTCAAGGCTCATTACAACATCTCAGTCAATATCTTTTTAACAATGACAATTTAGTGAGATTTAGGCACATAAAGATTTAGGAGGTTAATCACAACCAATCAGAGCTAGTCATGATCTCATAATTAATCTGAGGGTTCTCTTTAAGCTGAAGTGGGTATAGACAACATCATTTATCTTCGCAAATGATCTGTGCTTTTTCTTTTTGTCATCTGTAGTGGATTATTTACTAACAATGTTTTAAAATTGAGAGAAAATTTGACATTGCAAGTTTATTGTAATTCAGTCTTCCACATGTGTGTTCAACTTTTTTTGGACATTCTAGTGATGATGGAGATCTCTCTTTCTGATTGGATAAGAAAAATTATGGCATACCTTTCTTTTTTTCGTTTCCATAACTTGCTTTTTAATAAAATCACACCTACATGGACCTTTTTTCTGTAAACCACCTGCAAGGCTCATAAAAAATAGAGTGTTAGAGGCCTGATTAGGTCCCTTGCATGCAACTTTTGTTGACATATAGGGAAAATATTCAGAGTTGCTATGTGGATTATCATGTGAGTTGCAAGCCAAAGGGCAGTCACTGTAAGCTGATTGTGATGTTATTTAGAATGGACTCCCCTAGCTTGGAAGTAATAATGCTTCTAGCCCCATAGAAAGACATGGCTTCCTTCTCTCCTCTCTTCCTCAATTCTTCAACAAAATGAAATTTTCAGCAGTCCTTCAATTGCAGCCGAACTTTTAGTCCTCCTCATTAGATGCGCACCTTCTTTGGTTTGGAATTATACATCTTTTTAGAAATTTTATATGTAGATTCATTAGGCCTGAAAACCCAACTCTACAAAAAAAATACACACACTTTCTACTCCCCAATCCATGGATGATGCACCTTGGAGACAAAGAGGTTGGGTGTTCTTTAATTTTCCACAAGAATCAACTTAATGGCCCAAGTGTCTGTCTGTCTGTAATATTCTGACAAATTGTGACTATGCGGTTCTTTTTCTGAAAATATAAAGCAAAATTTATGATCTATTAAAAGCTTAACTTTCAAGCAGTGTTTGCTTGGCCCCGTTACTTAGAAGGCCCTCTGCTTTCACACGTTTAAAATGCATTGAAAATGTCCAACTTCAGTGTACGTGGTGTTAGATTGATCGGTTAGGGTGACTTTAGGTGTGCACATATGGAAGGCAGACCTTGCACGCTTCCCATGATTGAGGTGGTTTATTGCATGGTCATCGATGCATCATTGCGATGGCATCAAATCAGTCTTTTGAACAAAATTACTATAGTTAATCAGTGCCATGCAATCGAACTCTTGCTATGGGAGGAACCATGTCAGCTCACTCGTTAACACGATTAAATTTTACAGTTTAAATTTAATTTGTAAATAAAAGAGAAAAAAAATCACAAAGAGGGAAGAAGAACGTTCAAAAGTTTGCCTTTTATATTTGCTGATTTATTAAAATCAACAAGTGATGTGGTATGTTTCACGCAGTTAAAAAATAATTGCAAGCGTTTGAAAATGCACTTGCCTTTTTTAATAAAAGTATATTTAACACATTTGATGAGGAATGAATGAAAAAATCAACCCACATGAAAAGAAGTTGGGTTTAAATGAGCATCGCTCGATACTATTTTATCTAATGGATTACATCTGATTATCTTTGTATTAATTCTCATTATCAAGGGAGCTAGCAGCTAATCTAGGGAGAGTAAAGTGCATGTCAGGAGTCATGACATAATGATGCTATGCTGTCATATTCAAATTAATATAAAAATGGAATGAATTTTGGTGAAATAATATGTTTCCCAAATGTGAAATTTTAGTACATTCAATTTAGCTGAGTTTAGCATTGTTCCCATTGCACTTGCTAACTATAGAAATATTGGATTTGATCAAAATCATTGTCCACTCAAATCTGTTCGAGATAAGAGAACGAACAAAAGCTATGATATCATAAATGCACCTGATTTTATTTTATGCCAATCTTATTGTACATTTAATTTTTCTATTGAAAGTATTTGGTAATATCAATCCGGTCTTTTTTTTTCTTGGCTCATATTAGTTCTAGTCGGCAAATAGCATGATTAAATATAACCATAGCGTCCAAAAACAAAACAAAACAAAATTATATTAATCTTTAAAATCATAAACGCAGCTGAGCGACTATCTAGCTTTTAGTATTAAAGCATTAAATTTAGAGCATCTAGCATATAATAACTGGAGTGTCCATATCTACGTACGTGATCAATATTTGGTAAGATACTAGTAACAGATGTCGGAGATGTGCTCTAAGTAAAATATCAAATTTGCCCTCATAATGACATTATTTTACAACAAGGTCAAATATGATTTTATTAGATGTAAAATATAATAATTTATAATACTTTCAAAATATCACAAGCCTAGATGATTGAGCCTCCGTCTCTAGATACCAAACATATTCAAAATAAAAATATAGGTAATTTTATATCATAATTTATAAATACTTATCTAGTATGCAAACTTTCTGCAAGCTATCAGTTGATCAAATTAATATAATTAAGATAAATTTAATTATATCATTGTCCTAATTTATCGAGGCTTTTCCCTCACCAATGGAAAAAACACTGAACCTGAAATATGCAAATATTTTCACAATCATGTTCGTGGAATACCTCAATCAAATAAAAATAAAAATGAAAAAAAAAAAAAACTAATAGTTCAAGCGCAGCACTGCGATAATCATGTTACCAGGGCAGGACAAACCAGTCATTTCATCGAAGTCCCAAGGCGGCACCGCCGGTTTCTTCTCGGACCTTCCCACGCGAGACCCGAGAGCCAAGGGAAACCCGTTGCGGACGCGAAAGTCCTCGGCAAACCCGATTGCATAAACCCTGCGGAATCCGTCAGGTCCGCATGAAAGCCCCTTATCCCTCCACCACTCGGTACTCACGAGCGCTCATTTCGCTTCCCTCGTAGCTAGCCAGCGGCACCACTCGGAGCGAGCGAGTTAGAGGGCGGAGCAAAATCAAGTAAACAAAATAAAGGCGAAAAGAAAGCCATTTTCACGCGAGCAAGGGAGAGAGGAAAAAAAGAGGCCAGGTAGGCATCACTGAGCTCGTCTCTCCATAACCTAGCTCTTTCTCCCATTCGAAACCCTAGATTTTGATTTCTTTTTTGTTTTTTTTTTTTCGATCTCCAATTCGTTCTTCTGGGTTCTTGATTCGAGTCCCCACGCTGGGTTTCTAGGGTTTTTCTTGGGTTCCGATGCCCTGACGCTTCGGGGGAGCTCGGAGCGCCGGCGATCTCGAGCTTGGAGGAATGACGTCCGCGCAGAAGGAGCTGGAGGACCGGCTTCAGGAGGTTGGGAACCAGCTCGCCTCTCCGCCGTCGGCTATCGATGAACTCCTCCCTCTTCTTGATGTAAGCCTAGTACCGTCTTTCCGTTAAATTTCTACTTCGCTATCCTTTTTCTGGATTTGTTTTTTAAGCCTTTGTTGTGTGATTTATCTGACCAGTCTGTTGCTGATTTTTAGGATATCAGAATGCATGGGGTTCCCCCTGTGTGGATTTAGTATCTGTTTATTTCATCAATCAATCTATCATTCAAATAAGTAGGGTTTAGTTTTTTTTCTTCCTCTTCTTCTTCTTCCTCCTCTTCCTCTTCTTTTCTTGGGAATTTTGGTTTAGACTTGCCTTGTGTCTGTGCTTGTTGGTAGTCTGATTTTTAGCTCGAAGCTTTATTCGGCATATGATATGCACCTAATTTCTATTTACATATGTTTGTTGAGTATAAGTTGAAAGAGTTGGATTTTAGACACCCGTGGAACCATAGGGAATGATCCCACCTGCAAACAGAGCGGACTCTTAGTGCATTGATGCATGAAGATGGGGGTCTACCAGTTATTCACACACACGCACACACACATATATTAAATTTCTGCAAGTTTCTTCATGGATCGCAGTAAATGAGTTCCAGTGCAACTTTCAAATCGGCTGTATGGAAATCCTTAATGTTCTTTCAATTTTAAACTTGTTTAGTACTGCATGATAAAAGTATTATATTTGCTTTCATTCTGAGGAACTGAGAATATCAGATTGTGATAACTTATGTGAAGATGCTTTACCAAGCATGTTTTTTATATCACAGAATCCATAGGTGAAACACACAATTCTTTCTAGCACGGTAGAATGCATTGCTTATGTTAAAGATGTGTAGAAGTTAGAGCAGGTATGCAATTCTTTCTTTCCTTTTTTTTTCCCTTTTATTTGGTATGCTCACAGAAATCATTTATAGTTGAAGGTAAAAACTATATCAGCAATTTCATTATTCAAATAAGGGTTGGCAGGCACATATCTTTGCTGCTGACATTATTTTATATTCTAATTTGTTATGGTTCTAGCTTGTTATTATCAAACTAATTGTGGCCTTCAGGAAAGTGTATTATATATCAAACATTTTTTTTTTTTGCATAAAAAGCTGATAGGCTATTTATTCTTCAGCTTCTATCTTTTGCCCTTTCATTCTTACTTGTTCTAATGCGGATCAACCTTTTATCCACTGCTGAACAGTCTTTCTTTGGAGGGTTATTGTTATTAAAGTAATTAAACACCCTTTTTGACTTGGCAAAAATCAATACTCTATAACCATATTGAAAATTTCAGAGTTTGATCACCTGTTGTACATACCAGTTTTTTTAAATGCACCTCCTAAGTTGATTCTTCCATATGCCATGTTCCTTCATGTGACTTTGGTTCTTCTAATTTCCAGCAAACTGAGAGTTTTTTAGCAAGGGTGGAACAATCACCATCTGAGTCAATGTCCAATGCACTTCATCCTGCAATGAAGGCCCTGGTCGCTAAAGAGTTTTTAGGACATTCAGACACAGATGTGAAAGTTGCTGTGGCATCATGTATCAGTGAAATCACAAGAATAACAGCACCAGATGCTCCATACGATGATGATTTAATGAAGGTTTGGCAAACCAGCATTTTTCTATCGAGGCATATCACCTTGTCTGACAATTTATGAAAGACATCACAATTTGTATGATGGTGTTCATAATTTTGTCTAACCCCCCGCCCCCTCCTTTATAAACATCCAGGAGGTATTTCAAAAGATTGTTGGATCCTTTGAGAAATTGGATGACATATCTAGTCGCTCATATTCCAAGAGAGTTTCAATTCTTGAAACTGTTGCAAAGGTCCGGTCATGTGTTGTGATGTTGGATCTTGAATGTGATGCTCTGATTCTCGAGATGTTTCGCCATTTCCTGTGTACCATAAGGTGAGGAACTCTGTTAATGGTGCTACTATTTTATGCCATCTCTCCAGCCCCCCCAAACTGTTACATGCTAGAATAATACAAACCGTTATTTTTTTTTCTTTTAAATGGAAAGGCACACAGCTACTTCTTCTTTTTGCATGTTGGTGTTGGGTATTATAGTTTGTGGCATGTATGGTGCAGTCCAATTTTTCTAAGGATCAAATTCTGCAGCCCCAAAAGCTGTAGAAAACCTGGAAATTTTTATTAATTAAATATTTAAATGCAACATGATCAAGATATGGGGGGAACCATTTTCACCCATGGTGATCATGAAACTGTTGCATGCATGGTGATATTTGTAAATGTTCTATGAGCAAATGCTGCAAAATTTGTGCTGCTTATGTTCTTTTTAGCTTATTTAAGTTCCATTTATCATTAATTTACTAATTAACCTAAGGTAGATAATAGTTGGGAGGGTGCAAACCAAGGTCCGTAGAATCGATACTGGGATCTGTGCCAGCCGGTTGGTGGTATGGGTCGATGTCGGACCGGACCGGCGCGAATCAACACAGAAGCGAAGAAAGGAATTGGGGAGGAGGAAAAGAGAGAGAGGGGAGGGGGAGGGTGGTTGGAGGAGATGCAGGTGTTGGCGACAAGCAGACTGTGGGTGTGCTTGGAGGGCCGCCAAGGCCTCTGCTTCCTTTGCCAAATTGCGGGCGAGAGAGAGGGGGGAGGAAAAGAAAAGAAGAGAGAAGCCAGCAGAGGGGCTGCTGGAAGGCCTCTAGTTGGCCACTGTGGCCATCGGAGGGGGAAATCATTGCTTGCGGCTCTGCGGGTGTGAAATAGGGGCTATCATCTCTGTTTCACGGGATTTTTTAAAATAAAGCTTGACTGCAATGAAGTTGGCAATGGGTGTGTTGGCTTCACTTAAGTGAAGTGAAGCTGGCACATCTATTATCGGCTTCATTATTTATCATCGTTTAAGAAAAAAATTGATGAAATAGGGGCGGTTGCCCTTGTTCTGTGGTTGCGGCTCTGCTTCTGCCTTTTCTGCCGCCGATGGCCATGGGGACTACTTGACGCCTTCCGGTAGCCTCTTTGCCTGCTGCGCCTCTCTTCGGTACTCTTGTTCCCCCCTCTCTCTCAATTAAACATCTTACCGAGCAATACGGAGCTGCGAAGGCCTTCACGGCCCTTTGGCAGCCTCAGCGAGCCACCGCCGGCCCTCTAGCGGCATCGTCCCCTCTTTCCCTCCCCTCCTCTCTCTCTCTCTCTCTCTCTCTCTCTCTCTCTCTCTCTCTCCCTCTCTCCCTCTCTTTTCCTCTCCCTTGTCTGGCGCTCTGATTCGGAAGGTCGAACCATCCCGGTTTGTGGGTGGTATGGCTTGGAATGTTGGGGATGGTTTGACGAACAATGGTGCAAACCTTACCAGAAATTCTTGTTAAATTCTGATAGTTAAGGGCACGTAGGGTGTGTCAGCTACAGTTTCAGAGAATATTCAACATTTTGGGGGGGGGGGGGGGGGCGGTGTGGCAGAGGTGGAGAAAAGTGAGTGGAAGAATTCACTATAAACAATTGTCATCCAAAACCTTGGCTCTACTAATGTGCCATCTCTCATTCAGGATACAAATTTTCTTTTTCTTCAGATAATGCACCTTGTTTCCAATTTTCGTGGTGAGTCTTTTAAATTTTCTAGCATTCAGCAATTTATAAAGAACTAATGATGTTGCCATGATGGACATCAGGATGTGTAATTCTTAGGTTTTTATAATAAGTATTTACTTTTATTTAATGGTAACTTTATCACAGAGAGTTTCTTTCCAACTTCAGCAAGAATCCTCATTTCATGCTTTCTATGCACTGCCTTGCTGTTTATGTTTCAGCAGTTTTAATTTTGTTCCCGTTTCTCTTGTCACGTGGTTTATTGGTTGTGTGTTTCTTGTTTGTGATTGATGTGCTTTATTTATTTCTTTCATCTCAGGCCAAATCATTCTGAAAATGTTTTTAATTCGATGGAGACCATTATGACACTTGTATTAGAGGAGAGTGAAGATATTTCCACAGAGCTTCTTACGTGCCTCCTAGATACTGTCAAAAAGGATAATAAAGTAATTTTTGTCTCTGTAATGTTGTTATCTGTCCTCTAGATAATATCCATTTTTTAATCCTAACTCTTCTTCTTCTTCTTGGTTGCTTCAGGAGATATCGCCTATTGCTCGCAGACTTGGGGAGAAAGTGATGAGTAATTGCACAATGAAGCTCAAACCTTACATGAAAGGATTACTTAATTCCATGAGTGCTTCTTTAAGTCAATTCAGTAAAATTGTTGGCTCAATATGCCATGAGAATTCTGATGGCATGGAGCAGAAAGATGCAAATGTTTCTGGCGAGGTTATGGTGTGTCCATCTTTCCTCTGCTTCCTAAAAATAATCTGTGTTATCTATACAACCATGATAAGCACATTATGGACATTGTACACGGCTTTGTTTTTGGTATACGTGCTAATCATTTCATTTCATGGAGAACTGCTTTTCTTATGGACAAAAAAAGGGTCAAAAAGATGTCTGGCTTTATGTTTTAGCTTAATAAAAGAAAATGCTTCTCAAAAACTCTACTGCTTTTCTTCTTGTTGTTTTGGAACAAAGTGCAGGGCCCAAAAAGAAAAAATTCATTTTTTTTTTATTTACTAATAGCACTGAAGATGATTGTGCGTGTTAAAAATATATATGCTTCCTGGTCATGCAACAACTCATCTGTACGCTTGTTAGTCAATAACATTTTGCTTCTAGATTGTGTTGAAAAGGTGTTTCTTATTGAAATACTTGCATGTACTGATGTTTCTTCTTTAATAAGTGGTTTTGGTCCTATTAATCGCAGACTACAATATATCAATTTCTTTGTATTGGCTTGCTTTTTCTTTCATCTTCTTTGTCTTTGTTTTGTCGGCTGATAGCTTGAATTTCACTTATTTCATCATCTATGTCATAAAACTGTGCATAGTGATGATCCACCACCAAATAACAGCCTTTCTATATTCTCACCACATCTATGTCATAAAACTGTGCATAGTGATGATCCTCCACCAAATAACAGCCTTTCTGTATTTTCACCACCAAAATGCGATGATCCATAGTATAGTTGGAAGGAAATGACTGTTCATAGAATTCTCTCCTTTCTGTCAATCTCTCCAGGCATATTAATTACCAAATGTGCTGTCCAAAAGTAAATGCTATAACAACTGAATTATATCCTGCAGAAGTGGTCCAAATCCAGCATCAGCTGCCTGAATCAGTGTTGTAATGACCCCTCTGGATTCTTTTCTACCCAAACACAAGGGGCTCTGCATTTCACCATAGCACAAGCCATGCCTTCCCTAAGGCCTTGAATCTCTGCTTGTTGATGTATTGATGGTTATGCCTGATTCTATAAATTCTCTGATGTTCTTGGGTGATATGGTCACAACCTACATAAGGCAGTTTGGAAGCATTCAGTGAAATAAGATGTAGTTAATCTTAACCATTTCCATTTTGCAGAGTTGCTATTTGACAAAAAAAATGATATTTTTCGCCTCTCCCCTCCTTGTATTCTTTGATGTTCAGACTAGGATGTGCAGTGTTAAAAGATCTTTGCGTACCCAGTCAGTTCAAAGATTTCGTTGCCTTTTTATTGAGCATTTTTCTGATGATCCACACAGCAGATTAATTGCTGCTTGAGAGCCCAACTATTCTATTATTTCCATAGCGTAGAACAAATGGTTATTGGTCTGGATGAATCTTAGTTGCTTCCTAGCCTCAGGTCTATGCCCTTGAACTTCTGCAGCCATCTTTCAGTGCCACTGATAATGGTATTGTTTAGATCTCAGTCTCATGCCAGTTCTTGTAGGAGTGGGGGCAGTGGACAAGGATATGGTTGAGATGTTACTGAGGAAATTTGGAAGGTTGACATTTTTTCTTAGTGACAACCACCTGCCCTTTTGTGCTAATCTCAACCAATGTTAATATGTTTCAAGTTTCTCAAACAAGCTAACCTGGAAGTGATTGAAATTCATCTGTCTGGTCAATGCTGGTGGAAAATATTATATGATTGCAGAGGATATGGTTGAGATGCTCCCGAGGAAATTTGGAAGGGTGACATTTTTTTAGGGACAACCACCTGCCCTTTTTTGTGCTAATTTCAACTAATGTTAAGATCTTTCAAGTTTCTCAAACGAGCTAACCTGGAAGTAATTGAAGCTCATATGTCTGGTCAATGCTGGTGGAAAATATTATATGCTTGCATGATAAGTGCTTCATATGATCGCATTTTGTTCTGCTTTGAGTATAATGATGGTTGGAAATGTTCTCGATTTTATGTCTGTTGACTTCTGCTTCAGGTATTTATTGATCATTTTCATTTAGTTAGGATGCTTTTTTATTGGTTTCCTTTTTCTTTTATAATCTATTAATTTGTTTTCACTGTAGCTTTGCTACTGCTTCCGAATGTCATGAAGTTAGATGCTGAGGTTTTTATTGTATTTCTTTTTGTTTTGGAGTTTTTTATTGCCACTTGCAGCCTGTCCAGCAATGACATTTTCATGGCATTTCTCTGCATTTGTCCTTTCTGCTTCATTGGATGTCATGCTCTCACTTTGCATTGGCATTAGTTTTTTTTTTTTTTTTTTTTTTTTTAAATATTAGTTTGTCCCATGTGATATCATTTGACAGGTACCATATGGTGTGATATAATTCAATGGTTACCATATGTTACCTGTTGTCATTTTCAGTTGTGTTTTGGGATAAATTATCACTGGTCAGTTTGCATCTTTTTAGCTTTGAGTCTTGGAATGCAGTTACTGAATTTTATGATAATTGGACTGGCCATGATATTTTTAGTGATCAAGTTTTCATGCTTCAGGCAGATGACAGCAAACAATCTGAGAGGACTGTTTCTGATGAGCTGCGTCAGGCATGTAATTTACATTGATTGTTCTTTGTTGGTAAAATTATTTTGACAATTGAATCACTGGATGCCATGAAAATTTTCCTTTCCATATTTCAGGGTTCTGCAAAGATGGAGCAAGAGGTAGGTTGTGCTGAAGAAGTTGGTACTGCTGCAGACAAGTCACCTAAATCAGTGATGAGCAACGGTACTGTTCAGATAGGCAATGGTGAATCAGTGGTGGAACCAGCATCTCCAAAACAGAGGCCTGGACGCTCTCATCGCAATGGTCAGTCAAAAAGTACTTCTGCAGCTAATAGAGCTGATGCAGATAACTTGGAGTCATTCCCTGCAAAACCAGAGAGTAGCTCAGATCTTAACACAAGGAAAATAAGGGGCCGAGCCACTGACAATTCTCGGATCGACAGTGACAAAGAAGCTCCTGCGTTACCTAGCAGGAGGAAGGATCGTGGTAAGGAAGCTGATACTGCACAATTTGATGGATCATCTGGGAAAGTAGCAGACTTGGCTAAGATGAAAGATGAGATTCTGCCCCATTCTGGATCTGATAATGGAACTGGTGGGGTTGCATCACCAGACCATAGTGAGAGTCCTGATGCGACTCAACCCAGAAGGGGCCGACCCTCCGGGTCAAGGATCTCCTCGAAGAGAGGTGGTGGTCATGGTCAGCATGAAGCGTTACCCTTGAAAGATGTTGATTCTAAAAAGGAGCTGGAGGGCAGTGGTGATTCAGAAGGAAAGTCTTCGAGGCGTTCTAGCAGAAAACATCCACGGAATGTTGATGATGGTGAAACACCAACAACTGTAACAAGTGATTCAGAAACAAAACCACAGAGACAGACTAGTAAAAAGACATCCACAAGAAGGGTTACCAATGGGGATTCATCACGTAAACAGTTAAAGTTTAACGTCAAGCAGAAGAAAGCTGAAAATGATGTAGCTCGAGAGGTGAAGTTGAAGGTAGTCATAGTAAAGTTGATCTTCTTGATATATGCATATTGGCTCCTGTCGCTAGCTTTTTACGTTCTACGCTTATCTGATGAAAGGTTGCTTCCTCTGCCAGTTCTGGCCTTTTGGAATCTGATAGCCTGATATCTTTTCATGTCATTTTAAGTCTCCTTTCCATCCAAGTTCTTCCATGCCAATTAGAATGGCTTCTGTTGTTGTATTCTGCACAGATCTTTTCGTCGGTAGCTTATACCTTCTCCATTGGGCTTAGGGCCAGCCTTGGTGTTATGCTTTAAAAATGGGAAGTTTAGTTGTGATCCCCTTCTTGTACTTCGAAGTCGTCAAGCTCTGATGGTACTGTCATACTCTTTGCAATCTCTGATGGTACTGTCATGCTCTTTGCAATCGCCTGCACAAGATTATAACCTTCTTGATTGATCTTTCTGGTGTCTGATCAGAATTCTCTTGGTGTTTTTTATACCCCAAACCATGGCTTTTATAATCTCATATAATCTTAGTGAGATTCAGAACTAGAATATTATAAATAATAGTTTAATCTTGTGTGATGCATTTGTTGTTAGGTTGTCTTATCAAAGTGGTTCATCATTCATTTAGCATTTCACTTGTTTTAAGGATATCACTAAGCGTGAAGGGTAATCTATACAAGCTTAGCTACCTGTATGCTTTTCCATATTTTAGTTGGTTTTGCATTAGGTTGTCTCATCTTACCTTTTTGGATTCAGGCATCATGTTTATTACGTATCTGTTTCTTCAATTGTTTGAATTGTATATGAGAGACATGCATCCTAATTGGTCCTGATAATCCCCTCCATGAAGTGACTTGATAAATCCCCTTTAATCATTCCCCATCAATTGTCTTAGCCTCACTATCATTTACCCCCCCCCCCCCCCCCCCCACCCCCCCCCCCCCCCCCCCCCCCCACACACACACACATCCCTCTTGCAGCTGACATTGTTTTTCTCTCACTTCCCTTGCTCTTTAATTTGTCAATCATGCCATCTAGTTGGCAGTCTCTTGCATGGACAATTGCATGAGGCCTTTTTTTTTAAAATTTTGCAGTGGCATTTTCTTGTTCCTTCTAGATTATGCATGTTTTTCGAAGCTTGCCATGTCATCTTATCTTTACCCTTACATAAAAACTCAAGTGTTCACCATCACAATCTCTTGTAACTACCAGCCATATGGAAGCAGGAATTCAGCAGTTGATAGGTATAACTAATAAAAGTTTCGTGATTCCACGTAGAGAAAACAAATATGAAGTTGTGATTGCTTAGGATGTCTTTTTATTATTTTATCTGGTCAGTTACATCCTTGTATTTTTGGGCGGTGGTTATAATTGTTTTGTTTCTTCTTTCGGAAAATGGTTTCTTCCCCGAAGTCTGCTTTGAAAGCTGAAAGTAAAGATCAAGGAAATCAGGAGGAGAGAGCTAATGCAAGAACTAAAAGAAAGCGTGCTCAAGGGACTGAAGAGGTACACAGAAGCTTGCTAATAAAATGTGGTGTTTTTGACAATCTTGAAATAGTTACGCCTTCCTCCTATAGGATTTGTTGGTCGGTATCTTATATTTTGTTAGATGTGTCATACTGCCAATCTGTTGCACCATACCGCACACCATTTGTGTGTCCTTGTGGTTGAGGATCAAGAGGGCTTTATTGCACTTCCAGGGTTTCCTTTATCTTTTCCAATGTTTGGATTGCATAGGACTATCATGTTTTCTTATCTGTTGTGGTTCATAAATACTTGTATATGGAACTGCACCTTGTGTGATGCATACATCTCTGATTGGTCACTTCAGGTGATAAAATAGATTACCATAAAGTTGTGCAGTGCAAACCATTTAGTGATAAGGTTGGTAGTTATTGCTGTCTCTGAAGTTAGAAGGGAAAATATTAATGCATTTCCTAGCTGTTGGTATAATGTCATTGATTCTGACTCTTAAGGTTCCTCATTTGTGTGGAATGAGGGAACATGAAATGCCATTTTCATTTTACAAGCGGACCATTGTTGCTTTGTAGACTCCCCCCTTTTTTTCCTCGGGGTTATGGCCCTTTGTGCCTTATTTTTTCAGGGTACTTGTCTGCTTTATGTTTATCATTTTCTTAGTTTAGTTGCTGTAGTAATGCGATGGTCTTTTAGATTTTATTCTGTCAAAAAATGAAGGCTTTATTATGTAATGATTATTATTTCTGTATTCATTTGGATGTTGATAGAATGAGACTTATGTTTCAACAAGCTCATGCTCATGCTTACCTCAAGTCTATCTTCTATAGGCATTCTGGATGCCAAGAGACTGAGAGTAATGTGCCTTTTTATTGATAAACATTGTCAACAAGTTTATGCTGACCTCTAGTGCCATCCAGAGTGGTGTTATTGTCTTTGGGCAATAGGATGGAGCGTCTCTGTGGTTTGATATTCAGGCATTGGAAATAATCATCTGTATTTTATCTTTGTTCTAGATTCTTTCTCCTTTTCTTCTCTTGCGTGTTCCTTCATTCTCTTCTTTCCTTTTTCTCTTGTATGTGCCTTTATATTCTTCCTTTCATTTCTTCTTTTTCTTCTTCTCCTCTCTCTCTCTCTCTCTCTCTCTCTCTCTCTCTACTCTACTCTATAGTTTGCATGCTGTCAAGAGCTTCCTCTTCCTTTTCATTTCTCTTGTAATTTTATCTTTTTTCTTGGTTCAACTTGGAGCCAAGCACACATGTTTTCCACAGATCATGCCATAATTTACTCTACAATATTATTCTTTTGAATACCTTTTAATTTGATTGGAGCTGCTTTTGCTGCAGTTTGAAACTAGTGCAAGGATTAATTGCCTAGAGAGAACTTGTAGAGATTGTTAATGCAAATGCACATTTAAGGTTCCACTTTCGCTATGAGCTTGTAGTTACTAAACATGTTGATTCTTTAGGTACACCTTTAGTAGAAACTCTCTAGTACGGCAAGTCTCTTGAAGCAAAAAATATATAAGCAAACAAATAGCTGCAACTAATGACCTCTTCATTCAGTGAATTTAAAATTAACTACAATTTTCAGGAATGAATATAAATTGGTAAAGCATATTGTCATTGAAAGCTTAAGACATTCTTGTATCATCAAGTGCTAGTTATACAAACTTGACTATGATGGAAGCAGCTTAGGCTCCTAAAATGTTGTTGTTCGGTAATAATCTATAGCATGCTGTGCTGTACATAATACATGATCGTTGTCCAAAGCATGACCTGTGAATATGCGTGCATCAAAATTAAATACGATATATTGATATGTAGGATGTTAATTAATATAAATTGTTAAAGCATGTTATTGTTGAATGTTTAGGACATTCTTACATTGTCGAGTGAGTTATATGGACTTGACTATGATGGAAGCAATGTAGGCTCCTAAAATAATGTTTGTCAATAATCTATAGTGTGCATATGCTGTATGATATATGGTGGCTGTCAAATGCATGGGGTTGGCTCTAGTATCATTTTGAGAGAGATCACCTGCTGGCCTTGACAATGAATTTTCCCAACTGTTTGTCCTTTAGTTTATTTCAAATGACTCTTTATTAGAAAATACGGTAATCTAAAGTTGAACAAGTAATTAATCAATATCATTAGTGTAAAAAGAAAAATTCCTTTGTAACAGAACATATTCAGTAATCTTATTTTATCTAATTTTGTATCTGAAGTCTGTTTAAGATAATTTATAGCATGAGTTTTAGTGATGTGCTACAGATGTGCTCATAAGCTATGCAGAAACAATCGGAAGATAGCAACCAATGGCAGTGATATTATTGATATATATATTGATATTATTGATATATATATTGGTAATAACTGACAAAAGAATTTGAGCAGAATCAATCATTTTGTGGTTGGGTCGAATGCCCAGTAATTTTGGATGGTATTCGACAAAGTTCATTTGAACATGTCAAAACACCTACAAATATTTTGAGATTTCATTAGGTTCATCAAGTATAACTGTTTGTTTCATTGACACAAAGTTTAATTTTTTGCTCTTCCCCGCTCCCTCTTTTAGTAATTGAATATCAAATTATTAAGAATCATTCTTTGTAAAATGTGCCTTAAAGTTACTATTGTTCGTTGATAAGAGAGGTCAGTACTAATTCAAGGTCAATGTTAGATGCTTTTTGTCTTTCTTAGATTTCATTCAAGTGAATTAGAAGGGCCATCAGAGCTCTATTGGGAACTGTAGGAGAGTGATATTGGTGTCTTGAACTTCCTCCTTGTGAAGCGTTGGATGAAATTTCATGGATTCTGCAAGGAACGACTTGTTGGATCATGCACAGGTTGCTGAAGCTAAGGCTGAGCAAAAGTGATTTTCTTGACTTTCCTTTTGAGCCCAAAGTCATTTGTTGTTTTGGGTTCATTTATTTATTTATTTATTGGATTGTGCAAGGATTTGTTTAGTGGCTTTTGAAGTTTTAGGGATTCTCTTGGGACTACTGGATGCCCGGTTATTGGGATTTATTTATTCTTCTCATTAGCATCTTTTGTATGGAGACACTCAAATTAGCTAGTATTGGTGCCAAACAGTTTGCTGTTCAATTTCCTTATTGGAGTTCTATTCAACTCGACCAGCTAATCTAGGTCCATCAAAAAGAGATAAATTGGCTGATATATACCCTGATTGGAACTTGGGAGTCTTAATAGGTCTTAAGGGTCCGTTCTTTTATAGTTGAAAATTTATTTTGGAATCTATATTTTTTCCTAGGTAAATATTTTCTAGAAAACATTTATACAAGAAAATAATTTACCCATGTTCTTTTACGCATGGGAAAGTGGCTTCAAAATCGGTTACCCATGTTCTTTTGCATTACTACTTTTCCTGGTTAAGTTGCTAAAATTTATTCATATTTTCCATGATACCCCTTATGCTTTTTAGATTTGGAGAAAATGGATCACTGAGTTATTGAGCATAGAATGATGGAGGAATTGGAAATGAGGGATCATGGGATCCTGGCGATGATGTGTCTTCCTATAATTGCTCTTACATTATAATCTTTCTTTACTTGTATAATAAATATGCTGGTATTTAATTTCTCTTTCTTTTTGTGTTGACCTTCTTCGTTGAGTTTAGACCTAATGAGGTCTGAGAAGATAGTCCCTTCATGAGTTGTCTTTGGTTAACACTTAGGCTTTTATTCCAAACCCACAATATATATGTATATATATGCATATGTATGTATGTATGTACGTATGTGTATATATATGTGTGTGTGTGTGTGTGTGTGTCTATTTATATTGATGTATGTATGTATGTATATGCATATAGATGTATGTATCTCTATATGTAGATGTATGTATGTATCTATATGTATATGTATATACATATTGATCTTCAAACAATTTAACTTTTTGTGTCTTTACTCAAATATGTATGACAAGTCTATGCATTTGAATTCTCCTCCATTATGTTCTGGATGATTCCAATCTGGATTATAGACCAAACAATTCTTGTCAGTTTGAGATATTATCCATTCAGTTTTTCTAGTTCCATTGTGGATAACAATTTATGTGCCCAGTGCAGAGTTTTTTTATTTGTGTAAAACTGCTGTTTTTTGGATCATCATTTCATGGTGGATTAGTTTACAAGATGGGAAAGCGATCAAAGGAATTGGGTGTAGTGGTCTCTATCATTTTAAATATGGGCCTTTTTTATGGACATAAGCATGGTCTGATGTTTTAGAGACAAAAGATAATCTTGACAAACTATTGGCTCAATGCAGAAGAAAAGTAGTTCTGGGTTTGAAGTATTTGTTAGAACATGTGGTAAAGCTACAGGTGGCCCTTGATAGGAATGATTGGTGAATGAGGGGACAGCTTTTATTATTTGGGAGCATAGTTGGGGGTTAATGTTATTGATTCATTGATGTGAACTTGATTTTAAATCTGGCTTTTTTGGTTTTAAAATTCTTAACTTACCTTGTTGCACTCCTTGTGTTCCATTTAAATCAGATTCAAATTGTTGTTTGTTGGATATGTTTTTATGCTTGAGTATGTTAATTTATTGTTTCTTTCTGTTTCTTCATTTGATTTATTACATTTAGTTGTATTGTTATTGAGTGATTTGTTGTTCCTCATAGCATTTTTGTTCTAATTATCATGTTCATACCAGGGTTCTGGTACACCAGCTCAAAGTACGGTATTAGATGAGAACCTCGTTGGTTCCAGGATTAAAGTATGGTGGCCAGATGACAAGGCGTAAGTATCATATCATCTCAATTCTTCTACCAATATGACACAATCCCAAAAGTAGCAAGGCGGCATGTTCTTGATGGATTTCAAATTGCACTTGGAGATTGTTCTTGAATCTTTCTGAGCATTTTTTTTTCTAGAATTTCCACTTGATTATAAAAATAGAAAATATCACTTTTTCTTGGGTGAAGCTTGGTGTTGCAATTATGAAGATAAGCTTGCTATTCGGAAAAGGAAATGGCAATTAGGTTCTTTAACTGGTATTGACGTGATTGGTGGGAGAGCAAAATCAGGATGTGGTTGAAACATTGTCTTATTTACATAAAGGTTTATTCTTGCCACCTGCAGTCCAGCCTTTTCTGTTGCTGCAAGACACATACTTTTGAAACATATGGGCCACATGCACGAATTTTTGGTGGTAGCAGAAATTTTAGATTTTGTTAGGTTTTGAGGAGTATGAATCACCAGCATCTAAGATGATGTGTGTAAAGTTTGCCCTTCTGAGATTGTTCATTGACAGTATCTGGTTTCATCCTCGTGAAGTCTTAATTTCTTGATCACTGTGTGAGCTCACATTTTTAATGGAAAAATTGAAGATTTTACCTAAGGTTCTAGTTCAGTTTTGTTGCCCATACTGGTACCGTGCATTTCTTGGTACCAGCACCCAGTATGGGGGATGTACTGGTTGTCTGTTCCCTACAAATATTGTACGATATGCACAGTATGGATTGCTATAATCTGGTGATAAGGTGTTGATGCTTACAAGCAAGCAAATACTACTATGCTATGTTAATGATCACTGACTCTGATATGTTGTTGAAATAATTTCCTCGAAGGAAATATTCCTGAAAAAAGTTATCAGGCGTCTGATGTGCTTAATTTTTCGCATGCTGCAGTTCTTGATGAAGTTCTTTGCTTAATTAGTCACTTGTCATTTTTTATCAGGTAATTATCATATTGGTTATCCTCATTTAGACTACTGTCTTATGCAGGTTTTATGATGGTGTTGTTGATTCTTTTGATCCTGTTTCAAAAAAGCATAAGGTACAATGCTGCTGTACAAGTATGCTATATTTCAAGTTGTGTTTTTCTTGATCTTGAATGTTACTTTATTTATGTCACTATTATTTATAATTGGCTGAATTTGGTTTTATTTAGATTCTTTACGATGATGGTGACATAGAGGTACTGTTGCTCAAGAATGAACGCTGGAAGCTTGTCAGAATAGATGAGGTGAGTTAATATTAGATCAGTATCACATTACATTTGTGATTGTGTCCTGTATTCTAATTCTGTGATCCTTTGTTATATCAGGGACTGGCAAAAGATATTTCAAGTCCTGATGCTTCTTCAGAATTGTGAGTATTGCTTTTATATGAATATCATACTTGATATGATACTTTTACTGTGTGGGTAGCAGTTTTGGTGCATGTTTTCCTTCAATATAGTAGTATTGCAGAACGTTTTGTTTCCTTAGTTTAAGCTAATCAATAAAATATTACCGTTTATAGTGTTTGTGTTATTAGTGATCAGAAATACAAGTTTCTGGTAGGGTTGGCCTGTCCATCTGAATTATCAGATCCAGGTTCTTCCAAGATGCTCCTCACTTCTTTCCAAACCAAACACCACCACACCCCCCCTGTTTGCGCCTTCAGGTGGGGTGAGGTGGGTTGGTGGGATTGGGTCAGATAAAGCTGCTTTTTTTTTTTTGGCATACAAATCAAAGAAATAAAAAAGAATATAACAATAAATCTTCGTATTTCATATAACGATAAATAATAAGAGTCGAAGACACCAACATAACAAACCAAAGTTTTAATAACAAATAAAAGTGGAAGTAAGTTCTCCACTTTTTATGGGAAAGAAAAATTGATGTGGGAGAAAGCTACTTTCCGATGGGATAGGAATTGCAGTTCTTTTTTCCCCCCAAAATGCCCTTATGCAATCATGATCTCCTTAATAGTAGTTTTTAATAGTTAATCTTAAACCATTAAAATATACTATTAAACATTACCACAAGATAAAGTTGTGGTATTTTAATATAAACATATATTAATAATTATTTAAAATTATCCACAATATAACGAAGTTGTCTAACTATTAACTAAAAATTCAACCCGATAAATATTTTTAATAGCTATTTTTAAATATTTATTTTTTTATATTTAAAATATTTAAATATAGCTATTAAAAATATGTTATGAGTTGCAGTAATTTTAATAGTTAGACAAATATTCAAATATATTATGAATTGTGGTAATTTTAATAATTAAATATATTTAAAAATAGCTATTAAAAATATATTCTGATCTTTTTGGTGTCGAACCTTCAAAACCTTAAAAATCTTGGTATGCCAAGTATTTGATTCTAAAAGTGATGGATACGGTATTTTTTTTCCCTTGTAGTCCCTTTATTTAAGGGCATAACTGGTAGTTTACACAACTTTAAGTAAATGCTCAACCAAACACAAGTTACTCTGGAAAATGTGTTTTATATACCACTTTCTTATCGTCAACTAAACATGCAAAAATCACTTTTCTAGGTATGTATATCTAGGCATCGGCTTCCTAAAAAAAATATTCTAGTGAAGTAAAATTCTTTCCGTGAACCAAATGAGTCTTTAATGTTAATGGATGTGAGAAGAGGACTTGGTGATTGTAGAACAAGGTAGAAAATGATGAACCTACAGATGGATTATTTTGTAAGCATGATGTAGGAACTTAGTTGAGGAAGGCAAGAGTGGTAAAAAGTGAAAGAAGATTGAGAGTTGAACAGTAGGAAATGGGAGGGGAAGGTAAGTGAATTAATGTTAATGGATGTGGAAAGAGGAAAAGGTAATGTACTAGTTTGCCAAGCTTTTGGAAAGAATAACTAGGAGTGGTGGAAAGAGACAGAATAAGAAGAAAAGAAAAGCACTGTTGATGAGAGGATGAAGAAAAGGAGAGATTCTGTGATTTTTATACTTCTTTTCACATGCCTGGCTTTGAAATTTTATTTCATCTCGGTGGTCAGCTTTTGGTTTGGGCAGTTCAGCATTTTCAACTCTTGCTTCTGTAGTTTATGCTGAAGAATTTAGAAGTCTGATTCTAGCTACACCTGAATTGAACCCAACCTTGGGATTCATGATTTAGAAGCAAGCTGGACTCAAGTCACCAAGTGTGTTAGGCCTAGTTTGGGTCTCGTATTGGATTGGGTTAGGTTTAGTTCAGGTCTCATAGGGGGTTTAATCCAGATCAGTCCTAAGTTTAAGGTTTTGGCTTGGATTTTGAATTAATTTTGTGAGATATAATCAGGACCATATTGTTCTGAGTTGTTTCCGTAACCAAATTTGCAAAACTTATTCTTGATTAGAGTTTGTCTCTCAATTTGGGATACACCTTGCTTGTGGATCTGAAGGTATGTGCATGTTGGCTGTAAAGGGGATAATATCTTGGATCTAGCTCCCAAAGGACTTGCAGGCCTTATATATTTATATATTTGTTTGATAGTATAATTGTTATATTTTATTTTATTTTTTGGCTAAATTTCAAGGCCTAGCCTGAAGTGTGCATGCAGGAGCATGTAGTTTACACTTCCATTTCCAATTTTCATCAGTTGGCTTGTGATGCCTGACCGTGCAGACTATTTTGCATCCTTCCAACTTTGTTTTTTGGTCTTTGATATGTTGTTTTCCTGATTTTAGGCGACGGGATAAAAAGGCAAATACAAGTTCAAGTTCTGTCTCAAAACATTCAAAGATGGAGACACCAGTAAAAAGGTAAACACTGCGATCCTTTTTCATTACTGCTTTTTTTGAGTCATTTAATAATAATTGATCTGAAGACGTGTCCCATGGGTTTTTGGCCAGTGATGTGTTGTCCAGCAGTGTTGCTAAGCGTAAAGGTAGACCCAGAGGTGGAATGATAAATCCTGGTAAGCTGTCCAGCGATTACAGTCCAAAAATTTCTGGCAAATCAAAAGAGGACGCAAGCAAGCATGATGATGACATTCCTAAGACTGGCAGTAGGATTAAGAAGGATACTGGTTCTAAGTCCAAGGATGACACACTGAAAACTGGTGACAAGTCTACTGATGAGACTTCTAAAACCGACAGTAAGTCTAGGGATGATACACAGAAAGCTGGCAGTAAATCCAGGGTTGATGTCCCTAAATCAAGCAGAAAGTTGAAGTCTGAAGACGATATGATCAGTACTGGTGGCAGGGCCAAGAAGGAGGCAGTGAGAGGTAAATCCAGTGAAGAAACTCTCAGAAGTGGCAGGAAATTCAAGGGTGAGTCCAGGGCAAATGGCACTTCTGAGAAAGGAAAATCAAAGGCTGAAGAAATTGAGACTTATTCTGGAAAAGTTCAATCAGATTCAGTGAAGGTACAAGAAAGTGAGGCTTCAACTGGGAAGAAGCGCAAAAGAAAGGGTCAAAGTTGAATAATTTGTGGTAACATATGTTTGTGTTTACTCTTCTCCTCTCAGGTAAATACACCCACTTCATTTTCTTTTACTGCCGCTGACAGGCATTTCCTTTTCTGTTTTGCATTGTAACTTACCAGTTGCCTATCTGGTAGTTCTGCGGCTGGTGACCGTGAAGTGGCTGACAGGTTTAGGAATCATGGAGGCTTGTAATGTTTGGCATTACTGGGTCTTCTCTTGTAAGGAAAACATGTTACAAGCCTCCAGTAGATTACTTGATGCTTAACCTATGTTAAAAAGCTATCTTAGATGGTAATGCAGGTTGTTACTGGTGGTCTATCTATATATTCATTTTGAGAATTTTTTTCTCCCTTTTTCCTTTTTGTGTGTGTGTGTGTGTGTGTGTGTGTAGTTCGTGCAATGGAAGATTTACAGGAAATCATTGTTTGTGGTTAACTTTAACAATGTTCTCTCTCTCACACATGCGTGCACACGCGCGTGTATCGTGTTCCACTTTGCCCCATGAATTTCATTTGGATTTTGATATTTTTGTTTGGTGTGCGTGTATCGTGTGTATCGTGGCAATCCTGTTATGGTTGGTGGTTTTTGTGATTTTTGTTTGGTGTGCCCCATGGCTGCTTGATTTTCTGTTAAAATGGGTGTATTCGTTTTGATAATTGTTTTAAGTATAGCGAAAGATCGCTTTGGCCTTCATATAGCTGTATATTTTACGAACTCCGAATTCGAGAGTCGATTTGTTTGGGAGGTAGTTTATATCTGGAACAAACGTTAATCATGTTTGGCGGATTGTTGAAGGGCTCGCGTTGCACCGTCATTTATTGGTAATGTGCGAAAACACTGAAAACTAGAGGCAATTCTATGTGGCCTGTTTGTCCCCGATTTGTCCGATTTTACGTTCGGTTGTAATTTAATAAACTGAAGTTCCTTTTGAGACGCGATTATGAGCCTCATGTTGGTCTGTAGCTTTTTCACAAATCCTTGTTTCATCTTTCTGTTGTAAGGTTTTGTAACTAGGTTTCGAAATGATACGTCCCCTCACCTCGCAATAAATTCTGCGGCTCTCGTATATTTTATTTTCTGGATGGTTATGGCCTTTTTGGTTCGTGAGTTTCAGGCGTTTACCACCTGGCGCTGCTGTGGCGGGGAAGTAAGATGGTCCTTCTCTTTAAATTTGCTATGGGACCAACGCTTCAGTTCCTATGGAAGGGTTTTACAAGTAGGGGCTTTTATGCACATATTCTAATAGGGGATTTAAAATATGCTAAAAAAAATATTACTCATGAGTTCGAAAGTTTCTAAGTTTGGCCCGTCGAAGCGTCCCGTTTTAACCTGATTGATTTTTGTGAAAAGGAAAAATAAGATGGGACAAAAAAAAAAAAGAAAAGATGATGGATTAATTATGGGATTGAACTGCATTTTTGTCGGTCAAGACTTGCCCGTGCAAATTGTGGATGGATGCGGGAAAACTCACATTGCGTTGAAGTGAAAGGAGAGCGGACGGTGGAGCGGCACTGCAAATGTTCGGGGACCATAAGCTTGGGTTTGTTCTACCGTTATGTTCTCGTCATCTCGAAATTTTCAGAATGTATCTTTAAAAATAGTGCATATTTTTTCTGCGAGACAAACACAACAAATGATGTAATCCTGCTGCTCAGCGAGGTTAACCATTAGATTGTTATCTCTATTTGATATGATGCATGTGTCACGGACCCACCTTGGTGCCAAGACTGTAAAAATAGATGGTGTTTGTTGCATGCTCGGAACAAAATCCCTCTATGTATGTGGCACCAAGGGATTCTGGTAACTTGTGAGATTTTGGTGTAACAAATGGGGATGGTTGAATTTTGAGTTGCCTGGGCACGAATATACTTTATACATTAAGAGAGCAGTGAATTGGGCTGAAAATCGATCCAATATAGATTTAGTATTAGTAAATTCATATCTATATATATATTTATCTGATATTAGTCAGATATTAAAATTATATTAATATAGTTTTAAACGAGTGAGAATACAAATTCCATCTTGAAAATGTGGATATAAATACACATGCAAATTCGACAGTCGGAACTAGTGGCATTACTACATAAAATGTTGTTGTGCTCAATCCTTTGATGCATCTATTGTCGGAGAAAGTTACCTACAAAAGAAGTCCACATTAATCGAAAATATTTTCAGTAGGAATTCTCTGATGCTGAAGTTAGGAAAGGATTGATGAACAGGATAAAAAAAGTAGAATCAAGCAAAGTTTAGCCTAGAATTTTCTTACCAATGTACTTGATTTACTTCTCTTTTATAAGCGAATGTATGGCTAAAAATCATGGGGTCCCACTTATTCCCATATTAAGAGAGCAATTAATGCTCATTATATGATCATGGAGAGGCAGTTACACATGCCGACTATATGTCGGTTAAATCGATCATATGTTGGCATATGGTTGATATTCTTATCAGTCGGTGATTGCTTGTTCTTGGAGTTGTTTCACTTAGAGAATTGATCGAAAGATGCTGACCAATAGTCATCCGAAAGATTAGTAGTCGGAAGTCAGCAAGTTGATTGATAATTGATCGAAGAAAGTCGACTACCAGTCGGTTAGCTGATCGATAATCATCCGACTGTAGAATTTGCTGATTATATGTCGAGCACCAAGTTATGTCTACCCGATTTATTGTGGTCTGTCGTTATTCAAAAATTTGTTGTGATCGCCCTTTGATCGGTAGTGCCAATCATTAGTTGGTGAAGTCGACTATCTTCCATCGTTCGGGTGCCAAATCGGGATGCTGAGTTAATGAACCCAATAGTTGCCCCCCACTCTTGAGTTCAAAGTGATGGAGATGCGTGACTTATCATACGATCTATCATTTTGAACAACGAGAGTCTTCATTAATTATCTTGAGCTTCGATTTGGCGGCTATACTTCTTTCGACATTAATGATTGTCTCGTAAATGAAGGAGACGGTTGGTTGTTCCGATGATTATGTAGTAATTATTAGCACGTTCAACGAAAAAAATTTTTATTATTTTATTGCTTCAATGATCGTGCTCCATCGTTAGCACGATCGGCTAAAAAGATGATTTGATAGTATGGCATTTTGGTTGGCGCGCCAGGAAAGAGGGAAAGAGAAGCAAATTGCTATAAAAAAATATCGAAAACACGAGTCCAACACTCCACTAGCTCTGCCAGACAATCTTTCCGTCGGAAAGATCATTTTTCTCCTCCACCTTCAATGGCAAAGCCCAATCTTTCACGTCCGGCTATTCCAGTGGACATCCAGACATAACAATTTGCTACACTAATGCAGCAAATGAAGGTTCTAATGGAGGTGGTACATAGCCTTCAACGATAATAGCAACCAGTGGTGGAACAACCATTGATTCATACAGTGCCATCAAGGCACAGTCGTCATTTTTCATGACAATCTTTATCTCCTTTGTCAGAGCAATGATCGACTTGATATTCTCATCGTGCTTAAGCATCATCGTCGCCACACTCACATCGTGCCACCCACCATTCTTGATGATTGGCCTCTCCTCCCCTTTGATGCAATATCCAAAAGGAAAGGAGGCCGTGTTCACCATCGACTTCTTTGCCTTCAACTTCTTTAAGGGATTCTACCCCTAGCTTCTCATAACTACAGTGGCTCGACAACCATGAATGCAAGTTCAAGAAAATAGACCATCAACTCGTTCGACTAAAGGTGAGTAATCCAGGGAGGTCCTAGTGACCTCAGCATTCACACAGCCCTCCCATTTTTTTGATGAATCATGAATGAATCGATCTCGTCTCAATTCAAAATGCCATAGCTGGAGCCATACGATGGCTCCATAGATCCAGTCCTTCATCTAGAGAGTTACAAAACTCTCATGATGATCCAAGGGACTTCCGATGCTCTTTTATGCAAAGACTTTCTGGCAATTCTTCGAAAAGCTACTCAAGCCTGGTATTCTAGGCTACAGTCGGAAAGCACACACTCTTTCGAGTAGCTAGAAGATTCATTCATGGCCCATTTCAGCATCAGCCGAAGAATGCCACGAACATCAGACAGTCTCTTCTTCATTAAATAAAATGAAGGAGAGACATTATGAGACTTCATGGCATGTTTCAACACTGCCATGCTTGAGATCAAAGACCTCAATGAAGACATGGCTATTTCGATCATGAAGAGAGGTCTGAGGGGATCCAAATTCACCTACTCATTGAATAAGAACTGTCCTCAGACCTATGCTAAACTTTTGAAGTGCGAATTCAAGCATATCCGCACGGATGAAGCTGCTTTTGACCGTCGTCAAGCAAAAGGTAAGGGTCAGAAGAAGAAATAGAAGAAAGATAGAGTTCCTACCAAATCAAGTCACTAGCCAACTAATAAAAAAGTTTTGCCATCTCGACGGAGTCCAAGGCTGGATAGATATAGCACGAAATACAACTCTTACACTTCGTTGGAATGAAGAGTCGAACGAGCTTATGTATCCTTGCCCACACCGCTTGGAGCTCTGCAGTAGGGATTGATGGCTCATTAAGATGAGTGCCCCCAACCATTACTAGTCTGAAAGCTAGATTATGGATCACGAAGCCGACACCTCCATTTCTATCCTGATGTTGCTGTCGAAGTTAACTTTGAAAAACATCAAAGGAGGGTGCTCCCAAGTGATGAACACCTGATGGGATGCTGCATGAGCAAGATGGGGGCCCTTGGTCTCTGAAGGTCTTAAGATCACATCAATCATCTCAACTGCCAAGGATAGATCCCTCTTTAGGATGAACCTTGTCAGATAGCTCCTGGCCTCAAACACTAGGTTGTCCTAGATAACTAGATCTGTTAAGCAATGTAAGCTGCTCTTATTTCCACTGCCCTCACTATAGCTGCCCCAATCGGCCCTCACCATAGTGGCCTCGGTACACCATCTTAGCAGGTCTAGAAAACCTTGAACTGAAACCTTGACCTAGGAGGCAAAGCTAGATGTGCCCAAAAGGCACTAGACCTGAGGAGCTCTCGGATATAGAAATAGCACGTGCACTGCAGTTTCCTCCTCTGTGCCATAAATCGAGCAAGTAGACTGGAGTTCCATATCTCTCTCCCTCAGGATGGATCTAATCAAAATCTGCCTTCAGGCGACTTTCCAAATAAAGAGACTCAATCTTGGGTGTACTCTGATCCTCTATATCCATACAATATCTAACCGCCTAGTGGTCTTCCTCTAATACAGGTGATAAAAATTGGCCGTCACTGCCCTTGAAGTGCAAGAAGATCTCCTAACTCTGACATCCTATGTACTCTGGAGGAGGATTGGTAAAGAAAGCACCATGTTTTGCCAAATGGTCACCAAACAACTCAGCAATCACTCCCACATCCCAGCCTCTACCTCTCTAAATGAATAGGTTATAGACCCTCATTGAGTCCCCAACCTCTATGCTGATAAAGGTTGGCCATTGACTCAACGGCATATTAGCAATCTATGAATTGAATAGGACATTTACAAACTGATCATCCCCCACAAACTATCTCGTTTGGATCATGACCTCAGGAGCCTATGCACATATCTCTTTCCATAAGAAGAAGCCACTCCTAGACACATGAATCTCTCCCCTGGTAGGCCAAGGGCTATACCTGGCCCTCATTACTCTACTCCACTAACTGTCAGGGTCAAGAAGAAATTATTTGGGCTGCATGCCTGACAATCAGGACCTCCTACGTAGCGGCCATGGACTGGATCCCCAAATCACCATCTGTCGGTAGTTGAAACACGACATCCTCGACCAATAAGTGCATGCCACCTTCCTTAGGGCTCGATCTCCACATGAATCTTTGAAAATGCTGTTCGAGCTTCGCCACCAAGATATTGGATAGAATAATATTTGAAAGGAGGTAAATATGTATGAAATTTAGAATAGACCTCACCAGGATATATAACCGTTTCCATCATCGAAAGGGGTTTAGCTTGCCACCCTTCAAGTTGGTCCCAAATCGACTGTCCCACCTCTACACACTCGAACCTCTTGAGCTTGTGACGTGACATAGGGACCCCCAAGTGACATAGGATCTCTCTATGCTCTATGACCCAAAGAATGTCCCTGATTAGGTGACATTGCTATGCTGGTGTCTTTGATTGAAATATACTACAAACTTTAGTAGGTTCACTATCTAGCTCGACGTTGAGCAGTACTCCTCCATCATCCTCCTAAAACTAATAACATTCTGGATAGAAGCCTGACCTACTAGTAGGCAGTCATCTACAAAAAATAAGTGGGAGATTGGTTGAGACCTTGGAGTCGACAGGTAAGGGTCCATAGCTGACCCCTGGAAAACAAGATGCAAAGCTCATAATAGGATGCCAGCATAAAGCATGAAGAGGTACGGGGATAAGAAACAACTTTGCCACAGCTCGATAGTAGGATAGAAGAAGTCCAATGGCATCCCGTTGATAAGAATGGCAAAACTAGGACTGCAGATGCACACCATAATCTAGCTAATCCAACAGGAATGGAACCCAAACTTCTCCAAGGCTCATTCCAAGAACTACTAACTCATGTGATCGTAAGTCTACTTCATATTCAGCTTGATTGCCATGAGGCTGCAACAGACAGAGGTATGATGAAGATCATGCAAGAACTCTTGCACATTGAGGATATTATTGGAGGTGCTGCAGCCACTAGCAAATGCCCTTTGCTCAGGATGGATTATCCAAGAAAGAATCAATTTAATCTTGGCCACCATCAGCTTGGCACACATTTTATACAAGGTTGTGCACATGCTAATGGGTCTGAAGTGATCCGACTTTGACGTATCTTGCCTCTTCAGCAAAAGGATAATGAAGGTTTGTTTTTAAGCAACCATCATCTGACCTGTAGTAAAGAACTGTTGTACTACCGCTATTATCTCCATCTAAATGATGGGTCAAAAACATCTAAAAAAGAGCGGTGACAAGTCATCAGACATCGAGGCCTTATCCTCCACCATGGACCAAACACCCCCCACACCTCACAGAAGTCATAGCTCTAGTGAGATCTCTATTCTCTTGCTCCATGACCATCTCGTTGGGGTGGGGGGTGACTAAAAGACTACCCCTGTCTAGTGGCATGGTCCATCTCGATCTAAAGAAGTGCACAATTTTCTATCTAATCACCTCCTTCTCAGCGAGCCACCGCCCATCATTGTCCTTGATCGCATGGATCTGATTCCTGTGTCTTTAGATCATACCGGCCTGATGAAAGAATGTTGTATTATGGTCTCCTTTTCTAATCCACTAAACTCTAGATTTTTGCCTCCACAGAATCTCTTGCTGCCTTAGAAGGAGTGATGCTCTGATAGCCTGCCCTGAAGATTGACCAGATCATAATCGACGAGCATGTCCTCATGCTCCTGGAGCTCCAAAATAGTAGTCTCAATAGCCTCGAGCCTTTTGAAGATATCGCCCATCTCATCCCTGTTCCACCATCGTAAATGCCGTTTGGTCAACTTAAGTCTCTAGGTCACATAGTATCTAACATCATCCCTCACTAGAAGTCTCTAAATCTCCCTCACAATGTCCCAAGATCAAGGGTAGAGTTAGAAATTCTCAAAATAGAAAGGACATCAATAAGAAGAGGGGGTATCAGAAGTGAGCAAAATTAGGGAGTGGCCTGAAGCCATCCTTGGCAAGTGGCTAACTAAATGACTAGAAAATCTTTGGATCTAACTGGTAGTTGCAAGTATTCTATCAATTCACCCTCATATCCTAGCACCCCCTTGGTGGTTGTTGCGCCAGATGAACCTCAAGCCGACAAAGCAAGGTCAACTAGGTTGGTGGAGTGAATGAAATCTCTATATTCTCTAAACTCTGTATTATCCACAAATGGCCTATCTCCTTTTTTCTCATGGGGACTAATGATGTAATTGAAATCGCTAGCCACCATAGTGGGAATGCCATGATCGATCTGACACGACCCATCCTACAACACAGTTCTCCTTTCTTTGTGGTCGGTGCTAGCGTACACATCAGATAAAAGCCAAATAGAACTATTCATTTCAGAAATAACAATAGATACTTGCTAGGTACATCGATGGAAGACATCCACCATAGTAACACTAATTCTCCAAACAATAATAATCCCCACAGCTAACCTTCGAGATTCCATAGCATAGAACCCCCAGTTTCATTGAGAAGTGGCGGTGAGCACGAAACCAAGAATTCAAAAATTGGTACCGATTCTTGATTGATATGGTATGGTACCATACCGTACCGTACTGACCATTATGCCATGGCATACTGATTTTCTTTTTTTTACTTAATTTTTATTCTAAATTTTTTTATAATTTTTAAATTAATTTAGGATTATATAATAATTTTAATATTCTTAAAAAATAAAATAAAAAAAATCTAAAATAATATATTAAATATATTTTGTTGGGGATAAATCCCACTCCTGTCGAAGTCAAGTTCGGTGCCCAGTCTGATGCGGCCAGTAGCCATGGAAGAACTTCAATGGATGGATTTTGGCCAAACTATTACAGCCGATCGAACTAATAAGCGGTCGAGTTTCTTCAGACTCTCAGCGGTCGAACTCCTCAAGCGGTCATCCCTTTAGCCGGCCGAACTCCGCAGCAGTAATCCCTCAATTGAACTTCTTAGCTTACTCCTCGACCGAACTTCTTAAGGAGCCGGACTCTTCCCAGACACCCTCTTCAGCCAACCGAACTCCTCAGCGATCGAGCTCCTTCGGACTCCCAGCGGTCGAACTTCTAATGGCCGAACTTCTATGAAAGCCAAACTTCTTACAGACTGTTAACGGATTTCTGCAGACGATCCCACTACTAAATGGTTACACGATAATAACGATTGGCATTTATCAAGTCAATAACGATCGGCATTGATCAGGACAGTTACGATAATCATTAATCAAGGCAGTTACAATAAGCTTCCTCTATAAAAAGGATCCTCCAGATACGCTTACACCAGGTTCTAAAAATCCTTCTCTCCTCCTCTAAACTCTATCGAACTCCACACTGAGCACTCCATTCCTGTTGATCGAAGTTGACTTGATCGTCGGAGGATCCTGTCGGAGCTACCCCCCACCGACTCCGGACGAAACTTTATTTTGTAAGTTTCCGACGGTGACCTCATCGACCTTCACTCCAACGGATTTCGACGATGATCAGATTCTGCATCAACATATTTAATATACAAGTCTTCAAGATAGAAAAAAATAATTTACTAATCTTAAGATCTCTACTGATCTAAAATTTTATCGAGGATCTATGATGCTCGTGGATATCAGATCATTCGCATACTCAAGAGGAATATCAATCCATCCCTCTATCCAATTAGCATTATAGTTTTGAATATTCATTCTATAAAGTAATCTTTCTAGATTGTAAGATATCTCAAATCTCTTGCTCAAACTCTGGCTCTGAGAGATGTCTTTGAAATAACGGTATGGCTATGGAGGGATCCATCAAATATGTCAGCAGCAAAATCTAATTCATAAGAAGCTCCAGACTGCATAGGATAGTAGCCACTGAAAGACGATATCTCGGATGCATCATATCTATATCCATATGGATTATAAGCTGCTTGCGGATGATAGAATCCATAATATGAAGATGATCCATATACATCCATGGATCCTACTTTATGTATCAAATCATCTGTAGCTGCATCGTGTGCTGGACGATCTTTGAAAGACTGTCATCTATATGAAATAGTATCCTCATGCCTCTATCAGCTCGTGCATCATGATCTCTATCTTGTGTGGCATGTATAAATTGAGACTTATCGGTAAATCGAATACCACTCTATGGATGCATCTCATGAATAACAATTTTTTGTCCTCTAATCCCTTTCTGATCATCAGATCCATTACTACTATCATCACTCATCCTGATCTTTGAATCTGAATCAGCTGACTTCTGCACTCTCGAGGATGCTACAATTATCTTTTTTTTGCTTTATCCTTTTTCTTATTTTGCCGCGTCTGAGAGGATGGATCTTTTTTGTCTGCTTGAGATGGCCGATTTCGTCTCAAAAATTTTTGCTCAAACATTTAGAAGGATGTCTCGGACATAGAGTCATGTGATGAATGACTCCTCTCCTCTATGTGCCCTCAGATTATGGCTGATCAGCTGGAATCCTATATAAAATATTTGTATCTACCCATCGCCCAAGATCCATCCTGATCTTTCTAGCTACTAAACTAGCTGATCGTGGAGGAGATCTTAGGTCATCAAGCTCTAGCTCCTATTGCTGGCCTGCAAGTCATTCAATCATCGGATCCATATTTTCATCAGCAAAATCATCCAACATCGGATCCATACTTCAGCTGTATTTCATTCTGAATATATTTTAACCTCAACTTTAGATTATAATGAATATATATAAGATCGTTGAGGCACTTCTATGTTAGACGGTTCCTCTATTTGCTGTGAATAAGGGCAAAAATTGATCAATTATACTCACAGCTACTAAAGAAGACTGTCTAAAAAAGAATATGGATGGCTACAGCTTTCAAATTTTCTGCAAACTATCCAAAATAAATCCATCATTCAACTACAAAAATATTAATCAAAATTATTTATCATATTTTATGATATTGGTAATATATAAAATCAACAAAGTCCTCTCATTATTGATATATAATTTATCTGGATTCATCTTCTTTTTGCTTACGACAGTCGATGAAACTCCAAAGCTGTCAGTCCCCTCTCTAAACTATTTTATCTATAAAAAATATATTTATTATATTAATAAATATGCAGTTGATTACAGACTAAATTTAATTAAATACTTATATCTTATCCTCTCTAACATACCTCTTGTAGACATATGGATACAATTTCTGAATCATCTATCATCTTATATATCACATTACGAAGAGTAGTAAGAAGCTCATTGTCCATATCTATTCTAGGAATGGTGTATTGAAATTTTGGATTCAAATAATAAGCTGTAGATAAATTTCATAAATGAATAAGTAGATTCATACAAGTAGAAGAAAAAAATTTTTAGTGGACTTTTGGATTTATGCTTACCGGCTAGATGTAAATTTTTATTCATCTGATAGTCTCAGTAGCGCTCGATAATATTAATATATTCTTGGCTATATTTTGAATCTATCTCACTGATCTATTACTTTGTCCTTTCCATCATATGATACAAAAAGTTCATCTGAAGGTATCTTTCATTAGCCACGGTATGAAGCATATCATATGATGGCTTGATAATATTTACTATCTTATCAGCCCATTACCAAAATGACTGACTGATCACCAAGTTCTCTACACAACTTTTCTCAGAAACGACTCTCGCATATCTACTCTTCTGCCACCCGGTATACAAACATCTGATGCAATGTTGCTTTCTTCTTCAGAAGGCTATTAAGTGCTATGTAGTTTGTAGCAAATTAAGTGACACCGATCTCAAAATCTCTCTCTCAATATATATCCGCATCAATGACAAGATCCATGTATGATTGTAGATGAATCTAGTAATAGTCTAGACTGAGTCCACTGCCCGCTACACGCTACGAAACTTTTCAATATCCATCAACATGAGATTAATGCAATGTGCAGCACATGGGATCCAGTAAATATATGATCGCTGCTCCATCAACAACTCTCTAACGGTCTTATATTATGGTTCATTATCTATAATGGCCTGCACGATATTCTGCTCTTCTATAAAATCAATTACCTCCTCTATCCATTCAAGGATATACGTAGCATCATGCATCTTATCTGAAGTATCAATTAATTTATAAAAAAATATTTTTTTCATTGTAATAAGTCAAAAAATTGATAATGCTCTGCTTGGTAGGACTGATCCAACCATCATACATCACCGTTAATCCGTATGTAGGCTATTTATTTTTATAAGAAAAATTCTATTTCTGCAGCTTCTCTTTGTTATTATAAAGAAGCTAACCATAAATATCCTTCAATGCTGGGGTATCTACACTCGGGCCGACTGCCTGTATGGCTAAAATAGCAGACTGATAGTAAGTATTATCTGCTGCATTTGCTAAAATATGGCTAAAATAAAATCATTATCTAATAGCTCACTACATGTCTTTTTTTATCCTTCTTCAACATACTATCAATCCTCTATTGTTTTGAATCTTTACTGAAAAAAGCATATGGATCCAAATCATGAATGGTGGCTCCTACTAGTATGTCTCTGGAGGACCTTCTTCTATTACCAAATGCTTTCAGTATATATGAAATATTGTGTCTGCCTCTACTGGATGTCTTCCTGACTGAAGTGGTCCTCCTTAATTTAGATTCTCCCAACTATCACAGGATGAGTATTTTCTGACCCAAATATCCGTACGGCGCCCCAGTATACCATACACCAAAGCCAGCCCTCCTGAGTCCTTCCCTCCAGTCCATCGAAACTCATCGATAAGGGTGGCAATTGGATCGAAAATGGGTCAGATCAATGCGGATGGGTCAAAAAATTGTCAATCAAAATCCGATTTATTTATTAAACAGATAAAAAATTCAAACATGAATTCAACATTTTTATTAAATAGGTAATCCGATCCAATCTACTTAACTCATTTATTAAACAGATTAAATAAATTAAATAGATTCAACAGGTTAAATAGGTCCGATTAAATGGGTCAGAAATACATTAATCAGGTTTTAAATAGGTTAAACATGTTATATGACTTAATTTGATCTAAATATTAAATAGATTAAATGGATAAGTCATCTAAAATTTAAATCTAATCTATTTATTAAATAGATTAAATTGGTTGATTCGTTCCTTACCTAAATATGTTTAACTCAAATTCAAATTCGTTTAAGATGGATCAAATGCGGATCGGATTGACAGGTCAGATCAGTTTTTGCGATCCACACTCGCGGAGACACTGACCAGCAGCATGGAGATGCGATCTCACTTTCTCCTCGACTGTTCTATGACTTCCTCCAGAAATTCAAGCACCTTGGTGAAATACCGTTGCAGTCCTTCCACATCCGCTAGCGAGATTTTGTGCTCCATCCTGCATGCCTGCATCGGTGGTCCTTGAGCCCGAGCCCAGGACTTCTCACCCACGGCCGGCTCCGGCAACGACTGGCTGTTGTTGTTGCTTGGGTCCTTTTCTTTCTCAGCCATCAATGATTACTCGACCGCCCAGGAACCGTTCGACGGAAAGCCAAAGAAAACGCGCGAATAGACGCTCACACACCCGACCTCACTAGGACGCTCACTATATTTTCGTTTTGCTCTTGAGATAAGATTACATGCAACATATATTTGTGTGTCTTGTAGAAGATGATGATCATCCATACGATCCTCTTTCTTGTAATTGGTCACACAACCCGCACTTCATGGACTAAAACATTAATGCTGCCATTGCCATCACCACCGCTAATAGATCACCTGACGCTACAGATGAATAGATCTTCCAATGTTCTTGCAACTGGAGATTATTTGAACAAGTCATCATTATGATTGCAACGTCTACCCTCTATTTATTTATTTTTAAAGTCAGTTGCTTTTCTTTGAAAAAAACTTTTGAAAAGGATGCGTTGGTAATGCTATCTTTCACGTTTATACTGAAACCTGTCACCAAGTCAAGCATTAATAAGAGGAGTAACAATTACTGGGCCAAGTCTCCTTGTTCTTGCTTCTTAATTTCTAGTCATTAACTTCAGACGTTAAACCATTCTTCAGCCAGTTTAAATTGCAGAGTAATTCATTCAGACACGACCACCATATGCATGCCCTTATGCTATTCACCGGACAAGACCACTAGTATTGTGTGCGCTATGGATAATAGAAGTACTCTTATTCTCTATCAACATGGTAAGATTATTAGTTTAAAAATTTAGCGGCGGTATGAATCCCTAGCATTTTTATTTTTGCAGGGGATGAAACCCTTGGTTCTGGATATATTTGCATTAGTGCAAATTATGAACCTTTTTGCCTAAACGTCAAACCTATGGGAGAGAGACTCATATCAGCTAGTCAATGTGTAATCCAGTGCACATCTTCGAGAATTATAACGAGAAAATTTTAAGAAAGCCTGCTTGCTTTCATAAAGAAAATGAAACTAGCATCTTTAAGGATTTGCAATAATATGAGTAGTTCTTTGGTCAGGCTTGGATCTTCACTCAGCGGCCACATCATTGGTATAAATTTACATTGCAAACGTCGGGTTCTGTCCTGGGTGTAAAGTTTATATATTAGTTTTTAGTCGCGTAAATGTCCTCTCGGTCTGCATTGTGACATGATGTAGTGTTTTGTGTGTTACCATCACGAAAACACAGAAGCAAACATTTAATCCCTGTCGCGTCTGTTTCATCCCTATGCATTGCCAAGTGCATGTCTTAAAATATTTTTCGATTTAGCCTTCACCTTTACTTGTTAATACAACTTAAATTCTGGGAAACACGGAGATACTGGATGCCGCTCCATGCTGGTGTAATGTTGGTGCGATTGCAGTGTCATGAGATCTTTATTATATATATATATATATATGGATACAGAAAGCAACCACGACGTGCAAGGTAGAGCGAAACGAAACACCACCTTAGTGGGATGCACATCTCTCCCTTCTATTGTTATCATCATCATAGCCATCATATCATCATTTTCGAAACGCTTACAAAATACTACACTGCTACTTGCTGGACTCTTCCCGATATCATTTTATTATTCTCAAATTCCCTCCCACTCGAAACACAATCGAGAGACTTATCACGGCCCAATTATAAACCCGCACTATCCTTTTACTCCGAAGAGATCACCATTATCTTCATCATCTTTAATCAATTCTCCCACCTACAAATATGTCATCATCACCGGCATCGTTTCCACCCTTTGACCAACTCCTAAACCACACCACCTTTACCTCTTTTCTCTTTTAAATTCCAAGGGAAAATGTTGCATATATCTATTATATTTTAATGTTAATAATTGCTCTAGACTAGCTAGTTATCCGTGCACAGCCAATCATAAAACGACAAACTTCGATTAAAAATTAAAACCAAAAGTAGGTTTAGTAAACATGAAAAGGTGGTACAGAGAGAAAGTAAGGAGGAAAAAGAAAAAAAAAAAGCTGACGGAGAAAAAGGGTAGAAGAACGGAGCAGTGGGGCGGTAGACGCCTTCCTCCAAGTCTAAGCAAATACGGCCGTCAAAGCGCCGACGTCCTTATTTCCGTAGACTCCGTTTGACGTTCTCCATTCTTTTCCCGACATACATAGAAACAAAAAAAAAAAAAAAAAAAAAAAAGCATTCACTTTTCCTTCCCGTCTTTAGAGGAGCTTAGCTTAGGGTTTGGAGACGGAGGCGGCGTCCTTGACGGAGGTCCGGGAGACGTCGGTTTCGCCGCCGTTAGCCATGGCGGACTGCACCGTCAGCACGGACATGCTCGGCGAGGAGGGGCCGTCGCCGCCTCCGCCGGCGCCCGAGCCGGCTGCTGGGTCGTTGTGATTGGAAGGTGGTGGGGCCGGGATAAGGCCGGGGTTGAGGTGGTGGATACCTCCGACGTTTCCGGCAACCGGGCGGGGGTGGCAGGTGGAGGAGATGGCGGAGGCCAGGGAGATGGGCATGAGGCAGAGGCCCTTCCCCTGGAGGTACTGCATCGCCGACCCCATGTCCTCCTCCATTAGCTTCGCCACCTGATGCTCCGTTACCGTTAGGCTGTCGTTACCTGCCGCGCCGCTACTCCCGCTCCGCCCCTGGATCCCATCACCGCCAATCTCTTTTAATTGGAAACCGTACCATGAGAGCAAAAGAGAAACAGGAAGGGCATTTTGGGGATTTCATAGGGCGGCACGCGTGCCGCTGTTGCTGCTGTCTTGCTCAATCGCTATCAGCCCGTGTAAGATATTTCAACGTATGAATAACTACTTATCTTTTCCGGATTAGCGGAAAGCGGAGGATAAATTTATACGCCAATTCGTGGTCGGATTATGCTATACCGATACTAACAAAGAAAGGGAGAGGCGACGAAGGAGAGCTACCTCCGAGGACACATGGGACACAAGTGGGGCGACCGCCGCTGCTCCGCCTAACCTACTCATGCTCAGCACCTGATTTGGATACGGTGTACCCGACCACAGAGAGAGAGAGAGAGAGAGAGAGGATATCCACTAGTTGTAAGTCTGATGGTTAAATATAATTCAAATAAATAATTAACTTGTATGGAACACAAGAAAGATTCGATATGGGTTGTTAATTATTTATATAATAACAGAGTAAGGAGTAAGGAGAGAAGAGAAATAGTAAAGAATTTGTTGGGAGAAGAGAAGTTGCCTTGACTTGGAGCTGGAGGAATTTCACGTAGTCGATGATCTCATCCAGCATCGACGCCTTGTCCGTCTGTCATTCCATTGAGTCATTTTAATAACAATCATCGGTAAAATAAAACTAAATTTACATACTAGAAAATAACAAAAATATCCTTGTTCCATGACTATTGGCTTGGAATTGCGGTCCATTATGCCGGTGGACCGATGAATGCTCCTCCAACCACGAACGGAGATGAGTTTAGTTTCGAAGCGTGGGGAACCAACACGGCGTCCGAGCAGGGATGTCTCCGGAGAGCCGCAAGGACATCACAAAATATTCAGTTATGATCATAAACGAAAAACTATCCGACAAGT
The DNA here is from genome assembly GCA_006176705.1 of Cocos nucifera. Taxonomy (NCBI): domain Eukaryota; kingdom Viridiplantae; phylum Streptophyta; class Magnoliopsida; order Arecales; family Arecaceae; genus Cocos; species Cocos nucifera. Next base: position 540,608 of record QRFJ01004155.1, on the reverse strand, counting down.
GTACACACGGTTTCCCAGTTGCCCCAAGCCCCCAGAAACCCAGGTTCCATGGCAACCGGAATGGACGTAGATGTCCCTTTAAAACTTATCCTATGTGGAAGGTATAGTGTTCGTGGTGATGTCAACAAAACGGAGAGATTGTTGCACTATGGTTTCAAACTACTTTTTCTTACAATTTAAGACTTACTAGATAGATAAGCAGAACTCATAAATTGCTATATAGCCCTTTTCTTCACGTTAGCTTTTGACCAGCTTGAGTTTGTTCGAATATAAAAACCACAGTCATTAACACTAAGTCTTAAACCAAACTACCCGAGATGATTCAACGAGTCCTCGTTCACCAACCGTATCTAGTAAGGGACACGTATTATGTTGCAAATTTAGTGCAAATCAACTATCACCTTTTTATTTCTTCACAATTTCTACTGGACAATGAGTATAAAGGATGATTATTTTTCATCTTAAAAGCCAATTATGACTAAGTTAAGAAGAGCCGACAGTTGTTAATGTCGGGGCTTTTTGGTCAAGCAGTACAATTCATTAGGGTGTGAATGTCATTATAGAAACATGAGGAATTCATTTGTGAATTTGGATTTCTATCAACAGTTGTTTTGAAAAAAATAAAAAAGAAAGGAAAAGACCAGGACAAAAGAGAGAGAGAGAGAGAGAGAGAGGAAGAAGACAGGAAGACCTTATTGGCGTTTGGCACCAGCTCCTGGAGGGCTTTCATCCTCTCTGCGATTCTCTCCCTGCGAAGCTGCCCACAGAAAGGAGCAAAACAGAAAGGCAACAAGTCAATCAAATTAATGCATGCCTACGGACAGAAGAGATGAGAGCTGTTGAGGTGAAGCAGATCCAAATCCATAGCAGTAACTGCCGCTTAGCATTTAGTGCTCCGGCCTAGGTTTCTGGTCCATTTTAATGCACCCTTTTTTTTATGGTACAATTAATACACCCAATTAATTTCACCACGCCTTAATAAAAATTAACATTTTGAGAATAAAATAAATGTTTAAACTTTTTTCATGGCTTATTGGCTTACTCGTTCGGCGATGCTGTGGGGATCGGTGGCCTGGCCTCTTCTCGCCCGCACCCGCTGCCTCGGCGGAGCCGTACCGCCACCGGCGGCCGCCGCCTGCCCCACCCCGGCCGACGACGCCCCTCCGAAGTTCTGGGCCGGCATCGACGGGCCCTGTTCTTCTTCGAATTTAATAATTAATACCAAAATGCTTGTAAAAATAATTTTTTTTCAGCGGAAGAAAGGGAAAACATTTGGGGTTTTGGAACCTGGGAAGGGTGGAAATGCGGCTGGGGGGCCGCATGAGCCCCTCCCTGAAGCGATCCGCCGAATCCGTTGTACAGCCCTTCCCCGCCCTGCCGAAAAATATTTAAATTTTGAACCCAAAAAAGTTATTTTTCCTGAATAAAAGGAAGTTGGAAAATTGAAAAGGATTGGAAATAAAGAAGCATACGGTGGGATTGGATCTGAACGAAGGGTCGAGTTCGTCTCCAGATCTGTCCACGAGAAGGCGGGAATCGCCGCTCTCTAGGGACAGCGGCATCGGGAGGAGCCCGGAATTCGCGCTGCTGGAGGCCACCGGAGATCTCCCCATGCCTTGCAGCAGCATGTGCTGCTGCTGTTGGTGCGGGTGGTTAAGCTGGAGCAGCATCTGCTTCCCCGCCGGCGAACTCCCGCCGCTGATCTGGTGCTGCCGGAGCCGGGAAGCTAGCAACACGGACTCGTCGTACGGCGCGTATTGGAGCCCCTCCGCGGCCACGGCGGCAGACTTCTCCGGCGACTTCCCTGCGAGGCCATTCGGATTGGAAGAAGAGGTCAGGTCCCACGGTACCTTGGGGTTGCCGAGGTCCGGCCAGGAGGAAGGGAGGCTGGAGAGCATCTGGTCGAAGAAGTCGTCGTGGCCGCCGGCGGTGGAGTGGTCGAAGTGGGGGGCCGGGACCTGCATGCCGGGGTTCTGGATCTGCTGCAGGTGGTGCCCGTTGTGGAGCTCCTGGAGGGCGATCTGGGCGGCGGCCGCCGCGACGCCGGCGGACGATGGTATTCCATTCAACGAAGACGCCATCCCTTGCATTTCTCTGCTGCTCTGCTGCATGGCCGCGTGCTTCCTCCCAGAACGAGGGTTAGGGTTCGAATTGGGGATTCCAGGGAACAAGAAAGCAAAGGAGGGATTTGGGAGTTGGGAGCCCTGGAAGGAGACGGGCATATCGAAATCTTGCTGCTATTTATAACTACATTAATGATGACTAATCAATCATCATAATTTCTGGATTAATTTGGGTGAAATTTTTAAACGGGGCGAGTGGTTGGGATGCGGGAATCGACCAGGGTTAGTTAAGAGGGGAGGTGATTAGGGTTTGGGTGGCATAGCGTGGTACGTCTCTATCCGGAAGGTGGGGCCTGGCCACCGTGGGGGACAGATCACATCCGTCAGATTACGAGATCATCGAGTCGCATGAAAGCGCCTTTTAGGTGGTCCCCCAGGTAATAATTCGGTGGTTTGACCGGGGAGATTTGAAGGAGGAGTGCAGGGAGGTCGGAGTCAGAGAGTTAGGTAACACGTGCGGAGTCTTGGGAGGAGGATAAGGCCCGCACACGCGTGCCTGTCCGATCCGGTGCGGCACTGTAGATTGATTGATGGACTGATTGAACCCAACTGGCGGGCTCCGCTATTTTCTCCTCAAGTTTCCAGCGCTTGCAAGCATTTATGCTCGTGCATGGCAAGCATGCGACTATTATTAAGACATGAGCAGTATGTCTGATATATGCTGATTTTTGAAGATGATATATATTTTTGTTACTCTTCCTATTTAATCAAGATATATCGGTGGGTTTGACTTAGCTACATTCAAATATGTCTTCATGTAAATTTATTCAAATTTAGATTAAAAAATAAAAATTTCACATCAATAATCTAAATCATTGAATATGATCTATTATTTTTAAATTATTTATATAAAAAAATTATATAATTTGAAATCTTCTCATGAATGCATAAAATGATCAAAAAAATAGAATATATAGATAATATGATATTATATTTATTTTTAAATTACTTCATGCATAAGTTAGGAATTTTTAAATTATATAAACTTTTATATGTCAGCACTTTAGAAATAGTAAATCATATTTGATGATACTAATCATTAGTATAGAACATTTATTTTCTATTATTGATCCGATCAGATCTGAATGGAACTAAATCCATTCAAGCATGGCCAAGTCCAGCTAGATTTTCATTACTTACAATTCTTTTAGTATATATTCACTCTCTATGTTACTTCTTTTCTAGATTGAACAATTGGATTATGTATAGCTATGTTCAATTAACATCAAAGTAGTTATAGCAAGTAGTTAATTTTTTGTTATTCATATAATTTATTTGATAAATATACTTGGGAAGTAGATTTCTCTTACTTTTTTTTGACCCTAAGAGTAAAAATTAGATTGTGGCAAAAATATGTTAGCTCAACAATGGAGCGCATCTATAATAAGCGTGGATTTGGATGCGAGAAGCTATGATGATGCAGTTTATGTTTGCATCAAATTATGCTGCGAAATGGTTTGGTTCATATATACATTTGCAATCCAACACGGTTCACAAAATTCAAGTCAAATTTGGTGACCATATCTTGTTTGTGTAACAACTTATAAATTATGAAGTTTAACAGCCGAAGAACTTGATTGATTCCACGACATGAAGATAAACAAAAGGGTGTACTGTCACCAAAGTCAAAAGAAAGGGATATCGAATCTCTTCTAATATTCCCCCCTCAAGTGTGTATGTTCTCCCTCATCCAGATCAAGATTTTTTATGGCAAGATACCTACAAGACCCAATTATTTAGGAACGCTCACTCCATATCCTTACATTGGCGAATGAATCAAGCCCACGTAGTCATCAAATGTCATTGAGAGAGCGTGTTTGTGTGTTCCAGAAACTAGGCATGTTTAGTAATACTCTTTAACCTGAGTCCACATACATTGATATGATGACTAATTTGGTCTCAAAACATTGATCAGACTATCCATTTTTAGAATATACTCGGTTGAAACCACCTTGGTTTGCATCTACATGGAGATCGATCGATTGGAGGCGCAAACCAATCTAGAATGAATACACATCTATAAGCATCAAAAAATAAAATAAATGATAATTTAGAAGGGATATCTGTCGTAGCCATCTACAATGTCATCCAGTCTAATGCACTGTTAGTTTCTTTGCATATATATGTTTAACTTAAAAATATTGAAGAGTTGCTACCATTTTGCAATAATCTTTAACCAATATAAATATATGAAATTAAATCTGTTGAATTGCTCCATGCCCCAACATATTATTTCCATCATCCAAGCAAGCTAGAGCCCATTTTTTTTCTTATTATTTGGTTGTTTAATTTAATGCATCGAGCATATCCAGCTCAAGGTTTTGTAAATTTGAGGAATGCATATGATTTAACTATTGACATTCTAATTGGATTATAATTATAGAGCTATCAAGACAAGCTGACCCGCCCCGACCTACCTCTAAATAAAGTAGGGCAAGCTAGCCCGTTTAACTGACGGATTGAAAAAATTCTAACCTATCATGAGCTGCGAGTTAAATGGATCAACTCATCAAAATTTTTTTTAAAAAAAATTTCTATAAATGCTGATAGAGGATGGGGGGGCGTAGGAAGGAGCGGGGGATGGAAGGACGAGCGAGGAGGGGCGGGGCACCAAAAGGAAGAGGCGGCTTGGGGGGGGGTGCCCAGGGGTGGGGGGCACGGCATGCATGGAGGGCAAGGTGGGGGGGTTGCACATGGCGTTGTGGCTAGGGCGGAGAGAAAGTAGGGGGGTCAAAAAAGATGGGCTAGCCCGTCTCAACCCGTTTTGAATCCGCAATCCGAACGGGATGTGTTATTTAATCCGCTTTTAGATAGATTGCTGAAACATGAATTCAATCAACTCTATTTACATGGCAGAACAGGATAACTCAATGGACTCAATCTAAATTGATAGCTTTAATTGAGCCGAGCCAAGCCGGACCGAGCTAAGTCAAATTGAATAATTATAAGCTTGAGTTTGATTTAAATTCAAAATATTTGGATTTGAAATTCGATTTGAAATCAATTAATTTTTAATATTTTAAATTTAAATTTAAATTTATTAATAATATAATTAAAATATATTATAAATAAAAATAATATTATTAAATATATAAAAATTTAAATAAATTTATATATTTTTGAGTTATGAGAGCATGATTCAAAAAATTATTTAGATTATTATAGTAATCCGAATCGAGTTTGAATACAAGTCGAATTTGAATAGCTTACAGTCGGAGTCATTTGTATCTCCTCGTTCCAAGGATCTTATACTAAAATATGGTCTTCTCTTACTCAGCTCCGTCGTATGGACGTGGAGGGTTTAGAGCAAGGACACGTCGTGTGAGCATAAACTTTTAAAAGATTTCGATGGCTTTAGGAAAAGAAATGCTATGCTCTGGCCAAGGCGCCTTTATTAACCGAGCTTTAACATCTTGGAAACAGGTCTTTTTTATATTTTTTATATCTGAAAAGACAAAAGGTCGGTTCCCAATGGGGTTATCTTGCAATGCATCGTGGATAGAGCGTGAAATACGTAAAGAAATCAAGTGCAAAAAATTCCAAGTGGTGAATGAGAACAGAATTAATGGCCGGAGTTGGAGCTAGAAAAAAAAATCACGTTGGAGCCTTGTAACATTGCTTGCGAACCAGATACACCATACCGGTCTAAGTTCGATGTATGCCACTATTGTAATTATCTGGTGTTTTTATTTAATTCGTATTATATATTTATATATTATAGTGTCGCACGTATGTCCTTGATCTTTGTTCATTTTGTGCTACATGTACCATTTGATGATGATGTTCATTATCATCCATAGATCGAATTATTTTTCCCAAAAAAAATAAGGCTTCGCACACAAGGTTGGAAATAAAAAAAATTAAGATCTTAGATAAAATAAAAAGTTAAAAAAAAAAAAAAATAGTTGGAATGAAATGGAGTATTAGATCCAATTTCAAAGAAACGAGTGAGATTTAGAGGTTTCTAACACGTGTGCGTGGGAAGTTCCGCTTGGAATAAAGCTAGAGTGGATTGGTGTAACTTGTAAAAATAGGTATTGTATGATGGTTCGATGCTAAGTTACCAGCTTAGCCAGCAACATGTGGCTTTATAAACCTTTTTTTCCGCCCACATAATTAGTCATCTCCAGGTATATATGTTTCCAAAGAAAAGTATTTATTGTGTATTCTAGTATTCTTTCTCGTACTTAACATGGTAATAGTACTTATGTTGGACTTTCTATTTTTGGTCATTATGCTGACAATTGACAACAAAGAAGGCGCACTCTAAATCATCCGACATTTGGTCCAACCAGCATCGATCGGCCACATGCAGGCAACGAGTTCATCAGGAGAATTGGAGTTGCATAAATTGAAAACTGTGAACAAGTAATGAAGAGTTCAGATATCTAAAGTAATAAAATGCTCAGTTCATCATCCATGATCATTAGGGAAAAAGAATACTATCGAACATAATATTAAAAACATTAAAATAGTCATCATATCTAAATGGAATATCTTTTGGCATAACGAGTACTAGAATGTCACATATATAAACTCTTTGAAGACCTTCCATTCGCTAATGGCTTGAGATAAAGATTAAACTTGAGATTTCAAAATGATAATCCTAAAAGAATAACGAAAACACCGGCACATTCCGCCTTTTCCCGGTCAAAAGCTGGAAAGCAAATGAATGGACCTTACATAAAATTCCAACCACGAAGACATGGTTGAGAAGCCTGGCTAACCTCAAAATAGCTATTGATTTGTCGCTGAACCAAACAAAGATGGTCGTCCTTGACTTTTTGCAAGAAACATAGGGCAAATGTAAAATATTCTAGATGCATTTTATATTTCATGGGAAACTAGGTGGTGCATGCATTGTTGAGCATTTTTGTCTTTTTTTTTTTTTTTTTTTTTTTTTCCATTCATCTTCTCTCTTCCTCTTTGCTTTTTATGTTTTCGTCTCTAATAAAATATGCAGTAATCATTTTCGCTGTTTTGGAAAAAAAAAAAAAAAAACCCTCTTATACGTGGAACCTTTGTAAATATATATTAAGGTACCACAATGTTTTTTAGGTGGGGCAAAATGTTCTATACTCTGTTCTGATAATATATATATATATATATTAAATATACAAAATTAATGTGCAATTAGCTCCACTCTATGTTATATAATATATGGGGAAACGAGGAACGGAAAAAAATTATCTATTAATTACATTCGATCAACAATTACTCTTCCGTGCAGAGAGACACCATTTTTTAAAATCTGGAGTAGACCATCTTTCGTAAGCAGCACAGAGCTTGCTTTAGACCAGAATTAGCCTTAGCAAAAGTTCCTTGTCCTGTTTAAATAAACAGAGTATTAATCCTTGTCTCGTTTCAATCACAATCAACTTTCCTTCTTCTCTTTGCTGGGCCGCACCCTCTTTACAACACATCCATAAACATAACGTTGAGAAAGCCATGGCAGCTTTCTGAATTGCATCCAAAAGCCTGTCCTTGTAGGGCACTCAGTCTACCATATTCACCAAAAAGAAAAGGAGACTGATTTGCTAAGGTAACCACCAGTCACCTATATCTGCTGGCTTTTGCTCCATTAGTGGTTGGAACTTAACAGGCATAGATGGAACAATCTCACGAGTTTGTCTTGATAAAATAGTCCAGGATTTGAACATCTCACTGTAGTTAAAAAGGAGGAGACTTTGCAGAAAAAAATCCATGTTGCCTTTAACTTTCACAAAAGCGGGTTACTTTTGTATTTCCTTTTGAACTTTATTAGACTATCAAGACAAAATATTCGCTCATTTCGTTCGTAAGGCGTACCGTATTGGCCGACGCACCCCTATTGATAACAAATGCAGGTAGAGTACAAGTCCATCCCATTTGTAGAAATGCTCTTATGGTTGAGGGCAGGGGGATGTTAAGTCTAATAAAATTTGAAATAACCCGATGCTATAAGGAAAAAACTTGGCAAGTTTCTGCAAAAATAAAATTAAAATTGGTTCTTTCTCAATAAGTGCATTATTATTCTTTTGTTATAGTTACTCTATTGCGCATCTTCAAAATTTAGTTACATGATTGATCTTTTTTTTTTTTTTACGCAATGTGGAGGAAGTAAGGTACTTCCCCCACTCAGTTTAGTTACTTTAACTTGATGGAACAAGTTATGTGGTTGGTTAAGCGTCTATCATGTATCCCGTTAAGTGTCCTCATGTAAAGAAAAGCTGTCCTCAGATTACTAATACTGTATAATATAATTCGGACATCTGTCTTGTGAGTATTATAAATCGCACCTTATTATCGTTATGCTTTGGCTATGTCATCAACATTAGTAATTCTATATAGCTTATGAACTTCACCATTATTTGGTGGGGTTTCTTTAGTCTTATGATTTCCCATCGATCAGAGATTACCAAATAAAACACAACCAAGCAAAAGTTGGTACCATCGTGAAGAGAATCCCTTTGCCACTAGAATTTAGAGAACAGAGTATATTGCAAATGGATTTTTTCTTTAATTCCTTTTCCATTTTCTCTGAAAACCATCCTATAGCTAGGAGCAAGCTTGATTGAGCCAGGCCAACCTTGCCATGACTTTTAGCGGACGCCACAAAGCCAATGATGTTGACAAATGCGTTAATTTGCGTGCTTGGTTCAAATAAGGAGCACTGCATGAAGCCCGTCACACCATGGAGAGCCTTAATTATCCTTGGGAAACATACACAGCAAGGCTCGAGCGTCCACCTCACTACCTGACACCGAGGACTCTTTGGCGTTACAGAACGGCAGGTAGGTGGAGTGTCCGAATAACTTGCATTCCAAGGACAATATGCGGACCACTGCTGAGTTGGTTTGGGACCAGCCTCATGAGGTGGACTTCGTATGCTCGATTCCTGTGAGGTGGATCTAGGAATAGTTGGTCCATATTTCTTGTGCAGCTGGTGACATGCAAACAGTTTAGGAGCACGGTGGTGCGGTTAAATGGTTCTACTTGGTTCGTGGGTGCTCACACCCACCAGCTGCTTGGCTCTACGACAAAGGCGATGTTTAGGTTAAACTCATCTGTACAATCTCAATGGAGCCCAATTATCATATAGAAAGAAAGAAAGAAAGAAAAGAAAAGAATCATGAAGATGACAGAGCGGAAAGGGTGGGAAAGAAAAAAGAAAGAAAGGGAAAGCTCGGTACGAGGGGCCAGTCCCAGCCCGCAGGACATCTTGCCATGGATGCATGCATTTGGAAAAACAGCTCAGAGTGAGCAGTTTTGTGATCGTGATACAACTACTTAATGGAGAAGACAACTGCAGTGGATGAGACCAAGATGGATGGCATCAAGTGGGAAGGGGAAAAGGCCAAGCAGCTCAGAGTCAAGACCACTACTCCATGAGACAGGGTCTCTTTCCAGAACATGGATCTGAACCAAAGTGAGATGCAGCAAAAAGAAGCTTCCTTGAAATGTGACTGTGACGCTACAAGAAAAATTCAGGAGCATTGCGTCTTCTCCACCGTGGTGGCAAACAGCACAATAATGTATCCGTAATGCTTCAAGAAAATGCTACATGATATGTTTCTGCACTATTGGCTTTTAGGTTTTCGTTTTGAAACAAGACACGTTGTGCTAAAGAAGTGACCACCAAGGATTACATGCTTTGCTGACAATTTGCTAAATTACTTGGATATTGTTTCATCCTTATGCTGTGAGACCAGCCCTGCGGTGTCCCTCCACCAGCATCTCTCTCTCTCTTTCCTTTTCACGAATCAATCTCTTACCAGTGCAGATTCCGGCTCTGCCATCTTGTTTTTAGAAGCTCATGCAATCTTCCCTCCAGCTCAGGTTGAATGATCGATCTTCTTCCGCAATATTAACTATTGAATCTTTTTTTGCATAGCTTTCAAAGTCTTCGAACCTCTTCCATCCTTCCATCAGCACAGATCACGAAGCAGATATCGTGTTTTGAAAACTGTGCAAAATACAATTCGAAACAAGGTTAATCATTCTTTCGTGTAAAAGATGTAACCCGCACCCTCCATGTACATGTATCTATATATATATATATATATATATATATATATATATATATATATATAGAGAGAGAGAGAGAGAGAGAGAGAGAGAGAGGATATTCAAGCGGCAGATTGGCTGACTTCTAGATTTATTAATTGGAGAAGACATCATCTTCGGGATGAATGATCGGATTCCACCCTAGCTAAGTTGTATCTTATGGCTGTTCGATAAGACGGAGGAAAAGACTTTTAAGGGCCTCGATGATGCGTTACACCATATAATGGATGCACCTTAGGACGAACCATGTGATTGGTTGCCGGACAGCTTCGTCACTAGGTTTAAGCAAATGTGGCTGCACGAGTTCAAGAAATAACAAGGGGCAACGGCTAGCCCATCATGGTCCGGGCAGGAGGCCTACGCCAATGTTCATGAATTTTTTTAATTATTTTTTGTCACCATATTTAAATTTTAAAAGCTACAGTGTACTGCTGGCCTTTATGATTTCAATCTAGAAGATATGCGGGGAGGCAGGACGCATAATTTTGGGAGAAGAAACAGAGAACAGCAAAACTGAGCGATGCGGGGCGCTTAAACTAATGAAGGAGTTTCACATGCAACGCGTGAGGCATTCAACAATAGCAATAAGTGATAATTATTAAAATATGCCTAGGCTATTTATATTAGTCTTCTGGGCAGATCACTAAATTCTCTGCATATAGATTCGTTTAATTTTACATTGGATACTTTGGCTCCGCTTGGCCAAAAAATAGAGAAATAATAATAAATAACTGTTTCTTATTATTTTTCCTAAAAATATTTTTATTCTGATCGATGAAACAAATGGGCAAAAAGATTTCAGAACCCCCCAAAATACCTTTGTACTCACTTTTCTGGATAAAATGAAATGAATTGTGAAAATAAGTTGAAAAAATGATTTTATTTCCATATAACACCAGTTAAATCCCACAATTTGACACTGCTTTTGATTGGTAATGCATGGGTGGAAGCAAGTTTTCAGCACGCCGACATGTCGGTAATAATAAGTGAAGGAAACGCGTTCGCACGTACCCAGGAGATGAGCCAGCGATGAAGTGGGGAAGGACAAAAAGCTCATTCAGGTTGTTTTATTCCCAACTTCGTTGTCGGTAAACAGTAAGTCTTGGTGGCTGGTGCCCATTCCGCTCTTCAAAAGAAAAACAAAAACCAAAAACATGAATTAATTATAACACCAACTACAATAACAACAATTTGCTCCTCTATTTTTCGCCATCATATCCTGAATGGTTGATTCCCAGATCTGGTCTGGTCCATCTTCATCTTCTGCTGTGCTTTTACGTTGCAAGTCTCCTGAAATGGGTTTGGTCCACCAAAAGATTGCCTCCATTGCTTTACCTTCTTCGCCTTCCGTCGGTCATACTCCTCATCCCTGAAAATTATCAGACATGATCAGCAGGCCTTGCAAGAACAAATCAGAACAACTACTGATTACTGAAATCGCCAAAAATGGATTATTCGAGGTAGGGAATGTAACTTGGCTTATAATAGATTAGACAGTGGAACGCAGAATCTAAAATTATTTTTAAGTGGCTGCAGCAGGAAACATACTCTATTCAGCATCAATGACGGTTGGAACTTCCCGTCAGCTTGAAAGAAAATCATATCGCCGAGTCAGATAAGTACGAGACTCATGTCAGATAGTTGGTGAGTAAAACTCTTCCAACAGTGAGTCCAACAAAGCGCCCAAGAAAATCCCACAATTTTCTTATGAGCATGCTTTTGTTATTTCCGGTGCCTGGTTACTTAAAACTGTATAGAATGTCATAAAACCCGTAAGATTTGAGGTTTCAACTGCAGCATGGAAGAGAAACACATGCTCTGATCCCTAATACCATCCGTAAGCCATTAAACACAATTTTAAGTTTCTCGAACTACGCTTAAGATACTATATACCACCATGCTTGCATCCTTTTTCACAATTCTTAACACTAATGCCTTTTAGTCTTAATAAAATATAACGAATATAGATTTTTGCTTTTCATTATTATTAGTTGTGAGCAATTTTAAGGTCTAAGAAGGCAACATAAATCAGTATTCCACATTTTAATATACTAGGTAGAAATCAAGCACCATCTTGTCACATGAATTGACTAAATACCAATGGGCACTTTACAACAAGAGAAGCAATTTCTCGAATTAGCAAATATAATTTTAGTAGTTCATGTTCTACGCTACCATAAAAACTTTCCACGCTCTTTTACCTCTCTTGACGCTCTTGCCGATCAGACACTCGAATGCACCCTAATTCAACTCTTGGATCCACATCCAAGCAACACCAGTTATCTTGTCACTCTGTTTGTTCGAGTGGTAACAGCTAATTGCATTCAACAATACCAAGAAAGCTGTCTTAAATGATCCAAAAAAAGCCATCTGCAGCAACTGTATAATCATGGCTAAAAACCAGCAGACCAATCAAAATCATTTGTGGCTCACCTTATGCATGCTCCCTTTGCCATTCATTCCTTCAGAAAACCGCATCTATTGTCCTTCCCAGCTTTTTGAATTCTCTTGCATTTTTTATCTATATTATCTTCTCTTTTCCTTGCTTGACCCTTTAATGCAAATCTAAGCCCCTATCATTATCAGGCCCTTAACAGATTTAATTGAACATGCTCATACAATTTTACTTGTTCCCTATCACTCTGAAAGTGATGGAAAGATTATGCTTCCACTATACTCACTTCAAAACCCCTTTATAAAATATAGCCACCAAAATGAGCCACCATGTCACAGACTTGGGTCTGAGGTTAGAGCAAGAATTTGTGTTAAAGCTTCGGATCCTTCCAATTTTTAAGAACTTCTTACAGATGATATCTATTTTTCCATACTCTGTTGTGGGTTTTTTTGGAGTAAATTGAATGGTCCAAAAAATGTAGTGGCACCATAAAATCATGGCTTAAAAATCTGTAACTTATACATGTTGCCTAAAACATTCTGGTTTTGGCATAGCCAAGCTTTAAATAAATAATAAATAAATAAATAAAAACAGTTTATACCTTCGCTGGTTCATTTATATAGTCAGTTTCTTAGTTAATGTTCAAGATTCTAACATTCTTCTGCATTTTGACTAAAATAACTTTCACTCCCAAAGTCAGGCAGCGGCTCAGGTTTATGATGCAGTAATAGTAATAATATATCATATAAAACATGACCATTTCATGATAAATAACCTGATAGTACACAGAAATTAGATATCAGATTCCAACATCAACGAATTTGAGTTTTTACTGGTTGAAGGAAGCTTAATCAATCTACAGGATGAATATTGCAATCAACACGTCTAGATTTTTATATTCTCTTTCTAATCTGTGAACCAACTTAAAATGGCTATGCCAAAGATTATCTACTAACCACCCAAAGACTGATCAGCCAACATAATATTTGACAATAAAGTTACTAGTTAATCATAGTTTTTGGACTCCGTGATTTCATTCTTAGCTCACTATATATCCTGGATGGTTAGGAAACTCACCATTCATCCAGCACATAACAAATGCTGTTATTTCTTGAATTTTCTGGTCCCTGTGCCTCAGCCTTCGGCAATTCTAAGTCATCCCACCGTGCAACTGCGTACAAGAAAGTGGACCTTGATTAGCTTGCTACAATTCAAGTGCAAAAAATATAAAAATGAAAAATATAAAAATGAAGGGAATCAAAACGGGAATGGCAAAACCCATAAAGCATGGCAAATACACACCAGTTGTTTCTTTCAAACCCCTCATCAACAGACTCATAAATTCATACTGACGTTGCCCTTTGTCATTCGCATCTGTTTCTCTCGAGTTGCATTGATTTCCTGCAGAGTTCAAACACCTTTTCACTCGCTTTGATGCAGCAAGCATGGAAATATTTTTATCATTTCTCTCCTGTATTTGTCCATCGGCGTCCACAGAATCACCATTACGGTAACTATTATAATTTGCTCCCTGGCTATGATTATCTTTGATAAAACTAGAATGGGGGCGTTTTCTATGGGAATGCTTGGAATGTATACCAACTTTAATGGCCTGAGATGTTGATGTTGTTTGCTCACTTATGCCAAGCTCGTCAATAACTCCATTTTTGGTTGTGTTTCTAGAATGTAACTGGTTTTTTCCGCTTTTCTTGTCTTTTCTACTTTTATGCACGCTTAAAGAAGTGAAAAATAGTTGCTTGCGTCCAAAATACATGCCCTTTGATGAACATTTTGCAAGCTTCTTCAGCTTCTTGTCTGTTTGGTAGAGCTGACCAACTGAATGTTCTCTGCCAGTTTCTGCAAAAGCTTCCTTCTGACCATAAGCATCTGAAGTGCTTTGTTTTGTTGAAAGATTGACCATCCCAGGTTCACTCAGCTTAAGAAGGCTTTCCTCATCATTCTGGCATGGAATGTTGCTTGAGTACTTCTCATTCTCACTGCCAGTGCCCTGGATGAACGAACAGAAGAAAAACTTGAGCTTGATTCAAGCAAATCAATCATGGAAGCTGCAAGATAAACTGAAAACAATGCTACCTGTTGCCTCACGTGTTTTTTACTAAACACCTCCTCCTGCATGGACTGTTTCATGGGACTTGATTGGTTGGGAACATTTTTTTTAAAAGGCTTATTTTTGCTGTCCATCATGTTGTTCTCTGCGAGAAGTTTCTTGGCATGTTTCTCAGTAGTTTTGGGGAAGGCATTGACATTCGGCTTTGCAGTAAGGAGATCTAACTTCATGCCTGCATTACAACCATTAGAAAGATGAAATCTATCATTTGATTGGACACCATGGATAAAGGAGGTATCACTACCATGATAAGTGGTGGTGGCAGTATCGTCCTTTAGCAAAGCTTGCTGTTCTGAGTCTTCCTTCAACTTCTGGTCCTTAGTAGATGTTACAACGGGCATCTTCAGATCTTTACAAAAAGGTAGCTTTTTAGGATCTGGCAACTGCTGTCCCTCAGATATAACACCACCATTTCTGTGCAAATTTGAAGCATATTTTGGCATCACTCGGCCACTATTTTGTGAGTTCTGCACTGAATAAACTACTTCCTGTGAGGGGTGATCTGATGAAATGCCACCCACAAAATCAGATTGGCAATTAGCATCAGATTTAATTTTGGCAGAGATACACTCTGCAGTGCTTAATTTTCTTTCAACTCCACTATTTTTAACTGCACTATTTGAGGTTGCAGCAGACTGCGGAAATAATTTATTTACAGGGCCTTTAGCAGAAAGGTTATCTTCGTGAGCCACATCAACTGATCTCTTGATTGAAGAACTTCTATCACGGACATAGAATAACATGTAGGCTTTCTGTGCCAATACAGTCTTCTCACTGACTTGGCTGACCTGCAATGACATGAACATAAAACCCACTGAAGAAAAATATAAAATTATAAATGTACATAAAACAAACTTCCATTGGCATGATTCGTTCCTTATAATAACACCTAAGTTGGTTTCCCATTTCATCCATTAATTCTCTTCCCCTACAAATTCTCTGTTCCAAGAGCAAAAACTTTTCATCATTAGATCTTCGAAAAAATCGATTGAACATGGGATATAATTCATCCCTCTCCCATCTCTCCTCTTTTTTTAACTTTGTTATATGTGGTGGTAAGCTGTGCTGATATATGAGCAAGGTTATAGGGGAAAAAATCAAACATCTAAAATTTTAATTAGAATGGATTGCAGAAGGATTCACCAGGTACACAAACATAAAGACAAAAGAAAACAACAATAAATGAATTAGCAACAGATTTACATAAATAAGATAATGACATGGAAAGTTGTCCGTGATCCCAACCTCGTTATCATCAAGCGAATGCCACATGCCACTTGAAGTACGAACATAACAGTAATAATGGCCAGAGTGGATACTCCAACCCGCATGCACCAGTACACCATAAAGAGTATATTTTAAATTTCCTTCCTGCAAAAATGGATGAAGAGTCATATAGTCAAGAAGGAGAAGGTAATGGAATTTTTCAAGATGATGAAAGCCCAAAGAATAACTGTACACTGACATGCGCATCACTGATGAATGGTTTCAAGTCTAGGGTGGGCTCAAACTCAACTTTTCTGTTAATCTTTTGTCCAGGAATATGAGCACCAAAACGCTTAAGATGAATTGTGAGGACATATGGGGCCTTATCAATAGTAAGCTGCTTCAGGGCTCTAACTTTTTCTTTGCACCTTTGGCATTGGTACTGCCTCTCCCCTCCATCTAACTGCTCCACTGCAGTGAAATGTGCAAGTGCCTTGTGTAAAGAATCAGCCTTCACTATTTCCAGACTCAAATCTAAGAAGGGATCAAACTTATTGGAACAATAGGAACACTGCATGCATTTCACCTGCAGCACATTATACAGTGCTCAGCAATAAACATATTTGAGAGAATGTTTTCATTTGCAAGCATCTGTTATAGAATTATCTCCCCAAGTTACCTGACTCCTGAGACGACCCCCAAATATCTTGTGGACCAAACTTGTATCATAAGCACTAGGAGACTCACTTGGGACTCCAGAAGGCAAACAGCATTTGTGCATGGACTCAAGCAAGTTAACCATGTACTCATGTGCATCTTCTTGTCTGTAATTGCGAAAATTCCGAGATATGCCTGTTGATGTAGTCAAGAATTTCGATTCTCAAACCAAGAGAAACAGCAAAGGTCAAGAACTACAATACCAATTACCATTCATGAACCGTCCATTCCAACATTTTAATAAAGTCTAAGATGATGCTGTCTTACATTTATTTTAAAAAAAAAAAGAAGAAAAAAAAAAAAAAGAGGAATCTGCATTGAGGATACACCGCAAGTTCTTGACAATATGAGAAGGTGACAATATCTTCCCAGTTGATTGTAGAGCAACCATGACATGATTCTGAAGAGCGCACAATGCACAAAATCCAGTAGCATGGCCTGCAAAAACAAATATCGACTAGATGTTAGTAAACAAAATAACAATTACTAATAGCAGCAATGAACTCAACATGTACTAAGTGCAGTTTACGTATTGAATGCACTTGCATGCATTAAAGGTATTATTTTAACTGCATAAATTAGAACAATAATCACAACATTTCATCAATTTGCGGACAATGTTTTGCTCCATTACTTAAGAGTATAAGTCAGAAAAAACATTCATGACATAGCTAACTTATATCTGTACTATTTTTTTTTAAAAAAATAAGACAATTCTAAATTTCAGCAATATTCAAGGAATATTATGTCTGTCAATTCTTCTACCCAAAATTATCCAAGGTTGCTGGTCATTTGGATAGGTTTCACCTTTTTTGTTACTTATTAACAGCAAATCCAATCAGATCTTATTTTCCTTTCCAAATATGATCTATATCAAGTGCCACCTAATCTAAACTCCACACTGCATCAACTAATACCTTTAAAATGAGAAGGATAGAGAGAGAAGCTTTGTTTGTAGGAAGACTAGCAGGGAGGAGGACATTCTTTTCTTTCTTCAACCAATACCACAATTCCATATATATTTGCTCGACAGTTTACCCTTTTCTCGACCACAATTTCCCTTTGACATCTCGTATTAATTCCCTTTAAATATGATGTGCCTATCAATGTGTAGGAGTGATGTTGCAGAGCCCAACCAGGACACCAAAAGCTTTTCCAGCTCCATTGGCATGCCAGCTGGCACAATGGGATTGGTTCACTTCATGGCATCAGTGTGATCAACAACAAATTGTGGAATGAAGCACCCATCCTCTTGTGTCATATGGCATGGCCAAAGAGCTACTAGAATATGGAATTTATAAGAAAATCCAAAGCACAGAAACACCTCAGGAGAAAGGTAAGTTTTCCAAGTTATGGGGAGAGTTATAGTGAATTTATGGGAAACAATACAAAATCAGGAGAAAAAAGCAAGGTAATTTTCCAATTTTGTTTGCGATGAAAATTTTTTTCATATTACACTGGAAAACAAGCTACCACTTAAACAACTATCTAGTCAGAGGCCTCTGATTAGCTGTCCACTCAATGACCTTAAACTGTTGAAAAATAGTGCATATAACTGACACATAACAGAACAACAAAAGGACCTCTAAATCCTGACTTGCAGCTCCATTCACTTAACAGAGGCTTTAAAGATTATACCCTTAATTAGAAAATAACATGTGGAAAGCCAGCATACAGAAGACAACTCATACAATCAAGTACCATCTAAGCCCCAGATATGACAAGCAATCCCCAGCATAATACAATTCTACCTCAAATTCATTTAATGTTAGCTAATTTAAAAGACTGTTAAGTTTCACCTATAATACCTGACAGCTTGCACCTATTATACTTTCTATCAAATATGTGCTGGCTTCTTATTTATCATTAAATACATTTATCATTAAACAGAACCTTAGCGCTCCTAGTGAACATGCAGTATCCGACAACGATCCATCAAAATTCTTAGCCATATGGACAGGGGCATTTGGCCAACAAGTGAACAATTGTATAGGCAGATGGACATGGGCATTAGGCAAACAAGTGAACACCTTCATCAACAAAGAATGAAATGACTCACCAGATGAGGTGTCATATGCTTAAGCTGCTCATGAGTAAATGTTATTGCCAGACCATCCCAGCATATTCTAGGAGCTTCATATGGTTGAATTTCTAACTGTTTCAATTGGTTGTACTCTTGAGATATGATGCCCCAATCATCAATCAGTCTAAGGGTAGACTAAAACCAAATCGTTAGGTTTCTGCAATCTCTAAACCCTCGCAACCTCCTTCTGATGGGTTAAGATGTTTAGTCATTTTTCTCAAAAGTTCTTCCAATGCAAAGACACCAAACATGGCAAGTCATCAGGTCGTGAACATATGGCAGAAACTAAAGTGTCTTTATCATTTGAAACAAAAAAGCTCATACAGATTTTCCAAGCTTATCAAATTTTTCAAAAAGGCAATCGATTTTAGTGTTGAGACATCTTTTGAGCCCTCAACCCCAATTCCTTTCGTAAGGCTCTTATGTCTATGTTACCATGCTGGCAAAATGTGAGCATTTAACTCATGAAAATATTAGCCCTTTGTTTTATACATCCAATTCTTACCAAGATGCCCACAAGAATGATGAACACAGGGGCTAAAGAGTTCGCTGAGCTCATAACCACCTGCACTAAGTTCAACTAATGATATTTGCCTTCCTAGACTTGATTTAGTTATATTAAGCCTACATGGCAGACCCACCTAACCCTTATTATGGCCTTTGACTTATACTAAAGAAATACAAATCAGACTATGATCAAGAAGAAACATATGAGATAATCAGATTTTTGACAATCTCACCTTAATCATCAAGATTATACTTTAATTTGGCTATATCATTTCCACACTCAAGGATAAAAAAGGGTTGACTTGTGGTTGATATAGCACAAAAACAACACTCTCTTAATGCATACTGTCACAACGTCAGCATAATGCTTTTGAACACAGACAAGGACCAAAAAACCCTTGCTTTATTATTGATACATAACAAGGCTTTCTAAGGTTTTGCTCACACACAGAATCAGCATGCCCAGCCAATGGAACAAAAATTTAATGATTGATTTGATACTTCACAGAAGGTGTTTATAAGTGTGTCGACCCAGCATACTAACCTCGACAAGGAATCCAATCCACTCTCAAGATCTGCCACCAACTAGTGTATTATCTAAAAAATTGAGGGTGCTATTATTATATCATTGAGCAATGCACATGACATTTAAACTGAATGTTAATGTACATTCTGATACATTAATAAAGCATGGGTGGCTCCTTCAACCCTCTTATCCTTCCAAAAAAAAAAGGAAAAAAAAAGAAAAGAAATGTACATGTGCTTGTCTTCCTTGCCCCCTCTAGTGCATTCTACTAATTTTCCCTGCATGATAAAAGTACTCCTATTGCCATTATTTTTCCATCCAAAATCCAATTTACAATCTATCCACTTCAGCCGACATTCTTCTCTCAGACCCCATTAAACATTACCTGTGGTGCATTGAGACAAATAAACCTATAAGGACTAGAATTGAAATTAATAGAGTTCCCTAAGTGGTTTCTTGTCAAAATAAAAAAATTTCTTTCAGTGAGAAGAATCGGATAGATAGTAAGAAGACATGGTCAAGCTGCATTTTATGGAGTATTGCAACTATTGCAACAGAAAAAACAAACCCAAAAGCAGAATAAATTAAGGAAAAAATAATACTTACATGAAGATTTATGTTTGCCGCTTTGCAAATAAGCAGCAAAAGGTTCAGTGTATGTCAAGCATTGGAGAACCGAATTAAGAAAACAAGTGTTTCCAAGATTCTGCAAACCAGCACCCTGCACGACATCACAGATTTTTGTCATCTACTAAAGAAAAAGATTCATCGATCAGCCATAATTTTCATGAAAAAATGCAAAATAATCAGCTCATGACCGCATATATAGACAACTGGAAAGGAAAACTATGGAGGAGAAAGAGATTGAACTAATTTTTCTCATAGGAATGAATAAAACCAACAAATTGATGCCCAAACAACTTGAAACATTAATTAAACACATCAAATTATTAACTGAAATAGGAAAAGAAAATGCCCGAACTTACAACTAGAAAGAAAAATTGAATGCCACGTGCGAGAAGCAATTTTTAAAATTTTAGGAAAAACAACATTTAAGAATGTTAACAGATAAATCCTGCAACTTGTCCCCGATAACTCAATAAATAAAATATAATAATCGAATCACCGTCAAGAAAATACAGAAATCCAGAACTCCAGCAAACCAGAAGCGAGCAAACCATAATGACTGGACATCAAAGCCAAACTCTGAGAGGGGAAATCTAAAATCCAATCTTTCACTGTAAATAAACACCGAAAAGGAATCCAACCTAAACCAAAAACAAGACCGGACTTACGATTTTCCGGAAGGTGATCCTAAAGCTGAGCTCCGCATCCAATCCATGCTCGTAGAACTCCCCGCAGTCCGATCTCTTCTTCCCCGACGCCGCCGACGCCTCCGCAGGGCCGCCGGGGCTCGGCGCCGGCCGGTGAGAATCCATGCTGGGCTTTAGGGTTTCGAGGTGGAAATCCCCCCCGGCGAGGGCGATGGCGGAGAAGGGCTTCCTTGCGGGATGGAACTCAATCCTCCCCGGCGACGAGGCCGCCGCGGCGTCCGGCTTCTTCGCCTTCGCCAATCCTTCAGCCATCGGGGCCGAGGTCGGATCGGCGAGCCTAAGGTTTTGACAGGGTTTTGAACTCCGCGATCGGCCAAAGGGCCTACTTTTTTCTCTCCTACGCGTGCCCTCGCCCCATCTCGCTCTCACTCACACCATCTCATACGGCCGGGATAGCAAAAGGAAAAGGGGCGACCGGGAGTGGATATAAACCCTATACCCTTTTCTTGGGTGGGGTGCTCGCGGTACGTTTCGATCGATTCGACGGCTGGGAATGGACCGTGGGTGATATTATGGGGAAAGAGGTGATCGGAGCCGTTGATTTGTGTGGAGCTGATTGGGCGTGACGTGGCTGCCTGGCTTTATTACCTGGACAGCTTGGTAAAAATTCTTTTGATCACGTTTTTCACATCATTATATACGCGGCGTCGGGTACGAACCGGCATGGCTTGTTTTGTCTTCTTTTGGGTGAATCTCCCACGGGATCGGTCCGAAACTCTACGGTGACATCTTTGGGCCAAGTGGCCCGGCCCAGTCCATTAACACTTTTAGGCTTTTTTTTTTAAAATAAAAAAGGTTCCTAAGCTAGTTTCATTCTATTGTTTTTTCTTCGGTACAGAAACTGCTGAACCATCCAGAAATGCAAATGGTGAACTTTTCGGGTCGCAGAACTGATGCATGCTGCGTGGTTTTAAGAGATCGCTATTTGGAACTTGTAAGGGTCTTGGGCCGTTGCCAGGCCGAACGTGTCGGCCTTGGGTTTTTTTTTAATTATCCAAAGAGGGTGATTCACGTGAGGACATGTACTTCTTCCATACCTCAATGCTGATGGGATATGGGTTGGGAATCAACATATTTATATTTAAATTTATTTTATTTAATAAATATAGATTAGAATATAGATATTAATTAAATATAAAAATTTATATTCATATTTATTTTAAATAGATAAAATATAAATAAGATACTGAAAATATAAAAATTCACATAATACAAGTTAAATAATTAAATTTTATAACCATAAAATTAAAAATATCATTAAGTAGAAGTAAATTAAATTAATAATATACTAACATAATAATTTATTTATTTTTAATATATAAGTATTATATAAAATTAAATGAGATTATAAATAAAATTATATATTTAGATATGAATTAAATAATTATTTATCTATATCTATATATTTTTTTTTGATAAATATTATTGGTATGGACAATCATCACTAGCTACGTGGCGTCATTAGAGAAGCCGTCGTTTCAGAAGACTGCTAAAAAATGATAAGTATCGGTCTCAAGTCTATAAAATACTAATTTAGAGCCCACTTTAAATCGTACCACGGCTAGATAGTATATTGGCTTAAGTGATTGAACTAGATTGGTAATATACCGACAATCATAACATCCAGATCGATAAATCATCATCCTCAATGATGTTAACTCATTATGAATTGAGATCGGTATTAATTTGACCTAAGAGTAATTGCACATAATCAGATCAGTACTTTACCGCTCTAAAAGCTAGCGATAGTTTTCTTTTTATGGGAGATCGGATTTATGCCGACCTCAAGAACGATAATCCACTTGAGTAGGCACGAGATCAGTTTATCCCTACCACCAATCTTATCATCTTGAGATCGGTAAAATACCGATGTCACCTACTGTAGGTAAAATGCTGCTCAAGCTTTATCATATCGAGATCGAAAAACATTGACCTCTTCGCACTAGCGAGATCGGTAAAACACCGACCTTGGCATGATAAAGAACTGATTGGGCGTCGGCCGCTCCTTAATTGAATCAAGGCTTTTTTCTAGCTATGTTACAACTAATTGCTATCAAGACAAACGGCCAATAACCGCACTCCAGCTGACCATTCTGTTATAATAGAATAACGGTTTAACAAACTTTTCTTAAGACCTAAATAAGTCTCTATATAAATAGAAGGATAGGATATCCTTCTTAAAGTAAGTACAAGATTTACAAAATTTATACTCTGTTGAAATCTGCTCTCGACTTTTTTACTGAAGGAAGATCGAACCATCCTCTCTACTCAAATCCTTTTTCACTATCTTTCAACCTTTTATTTTTACTATCTGTTCACATGGTTTCAACTGACTTAAGCATCGGAAGATCTTAAACCAGAGGGTATCTTACTGATTCTTGAGACATTTTTTTAGTTTAATCCATCATCTATATCGATCCAACTCCAAATTAGCTTTCTAGTAAGAGATTTTCTCAATGATTTGAAGCTTTGCTGCAACAAATATGTATATGAATATGGATATTATTCAGATGCTCCAATTTCTATTCATATCTAAATATATTTGGGTATGAAAATGGATGTAAATGAATATTATCTTGTCTGCTTTTGTCTCTAATGCTAGATGGGTGGGCAATACTTGACTCCAGTTTTCCAAATGTGTAACACATTGGACAACCTAGCTCTTGGTCCTTAAAAGACTTGGAGCATTGGTAATTGGGTATTTCTCGAAAGTAGTTAATGAGACATAATTTATTTGCAATAAAGATAAAAATAAAGTGAGAATTTTTTTGATAAAACAGATGCATTAAAGTATACTAAATATAAATAAATATATTTACAAGAATCAAAAATAAAATATTGAAAGATGGAATCGAAAGGTTAGCCCTAGAAATCTATAATATTGAGTCAATATGATTAGTGGCATGCCATCCAACCGGTAGTATTATTGGTTTCTCTATAAATATACAAGGAGCAAATAAAGAAGGCATCGTTCTCCAATGATTCTAGGATGATAGATGGAGGCCACAATCGTTAAGAGATTTCAGTTCAGTGTAATGGCTTCGGCAGAGTTCACAAGGTGATGCAATGGTAGCTCTTCACCAGGACAATCAACTTGGAAGCAATTTGGTTTATTCATTTTAACTGTAGAATATATCATTGATGGCTAACCATAACGTCTGCACATTTCGTTTTATTGATGGTTCAAAAAATATGCAATTTTCCCCTGAACGGCAAGGCCGTTTTTATCCTACGTTTCAAGTAAAAAATGTTCTGGTGCTTTAATTTGTTGCCCTCTTTTTTTCAGAGTTTGTCTGCGGGTTTCGGGTTTTACACCAACTGAGGACGTGGCTTGGGATGACATTATGAATGGCCTGGACACAGCTACTCGGGCTTAACTTTAGGCCTATTTTGAATCTCTAGTGCTTCTGTTACAATACATGGGCCTTTGCGGTCTTATGTAATGGAATGTTTAAAATTAACATAACAAAGGAAAAAAAATATGCTTGATTTTTAAACAAAATGGCAACTCGTCACAGATTTTTATATTATGAATGAATAATCTTGATCATCCATAGGCTGATTCAAGATTGATGGCTCTTACCATCATGCCCAGAAGATCTTCTTGTAATTTGGAAAAACTCTGGTTAGATTTCAATATAGAACATATCACCAAGAAATTTGAGGCATGACAGGAGACAAAAAATTAAAGGACCTCAATGTAAAGTTGTGCATGAGAATTATACTCAAACCAAGGCCGAGCTTGCAAAATTCTAGAAAATATATTCGGATTCCCAATAGTTCTATCTTTTGTGTTTTCTTGTTAGAAGCAAGTCATGATTCGGTGTACTCCAAGTTAGTGATGGACCATACAAGGGTGGGTCTATTAAAAGTGAGTGTATTGGGAGAAGTTTTGCCAGAGATTAACCGGATGAAGCGGCAATTTCATCTTATAGCTACATGCGTGTGTATTGTTCTTTAGTTATGCATGCTTAGGAGATATTTTAGGATACACAATGTCTTCTGGATGGGAGGCATGTATGGATTTTTTGAGGTTGTTGCCGTCTTACGATCGTTTGACTTGAATGATGCAAATGCATGCATGTAGAGTGATTTAATTTCCAATATAAAAAAGTTCTTCTTTGTTAACTTTTCATAATATATGAGGAAAAAAAGCTTTCATTCATGCATGTTCTCTCTTTCGAAAAGCTGCCTTCTCTCAAAATTCTCATTAATTTGCAAATTTCAAATATTAGTTATGGCAACAATGTAGAAAGTTCATATTCTGAAGCATCATAATGCAATCCATAAAACCAGTTGTATATAAATCAGCAAATACTATTGATGGCGCAATCCAGGCCTTGCCTACTTTCCCATTCTTAAAGGTCCGATTTGATTTCCTAGCATCCAAAGAGGACTACTAAAATCTCAAAGATCCTGATCAATCCTCGCGTTATGAGCCTGGATTCCCATTTAAAACATTACAACCTTAACTGCAGAGATCACCTTTTAAATAGAATACAACTTGCAGATTTTTAGAATCCCCTCCATATGGCTAACGTTAAAGATATGAGATGAATCCTATTCCTTTCTATATTTTATGAGAAATTATTGTGCCAGCATGATCGTCCACTCAGCCAATCATAGTATAATGCATTGAGAGTCGTGCTTGATGAATGTGGTCCATCTGTAGACCACATAGTCAGCCATGTGATGCACGAAATGTACGCAATAATTGCTCTAGTTTTGGTGTGGACCCACCCCATGCGACTCTCACGCGCTTAACACCACACCGCCATCTATTAAGATCACCATCGTCCCCAGTATCCATCACTCAATCCTGGCAGCCTATTCAATGGATTCATCAATTGATGGTCCGGCGCTACATGTTGCCTCTATGGCACTCCCAGGTGAGCCAGGAACACTCGCTCTCGTTTCCGGTGGAGTCGTTTCTTTTCTGTGCATGATCCCACCACGGAGGAGAGGAGGCCCCGCGAGACGGCTTCCCGTTGGATCAAAGGATAGACCTCTCTACGCTAAATGTTAAGCTTTCAAACGACCCACAGAATAAATTAAGAAGTTCTGTAAGTTGCGATGGGATGGGGGGATTGGGGAGGGGATGGAGGTGGCGGGACGGAAAGACGGGAGAATAAAGGTTCTTGCGCTCTTCAATTAGAGCATAATTTTCCAATTCTCCGCCACCGAATCTGGCGAAATCAAAAGGACAGCTCCAAAAACTATCCCGTTCTCTGATTCCCTTATCTCAAAATCTCTTCTTTATTTCGTTAGCCGTATTGATTTGCCTCCTCTGGGTTCTCCCCTGTTTTGTTTTTTTTTGTGGTCCTCGGAATTCCATTTGGGTTCGATTTTTTTGTTTTTCTTCTTAATCGTGGTTTTTTTCCGATATTATCCAGTTGATTCGGACATTACGCCGCCAAAACCTCTCTTTCGGTGTCTAAAGTTGGAAATTTGGATCAAAGTTTCGACCTTTTTGACTCGAATTCAGCCAAGGTGCGTGAGCTTGACCCATGGCGAGCGGAAGCGACCGGGTCCGATTCAATGTGGGGGGCAAGATCTTTGAGACCACCGCCACCATCCTCGCCAACGCCGGCCGCCAGTCCATGCTCGGCTCCCTCCTCGACGAGTTCTGGGACCCCCGGCAGCCCGCCGGCGGTGGCGAGTACTTCATCGACCGCAACCCCGCCTGCTTCGCCGTCCTCCTCGACCTCCTACGCACCGGCGAGCTCCACGTGCCGCCCAATATCCCCGAGAGGCTCCTTTACCGTGAGGCCCTATTCTACGGCCTCCTCGACCACGTCCGCGCCGCCCGGTGGGGCCCTTTCGATGGCAACCTCCTCCGGCCTGCCGCCTCCGTTCCCGGCCGCGCCCCCGGCGACGGCACCGCCATCCGCGCCGGCCCTGACGGCGGCTGCTGCGTCGCCCATGGCAGCATGGTCCACGTCTACGACTGGATGCTCGAGGAGCACCGTCCCATCAGCCTCGACTACCAGCAGGTAAACGACGTCGGCTACCTCGAAGCCCAGAGCATCGTCGTCACCGCCCGCGAGCGGCTCGGCAGGGTAGAGGGAGGGATGGGACTTTTCTCCTCGTCGACCGGAGAACTCCGGCATCGGTTTCGGGTGGCCCACGACGACCAAGTTAAGAGCTTTACTGCCGGCGCTCTCAGCTTCAGCAACTCGGACTACAAGATCTTTGCTAGTTGCAAGGGGAGGTGCAATGAGTATGGAATTGGTGTCTGGGATCAGAACACTGGCCTGCAGGTAGATTTCTTCTACGAGCCAACCGGTTGCCTTCTCGGCGACGCCGACAAGCTCCAATGGCTGGACGGAAGCAATTGCCTGATGGTCGCCACCTTGTTCCCGAGGACCGACAACTGTTTCATCGGTTTGTTGGACCTCAGGGAGAAGAGTGTGGTGTGGTCTTGGTCCGATGCCGGAATCACGACGTCTCTTGATGATAAGAGGGTCGTCCATGCAATCGCAATGGAGGATGGCCGGTCCGTTTGCGTCGTAAACCAGTATGAAGACTTGGGGTTCATGGATTTGAGGAGCAACGCAGGGGGGGTCAGGTGGAGCTCTAGAAGTAAGCTCATGAACCGGAAGGTACCCGACGAGGAGAGCTGCTATCCCAAGCTCGCAGCACACGGCGGGCAGCTCTTCTCCTCCTTGAATGACGGCATCTCGGTGTTCTGCGGACCTGAGAGGGTTTTGACATCGACGCTGCGGGGTAGCTACGGTGGTTCGATATGCGATTTCTCGATCGGAGGTGATCGGTTGTTCGCTCTACATGGCGATGAGAACGTGTTCGATGTGTGGGAGACGCCCCCTTCTCCAATCTTTTAACATTCAATCGTAACATATTGTGTTTAGTAGAGACAAAAGGAAGAAGAGTATAAGAGTGGCAGTGTTGTTTGTGCGCTGTTCTTCATGATCTTTTGTGACTTCTTAGCAAAATTAACCCAAAAGAATTGAGGTGAAATCAGGTAGATGTTGATGCAGGAATGAGCGTCTATGTGATATGTACCACACCGATGGGCTTAACCGCAAAAGAGAATCAAGCATAAAAATCTTTGTTTTGTTGCATCTCCAAATTTTCTCATCTTTCAATTATCCACATTTAAGCTTGGAGCCAAAGCCAAGCTTCTGCTTTGGACTGTTTGGAGAAGTCCCATGTTCTGCCCCATTTCACCCAAGGCTCCCACACCTTCTGATCCGCTGGTCTTTTCTTTTTGCGACAGCAGCTCAGAGAGGCTCTCTTTTTCCTTCTCCTTTTTATCTAGCTCTAGCTTTTCCTCTCAAAGCAGGAGAACCAAATCCACAAAAACCACTCTCTCTGCTTTCTTTTGCAGTCCAAGGTAGGCCCGACCAGCTTTAGTGAAGGGAAGATTCTTCCAATGGTGCTCCACATGAGCGGTTGCAACTCCAGAGGAGGGTAGTGGTGGCTGAGCTTTTGCTTTAGATTTGGTAGAAACGGATATCTAATCTTCAAAGCGATTATACCATGTAGCTTAAGACTTCGGGCAATTGCAACAAAGCAGCAAACGTACCATGTATGATATACCATTCCAACCCACCAAAAAGGTAATGTGATGTATGACCTAAACCTTCAGATAATTTGCTAGAAGCTTGCAAGTTTCTTAAGTGAAAGATTTGGTTTGAACCCATTATATACATATATACTAAACTTGCTTTGCTTGAACTGATGCCCCACATTTTGGTATGGATTATACACCCATCACATCTTTGCAACACAACGTATGCTAACTTGGAACACAAGCACGAGATTTCAGAGTGATCGATATTTGATAGGGCCCCCAGATATACCTGGATTCTTTTCATGGATCTGAGATGGGCCCTCTGATGGCAACCAATAATGCACCCGATCACCATTAAAGAACGCACATTAATCTGGCTCAGCGGCACGAAATAATGGCTTGTGATCAGTGTAACAGGGTCCCCAAGGGACGGAAAGAGGTATATGGAGGACTTATTTCTAGACTTTAGAGGTTCACGAGCAAGGGAGTTGATCCATTAAGTTCTATTTTTACTTCATTTGGCGATCCGAAAGGAAAACAAATAGAAGGAACTAATACACTTCAATTAATTGAACTTATGCACCAACATGTGGGCTCGACCTCTGATCAATTATACCAACGGTTTCATGGAGCAGTGCCATCAATGGCACGGTAATGCACAATCATGGACTGCTCATTGGATGCCTTGAGATCTTTTTCCGGACAATTAGATACCCTTGAATGGGATAGCCTACCATAAAACATCACAAAATTAGAATAGGAAATTGGAGCCTTTCATGTAGCTAGAGAGGCCAATCAAGTTGCAGATTTGCTTGGCAAGGCAGATAGGGAACCTCACAGTATTCACACTCCTCTGGAAAAGGTATTTGGTTTCATGTATCAAAGGTGCATACAAACAAACATGTTTGATCGAAGTTAATGTATCCTTTCTGCAACCAAAAATCGGAAAGAATGCAACTAGGAGCAATTAAAATCTACACTTTCAATGCTGTTAGTTCTCCGGTCAATGGACATTTGCTGCAGACTACACCAAGATAAATTATAGATGGTACAATCCAAGGAATATATGCTCACACTGTAGCTGACAAGGATACAACGCTCAGAAAAAGCCACCATGTTACGGCCCATTTGATACATGACAATTGCAATTGTTTCAAAGCTTGCCGTTGCATTCTCATGAGCCCGCTGTACATGCCAACACCCCAACCACATGCTAGAAGCTTAAAAAATATATTCATCACCAACTTATCAACGTAAATAAACGAACAAACACGGGAAGCAAGTAAAACATAATGATGGAAATCCAAAAGGAGTTTCCAGGAATTATTTAATATTTGTAGCATCAAAGTGGAACAATGAGTTCCTTCCCAAAATGACCGTGATCAAAGCACGAGGATTTCTTGCCGATTCTATCGTTGGGATACGGCATCTTTAGTCCCATATCGATTGTGAGTCAAGAGAAAGTATGACTCATGTGAATTACAACCTTATCTCTAATGTGAGGCATCTTTAAAGGATAAAACTATGACATCCCATGCCATTGACTAGAGGCCGAAGCAGATAATACCTCACATATGCCGGTGTGGAGGCAAACCCAACCGTTCAAGCCGTCCGACCCCTTAACTGCAACATTGATGCCGTCTGTGGAAGCCTCCTATTCTGAGCCAAAGATTGAAGCGGATAATACCCCTCGTATACGAGCGAGCCATCCGGCCTCTTTATCGTCCACAATAATCATCTTTGCTCAATCATATCATTTTAATGTTTAGAAAGATGCAATGATTATTTCTCCCAAATCCAAATGACGTACTAATATTTGATGAACTGAATTATCAGAGAGCTACAACACAATAGGTCGATGCAAAGTTTTTGGAGGGATCAATTTGCACTGACAATTAATGCATATATTGTGTGTATCCATGCATGGTTGTATACTTGGGTATATGTCTAGTGTGTACATCTGTGTATGGTCATATATTATGTACATGTATGACGTGTGTCCCTGTCCCCTCTCATGATTGTGCATTCTATGCATGGTAGCTTTGTATATGGTTGTATAATGCGCGCAGGGCTCCACGTGCCCCTCTCACAACCATATACATCCACGTATACTTGGCTTGTTATATATATATAATCTGAGTTCCCCTCCCATAACTTTACATACCTTTATATAGTTATATATCTGTATATGTGGCTAAATAAAATGCATGGGGATATCAGTGGCTGTATAAATGTACATAGGATCCTCTGAACAACCATTATAGTTGAGAAAATGGAAAAAAAAAAAAAATGTAATACCAAATGGGAGAGTTCAGCTAGTGCATGAAATAAAATTCAAGTTTCATGCATGAAGCTGATATAAATAGTTACAGGTGAAACACATCCTATATATGTTTGGAAATTAAATTTCTGTCAGAAGCCTCGCAATTTGTTAGTTTACATTACTGCTACATTTTTGTTACTCCGTCTGGTTTGTCGAACTTGCTATTTTTCAGGCGTTCTCTCTTAATTATCACAGTCATCTTGCAAATAACATTTCAGGTTGGATTAGAAAAATTACTAAATTCGTATCTTCCAATGTTCCATCTGAAGTCCTTTTCCCCATTCCTAATTTTTGCTGCTTCCCTTGGAAAGGGTTAGCGCACGGTTAATGCCTTGTGCAAAGCCTTCTTTTTAAAAAGGTCGCATGGTGTAACTTTTTTGTATTAAATGGAGAGCATGGTTCCTTACTTCTTTACGAAATAAAGGAATGTGCGGTTAAAGATAGTGCAGAAAAAGGGGGAACGACGATCTAAAAAAATGTCTGGTGATTGGATCAATCCAGTCAAATGATGAGGCTGAAAATTTCTTGCAGAGGTGTTTTGTTACATATATCCAAGCATTTATCCAAAAAATTGTCATGGAATTAACTGAAACCACACAAACTAACGAAGACACAATTCATCTTAGCTATATTGGACATAAAAAGGAGATGTATTGGTTCGACCATCTCTAAGCCTTTGAAACTAATTTTTTGCTGCATAGAAGACACCGAAACTCGTCATAGCAATGTATTAACTCGAACTAAAACGGTATTGGCTAGATTTTTTATTTTTAATCTATAATTTTAGATAAACAAGCTGGGAACGCCATCTTTTGAGGCGCAATCAAGAGACTGCAACAATGCATTCAGCAAGAAGATGGGTGTGACCCAAAACCTAAACAATATCAATCAGTTTAAAAAACTAGTTTTTACTTTAAATCATTCTAACACAATGGCAGCAACTTCGAAGCCCTCATGAACCGAGACATATATTGGTACGTCCTGTACCTATCCTAGTTCTTTAGAAAATCTATATTAAAAAGAAACTCTCAATCAGTTTGAAAATAGTTTTTTACTTTCCATAATTATTTTAACACAATGGAAGAGACTTATAAGCCTTCATGAACCAAAACATATATATCAGTACGTGATGATGTTCAGCTATTTGATGGATGATTAGAGAGAATTGAGCGTGCAATTGCAGCCGCCAAGGCTACTCTAAAGTTTGGATCTCCACTTAAAAGTGTGATGCACTCTTCCATGATATTATTGTTGTTGTTGTTGTTGGTATCGTTTTTGAGAGCCTCTGTGGACCTTGCTGCTTCATGATTGCTCCCACATAGAGCAAGATCAAGGGTAACCATGGGCTGAGATAGGTCCCTGGATGTAGGAGAAGAAGAAGATCCAGCCATTAAGCCAGTGCTGGAGGTAGTTGGTAATGAGGTCATGCCATCAAGCTCGCCAGGTAAGGGGTGGTTGTGTTCTCCTTCATATGTTGCCACCAGAATCGATTTATCATCTGGACTTCGTTGAACCTAGAGCATATAAAGGGAAATGAAAGATTTGGATGTAACGCTCATGGTTAGAACTTCTTGTAGATGTTATTATAAAAGCAAAATTTTTCATGACAAAGCAAATTTTTATTGCAGGATTAGCTTTTTTTTGGAGATGAGTTGTTAGATATGTTAGAATTCTAAGACCACCATCTGCAATATTTTAATGCCTAGTTATGAGATTTAACGTAAATGAAGTTGTCCATGCAAGCAAAATAAAAATAATTTTCCATTTAAAACTATAAAGATTGAAACTAGTTTTGGATGGATCACTTTGCTGTAATTAACTTTCAAGCACAAATAGAGAAATAATTATATAAGATTGCTTGCTAGTGAAATGATTTTAGATGGACTTTTATTAAATCTCTTGTTTCAATCTATGCAATTTGACCGATCCTAATTTTGGATTTATGGAATTCATTCAGTCCAAGTTTTCGACCGTAAACATAACACCAAACGATATGGCGACCCAAAAGTCTTCCATATTCTACAGCCTTTTAGACCGGTGAAACTACCATATTTGAATTAGGTAAAATCAACTTTCTTGTTTTCATTTGTGTCAGCTAGAAAAATGAAATTAATGGTGTTACTTTAATGCAAATTTTCAACCTAATGCTGTGAAAGTCTGAACCATGCTTGGATTCAATATTTTATCTTGAGCAATAGGCGGGGTATCCTTTCCATTTTCACTTTTTCCGAGGATTAGTCCAAGAAAACGTAAGAGTCAATGCATTTGCATTTTATGTTGAATTCAAGAAGATTAAGAAGAAATTTAAACAGCAAAAACTTGGATCATATAACAAAAATAATTGCACCATATATTAGCGACAACATTCATTTTATCATGAAATGTTGAATATATTGCGACGAGTCATTACCTATGAACCTAGCGACAAAATTTTTTTGTTTTCACACCAAAAGCTTTAGATGACGAAATTTATATTTATAGTAACAAAACTTTTTTGTGGATAAATGCATAAATTTTTGCATTTGGCACCACATCAAGTATGCTAATTTGCTTATTTTTTGCCAAAAATTGATGAGTTTGGAAAAATATGAAAAACTAAGGAGCGCATTGAGCGAGGTGTTTTTTTGTTGTTAAACCAACTTGTGAAACTTTGGGTGGCTATTCTCTCCCCCTTTCCATCATAGATTTTTTTTTTTAAAAAAAGGTCAACTTGCAAAACAGATTATTTATAGTTATTAAATATTTCAGCTTTTCATGTTTTTTTTTGCAAATTCTGTTTTGCATTCAAGGCATATTCTGGTGAACCCAAGGGTTTCATCTCTCTAGAGAGGAGATTCTATTGTCCGTCTATTCTTAATTTCTTCCATCTCAAGCAACCTAGTTGATCTATGGAACCTGCAATTATTTTGAAGATAACTAATCTGATCAATTCTCAAGCATGGTTACTGAAAGATAGGGTATGCATTCTTTATGTAGAGAGTGTAAAGTATTTGTGAATTATCAATGTAGTTCTGTTGAATGGTGCAATTAATTCTGTCTAATTCTAAAGGTTTCTTTGAGCTAGCAAAGGTGGAAACCCACCAGATGCGTTACGGTGGAGTTTAAAGGCAAAAAGGATTAAAACTAACTAGGAATCGGCAACAAAAATGAAGATAAGTACTCGGAGCCATATGAAGAAAAGTTTAATTATAATCACATGAAGAAAAAAGCAAAGCTGGGAGTTTGGAAGAGAACCTTCTTCTTAACATGACAACTTGGAGCCATAGAACACCTAAAATAAGCACGAGGGGATGGATTATCTTTAGTAATCTTCTGTCCATACTTTCTCCAATGGTACCCATCCTTGACTATCTGTTGTTATTGGCAACAAATAACTTATACGCCACAGAGGAGGAAATAAATTTAAAACCGAGAAAAATGTTAAGCAGATTGCAAGAGCTAGCATGTATGCCAAAAGACTTACTAAGCCAGTACTATCTTCACTTGTTCTGACAAATGTGCGCGTAGATTTTGGCTTTATGGACTCAATAGGTTGTCTCTTGATCAAGTAATGGCTCGAACAGCTTTCATTCATAAAGTCCACTTCTTCCCTTATCTTCTCTACATGAGCTTGAAGGGTGGTGTACTTATTGTTCATCATGTGGAGCATATGGCAAAGCTCCTTGTTTTCGGCATGCAAACGTTCTAGTTCTGCTCCAATTTCTTGAATCTGTGTACATACTAAAACAAAGTATCAACCCAAAGGATCCCTAAAAATTTTCCTTGCCATTCAAAATATTATGGCAAAAGAAAGAACTTCTATTTCTTTTGCATATAAAGTTACGAATTTTAACAACCATTATGCCGTTTTGATATTTTTAAATCACATTCACAAGCAAAATTCAGGCATAGTTAGCAGAAATTTGGCCATTTTTTTTGGTCAAGGACAGAAATTGTTGACTAAGAAATCAAAAGAGGAGAACGTGAGATGGTTCTAATAAATCTTTTTCTTTGCTTGCTTGCTTTCGCATTTCTGTATGCGGGTTTTGATGGGTGGTTGTGCAATATCGCATGCAAAGCATTAGGGATGGGAACTTCGAAGCAGCGATAACAAGAATAACAAGTAACACCAAATAATAGTAGTTAGAGACAATAAAGATTGGATGATCCTTGGAGGATGCAAAGGATAATGAAATACACGAATTAATTTTATAAAAGTATTCCATGATTTATTATTTGAAACTTATTCTCAAATCATTTGATATATGAAAAATCGCAAAGAACTTTGGAATTTACTCTAAATATGCTGCGACGGCGTTCAAAATTAACCATGCACAAAAAAGAAATATTGCCACTAACCTTCTCTTTGTCAGAGATGTTTCTCTGCGCATCCATCCTTCTGGTGAAATCTCCTCTCTAGATCGCTATGCGCATATAATTAAAACAAGATCAGGCAGCAAAGAGGTGAGGAAAAACCTCAACAGAAGCTGGATTTCTTAAGAGAACATAAGAAACCACCAGAAAGTGCTCCTTGTTTGTGCAATCAAAACCCTTTAGATGTCTCTCTCTCTCTCTCTTATTCACACGCACACGAGAGGTAGTGGGAAGGCGTATTAAGAAGCCTACGGGCCCGTTATTGGAGTTGTTGGGAGTTGTTAGGAACATCCGAATTGAATACCCAAATTCATGATGCCATCAACTTGGGTTTCACGTAGCAAACACTGAATGCATCATGGTACATGAGGAAACGTAAGCAGCTCAAGGTACCTTTGCCCCTCTCTTTTCTTGAGGGAGACCAAATTCTGGTGAGGGGCGATGACCGTCTGACGCCAACCCATTCCGTTCACCCCCCTCATTCTGTCGCCATCCCGAGGAATAAGACGCACCTGATTTTGGCGTGCGTTTGATTCTTCTTTCTCTCTAACAGTACTGTCATGGAAGTAGCAATCTGTCAATGCTGTATTTGTCTAACATTCTTTCTCATCACTACCATCTACATCACAACATTTTTCCAGGCTTAAATTAGAACAAACATGCGCATTCCTTGTGTCTCTAATAGTGTGCCGAGGCATATTAAATAGCTGTTGGTACTTATATTAAGCGAATTATAGGAATTGGGTGATCTGATTAATGTTAATTACCATTAAAAGACCAAATATGGAAAGTGAGATGGAATCCAGAAAAAAAGGATAAATTCGGGAGAGAAACGAAAAGAGAAAAAGGGAAAGAGTGTGGGAATTGTGTTCAAATACATAAATTGTGTGGTTGAATTAATTGGAAGGTAGTTAGAATTACCCTCATCCTCTACTTGAAAAAGCTCATGCAATATATATATTGGAGTGCCCAAGTGATGCTTGTTTAGCCAAGTTAACAACTCGACACTGTTAATCTTGCACGTGCATTCACATAAAGCAAGCAAAAATATTAGAGAAGAACCAATCTGAAAGTTTTTTTTGCTACTCTTTTTTGCCTTTGCACACTTCATCATCATATGGTCCTGGTGGCTTATAAATATTTTTTAACAAAAAGAGTTAGCCAAAGCCCACCACAATTTCACTATTGTAATGAAAAGAGTTATCCACCGATCCACTTGAGGATGAGGAGATTAGACTATTGCAAGTTACACTTCAAAAAGATCGGTGTCTTCGGTAGTTATACTTCAGAACCCTAATCCAAGTTTCCAGTGCAGTTAACAGATAGCACTTTGTCGGTCCGCAGGATTTAGAAAGTCTTCCGAATGCGGCGGTCAACCGCTGCTTGAAGTGGAAATCAAGGAAGCTGGTCCGCTTACGGCAGGCCAAACATTGACCAATGACGAGACTTAACACGCAGGACCACACGTGTTTGGACTTTGAAATAATGTAGTGGGGCCACTCGCCCAACGTACCATCGATCCTAGGTGAACCGGGTCGCTTATCCATGTCATCGTCAGTTGCGTAATGAATGTTGGTTCGCTGGTTTGGATCGGGCTGGCCATGTTCAATGTTTCATCTTGCGCTTGACAAAGGTATCGATATAATCGTCAACACGATGGTTGGTCGAAATCCCTAGTTCGTCTAGGTTCCATGTCAGTTAAAAAGAAGGTTGAGTTTGGTTCTAGATTGTATGTTAGATTCTCCAGGTGAGACCCGTGAGTTGAGAAATTATGTATCTTCTTATTTTTTCCATGCGCAATAAAGCAAACTGATGTGGCTCGTCGTTTTGCATATCTTCAATGAGTAGATAAATTAGCTAAGGATTCAACATCTACCGTATATCTACCGTATATCCGATCTTTTTTTAGGTTATCATCTTACGCTTTTACTCCTATATATATATATATATATCAAGCTTAAATGACCTCCGGATACCTTTTTTTCTCTCACCTGATTTCATTATCTACTATCTTTTCACTCTTTCACCAAAATTCAATCTGATTTAAGATTTTTCATCCGACATTTGGCATTTCTTTTTTTACTTGCACATCATGTTCTCCAGCTGAAGCAAGCCTTTTGGTCCGAACAGGATAACCTGACCAACCTGTATTAGATTGCATTTCAACACCTCTTTGTTGGGTCGAATTTTGACGGCAACATTCATCCATCCTCACCAAAAACATGGTTAAGGAATGGGAGGAAAATAAAAAGTATCCATATATTCTGGGATAAAATAAATCATGCTCTACGGTGGGATCTAAAGCCTATTTTATTGCAACGGGACCAGTTCACGTGAATCATGTCCTACTTAGAGATCCATAATTTCACGCGAATGACGGGCAGATTCGATGGACAAATGGTTGGCAGGTATTTCTAGGTTCAAACCAATTTGCGAGACGAACGACCTCTCTCTAACGGCAATCTGTATGATAAACTGGCCTTCCGACAAGGACCGGTGTCCAGGTTGAATCAAAACATTCAAACGGTCGGTCCAACCACAAACCCAATTTTATTATTCTGAGAGGAATCGTCACGTTACGGCTAATTTGGGCTACAGTAGTCGGTCTGCGCGCTGTTTTGGGCCCCGCCCAGCCCAATTTTTTCTTCTGAAAGGATGGGCATGGCACCAATTTGTTGACCTCAATCGCGCTCGCGCTGGCCCTGGACCGGAACGAGCCTAAAAATGCAGTGCTTGATGGAATATAAATTACCTAGGAGTGGAATTTACTTGCCAAGTCTTTGGCTGGTGCTTGTTTGAGAATCCATAGCTGGATGGCACTTAGCCCATTTTTGGTGAGTATGACTTTCATGTGCATCGATTCTTGGTGATACAAGGGCAAAAGTAAACGTTACCATCTGAGCAACGCTCACCAACCACCAAATGTAATGCACTTGTTGATGATGATTGAAAAAATCTTTAGAAAATTCTTAAAAGAAAATAAAAGAAGATTGAAACTGCCTAGAAATCTTCCCATCCCAACATATTAAGGACTGCAAAATATATCAGGTTAGAGATGCAAAATATTTAGGCGGCTTCTTGGCCATGCAATGTAGCTTGGATGACTCTAATTCTGCCTCTTCTTTTTTTTTTCCCCTCAGTTTCCCTTATAGTTTCTCTTTTAAGATTCTTTGTTATACTTATTCATATTCATTTTTTTGTAAAAATAATTATTTCTTTTTCTTTGTGTGTGTGTGTATATATAGTGATTAAGGAGTAAGAATTTGAGGAACATAATATCATCTACCATAATGCTGATACCATAATGCCTAAGATTATCCGACAGGAGATCCTTCGGTCCTTCGATCTCTAAGTTAGTCGGAGATTAGAAAACATATAAGCCAAAAAGAGAGCGATGGCTTTGATTACTTAGAAGAACTTAAGATAGCTTCCTGAATCCCTCTGCTTACCTCCCTTTAAATAGAGGCGGACTGCATCGTTGTAAGTAACATCCACTCCTTAAAATGTAGGAACATGGGCATTACCAAATTAGTGGATAGTAAATAGCCCACGATGTCTTAATAATGGACAGTTAATGCCACATTCTGAGTATTGTAACCGTTCCATTAACTCTGAATGTTACGGGTTATAGATTTCAGTTTCATTGAAGATTCTCAATCGATGTAGGAATTAAATGATCAATATCTTGTTCGGCTACAATCTAAATAATATTATCATTCGTTTGATCGTCGGTTATTTGATGACTCCACCTTAGTCGATCATTACCCATTCATCTCTATTATTCGATGAAGACTAATGATTGATCATTCTGAGATAGTCAGAAGAATATCGAGTAAACCTTCAGTCAGTTGACGTCATACTCAATCCATCGAGTATCTGAATATTTTCTTCAACACTTATCCCCCAACTCTCGTATCTGAGTAGTCGTACTATCTCGAGCATCGAGAGTTTTTTCGATTGAAAGACGTACAGGCTATCACTCCTCTTGTATTTATTATTACCTTAAAAAGGGGCATTTATCGGTTGGTCGCTTTGAAAAATGTATACTT
Source organism: Cocos nucifera (assembly GCA_006176705.1). Classification (NCBI taxonomy): domain Eukaryota; kingdom Viridiplantae; phylum Streptophyta; class Magnoliopsida; order Arecales; family Arecaceae; genus Cocos; species Cocos nucifera. The sequence continues at coordinate 501,284 of QRFJ01004155.1, read as the reverse complement.
TTATCTCTGCGAGTCATGCTGCTAATTTGTTGTTTCGAAAGATAGTGGTAGTTATGGCAGAAGGTTATCCATATTAATGGCAGAAAATCTGATGATTTTTGTGTCGATCTTCGGACCGGCTTGGGATACATGTCGTCGCGGTATTGGGCATGAATTGTTATCCACAAATTGAGCTTATGTGGTGAAATATTAATGATGGTGCATTGAACGACCGAGAAAATAGTCGACTATGATGGTCGATACTTGTCAGCATCTCAATGTTACTTAGATTTTAGAGCATCGATCTGGACCATTGTTTGCCCCTATAAATAGAGGACTTACTATTGATAGAAGAACTCCTACTGGTGCTTTTGTTAGTGTCCTACTGCTCTGGTGATCTCCGTCGCTCCTTCATAGCTTTTACTAATAGTCAAAGGTGAAGGAAGGGAGCTCCGGTCGGGTTTCAAGCCTTTGAAGATCCCTCTTCAACTCTTTCTTATTTAGCGGGTAGATATTCTGATCTCATAACTAGGTTTTTTTGAATTTTAGATCTTCTAGAAGTCTTCAGGATTTTTTTTTTTGTTATTATTCATTAGTAGAATATTTAGGGTAGAGTTTAGAGGCAAGAACCTGGTCGGTGACCAAGATTCTTGTGATCCATGCTCGTAGGTAGAATATCCCAACTTTCTTGGAATGATCTCGAAGAAGGTTCTTCATCGAGGAGAGCTCGATTAGATTTCGAGCAATCTGGTAGTCAGTCTTTATCTGATCCACTTTATAAGTGATCCAAGTTGTTAGAGATAGAGATTCATCGTCTTCACGAGAGGTACTAAATCCCAAATCAGTACAAATTCTCGTCCGCAGGCGAGATGGTTGTGTGACCCTTTCTTCGAATGGTTATATTGCCATCTATTAGGAATTTTTGAAGTCTGATCTTTGATTTTCTCTTCATTTATTCATTGTCAACATCCTCGACTTTTACCGAACAGTTCTGGCACAATTGCCACCAAACTCTATTTAGATTATGTGTTCTTTTGTAGTCCTAAGCAAAAAGTCGAAGGTTCGACCTCTTCTTAGCATGCCAATCTATTGCCGCTAAGCTCCAATGAGATATTCAGTTTGGAACCGAGTATATTGGTAAGATACGCCTGGAAGATAATGGTATAAAACTATGCAAAAAAAAATTTTCTTATCGGAGATTATCCAGTGGAGGACCATTCGATGCCTAAGTTAGTCAAAAATTAGGAACCGGATAAGCCAAAAAAGGAGCAAGGACTTGGATTACTTAGGAGAGCTTAAGATCGCTTTCGGGATCTCCTGCTTACCTTCTTTTAAATAGAGACGGATTGTGTCATTGTGAGTAACATCCATTCTTTAAAATGTGGGAACATGGGCATTACCAAATTAGCGGGTAGTTAATAGCCCATGATATTTTGATAATGGATGGTCAGTACCACGTTCTGAGTATTATAATCGTTCCATTAACACCGAATGTTACACGTTATGAATTTCAATTTTATTGAAGATTATCAGTCGATGTACGAATTAAATGATCGACATCTTGTTTGGTGCCTACAATCCGAATAACATTATCATTCTGTCTGATCATCGATTATTTGATGACTCCATTTTAATCGATCGTTACCCGATCATCTCCTTTATTCGATGAAGAGAGATGATTGATCATTTTGAGATAGTTAGGAGAATGTTGAGTAAATCTTCAATCAGTTAACGTCATATCCGGTCCACCGAGTATCTAAATATTTCTCCCAACAAGAGGCATGATCGAAGATATGCATGTCCAGGCCATATAGGCATTTTCACTCCAATTTTGGTTGAAGCTGGTTATGTCACATCCAAATTAGCGCTAATTTCCGAGATTGTTAGGTTTCAGTTTTGGATCCTATTTTAGTTGAAGCTGGTTATGTCACATCCAAATTAGCCCTAATCTCCAACATTGTTAGGTTTAGTTTTGGATCTCGCTTTCAGCTAAAATAAGGTGAAATCTAGGTTGAACTGGACCTACTTAAACAAATAAAGAACTCATCATGTTGTTGTATGGACAAGCGATATTGTGGTTCATTTCTATTTAAATACTTCGACATCATAACTTCAATGTAAATTACGCCACAAATGAACAACGATCCTACACGTCTTTGTAGGGAAAATAGCCTACCCTCAGCATGAAGCAGAAGATATGTTCTTCGCTAAGCATGAATTTGACAAATACTGCACTCCCAGGCAGCAAAAATTGTTGTGTTGATGTTTACTCTTTCTTCAGGAGAAAAAAAAGAAAAAAAAAGGTGATATATGCCGTGAACGGGTGTTTTTCACCACAGAAAGACGTAGGACATGCTTTTGGGCAAACCGCAAACATTCTCCCACTTGGCTTCTAAATATCACCTGTATTTTTTTTGCTTTTGGTATCGTAAGATATTATTTCCAATTAACAATTCCAAACCATAGGAATTTGCATAACTTGATGAGTGCTTTTTTTTTTTTTTTTAATCAGAAATAGACAAAGGGTCATTGAAATTCCTGCTACCAATCTTTTTTTTTTTTTTTGGATAGAAAAGGGCCAAAGCTATATTAACTTAACAGAAAGAGCACCGAACAATACTGGAGCATAAAACTCAAAATGAATTTAGAATTTCAGAAAGACCCAAAATGCTGTAAAACCCAAAAGAAAGTGGAGAAAGATGGACATAGCAGCAGTGTTGGAGAAAAGATGATGCAAGAGCAATGACAGGTGAATGATTGTGATGGAAACCTTGGAGTATCAGCCCTCGATGATTCAAAATATAGAAAGCTTTGAACTGGTGACATGGAATCTGAACAGCAGCGCACCCATCTACATTCTGAACTGAGAAGAGAAGAATGCTACCGTAGATCCAAATCCATGGTAGAAGCTATACCCGCACTCGAACATACGATGTCAAAAACAATATATTCCTGTGACCTGGTACCTACGTTGAACTTGAAGCGTGATAAAGAGGTACGTGAAGCTTTTTTATCCTTCTAAGATCTCTGAATTCTTATGTAGTAGGCTGAATTCTCATGTTGCTGGTTACTGTCGTTCTGGCTTATCCTCATGATATTTTTTTTGATCTTTTGTGGGATTTTTTTGCCTTTTACTCTTTGTTTTTGAAACTCTAAATTCTATATAGTTTTGCAACTTCACTTTTTTGTTTTTGAAGCTTTTGAGAAGAGTTTTGCTCTGCTCTGTAAATTTTCTGCAATTATTTCTTTTAATAAATTTGGGTGGCATTCTTTGCTCCCTTTTCTTCAAAAAAGAAAAAAAATCTCCGAACAGCATGTAGGTAAAGCAGCAGCAGCAGCAGCATAAATGTTGTAGTGTGTAGTGAGTAAATAGCTGACTCCGTTGCATATGATACTGGATGAACGGTAAATTGTATACAACTAGTAGAGATGCAGAGGAGACAGCTTGATAGCTTAATGCGGATGACCGGCCTGAACAAAACCATTTTGTTGAGATCAATTAATGAAGACAGATGGACAAAAGATGGACCAGCATCACAGCAGCTCTAAAGATATTGTAAAATTCTTTCCTTAGAGTAGCAACATTGAAGGGTCGACTGATGTTCCCTAAAAAGAGCACGACTGGTATTGTAGATCTCTTTCCTTAAAACATTTGAGAAGAATATGTATCATGTTGTCAGTAATTCATCTAGAATCAGAAGATTATAGAAAAGAAACATTAAACTTATGACTTTATTAGTTTCCACCCTTATAAGCTGCGAAGTTGATAGAATGAAAAATATTGGATTAGTTCCCGTGCGTGCTACTTTCCTAATTTGTGAAAAGTAGGCTTTATATTGTAGCTCTTTTCATATATATATATATATATATATATAGACGCTTAGTTACTATTGCTTATCCAGATTATTGGTTACAGATGAGCCCCCAAAGTGCAGCTTCTTCTTGCAAATCTAAAATATTCTTCGGATCGACCATCCTAGAAATTTAAAGCGAACTTAAAGAAAAAATTGCTATAACCATAACCATGCTATACACAAACATTTGAGATTGGCTCAATAAACCTTTCTCAATCGTTCCTGACGAGGTTTATATCGTATGTCCATTGAGCTCTTTCTATAGCCCACGCTGTCGACTGGAGGGTAAAATTCTTATTGCATCCTCTAGTGCACTCATAATCATCAAAACAAAATGTCAAGCATTTTTTAATTAAAAAAATGAAGAATACAGTGGTAAATGGGACCTTCAAGATCAAACACGGGATCAGAATGCTAGGCAAATCGACATCTATTTTTCCTTTATTTTTTTCTGATGTAATCTTATGCTGATTCTTTATGCCAAAACATGCTTCTATGAACCTCTGAATCTTAATTTATATTTGATTTTAATTAACTTGCAAACCTTTTTGATCGTTGGGTGATCCTGAATGAGAACCTCTCATTCAAATATGTGCAATCATCGACTATAACAAGGTCTCGTCCACACCCATGTAACAATAATTTAGAGGTCGTCAAATTCTAAGAATGAAATAAAATCCAGCATTCACTACAAGGACAACTTCATCAAATACGGAGTTTTTTTTTTTAATAATAATAATAAACTTTGTTTATTAAGAACATCAATTACGGAGTTCGTTCGAGGGTAGATACTGATTTTAAGCAGGCGGATGTTGAAGAATTCTTCCAGAGATTGCGGTCGCAAGCGCAGCTGTGAAGTTTGGATCTCTTGTCAGTGATGAGGCCATCTGGTCGACCAAAAGCCTTTGGAATTCTGGCGACTCAATTTCCCCGGAAGCACTCCCTCCTGGTGAGAACACTTGCTTTGTGAGGTCAAGGGTGATGGTCGGGCCTGAAGAGTTGATGGAGACAGAGCATGGCAGTGATCCATTGTGGCAAGAGCCATGGGCCACTTCAGTCTGTGAAGGGTGAACATGGTTGTGCTCGCCTTCATATGTTGCTACTATGATCGATGTATCTTCGGCACTCCTTTGAACCTAATGGTACCAAAACATGATCAGAGTAGGTTGTTACGACATTTCATTGATTGAAGATGATATTTAGGAGATCAGTGAAGTGGTAGCTTAGGTTTCATGGCTTTTTTAAAATATATATATATATGTTTCCTTTTTTATCTGGTACCTTCTTCTTAACCGGACATGAAGGGGCAAAGGAGCATCTAAAGTAAGCTCTAGGAGAAGGATTGTCTCTGGTAACCTTCTGACCATACTTCCTCCATTGATACCCATCTTTCACCATCTAAGAACAGAAGAGGAGACAAGTATCTATTATATATTGTTATTTGCTCTGTTTTCCTTTCAAAAATATGTTCTCCTAGTTGTCTACTTATACAACTCACCAGGCTCGTATCAGACGGGTCTGTTTTCACATAAACCTTTGAGATCTGGGGCTTAGGATCTTCCCTCAATCTCTTGCATGGATCTTCGCTCGATGGACTCTCAACACGATTGCCGATGCCATCCGTCCTCTCGTAAGTCATGTCATCAAAACTGATAGTCTCAAGGCTTTCGCTCTTCCTCTTTGTCGATGGCGAGACCAACCCTCTCTCTTTAGGAGAAGTGCTCATGAGATCAAAAAGCTGGCTCCGGAGGGTGCTGTAATCGGCATGCATGCTACTAAGCAACTCATTCAACTTCTTGTTCTCCTCGCTCAACCGATTCAACTTAGCCTCCAAATCTTCGGCCTATTATTTTTTTATTTTCCCCAACATATCACATAACATCAGAACTCTGCAATTAAGCATTCTTGGTATAGAGTAGTAACTTTTACTGCTTATAATCAAAAAAGAAGCAGAGAACCCACCTCATCTTTGAATGAAGCACTCCCTTCGACGTGCATGGGAGTAGTTTGGAGCTTCCTCTGTCCAATCTTATGGTGATCAGTTTATCAATAAAATGAAACTCTTCAAGTGGATTATAAAAACCAAGCTATTGTTAACGGGTTGTTATGTGCTCACCGGAGTTTGGTCGGGCAACCGGAGAGGTCCAACACCGAGGTTGAGATTCAGGGAGGGGGGATCGATCCACGCCGACTCCATTAATGGTGCAGCAAACTGGCTGGTTGTCTGGTATTTAAGTTTCTATTGGAAGGAAGGCTAACGTGTGAACGAGAGTTGCTACGATTCAACGAGGTCCTTGTATAGAAGAAAAATTTGGATTCAGGATGGGCCTTGGGAGGAATTTATGTGGAAAAAGAGGTGAAAAAGGGATGAATCACCTCATATTATGACCTCATCCACCAAACGTCACCCCTGTTTTTTGATGAAAACGTCACCCTTGTCGACGTCACGAAAAGAACACAAAAGATGGAGAAAATTCTGCAATCGAACTTCTTCTTTGGCAAGTCGTAAGATGGCGACTAATGGATTGTAACCATTTGCCTCCGATGGGTGTTTGGAGGATTTGTATTGAGGGTGAGGACCTGCGACGGTGAAAGAGCGGTGGATGGATGTGTTAGCTTACTGTTGATGTAAAGCGGAAAGAAAGTGCCATCATCTAGAAAAATTATACCTAAACCAATCATCTTCTCTTCTCCATGTAGACTCTATTCATCGTATGCTCATCTCCGTGATTGGCCATAAAAAGAAAGCGAGCTCATCGGTGTGGTAGTGCACCTAGTGTAAGGTATAATTTGCCTAATGTCCATCAGCCAATTCGTTGATACCTTGTCCAACTCTTTGTGTCAAGGTCAAGATCTCCAACTCAAATATAGGGAAGGGAAATGTTGGGGGAGACCGGCTCCCTCCCTCTCTCTGTGGGCCAAGTTGGGAGTCTCTGTTGACTTAGGCCCAAGCTTCTTTTTGTCCATTCATTTTTCCTTTTTTTTTTCTTAGGGATGGACTTTAGCTTTTTCTTTGGATGTCACGTTTGTGTGCAGTGGTCTCGTGTGACTCCTTCCATATTTTCTCCATTTTTGGCCTCATGCCACAGAAGACTAATCCCTCAGGCCAGCTTAGATTCTCTTCAATCAAAATAGTTTGTTATCATGTTGGATTTGGAGTGGTTTGAAAGAATGGCAGCAGTAGCCTTGGATGGGGGTTAGGGAACCGCAAAGATTGACCACCGAGTCATTTTCAATAGAGATGCCTGGTTGAGTTAGGAACATGATTGAAAGGATGATACACGCGCGCACTCACAATGAGAGCCTACAATTAGCATCGGTGGTTGGTGTCAGTCATATGCTTCTAGAATAATGTCCAGCATACTCTCCATCTTGCTACGAGATGTTGCAATGTGAAAAAAAAATAAAAATGGTGCAAATATTTAGCCTTAGGATTGGACTATGGATGTATCAAATGTAAATCAAATGTATCGAATGTAAATATTACTTTTGTGGTAAATAATTTCTTGTGGCTTTAATGTATTCTAGCCAAGAGGCACTTCCATTTCACCTTCCAAACAAGAGTTGTGATGGCTTTAAGGTCAATAGTTGATATTAGGCAAGTCCTAGCCTAATCCTTCGCACGTACTAGATCTAAGCAATGAACACAACGACCTCAATAGTCAATGGCCAACAATTCTGTGAAAATCCAATCCATTGATTTAACTATTTTACAAAAACTAATGACCTCTTCAGTAGGTGATTTATTAAAATAGTCTAACTTGGCAGAAAAGGGAGAATTTAAATACTAATTCTTTGTCTTTAAAAAATATGAATATTTTCTTGATCACACATTGAATATAAATCTTGTTAACTTTGCCACAAAGAGATTATTTTCATTAAGGAGAGCAATGTGCTCTCATAATGTTTACACACCAACAAATCAAGATCGGATATACAACAATAAAGAAAACAAAAAATATATATCAATAACAATATTTTGTTGCTGTAAATTAACTCCAGGATTAGCTCCTTATAAGATACATATCAATGAAAATATTCTGTTGCTGCTGATACATATCAATAAAAATATTCTGTTGCTATAAATTGTCTCCAAGATTTTCGATGCTCCTCAATTCGCCATCTCAAGTTGGAGCGTGAAGATTGTGAATGCCTAACTTGCTTACAAAAAACTGGAACTGATGTACTCCTAATGCTTTCGTGAAGACATCAGCCAGTTGATGTCGTGATGAAATATAGCAACAGGTAAGTACGTGGCGTTGGATACAATCATGAATAAAATGATAATCGATTTCAATGTGTTTCGTTCTTTCATGAAACATTGAATTTATGGCAATATGTCTGGTTGCTTGATTGTCATAGTAAAGAGGAACTGGTTTAGATGAACCAACGGATAAGTCATTAAGGAGCTGTTGGAGCCATATTAACTCACAAGCGGTGGAGGCCATGGACCTATACTCGGCTTCAGCTGACGAATGAGACACTGTTAGTTGCTTCTTACATTTCTATGAAATTGATGACGTGCCAAGGAAGATAAATAATCAGTGAGTGATCGTCTCGTGATTGGGCAACTAGCCCAGTCCGAATCACAAAAGGCTATCAAATTCAAGGTGTTAGTGCGCTGTAACAAAATTCCTTATCCAGGCGACTGTTTAAGGTATCTAAACACTCTAAGGGCTGCATGCCAATGATTCTGATGGGGTTGATGCATAAATTGAGAGAGGATGTGAACTGAAAAACAAATGTCAAGTCTTGTTATTGTCAAATAAATCAGTCGCCCAATCAAATGGCGATAGGAGCTTGCATCTTCAAGCAAGGGACTCTCATCCCAAGCCAATCGGTGATTTTGCTCCATTGGAAAATGAGCTGGTTTAGAAACAGGCATACTAGTTTTTATTAGAATGTCTAATGTATACTTATGTTGGGATAACACAATACCTTCAGAATTTTGAGAAACCTCCAATCCCAAAAAATACTTAAGTGTGCCGAGGTTCTTAATGAAAAACTCAGCTACCAAATATTTTTTAATAGTGGATAACAATAATGGTTCATTAGTAGTAATGAGCACATCGTCCACATAAACAAGAATGGTAGCAACGATGTTGCCTCTAGTATATATAGATAAGGATGTATCAGCTTGAGATTGTTTGAAATCAAACCTCAGTATTGCAACAGAGAATTTCGAAAACCATTAGCGGGAGGCTTGTTTTAGCCCATATAAGGAACGTTGAAGACGACAAACTCGCTTATCATCATGTGATAAGTAACCAGGCTGTGGCTTCATATATATTTCTTCATCAAGGTCTCCATGAATGAAGGCATTACGAACATCTAGTTGGTGAATTACCCAATGTTTGGCAACGGCAATAGCAAGAAGAGTTCGAACTATGGTTAATTTGGCAACTGGAGCAAAAGTTTCGATATAGTCCAACCCTTCAATTTGAGTGTATGCTTTAGCGACTAGCCTTGCTTTATATCGTTCGATTGATCCATCAGAGTTGTACTTAATCTTATACACCCATTTACAGCCTATGCCTTGCTTTCCTGGTGGCAACTCTTAAAGAGTCCATGTATGATTATATTCAAGGGTATTTAATTCAGATTTCATAGCATTTTGCCATTGCTGATGTTTGATGGCCTATTTATAAGTTTTAGGCTCATTATGGAACGTGATGTCTGCCAGAAAATAAAGATAAGAAGGTGAGAATTTGTCATAAGTAACATAATGAGATAATGGATAAAGAGTACCTGAGGAAGCTGCTTCGATAGTAGCATAAGAAAAGTCTTTATCCGTTCCGGGCAAATCAACATGAAAGTCTCGAAATCGAGTAGGTAAATTGGTTGTATAGGAGGGGATGGAGCATAAATTGATTCAATGCTATCCTGAGGTGGAGTGGCAGCTTGGTCAGGAGTGGGGGCATTCTTAGTCGATGAGGTTGCAGGTGTCATATTTTCCTGTGAAAATTCAGGGATGTCAGGTTTTATGGTAGGCAAGGGTATTGGTATTATCATGTATGGTATAGGTGGAGTAGAGGAAAGAGATTGATCTTTGAAGGAAAATATTGCCTTATGGAAAGTGACATCTTGGGATACAAATATTTGTTGTGTGTGAAGATTGTAAAGCTTGTATCCTTTTTGACCGTATGGATATACTAAGAAAATAAAGACCATAGCTCGATCATGAAATTTGTTAGTGGATCTAGGAATGATAGATGCATAACACAAACACTCAAGATCCACTAACAAATTTGGTGGAAATGAAGTAATATTAAATGACTCATAATCAAATTTGGTCCGATGATAATCACCACAAACATGCTAAAATGAAGTAATATTAAATGACTTAAGATCATCAATAAAAGACAAACGTTGAAAAGATAGATCACCTAAACGTTGGTGCCATAAGCAAATACTATCGTTTTTGGTAGCTAAGGCCGAAGCTACATGAAGATGAGGAGAGCGGAAATAATAAAGGCCGTCTTTGAGCTCACCCATGCCAATCACCCATGCCAAAGGCCCTTTAGTTTGGTGTAGTAGACGGCAACAGATTGATCTTTATGCTGCATATTGACTATATCCATCTTCAATTGATATACTCGCGGAGCGTTGCCTTATGAAAGACGTTCGTCCAGATCAATGCAAGCTGTGTCAAAAAAAGCAACACTATCATGAAGAGAGGGATGAAGTGAATTAAAAATCCAAGAAATCACCATGGAATTGTTCTTGATCCAAGTTGTGTAATCCGGTGAATCTGATGTTGGCCGAGGAAGTGTTCCATCTATAAAGCCAAATTTGTTCTTGGCTAATAAGGCATTTGTCATCGCTCGAGGCCATGTCGAGTAATTGTCTTCTTTGAGCAAATATGAAACCAACGCAATGCCAGGATTGTCAGAAGAGTGCAAGACATATGGTGAAGAAAGATCGTCAATCTGATCTTGATTTCTTCCTTGCGGTATGCCTTTAGTATTTGAGGAAGAATCTCCGGGATAATTTTCTTAAATTTTCTGCTCTAATATTATGTTAACTTTGCCATAAAGGGATTATTTTCATTAAGGAGAGAAATGTGCTCTTCTAATATTTACACTCCAACAAATCAAGATCAGATATACAACAATAAAGGAAATAAAAGATATATATCAATAACAATATTTTGTTCCTGTAAATTAGCTCCGAGATTAGCTCCTCAAAAGATACATATTAATGAAAATATTATGTTGCTGATCAATAAAAATATTCTGCTGCTATAAATTAGCTTCAAGATTTTTGATGCTCCTCAATAAATCTAAACCACTATATTGTCCGTAATTCTTCACTTTTACGTACTCTTATACCTAACATGCAACGCCCGACATGCCAAGAGAAAGTGTCCATCCAAAATAAAGATTTCTATGATGATCCAAGATTTCATTTTGATGGGTTTGAATTATATTTCTCTAATAAAAGAATGATTTATATTTTTTTCATGATGTGTACTATTAGATCATATAATAGTCCTGTACAAATAGATGAAAGAGAGAGTTTGGGGTGCTTTGAGATCTATGCCAAGATTGGTGCAAGAAATTTCATCCATAATGAAACATAGTTGTGGGCCCTTGACTAGAGGGCTAATTGGCTCCAAAAGGATCCCACCACCTTTGGCCATGACAGCACGATGCTTTGCGAGTCAGGTTATAAATATGCTCTAACCACTATAGAGCTGGATGGGTCCTAAAAAGAATCGTACCAAAAAAAAAAATATTAGCTAGAATGGTTCTACCACATATATTTTGTAGCATCCAATAACAAACCAACACACTATTCAAAAAAATAAATTTTTTTTCATTCTAGTAAAATTATTTTTTTATGGATAAATTCATGAAAATATTTATTATTTTTTTATTAACTAATTTATTCATATTCTTATACTTTTCAAGATGAATAAGTTACTTTTCATAGCAATATTTATTCATGAAATGTAAGAAAATCTTATCTATCTAGGAGGTAGCTAAATCATTTTTTTATTAGCCACTAAAATGGATATTTAATTTTATTTTTAAGATGCCCCATCCTCATTTCTAATGCTTCCATTCAATACCTAATAACTCAAATATCCATTTTCTCCAAACCTAAAAAGCATAAAAAATATTATAAAAAATATAGATAAACTTTAACAAGAAAGTAATAGTACAAAAAAATATGGATAATAGATTTTTTAAGTTACTTTTTCATATATAAAAGAAGATGAATAAATTATTTTTATCTAAATATTATCTAAAAATATTTATTTAGAAAAATATAGCTTTTTAAGTAAATTTTTTATTAATAAAAGAATGGATCCTAAGAGTTTTCAACTGGCTAATCATAATTAATAGTGAAATTTTTTATTTAAAATTATTAATCAAATTTGTATAACAGCATATCTTTTTTCAATAATAAATAATGTATTGGTTTGTTATTAGATAATATAAGATAGAGCCATTCAAATCAATAATTTTTTTTATATCAAATACGGAAGGTTTGTCTACTGTCTCAGCCCGTGTGAAAGCTCACCATAACAGCGGAAGGGAGAGGAAACTAAGCGGTTGGAATTCGATAAATTTTGCGGTCTGAATGAATTTAGTGTTGAGTTGGAATTTTAATAAATTTTATGGGTTGGAATTTAATAAATTTTGGTAGATGGATACTTTCGCTGTTGAAGGTGGTGAGCGCTAGGTAGGACCAGAGAGGAGGAGGCGAGAGCGATTGGGGTGGGCGGTGGGCCCCAAAATGACAGACCTTGAAGTCAACCAACGTGAGGTCGGGGTTCGGTTTGCATCGTTCCCACGAAAGAACGGTTGCTCTCTTTCTTTCGTGGCGTGAGCCGTTGGCTCTCATCTTGCATAAATTTTAAAATATTTTTTATTATTTTTTTAATCCGTACAGATCAAAATAAAAATTATACGATATGACAGTTGAAGTCGCAAAAATAATAGAATGCTAAAGATACCGTCTGATCCCCTCTGATTTATGGGTTTAAAAACTCGTGCATGCGTGATTTTTTCATAGCTTACTGCACCGAATTTTAACGGACGCACATCAACAACCAAATTCCTAAGCAATCACCATGAATGTTGTGCGTGACACGAGTTCTATTGACCGTAGCTATCTATGAATTGGGCTTCGCTAACGAGTATTCCAAGAATACTTATTGTTGGTGCAGAAATTTATCGTCGTAGGAGGTCGTCAGAGTCGAGGCCGCTGAGGTCGTCGTCGGAGATCTGCAAGATAAAGTTCCATCCGGAACCGATGGGAGGTGGCTCCGGTAAGACCCTCCGACGGTCAAATCAATTTTCGGCCAATAGAAATGGAATGCTTGGAATATGTTCCAGAGCTTAGAGAAGAAGAAGAGGAGAGCTCAAAGAGATTAGAGGTCAAAGAGCTTAGCCTTGGCGTATCTGGAGGGTCCTTTATAGGCGGAGCTTAGTTGATGGCAACAGTCATATCGTCGCATGAAGTTCGATACAGAGAGGAAGGCGTCGTCAGGCGGTTGGTGACGATCATACTGGTAAGTCATGGGCCGCATGGGATTCGGTATGGAGAAGAAGGCATCGTCAGATAGTCGGTGACGGTCATACTGGCAAGTCGTAGGTCGCATGGGGTTCGGTACGGAGAGGAAGGCGTCATCAGGGAGTGGCGTTGCCAGAGGTGGTAGCCATGTCGTCTGGTTTCGTCGCCCATCGCAGACTGACGGTGACAATTCATCTCGTAGGAGAGTCTAGCAGAAGGGAAGGCAAGGGGAGTTCGGCTGACTGAAGGGTCGGCAATCTGTAGAGTTCGGTCGAGGGACGATTGCCGAGGAGTTCGACCGCTGAGAGGCCCGAAGAAGCACGGCTGAGGCCCGGTTGAAGGACTCCGATTGCTGGTTGGTTCGGCTAAGGCTCGTCCGCCGAGGAGTTCGGCCGCTGAGAGGACTTCGTTGAAGCTCGGCCGCTTGGAGTCGGTCCGAAGGAGTTCGGCCGTGGGGAGTCCGAAGGAGTTCGACCGTGGGGAGTCCGAAGGAGTTCGGCCGCCCAGGAAGTTCGGTCTCAATGCTGGGAGTCCGAAAGAAGCTCGGAAGCTGATCAGTTCGGCCTGCTGGAAGAAGCTCGGCCGCTGGGAGTTCGGCTGAAGCCCGTCTGCCGGAGTTCTTCTGCGGCTACTGGTTACATTAGGCTGAGCGTCGGACCGGACTTCGGCAGGAGCGGGATTTATCCCCAACACTTATTAAGAAGTATTTAATATTTCTTAAAAATAATAAAATAAATTAATTTATATAATATTAAAAATAAAAATAATTATCAAAAAAAATATAGATAAATAAAATATATCACATTAGTTTTAAAAGAAATATTATATTCTTGCCATGTGACTTCATTAATGATCTATGTACAAAATATTTATCAGTTTTTAAAAAACACAAAAATTCATGTTCTTGCCTTGTTACTTAGGTGCACATATTTTGATATAAATACGTATAGCCATTCATGTCTGACTAATTTTTTTTATTTTGATAAACATGCTTAACATGATCTTATTTTATTTTAAAACTAAGTGCAGAAAACCATGTTGCACGGATTTAATATACATGTATAGAGTTTTGAAATATTAATAATTTTATTAAATTATAAAAAAAAATAATTTTTTTATTATAAATAATGAATATAATAATATTTACTTAATTTGTTAGATATTGCTTGTACTATTAACTAGCTTGATTATGGACATGAAAAATGGTCGCATAAATAATAAATAGTCACGAAGTAAGAAAGTCATAAATAATAAATATATGTGGATATATACGTATCGTAAAACTTGCTGTCCACATAGATTTTAAAGAGATAAAATGTAAGAACTAATGCAGACATATATTTAGTTTTATATCGATTATTCATAAGAAAGATTTTAGATACTTAGCCAAAAAATCTAAACAACATCTTCCCGCTAGTCTTTTTAAATAAGATCAAAAATTATTGTAAATAATATTAGAGCCAACCTAATTCATAGTCTATATAGATCAGAGAATATTACAGCATAAATTTTTTGGAGTTGACTATGGACCAATCGATGTTTATTAATGAATTTACATAAATTTAAATTTTTAGCTTGGCAAAGATCTAAAATTAAAAAAAAAATATGTGAAGATCTGGAGGAATTTTTATTTAGTCTCATATTAATTATTTATTAAAAAAATTTTAAAAGCTTATAAAAAATTAAAAAAAATTAAAATAATATCTTTAGCTAATTATTTTAAATAAGATCCTAAATTATTATATTTTTTTTAAATTTTATTTTTTATTATTAATATCAAAAGTTTATTTATGGTGTATAAGATGAAAAAAAATAAAAGAAGCTAGAGAGGTTAAAGTTTCTTGTTAGTTTTTAAATCAATTGACATGTGGAATTTTTTTTAAGAGAGGATCAACGTCTACCTTAAATGCAATCCTAAGAAGATCAATTTTTATATTATACTTTATAGAATTTTAGAAGTCTTTTAATCGCAAGTTCTATTTATTACCCTGAGTAGACATCTTCTCGATCTATGCAAAAGAGAAAAGTACTTGAAACTTTTTAATTTTTTTCAAACATAGAGGAGAAAATTAATAGACAGCTTTATCTTATAGAGCTTTTCTGCCAAATAGATGACATGCATTTAAAAATTTTGAGAAGTCCTCAAATTAAGGTCCTATTTTTTTATTCTAAATAGATATCTTTTTAATCTATGCGGCATTGAAGATAAAAAAAATATTTGAAGCTTCTTAATTTTTTTTAGAACACTCGTGTATGAAATTTTCTAAAAGAAAATTAATAATTAATTTTACCTTAAGAATTATTTATTGGACAGATGGCAATTTTTTACTATACATACTTGATAATATTACATGCAATCCCTATATTTTTTGATAGAAAAAAAAGTTGAAAAATTAATTTCATTTCGCATGGCAATCCTCAACCATCAAAATCTTCCTTCGTCAGAGAATATTCGATGCAGATGCCAGCGGATGCACAAGCTAGATGGATCATATGCTGTTTCTACGAAGTTGATAGGACATTGGACGTTCGATTTCACATTTAATGGATATCCGTGCATTTTAAATTCGAGTCATCTTGATGAAAATAAAGATTCATTCTGCCTGCGCTACCATCCAATCAGCCATACAATCTCTATTTGAAAGATCAATTTTTGTATTATATTATGTAATTATAAGAAGAACGACTACGACTTGTTTGAACAATCTAGCATGCACCGTCATGCATGCAACTGTAGCGGTAGATTATTTTGCTCCTGACTTACATTCGTGATGGCATAAGATTAGTAGTAAGGAAGTTTCCCAAAGTATTAATATTAAACTGAGGTAGATAGATAAAATCGCGGGTCTGTATTGTTTTTAAATTCCTAAGAGATAAATATTTGGATGATCGAAGCTGCGAGCACGTTAGAAAAGTGCCACGGAATCTCAATCAATCTTTCAATATTTATTATGTTGTTCCAACGTCACAACCTGTGAAAGCTGGCAGCTCTGAGAAACGTGTCCAAATGTTACGAGGGCCCATGACATGAGCAAACAATGCTCAACATGCTAAAGGCTTAGGAATGCCTCGTGTCATTAATGGTAATAAGGTTGAGGTCAGACTCCTTTGAAATTTGAAAGATCTGACTTTTGCTTGAGGACTAGACAGAGCGTCCAGAGAAGATCTGCAAGATAAATCTACTCTTCTTAAAAATTTTTCAACAAAGAATGCTCCAATGCTTAAGTCAATCGAAGCTAGATTTGATCATTGATCGGATTTGGATCCAAAAAATATCAAATTTTATATAGGCCTGATCCGAAGTACAATTAAAAATAAGTAGAATTTAGGCCTGAGGCCCGACCCATGATTAGTTGTAACCATAGCTTGAAAATAGTAGAAAAGAGAGAGAGAGAGAGAGAGCAAGAGCAATGTTTTTATTCTCTGAAGTTGGTCTTATCCAAGAGTTCTCTTATTACCTTTTTATATAGAAATGGTGCTGCATGTTATGTCGGAATTGGATAGGCCATTAGCCCTAATTCCCTAGTTTGCTAGGTCTCAACTTGATAGGCCGTTAGAAATAGAAAATCTATCTACTAACCTATAAATTAGGATTGTTAGTCATGGATGTTAGTTGTGGATTGTGCCAATATTCTAAAAATTATTAGGAGATTTTAAGAATTGTCCAATGGTTGAATAGGCTAGTTGCTTAAGATCTGTACAAAATCGAGGTTCTATCTTGGAAGCATCAGCTAGTCATTGGATCTCATTTGCTATCATCGGTAAGATCCCAACCTTGGGATCGATAAATATCCAATCTAGAGATCGGACAGAAGTCGATAATATAAGATTACTTTATCTTAGTTTCTTGAATCTTGCTTCGATATTTGAGACAATCTCATTGAATCACCGATGAATACTCTATTGGTGTCATTAATGATCAGGGCATATTGAGAAGGGTCTAGCTGCTCCTTCATGTGAAAGCACGTGTGGTTTGTTGTTCTTTCATCTAAACGACCGAAGGAAGCATGACTTGCTTCCTCCTTGTAACCTCTTGCATACTTGTTCAACACCAAACTTTAGAAATTGTTACAAATTTATTAGACTATCATTTTATAAGTATCATTATCAAAGGTAGAATACCTAGCACTTATTGACTATTTGAAGTAAGAATTTATTTTAAAAGAGCATGATCTCTTTCAAATTTTCAATATGCTATATGGTTGTACTCATGAAAAAAGTGTGTAAGAATAATCTTTATTGTTTGATATAAAAAAATAATTAAGAGAAAATAAAGGGCCAAAATTTTAGTTAGCCAAGTAGTTAAAAGAAAATTCTTCTTTCAAATATAATAATCTTCAAAGAAAATGACAAGAAGGTGTGTAGTTCTGCTGGGCATTTGGTTGGAAATAAATCGATTGCACCCATTTTCAAGCATGATTTGATGAATTTAAATTAAAAATAATTTTGCTAACAACTTAGAGATTAGTTAGCAATTAAGTGATAAGATAAGAGCTTTTTATTCTTATTTCTTAATAGCAGAATTAACTCTATATAAAGGGATTGATTTTTGGGATTGAGAATCATCAAAAAAATAAAATAAAATTGGTGTACCCGTAGAGTGATAGAGAGATTAATTCCCATACTTTCATTACTATCATAGAAATCTAGAGGCTCTTGTGTGATGGATTATTTGTTTGATTCGTTTGTAACCCTACCTACCATGAATATGAAGGCTTGGGGTCATTGCTAAGAATAAGAGGGCATGTGAATCAACTAATTCTAAGCTAGGATCAATCGTATAAAGTCATGACGTATCTTCATTGGATAAGATCGGATATATCTTTCTGCTATCCTACAATATTGCTATCAAAGCCTCAAATGTTGAATATGTGATCCTTGTTTTATTTTAGTATGTAGTAAAAGTTTCGTAAATGAATGCCACATTGTCTCTCTCCTTATGCAATCCTAAGTTTCTTAAAATCTAATTAATTTTTTTTTCATATATTTTAATTTGAATTAGATTGAAATTTTATAGATCTATTATATATATAGATAGATAATATGAAACTTTCAATGACCTAACACCCTCTGTGATGGAAGAAATAATATCTTATAGAGTAAAAGACTGATTTTTTTTATTAGATAAATCTTCTGATACAATCATTATTTTATTTGAATGTTGGCACCATCGAAAAGATTTCAAGATAAGTTTTCTAATTATATATTATATATATAATTTTTATTTATATAATTAAAATTTTATTTTTTAAAAAAAAAATTATTTTAAAAATTTAGTTGAGGAAGAAGATGATTATGAACACGTGACCGCTTCACGAGTGCTCAACTTCGCCTTTTTTTTTTTTTTTTTTTTTTTTTTGTTTTGACCATGACTTCTGATTTGGGATGGTTGACTGAGCCATTGATCGTCTTTTCTTAACTTTAAAAAAGATTTTGGTTCTTTGGTTTGCGCATTAATGCCTCGTGCTAAAATCTTGTGAGCGCGCATCAGATCAATCGTACATTTTAAATAAATAAATAAAAAGAGGCTGCGTGTGATGGTACGGACCCGTCCAGCAAAACAGCCTGGCGCAAATTTACTTTGCATTGGATGTCCAGAATATATGCATGCTGCGATCATGTGACAGTGCATTCATCTGCATATGGACTCTGCTTGCTTCAACGGTACGGTATAGGTGCGATATTTTTGAACCGTGGTGATTTTTTAAAATTATTTTATCATGAGATAATTATTTAGCATGGTTTACAATAGGCTAAAAATTAGGTTAAGGCTATGCTGATTTTTAGTATGTCTATGTAAAAGGCATGTTAACTAACCTGTTAAACGTTTTAGTCAAGTTTTTTTCAATAAATTAGATTATGGCATATCTATTTGAAAATGCATATTTCATATAAAATTCTTATTGACATGTTGGATCTAGTCGAAGTCTTTTTTTTAAATAAATTATTAATTATTATATTTTTTTATGCAATTTAATTAAATAATTAGATATAAGTTATGTAATGTGATTATGAGATAGCAATTTTTTATTTACATACTTGTAGTTTGATTTTTATTTAATTAGAGTTTTTACTACAAAACATTATATATACATATATAGTGTATGTGTGTGGTGCTAATTTAAAAATATCCTTTCTATGCATGCTATAATATTTCAATGTCAAAACAAATAGGGGATAATCTTAATTTAAAAGAGATCGTAAGATTCGATATATGCTTGATAAGCAGAAAGTTATTGAGACTTTGATCCAAACCATGGAAGAGGCCACGGATGCTAATTGCACTCAAGGCCATAGAGAGATGAAAGCTTACCAAAGTTGGCTCAAGAAAGATCATATTGCTCGCATCATATTGCTAAGCAGCATGCAAAATAATCTTTTATGTGACTTTGAGCAGTGTACAATAACACATGATATGTAGAAAACTCTCAAAACTAAGTTTAGTACCATTAGGATTTGATATCTTGAATTTGATGCATAGTAAGAAGAGAATAAGTTTTCAGTACAGTAATTGGATTGGCTCTGATATGCGGTCGAGCTGGCTCGGATTGAGATCGAGCCAGCTCGAACCACAATCGAACTAGCTTCCTCAGGCAGACAGACGGTAGAAGTCTGGATGAGACGTAGTCGAGCCAGCTCCATCTCTGATCGAGCTGGCTCGATAGAGGCGAACAAAATACGACAAATTTTTTTTCTGTTTGGACTTAGATTATGATTAATCCAAGAAATTTATGAAAGTTGCACGTGGACCACAGGATCTAGCGGTCATAGAGGGTTGCGGTCAAGATCTGAAGATCGAAAAATATTTCAAGACTCCATCAAGGACATGTTCGACTCATATTAGGAGAACGAGTCCTGTTAGAACTCCTGTGAACTGCTGAGAAGAGGATTCTCATCCTATTTAAAGGGCTGAGGTGCTATGGAGCAAAAAAAATAGCGCGTGTGGTGTGAGAGGCACGTAGAGAGGCTCAAGCAGCTGTCGAGAGGAGCTTGGTAGAGCGTCGAGTATGTGTATCCCGTGCAAGAGAAAAATAATAGGTGCATAGCATCTGGTGAGGAGACTGTGAGGGCAAAGCATCTTGTAGCTTCTATGGATCTCCTTGGAATTCTGAGAGAGCTTTTATGAGGATAACTTTTAGTTAAGAAAAATTTATGTACGGTGAGTTGAGAGTGGGTGTTCTCCTCTTGTACCTATTTTTTTCTTTTATAGTGAAGCTTTACATGCCCTATGAAGGTGAGCCTTTAGACTAATCTACGTACTTGATTATTTTTTTATTTTATTTTTTTCTTCTTTTTACTGTAATAATTTAGTACTATATTCTTAATATGCGGTATCAGAGTAGCTAATATGTTAATAGTTTAGTATTAGAGCGAGTTGACACCACAACAATTGGTATCAGAGTCAAATAATACTGGAGCGTAGGTTAGAGATTGAAAAATATGAAGAAGACAAGCACAATCAAGGTGAAGATCAACATGTTCGATAGAAAAGATGATTTTTTCTTATGGCAAGTAAGGATAAAAGATATCCTCATCCAACATGGGTTGATCGATGGTCTCTTGTATGATGAGATGCCAGCTACCATAGAGATGAATGATTAGAAGTGGATCCGATGCAGATGGTGAGCATGATCCGTTTGTACCTAGCGGATGATGTGGTAATCCATGTACTTAGCGAGACTTTTTCGATGGTGCTGTGATCAAAACTCGAGGAGTTATATATGATGAAGTTGCTCACTAACACGCTATTCCTTTGAAGACACTTCTATCAGCTATAGATGGACGAAGGTCAGAGTGTGCGAAAGCATCTATCCAACTTTTAGAAGATCCTCACCGACCTTCTCAGAGTTGGTGAAAAAGTTGAGAAGAAGACTAGGACGTTGGTCTTGCTAGTGTCGCTCTTTTCTTCATATGAGTCCTTGGGACTGCTTTTCTAGTGAAAAAGAGCACCATTAAGATGGACGAGGTCACTGCAGTGATACTTCAGAACGAGATTCTCATGAGGGAGAATCCAACTTTGAGCTCAGATGGCAGCAACTCAACTTTAGCGATTTTTGAAGGAGTAGGGAGCGACAGAAGATCGTGAGGAGGACAATCTAGATCAAAGATGAGGGATCCTAGTAAGATCAGATGCTACAAGTACGATGAGTTAGAGCATCGAGTTAAGGATTATCCATAACTTAAGGATCAGATGAAGGCTACTATAGTGACGGTCAGTAGCGAGTCAGAGGATGATGTCCTAGAGATATCTGATGAGGTATCTTATTCTTCTCTATAGTGAATTTTAGATTCTGCATGCACATATCATGTTTGTTGTAGAAAGAAGTAGTTTGACTCTTTAGAAAGCAATGAGGGCACTGTTTATCTGCTAGATGGATCGAGCTGTATGATCAGAGACATCGAGATATTTAGCTGGAAGACACATGATGGTGCAGTGAGGAGATTGGGAAAGATCTGATACATATTCAATTTTAGATGGAATCTTATCTCACTGAGCAGACTGGATTCATATGGCTAAAGATGGGTAGCTGATGATGAAATCCTAAAGGTCATGTACGACAATAAGATGATATTGAAGAGAAAGAAGAAGATAAGAAGATATTACTATCTAGTAGGAAGTCTAGTGCGAGATAGAGCTTTAGGAGCCAAAGAAAGTCTAGTGCAAGGTAGAGCTTCAGGTAGAGATAGATTGGGCACGAGATGGAAGACTCGAGAAGATGAGAGGCGACGTCGTAGAGTGAAGTTTCCATTACCGTAGGAGAATTTTTTGAGTAGGTCTTTGATCAAAGTGTACACAGTCTATGACAGAGATGGGATTGAGCAATCTAATTTGACTCCCATGTTTGCCCATCCATGATCAGTAGGCATGCCCCAGGGCATGGAGGCGAGATGGATTACAAGCACTCAAAATCAGGTGGAGGTCGAATGTCGAATTGAGGTGGAGATTGTTAGGATTTGATGCCTCAAATTTGATCTACAGTAAGAAGAGAATCAATTTTCAACATAGCAGTCGAGCCGACTCTGATACGCGGTCGAGTCGGCTCGAACCACAGTCAAGTCAGCTCTCTCAAGCAGACAGACAACAGGAGTCCGAGCGAGATGCCGTCAAGCCAGCTCAACCCTTGATCGAGCCGGCTCGACGGAGGCGAATAGAACATAATGAAATTTTTTCTATTTGGACTCGAATTATGATTAATTCAAGGGATCTATGAAAGTTACGTGTGAACCATAGGATCCATAGGTCATGAAGGATTATGGTCATGATCTTAAGGTAGAAAAATATTTTAAGACTTCATCAAGATTCGACTTATATTAGGAGAACAAGCCATGTTAGGACTCTTATGAACTACTGAGAAAAGAATTCTCATCCTATTTAAAGGGTTGAGGTGCTGTAGAGCAAAAAAGATGGTGCATGTGACGTGAGAGGCACGTAGAGAGGCTCAAGCAGTCGTCGAGAGGAACTTAGTAAAGTGTTGAGTACGTGCAGCCTACGAGAGAGAGAACCAAAAGGTACATAGCATTCAACGATGGGGCTATGAGGGCAGAGCATCTTATAGCTTTTGTGGATCTTCTTGAAATTCTGATAGAGCTTTTGTGAGAATAGCTTTTAGTTGAGAGAGATTTATGTACGATGAGTTAAGAATGGATGTTCTCTTCTTGTACCTATTTTTCTCTTTTATAGTCAAATTTTGCATGCCCCATAGAGGCGAGTCTTTTGGTCGATTTACATACTTGATTATCACTACTACAAAAAAGGACTATGGCAGCGGTTCATAACCACTGCTGTAGCTCAAAAAATTACTATCATAGGCTGTGGCAATGATTTTCTAGCCACTACTACTGCGGCCGTCGCCGTAGCTCTATGATAGTGGTTGTTGCAGCGATTGTTTGAACCACTGCCAGAGATAGTCTATTGCAACGATTTATAAATCGCTACAATAGATCGATTTATAGTAGCAGTTATGTAACCGCTGCCATAGGTTATCTATAACAGCGGTTATATAACCGCTGCCATAGATAATCTATAACAGTGATTTCTTAACCGCTGCCATAGGTCTAATGTAGCAGTTGGCATCGTTTGCACTAGGGATCTATGACAGCGATAGGCACGGATATGACAGCGATTAGAAAATCATTATCGTAGATCTTGAATAATTAAAAAAATTAAATTTTTTATTTTTTTATATATTTTATCTGATAAATATAGATATATAATATAAAAAAATATAATAAACATAAAAATTATTCTGAAATGCTAAAATTTTATTATTGAATAAAATTTATTATAATATTTTTTTTAAAAAAATAAAATACATCAAAAATTTTCTAAATCTACATCATCATCGTCGTCATCGGAAGCCAGAGTCGGAGCTGGAGTTGATGTTAGAGCTGAAGCTGGAGCTGATGCTGAAGTCGAAGCCAGAGCTGGAGCTGAAATATGGGCCAACATATCTTCGAAGTTCATGACTCCAAAACACGCGCTGAGTGTCAACATCATATCTCTCATGATGCCCTCCAGATGAGATGCACGCTCCTCAGCCCGATCTGCCTACATCGTAGCATGATCTACCTGTGCCAACGCCTCCTCAAGCTTCTTCCGGCTGACGACATCGAAAGTCTATGAGGAGACGCTCGTCTTGGATCCGTAGCTCATCGACGTATGTCTGGACCTGCATCAAATCCTCCCAGAGTGCTCAGGCCCCAAGACCTGAGATAGATGGTCATGAGGCCCAGAGGTGTTCGGGCCTTGGCTCGCGAGTGCATCTAACTGATTCTATAATTATAAATTAAAATAAAATTTTATAAAAAAAATACTATAATACTAATCATATATACTAATATATTTAATACTTACAAAAATACGTTCAATCACGGTATTCATTGGTCTGCCCGTCTTGTCCGTGCGGCTATATCGAAAGATCTTGCTACGGCTGGGCATCACTCTATCTCTAATCAACTATAACAAAGAATAGATTTATCAGAAAGATGATAAAAAATATGAATTTAATTTATCTAGTAAGATTTAGAATTAATCACCTCTCTATGCACACGACTGACCATAGACTCACGGCCTAGAGTATGCGTATACTCCTGGGCTACACGGTTCTCCTGATTCTGATGAAAGATAGCCTAACAAATATTTAAATAAATAATAAATATTTAAAAAATATTTAGATAAAATTTTAAGCATATTGAAAAATTTAAAACTTTAAGCCTAACAAATTTTACCTCGAACTTCTGGTTCCTCCAGTGTCTAACCATCCTCTCCCACTGACTCGGAGGACAGTCTTGTATCCAAAAAATAAGTTCCTCCGAAGTGTCTCATCAATGCTCGAGCCATTCTCTATGGAGCTTGACCTTGTAACCCTGGTATAATTTTTTGATTTTTCTCAATCGAGCATCTCGAGCCCTCTCGTGATCGGGGAAGTCGTACCTTTTCTGCATAAATTTATCAAAAATTAGTTATAAAATTATTCTAATCAAACATATATAGTGTAAACATATAAAATGCATAAATATAACTAAGATGCATGTACTTACCCATATCTTCTCTCATATCCGGTATCTGACGGCAGCATCCATCAAACGCCAGTCTCTGGGCTCTATGAAAATGATGTTCGACCGCCTCACAAGCACTCCAAAAATGAAATGCATCTTCCACACGGTCTTCTCTACCGGCCTTCCTCCTGCATCATAATAGACCATCACCTGATGCTGACGATTCTATACGTGTGCCATACGTATGGGACCACGAAATGTCCGACTGGATGATGCATCTACAATGCAAATACGTTATGCAAATATATAAGTGTATAAATACTATATAAAAAATAAAGTTGTGCTAAAATAATATAAACATAAACTCAGATTTCAGTGTAGTAGCATGTGTCTCAGATATGGATGATGGTAGAGGCTCAGTTACCGATGGAGTAGATACCATCGATGGAGTAGATACCGATGGTGGAGGTCTCTGAGCAACCGATGCTGAGATGGATGGAGTATGCTCTGACTACTCTTCGGATGCTGAACTACGCATAACCCATCGAGAAAAAGGGGTGAAAGCTAGGTGGCATTTCGATGCCATCGTGATTTGCAACGTTAATGAACATTAATCAGTATAACATGTTGAACAATAATATTAGTATAGCATCAATAAATAGTCTCTAATATGTACACTAATCAATTGATGGGTTTATCGTTATGCAATGCAATAAACAAAAGCAACAAGATATAAACATCCAAAAAATATTATGCAATAAATTCTGCAACATGAATTACATTCATAAATAATTAAGGATGAGCAACAATCGTAGATCCAATCTGTTACGCGAATCTTGGTGTTAATCTAGAAACCTGAAAGAAGAATAAAGTAGATGATGGTGGCACCTTAGGGCTTAAAGTTGGAATCTTAGAGAGACATATTAAATTCTATTTACTCAGAAGTCGAGCTGACTCCGTGCCTGAGACAATCGGCTTCATGCCTGAGACATCTAACTCGAATCCTCCCCCAGCCAGCTCGACCACGGCCCGAGTTGGCTTGATTATGTGCCATCCTCTCGATCATTCCCTCTCTCTCTCTCGATCTCTCTTGCCGATGATGGTGGCGAGGCTGAACCCCTCCCTTCCAGCTTTTCTCTCTCTCGATCTCTCTCTCTCCCCCTCTCTCGATCTCCCTCACCGACGAGGTCGGACCCCATCCCTCCCTCTCTCACTCTCTCGATCATCCTCATCGACAAGGCCTGAACCCATCCCTCCCAGTGATGCCAGCGAGGCTGAACCCCCTCCCTCTCTCTCTCTCACTCTCTCGATCTCCCACTCTCCCTCTCTCGATCTTCCTCGTCGGCGAGGCCAGACCCCCTCTCTTCCAATGATGGCGGCGAGGTCGGATCCCTTCCTTCCTCTCTCAAGTACAGATCCATCGAATATTCGAATTTGGATTCGATATCGGTAATTAAAATTGGATCCAGATCTGAATATCCAGATTCCGATCCAAATCCAATCTGTTGATAAATCTAGTTCACAGCTACCGACATGGCACAGCCCAAGGCTGCCGCCACGGTACGGCTCAAAAACTACGACATGCAGATAATTATAATATTTATAATAAATATTTATAATATTTATTATAAATATTTTATAAATTATTATAAATATACATGATTAATAAATAATACTATAAAATTAAAAAAAATTTACTTGCGGCTATAAAGAGTGGGTCACACTGAAAGCTCCGAGGGTTGCTGGTGATGATGCTAGAGGAGGATAACGACACTAGAGATAACTTGCGAAACAAAAGTAGAATAGTGAGATAGAGAAGAGAGAGAGAGGAAAGAGTGAGAGAGCAGATGTGGTCAGGGATGGAGGACACAGTGACGAGGAGGCTCAAGAGGCACAGTGATAGAAGGATCGGTGATCGAGAGGGGGAGTGTGGGGGGGTGGGGGGTGGCGGGGAGGGACGGCCGGGGATGGAGGGCCGGAGGTGAAGGGGGAAGGAGGGGCAGCACTGGCCGAGGGAGAAGGAGAGGCGATGTCGGTCGGGGGGGAGGAGCCTCACCGACGTCGAAGAGGAGGGGGAGAGACAGAGAGAGATCGAGCGCGCATGGAAGGAAAGCAGAAAAAAATTAAGAATTTTTAACCTAACCTACGGCAGTGATTATCGAACCGCTGCCATAAATCTACGATAGCGATTATTCAAAATCGCTGCCATAGATCTACGGCAGCGGTTCTATATAATCGCTGCCGTAGATCTGTGGTAGCGATTTTTGATAACCACTAACATAGGTTAAAAATAATTTTTTTTTAATTTTTTTTAAATATTATATAATTTTAAAATTTAATATTCATCTTCATCATTCATTATTTAAATAATTATTATTAGAGTATCATCGCAAAAGGTCATCTTGATCCGATGGTCCTAGCTTCATCGATCAGAAAAATTTGATTTCGACGATCACGAACGATGATGCAATGATCTGATGGATGGAGACCTCCGATGGATTCAAAAATCTGCAATGATAATTTTGATGATATTTGTAGCATACTATCAAAGTTTTACTTCAATCGAATATCGTTATCATGGTCAATTTAGTACGAAATAATTTTGGTTGTTAAATTAGAAATAAGCGATCAAAAGATTAAACGGTATCCAATTATGAGATAATTTTTTAGTTAAATAAATTTTATTATAATTTAAAATATTTTATATGATGATGATAGTAAAATTTAAATTATTTTTATATAAATTATTCATGTTAAGTAGATATTGCAGAGCACGAACATAACAATCAGTAAAGTTTCAGAATGTTTATCAGGAGATGTATAGTTTTAGATCGTTCTTCATCTCATGAGTTGAATTTTATAATCACCACTATAAAAAATGGTTAAAATAGTAGCCAATATCATTTATAAAAAAAATTATCTCATAATCGAACATCGTTTGATCATTTGATCACTCATTTATCATTTAACGGTCGAAACTAACCTATACTAAATTGACCAAGATAACGATATCCGATTAAAGTGAAACTTTGATAGTATGCTATAAACATCATCAAGATCATCGTTGCAAGTTTTTGGATCCATCAAAGATCTTCATCTATCAGATGATCGCATCATCATTCGTGATCGTCGAAATCAAATTTTTCTGATCGATGAAGCTAGGGCCATCGGATAAAGGCAATCTTTTGCGACAACATTCCAATGATAATTATTTAGATAATGAATGATAAAGATGGATATTAAATTTTAAAATTATATAATATTTTTTTAAAAAAATATGACAGCGGTTATAATTAATCGTTGCTATAAATCAGCTTATCGCAGCGGTTCTTAAAAGCTGCTGCTGTAGGTCTGACTTATGGCAACGGTTACAATGAACCGCCGCTATAGATCGATCTATAGCAGCAGATTTTAGGAACCGCTGCTATAAGTTCGACCTATGGCAGCGATTTTCGGTAACCACTGCTATATATCGGATCTATAGTAGGAGTTACAAAAATCATTGTCATAGGTCCGACCTATAGCAGCGGTTAATAAAAATTGCTGCCGTAGGAGTTATGACGGCGGTTTCAAAAATCGCTGCCATAGTATGTGCTGCCATAGGATATTTTTGTAGTCGTGTATTTTTTTATTTTATTTCTTCCTTCTTTCTTCCATAATAATTTAATACTAGATTTTTAATAAGTAGTATCAGAATAGCTGATATTCCAATAGTTTGATATTAGAGCAAGTTAATACCATAACAAGTACGACTTCCATCACTAAGTTGCAAATTAATTTTGCATTTTGATGATTGCCAAAGCATGCTAACCCATGAAACAGCATCTGAGTTGAAACTATTGATAATAATTTAACTAATGAGCAGTTAGTACAAACTATAATTCGCTCCTAAAAACGGTCAAAGATGTTACACATCATTTAAACCTGAGAAAGAATTTTTTTTGAGGCTGTTAAAACCTTCAATCCTTTTGTTTGCTGAGATTAATCCATGTAAGGCACCTTCTATCACTAACCAAGTAGTTATAGCTCATCTCACATTTAATTTCCATGGTTATTCCATCATCAAGCTCTAGCTAGCGAGCCAAGTAAAACCCTGTACATAAAAAAAATAATGAATGGGCGAAAATGATGATTATAAGCCTAGGTTCCCTAGTTGCCTAAAAGGTTTTTCTTTTCTTTTTTTTTTTGAGATTTTTTTTTTTCCCGTAAAGTGTGGACTGTGTTTTTAAAGCGAAGCTCCTCGCAACCAGTCTGCAAAGCCGAGTTCACATGCCCGCGTCGGTCAAATCAGCAGACGTCGGACCGACCACGTTACTCGATTTGCAAGACGTCCTGCGTGACGCATACAAGACGTGGAGGGACTGAGGCTAACGCAACCGCATCATCTGCCACGTCATACGGCTGCCGTCAAGCCGACGTTGGCTTTGTCTTTTAGTTAAGAATCCAAATCCTCGTTCGTCGGTCCAGTGATTTGACTAGAACACCTTTTTGGTCATTTAATTTATCAGTTATATATCTTTATTAAACTTTATTGACTATTATTTAGCTCGTTGGCCTGCAACGTTACGGCTTGCCACAGTCCGATTTATTTATAAATTTGTCAAATAATAATAGAACCGGGGTTTCGGCGAACCCTCAGACCAAAAGTGTAATACGGCGAACTGCAACGACGAAAGTTTATATATATATATATATATATATATATTAAATTAAAATTAAAATTAAATTAAATTAAAATATTATAATAAAAATTATATATTAATAATTTAAATTTATTATATTAAAATTATTTATATATAAAAAATTATATAATTTGGAGACTACTAATCTATACACTAAGTAGTCATAATTGGATAGTAAAAATAAAATTAAAATATATAATTTTTATTATTTTAAAAATTTTAAATTATATATATTTTTATATATATATAATTTTAAAATAATAAATTATATTCAATAATTTGAATCATCGATGAGATTTTTATTGTTCAATTTTGAGCTAATCAAATTTATGTCTAAATCTAATTTTATCAATATATATATATATATAATAATAATAATAATAATAAAATTAGCACTATCATAATCTTTTTTATTTAGAATACTGCCTTCAAAATTAACTTTAAAGAAATAGAAGAATGTGGCTCATAAGAAAAATAAATCATTTGAGGAGATGCAAAATTGCAGAATCACTCATTTCAAGAGGCTTTTCTTTATGATGAATGTTAAATGTAATGACCCTATTTTTTGACATGTTATAGTCCAGGAGAAGTGCACTCCATAAACAAGACTTAGGGGTGTGCACGGTTTGAATTGGATGGATTTGGAATTATTTTTGGAATCAAACTCACTTATTAGTTTCCTAAAACTGAAATCTGTTAAGAAACTGATTAAAACCTATCCAAAAAATTTAATTTGACTTGGTTCAGTTTACTATGTATTAATATTCAATTAGTTGGGCTACATAAAGTGGGCTAAGTCCAAACATAAAAATTATATTTTATATACGGATTTAATAGATTGGATTAAGTCTAAATATATAAAAAAATAAAAATTAAAATATATGTATATATATATATATATATATATATATATATATATATATATATATATATATATATATATATAGGGTTAGGTTAGGATTGAGTCAAAGCCGATTGGTTTCGTTTGAATGTAATATACTTATATATACATATGAGTTGAATCAGGTTGGATAGGATTGATTTTTTGAAGAGTCAAATAAAAATCAAGCTTTTTTTCTCAAATCGGTACCAAACCTAATTTTTTAAAAAAATTGATTTTAAGCAAATTGAAGAGAGTGGTTCCGAGGTTTGTCTGATTTTTTACATGCCCCTAGTCTTAACTTAGATGGGCTTCAATCAAAGAAGGAGCTTCATCTCAATGGAATGATCAAGTAATTTAACATTAAATGTTGTCATATTCGATTAACTTGTAGGTGGAATGTGAATTTATACGTGGATGTAGAAGAATTTGCAAAGAAAAGAGGGTATTAGTTTAAGGGATAGCAATTAAAGGATTTGGCTGTGATCATATCCAAACACATAGAGGCTGTTTTGGGGTTCTAAAGCATGCTTAACCTATAATACCTAACCCCTGGCAATCTTAGTTCATTAATAAATTTTAATGTTTGAGAGTTTTTTTCACATATTTAAGCCGAATAGGGTTTTTCTTGCAAAAGTCATTTTTCACTATTAAGGATTGGACATCGAATAGGATTTTTCACAGGGCTAGAGTTAAAAATATGTCCAAATCCTCTCGCAAATATTGTATTGTTTTTGGGTCCACTAAGCTCAAGCACGAGCACCTTTTGGCCCAAATCCACTTACTTGTGGGAAAAAACTTTGCTCACCACGGATGGTGAGCTTCGGCGCTCACCATCCAGAGTGATTGGCTCACGCATAAACTTAGACAAAAAAAGAATGTGATGCCTCATAAAATTTTTTTTTTCTACTTGAGTACCCTCGTGAACCAATCACTATGGGTGGTGAGTGCAGACTCGCGATGAGCAAAAAATTTTTCTTGTGGTTAAACTCGGTCCGTGCCTATATAAGTTTAGCCAGCTCGCTGCTCGGCCTGCTAGAATGTAATCCAAACACGAAAAGTTTAGGCCTGCAAGTATGGGCCGGGACAAAAACACACCCAGACCCATAAAAAATCAGGCCGGCCCAACAGTCGATGATGATGGGGGCTATACTTTTCGCCTGCTCTATAACGGGCTACAAGGAGAAAAATTAATGCATGGACCAGGTCCAAGTAGACCCGGGCAAACGTGGGAGCATATGCACGGCGGATTATGCGCAATCGGGAATTGGTGAATTGCAAGGGTTAACGTGGCGTGTTATCGTCCGTGGGATTCGGCATGTCCAATTGGACCTGGTCCAAGTAAGCTGTTCCCCAGACCAGGATGTCCACATACATGGTCTTAACGCTGCATATGTCTTCCTAATGGAGCATCCTCCGTACCAGAGATCTTCACTCGCAGGGATGGTGGGAAGTTTTTTTTTTTTGGATACCCGACTAATTCTGAAATCTAATAGAACTCATTTAATAATATCCTACAAGATTTAATTTTTTATTTTGAAATTTAATATTAAATTCTATTTAGGTTTGAGATTTGATCCTTGGATACCTGCTATCTAAATTTGATTATATATATTTTATATTTTTTTGAAAATATATATCTAGGATGAGAGAATTTGAACTTCATATCTTTAAGAATCCCAACCGCTGATTATTTTGGTTGCTTGGATGGATTCAGGTACTTGAATAACATGACCTGAATAAAGGTTAATCAAGTGAGTTTCGGCACCTAATAGATTTACAATTTTTTAATGAGATGGATTTAGGATTTTTAGATAAATTTGTAATTGGTTTTGGATGGTAATATTTTAAATAGGTTCAAATATGGGTGGAAAAAATTTTATGGATATCCTATCCATTGACGTTCCTACTCTAAGGGACTGTTTGGTTGAGAGTAATCTTGGTATGAAAAAATAATTTTCATGTCAGATTATCATGTTTGGCATAAAAAGTGGATGGAAAAGATGGTAAAAAAATTGATGGATCCCATGCTTATTTTTCGAAGAAAGAAGATAAAATAAATATCATGGAAGATTGGTATTTGATAAATTTTTAAATGATGGTAATTTATATTTAATAAAAATATCTTCAATAAAGCTATGCATATAGGGTCTGTTTGGCTCAGCTGTGAAAATCAACTTATTTTAAAATGACTTTTTTTCATATGGAGTTTCAGAAGAAGTACTTTGAGAGAAAATTATTTTGTATTTAGCAAAATTATTTAATAAACACTTTTATCAGTTTTTGAAAAATAGTTTGTGTTTGGCAAATCTTTCAAAAAAAATATTTTTAACTATTAAATTATGAAAAAAGACATGCATAGATTTACTTTAGAATTAATATTATTTAAATAAATAAATAATTTTAAATATTTATTATGATTAATTTTAATTAAATTTTTTATTTTTATTTAATTAAAATATAAAAATAATGAGGTAATCAAATAGAATAAGAATAATGAAAGGATTATGTGAAAATAAATAGAAATAGTTGTGATAAATAATAATTTTGAGTAAAAGTATTTATGTCTTGAAAAATTTAATTTTTTATTTTTGCTTCTGCTTTCAAGAAGAAGCTCTAATTTTTTATTTTCTTTCTGTAGTAGAAAAACTACTTCTGCTATCACTCAGAAGCAGATTATTTTTTAAAATAAGCTTGGCCAAACATCCTATTTTTCAAGATAAATATTTTTTTAAAAAAATAAATAACTTTTTTCTCTCCAAAAGTTTGGCCAAACAGGCCCATAATCATTGACTTTATTCTAATATCCTTCAAAACTTATTCAGTAAAGAGGTTTTGTAAAAAAATTAGGATGAAAATGGCATTATACAAAGGATTATATGATTATAATCATCATATAAAAACTAATTGAAGATGACAATACTATCCTAATATTAAAAAAATATTTTGTATTGAAGGGTATATTTATAAAGTTTGCCATATTTTCATATAGAATTACCTCCAACTAAATGTAATAATTTTTTTTGATATTATTTTTTAAAATATTTTTTCATCAATCAAATATAGTAAAATTTATTTTTTTTTATAATTATTTTTTTAGATAAATGATTCTTAGAAACTATCAGATTACCCTGTAATTGATATATCCCGGCCAAATGGACCCTGAGGAGTAGTTTAGTTGAGGTAATCTGGTATGAAAGAATAAATCCTATGTCATATCACCATATTTGGTTTCAACTGATATAGCCATAGTTCTATATTTTCATTTGTAATTTCATTTTATTAGCTAGGGTACATGCCCTCCACTTGCACTAAAAAAAGATGGTATTTATTTTCCTACACTAGATTAACTAGTGAAAGTAATCTAAAATTATCATTTATTTACAAAAATACCCTTATATTATATTAATATTTTATTAATTATATTATATAATTAATATTAATTATATGGATATGTATTATATTGATAAATATATTGATTAGTAGTATTTATTCATATATTGATATATTTGTTAATGAATGTTAAATATTAATGAATAATTTACAAGTATTTATTTATCATCAATAAATCTAGCATAGGATTTATTAATAATTAACATACTTATTTTAACCAGAATATATTAAAATTTATTTATAATAAAAAATATATTTTCTAATAAATATAATTAATTCAAGTTATTAACTTATGTTAATATATTTTTATGGAAATATCCTTTATTGATAACTTACATGTAAATGGACCATAAATGACCAACAAATAAATTGAAGAAAAAAAAATTTATTATTTAAATTATTTATTTAAAAATATTGTTAGATATTTTGCAAGTATTCTATCCGTTGTCATTCCTACTCTTAGGAACCATTTAGTTGGGATAATATGGTATGAAAGAATAAATCCTATAACAGATTAACAAATTTGGTATAAAAAGTGGATAAGAGATCTAGACGGTAAAATAAATAATGCATCTAATATATTTTTCTAAGAGATAAGGTAAAATAAATACCACCAAAAAGATGGCATTTATTTTCCTACATAGGATTACTCAGTAGAAGTAATCTAAAATTATTATTTATTACATAAATACCATCACTTGTATTATATTAATATTATATTAATTATATTATATAATTAATATTAATTATAAGTTGCTATAGCACTTCTTTATAATATTTTATTATAAAAAGTGTTGACGCGGAAATTGGTCGTCGTCGGAGTTCACTGAAGTGGAGGCCGATGAGGTTGCCGCCGGGGATCTGCAAAATAAAGTTTCGTCCGGAGTCGGTGGGGGGTGGCTCCGGCAGGACCCTCCGACGATCAAGTCAGCTCTGGCCAACAAGAATAGAGTGCTTGGAATGAGTTTCGAGGCTTGGAGAAGAAAGGAAGAGCTTAGAGATCAGAGAGATTGGATTTAGCATATCTGGAGGGTCCTTTATAGGCGAAGCTTGGTTGATGGTGAGGCCACACCGCCACATTGAGTTCGGCATGGAGAGAAGGGCATCGTCAGGTGGATGGTGACAGCCATACGGGCGAGTCGTGGGTCGCATGAAGTTCGGTACGGAGAGGAAGGCACCACTAGACGGACGGTGATGGCCATACTGATCGATCGTAGGCCGCATGAGATTGGTTACGGAGAAAGTGGCCTCGCCAGTAGTGGCGACCATACCGTCCAGTTTTCTTGTTCGTTCAGAGGAGTTCGGACTTATAGGAGAGTTCGATCGAAGAGAAAGCTTGAGAGCAGCTCGACTGTAGAGGAGCTCGGTCGGCTGAAGGGACGGCCGCTGAGGAGTTCGGGCGCTGGGGGATTCTGTTAAAGCTCGGCTGCTTGGAGTCTAAAGAGCTCGGCCGCTAAGCAGTTCGGTCGGCTGAACGGGTTCGAAGGAGCTCGGACGCTAGGAGTTCGAGGAGCTCGGCCGTAGAGGGCTCGGCTGAAGCCCATCTGCTGAAGCTCTTCTACGACTACTGGTTGTATTAAGCTGAGCATCGAGCTAGACTTCGATGGAAGCGGAATTTATCCCAACACTAGTCCTCCCACTTTCGAGTTCAAAAATCGAAGGAAGGGAGTGCAAGAAAAGCGACTGCCGAAGTCTTTCTTTGAGCTCCATGCCGGTCTAGGTCGAAGCTCGAGGAAGATCCCACCTCCAGCCGAGGTTGAGGGGGGCTTCGTCCGCTGCGATCGAAGTCGGAGGTTGCGCTCCTTGAGGGCGACATTGTCTCCTACAGGTGAGGTTGGTGCGGGCACTCGGAAGGGGTCTGATCTTCGGCTGGGGTTGCCTCCGATCTTATTCCTGACCGAGGTTGGCACGAACGCTTGGAAGATTGCTTATCTCTATTCGAGTCTTCTCGGACGCTCTAGCCAAGGTTGTCGTGGGCATTACCCATAGTCGAGGTTTCTCGAGTGCTCTAGCCGAGGTTATCCCGAGCCTTATCTCTATCCGAGGCTTCTCGGGTGCTCTGGTCGAGGTTGTCGTGGGCCTTACCCATAGCCGAGGTTTCTCGAGTGCTCTGACCGAGGTTGTCCCGGGCCTTATCTCTATCCGAGGTTGTTGCTCGCGTGTTATCAACGGTCGCTCGGGAGAGATCTTATCTCTAGCCGACGTTGATGGAGATCCTATTTCCTGCGGACTTCGGAGCTCGGACTTGGACTTTGCTAGGATGAGGTTCTCCTCCTGCTCCTAATGGATTGTGGGGGTGCATTCAGACCATCGTCCATCTCTCCCATCTTGTTTAAGGTGGATGAGGTCTTGGACTTTGCTCGCGTTAGGACGAGATTCTTCTCATATTCCTAACGAGCTATGGGGGCACATTCGGACCGTCGTCCATCTCCCCCCATCTCATCCTTTATGAACAAGGCCTTCGACTTTGCTTGCATTAGGATGAGGTTCTCCTCCTATTCCTAACGGGCTGTGGGGGCTACATTCGGACCGTCGTCCGTCTCTCTCCCTCCGTCTCATTCTTTGTGAACGAGGCCTTCGACTTTGCTCGCGTTAGGACGAGGTTCTCCTCTTGTTCCTAACGGGCCCACGGTCGCTCGGGAGAGATCTTATCTCTAGCCGAGGTTGATGCTCGTATTAGGACGAGATTCTTCTCCTATTTCTAACGGACTATGGGGGCACCTATGGGCCACTGGCCTCTCCCCCCATCTCGTCCTTTGTAAACGAGGCCTTCAGGTTGACTCGATCGCTCGGGAGAGATCTTATCTTTTAGTCGAGATTGATGCTCGCATTAGGATGAGGTTCTCCTCCTTTTCCTAATCGAGGATGTCCACGGTCGCTCGGGAGAGATCTTATCTCTAGCCGAGATTGACTCGATCGTTCGGGAGAGATCTTATCTCTAGTCGAGGTTGATGCTCGCGTTAGGACGAGATTGTCCTCCTGTTCCTAATGGGCCCTCGATCGCTCGGGAGAGATCTTATCTGTAGTCGAGGTTGATGCTCGCATTAGGATGAGGTTCTCCTCCTATTTCTAACGGGCCCACGGTCGCTCGAAAGAGATCTTATCTCTAGCCGAGGTTGACTCGATCGCTTGGGAGAGATCTTATCTCTAACCGAGGTTGATGCTCATATTAGGATAAGGTTCTCCTCCTGTTCCTAACCGAGGTTGTCCACGGTCGCTCGGGAGAGATCTTATCTCTAGCCGAGGTTGTCCATGATCACTCGGGAGAGATCTTATCTCTAGCCGAGGTTGATGCTCATGTTAGAATGAGGTTTTCCTCTTATTCCTAACGGGTCCACGGTCGCTTAGGAGAGATCTTATCTCTAGCCGAGGTTGACTCGGTCACTCGAGAGAGATCTTATCTCTAGCCAAGGTTGATGCTCGTGTTAGGATGAGGTTCTCCTCCTGTTTCTAATCGAGGTTGTCCACGGTCGCTCGGGAGAGATCTTATCTCTAGCCGAGGTTGATGCTCGCATTAGGACGAGGTTCTCCTCCTGTTCCTAATCGAGATTGTCCACGGTCGCTCGGAAGAGATCTTATCTCTAGCCGAGGTTGACTCGATCGCTCGGAAGAGATCTTATCTCTAGCCGAGGTTGATGTTCGTGTTAGGATGAGGTTCTCCTTCTGTTCCTAACCGAGGTTGTCCACGATCGCTCGGTAGAGATCTTATCTCTAGCTGAGGTTGACTCGGTCGCTTGAAAGAGATCTTATCTCTAGCCGAGGTTGATGCTCATGTTAGGACGAGGTTCTCCTCCCATTCTTAATCGAGGTTGTCCACGGTCTCGGGAGAGATCTTATCTCTAGCCGAGGTTATCACGATCGCTCGGAGAGATCTTATCTCTAGCCGAGGTTGATGCTCGCGTTAGGACGAGGTTTCCTCCTGTTCCTAATGGGCCCATGGTCGCTCGGAGAGATCTTATCTCTAGCCAAGATTGACACGGTTGTTCGAGAGAGATTTTATCTCTAGCCGAGGTTGATGCTCATGTTAGGACGAGGTTCTCCTCCTATTCCTAACCGAGGTTGTCCACGATCGCTTGGGAGAGATCTTATCTCTAGTCGAGGTTGTCAACGGTCGCTCGGAAGAGATCTTATCTCTAGCCAAGGTTGATACTCACGTTAGGACAAGATTCTCCTTCTATTTCCCAATTGTGGCAATTATTGACTGCTTGTTCCCTGTCATCGCATAGTTTTCGCATCTAGAAATAATATTATCGAAAGGAAAGAATTTTATTGAAAGGAAGTTACTAGCAGCGCATCTCCAAATTCTATATTTCAAGATCGTGGTAGCATTGTTCCTCCGCATTTCTTCGATAATAAGTCTTGGGGTGGACGACGTCCTCATGCTGGCCTCCTCAATTTGGTGCAAGCTCTTGTCGCTGGGAGACGACGAATCACTGATGCACCGAGATCCTCCTCAGGGGCAATGTGGATGACGCTGTAAGGTGGCCGACCTTCTTACGGTATCTGGCTATGGCAGCGACCGAGCTCCTTGCCGTCTCTGACGATGGCAGCATCCTTGGTCGATCTTTTCCTGCTTCAAATCGGTGCTGGAGGAATTTACCCAGCCGCCCCTTTCTGACGAGCTTCTCAATTTCGTCTCGGAGCTGGATGCATTCCTCGGTGTCGTGGCCGTGGTCGCGATGGTAGAGGCAGTACTTATTTCAATCGCACTTGTTTGGAGGAGACCGTAACCCTTTCCGATCTTGGCAGCTGGTTTTTCACTTCGATGAGAATCTGAGTTCGAGGAGCGTTGAGGGGAGCATAGTGGCGGAACCTTCCACGAGGAGGGCTTCTTCGCGCCCCTCTATCGGAGCTTCCTCGATGGTGAGTTCGAGGAGTTTGGACCCGTCTGCTTTCGGATGGGGTCTGCAAGCGCGGCCGAACTTCGCTCGGCTCTTCATCGTCCGCCAGCCGCTCTCTCAGGGCTTCTTCGTCTTTCAACTTGAAGGCTTCTTCCATACGGGCATATCTCTCGGCCCGAGCCAGCAGATCGACGAAGTTCCTGGGATACTTTTTTTTCAGATAGAACAACAAGTCATTTTTTTGAAGGCCGTCCTTGAGCGCGGCCATCGCAACAGACTGGTCAAAGTTCCAGACCTCTAATGCCGCGGCATTAAATCGAGTGACGTAAGCCCAGATGGATTTCTCCCACTTTTACTTGACATTCATAAGGGAGTTCGAACCTCGGTGCAGACGTCAGCTGCCGATGAAGTGAGCCGCGAACTGACTGCTCATCTGATCAAAAGAGAAGATCGTACTCGGCTTCAATGTCGAGTATCAGTTTTTAGTTACTCTCTTTAAGATAGATGAAAAAGCTCGGCACAGTATGGCGTTTGAAGCACCATGGAGCAGCATCATGATGCGGAAGGCCTCTAGATGATCAACCGGATCAGAAGTTCCATCGTAGCTTTTCAGTTGAGGGAGCTCGAAGGTCGGTGGGATAGGTTCTTGCATAATTCGGAGAGAGAAGGGAGGTTCGGTATGAACGTCGGCATGATGAGCCGGGGCGACGCGGTCGAGCTCTTCAATACGCCGATCCATCTTTCGCAGTCTGTAATCGAGGGCGTCATCTTGGCTGTAGGTCTTGGGGGGCTTCCGACTATAAATAGGAAAGGTCTCCCCCAGAAGAGAATAATGATCCGAACACAGATCCTCGACCCTCCGTTTCTCCTTCTCCGGGGCGACAGGTATGCTAGCCCTGGTACTCTTCCTTGGGATCGGTTTTCGACGTTCCAATGATGGATTTCCTGGTGGAGTCACCACCGGAGGCTGCTGTACAGCCTGTAATGCCTCCGTGAGGCCACGGACCTATCGGACAAGCAGGTCGAACTGCTCCACACCCACCGTAGGTACTGGTGGAACCTGAGCTGCCGGGGCTGAGCAGGAACAAACGGATCTGGATGGGATCGGGCCATGGAGGCCGACGAGCGTCGTGTCGAAGCTCTCCTCGGAGGCATTTTCTCTTCGAAAGAGAAAAGAAAGATCTCTAGAGAGGAAAGAGAAAAGTCATCGAGCACTCCTTTAAGAACAAGAGAACTTCGGAGGTTCGGCCCTTCCTCCAGCGCCAATCTGTTGACGCAGAAATTGGTCATCGTCGGAGTCCGCTGAGGTTACCGTCGGGGACCTGCAAAATAGAGTCCCATCTAGAGCCGATGGGGGTGGCTCTGATAGGACCCTCCGATGATCAAGTCAGCTCTGGCCAACAGGAATGGAGTGCTCGAAAATTAGTTTCGAAGCTTGAAGAAGAAGAGAAGAGCTTAGAGATCAGAGAGATTAGATTTAGCATATCTGGAGGGTCCTTTATAGGCGGAGCTTGGTTGATGGTGATGGCCACACCACCGCATGGAGTTCGACATGAAGAGGAGGGTGTTGTCAGGTGGATGGTGACAGCCATACGGGCGAGTCGTGGGCCACATTAAGTTTGGTATGAAGAGAAAGGCACCATCGGGCGGATGGTGACGGCCATACTGGTCGATCGTGGACCGCATGGGGCTGGTTACGGAGAAAGTGGCATCGCTAGTAGAGGAGTTCGGACTTATAGGAGAGTTTGGTCGAAGAGAAAGCTTGAGAGCAGCTCGACCGTAGAGAAGTTCGGAGGAGCTCGGCCGACGAAGGGATGGCCGCTGAGGAGTTCAGACGTTGGGGAATTCTGTTAAAGCTCGACCGCTTGGAGTCCAAAGAGCTCGGCCGCTAAGCAGTTCGGCCGGCTGAACGGGTTCGAAGGAGCTCGGACGCTAGGAGTTCGAGGAGCTCGGCCGTAGAGGGCTCGACTGAAGTCCATCTGCTGAAGCTCTTCTACGACTACTGGTTGTATTAAGCTGAGCATCGAGCTAGACTTCGATGGGAGCGGAATTTATCCCAACACTAGTCCTCCCACTTCTAAATTCAAAAATTGAAGAAAGGGAGTGCAAGAAAAGCGACTGCCGAAGTCTTTCTCTGAGCTCCATGCTGGTCTAGGTCGAAGCTCGAGAAAGATCCCACCTCCAGCCGAGGTTGAGGGGGGCTTCGTCCGCTGCGATCGAAGTTGGAGGTTGCGCTCCTTGGGGGCGACATTGTCTCCTATAGGTGAGGTTGGTGCGGGCACTCGGAAGGGGTCTGATCATTCAGCTGGGGTTGCCTCCGATCTTATTCTGATCGAGCGTTGGCAATGAATGCTTGGGAGATGCTATCTCTATAGCTGCGTATCCCTAGCCAAAGTCGTGGCATTTACCCATAGTCGAGGTTTCTCGAGTGCTCCTAGCGAGTTTATCCGACCTTATCTCTATCCGAGGCTTCTCGGGGGTCTGGTTCGAGGTTATCGTTGGGCCTAACCCATAGGCCGAGTTTCCGAGTTGCTGTGGCCGAGTTTCCCGGCCTTATCTCTATCGAGGTTGTTGCTCGCGTGTTATCAAATGGTCGCTCGTTGAGAGTCTTATTCTCTAGGCCGACCGTTGACGGAGATCCTATTTCCTGCGGACGAACTTCGGAGCTCGACTTGGACTTTGCTAGATGAGGTTCTCCTCCTGCTCCTACTGGATTGTGGGGGTGGCATTCAAGACCATTCGTCCATCCCATCTTGTCTAAGTGGATGAGGCCGTTGGACTTGCTCGCGTTAGGACGAATTCTCCTCATGTTCCTAACGGCTTATGGGGGACATTCGGTACCGTCATCCATCTCCCCATCTCATCCTTTGTGAAGTTAAGGCCTTCGACTTGCTGCGTTAGGACGAGGTTCTCCTCCTGTTCCTAAACGGGCTGGTGGATACATTGGACCATCGTCCGTCTCTCTCCCCTCCTCTCATCCTTTGTGAACGAGGCCTTGACTTTGCTCATGGACGAGGTCTCCTCTGTTTCCTAACGGCCCACGTCGCTCGGTGAGAGATCCTATCTGCATTGATCTAATTAGACGGTTTTCCCTCTATTTCTAACGGACTATGGAACCTTGCCAAAGGGGCCCTTTTTTTTTTTTAAAAGGTTCCCAATTTTTTGTTCCTCCGGGGGTCTTTTTTGTAAACGAGGTTGGATGGCGTTCAGAATTATGATTAAAGATTGATGCTGCGTTAACGAGGCTTGTGTCTAACCGAGGATGCCTCGACCTCGGAAGAGTCTTATCTGCTAGCCGACATTGACTCGGTCGCTCGGGAGAGACTTATCTCTAGTCGAGGTTGATGCTCGCTGTTAGACGAGGTTGTCCTCCTGTTGCCAACGGGCCCCGATCGCTCGGAGAAGTCTTATTGTAGCCGAGGTTGATGCTCGCATTAGGACAGGTTCTCCTTCTATTTCTAACGGAGCCCACGGTCGCTCGAAAGAGATTTCTTATCTCTACCTGTATGGTTGACTCGGTCACTCGGGAGAGATCTTAATCTCTAGCCAAGGTTGCATTGCTCGTTAGTTAGGATGCAGGGATTTCTCCTCCTTGTTCCTAATCGAGGTGTCCACGGTCGCCGGAGAGATCTTATCTCTAGCCGAGGTTTGATGCTCGCAATAGGACGAGGTTCTCCTCCTGTTCCTAATCGAGATATCCACGGTCGCTCGGGAAGAGATCTATCTCTAGTCGAGGTTGACTCGATCGCTCGGAAGAGTCTTATCTCTAGCGAGGTTGATGTTCGTGTTAGGATGAGTTCTCCTTCTGTTCCTGAACCGAGGTTGTCCACGATCGCTCGTAAAGATCTTATCTCTAGGCTGAGGTTTGACCGGGTCTCTTGGGGAGAGATCTTATCTCTAGCCGAGGTTGATGCTCAGTAGGACGAGGTTCTCCTCCTTCCTAAAACGAGGTTGTCCACGGGCGCGGATCGGAGAGATCTTATCTCTAGCGAGGTTGTCACGATCGCTCGGAAGAGATCTATCTCTACTGAGGTTTGATGGTCGCATTAGGATGAGGTTTTCCTCCTGTTCCTAATGGCCCATGGTCGCTCGGCAGAGTCTTATCTCTAGCCAAGGTTGACCGGTTATTCGAGAGA
The DNA here is from genome assembly GCA_006176705.1 of Cocos nucifera. Taxonomy (NCBI): domain Eukaryota; kingdom Viridiplantae; phylum Streptophyta; class Magnoliopsida; order Arecales; family Arecaceae; genus Cocos; species Cocos nucifera. The sequence continues at coordinate 458,495 of QRFJ01004155.1, read as the reverse complement.
GATTTATCTCTAGCCGGGCTTGATGCTCGTGTTTAGACGAGGTTCTCCTCCTACTATTCCTAATCGAGGTTGTCCACGATCGCTTGGGAGAGATCTTATCTCTATCAGGTTGTCAACGGTCGCTCGGAAGAGATCGTATCTCTAAGCCAAGGTTGATACTCACGTTAGGACAAGGTTCTCCTTCTATTTCCAATTGTGGCAATTATTACTGCTTGTCCCTGGTCATCGCATATTTTCGCATCTAGAAAAATAAATTATCGAAAGGAAAGAATTTTATTGAAAGGAAGTTACTAGCAGCGCACTCCAAATCTATATTGCCAAGATCGGTTAGCATTGTTCCTCCGCATTTCTTCGATAATAAGTCTTGGGTGGACACTGTCCTCATGCTGGCCTCCTCAATTTGGTGCAAAGCTCCTGTCCTGGGAGACGACGAATCACTGATGCACCGAGATCCTCTCAGGGCAATGTGGATGACGCTGTAAGGTGGCCGACCTTCTTACGTATCTGGCTATGGCAGCGACGAGTCCTTTGCCGTCTGACGAGGCAGCATCCTTGTCGATCTTTCCTCTTTCAATCGGTGCTGGAGGAATTTACCCAGCGCCCCTTTCTACGGCTCTCAATTCTGTCTCGGAGCTGGGATCATTCCTCGGTGTCCGTGCCGTTGGTCTGATGCGTAGAGGCTAGTACTTATTTCAATCGCACTTATTTGAGGAGACCGTAAACCCTTCGATCTGGCAGCTGGTTTTTCACTCGTGAGAATCTTGATGTTCGAGGAGCGTTGAGGCAGCAATAGTGGCGGAAAACCTTCCACGAGGAGGCTTTCTTCGCCCCTCTATCGAGCTTCCTCGATGGTGCAGTTCGAGGAGTTTGACCCCTCTGCTTCGATGGGATCTGCAAGCGCGGCCGAACTTCGCTCGGCTCTTCATCTCCGCCCAGCCGCTCTCTCAGGGCTTCTTCGTCTTTCAACTTGAAGCTTCTCCATACGGGCATATTCTCTCGCCCGAGCCAGCAGATCGACGAAGTGCCTGGGATACTTTTTTTTTCAGATAGAACACAAGTTATTTTTTTGAAGGCCGTCTGAGCGCGGCCATTCGCAACAGACTGGTCAAAGTTCCAGAAAAAATGCCGCAGCATTAAATGAGTGACCTAAGCCAATGGATTTCTCCCCACTTTTTACTTGACATTCATAAGGAAGTTCGAACCTCGGTGCAACGTCAGCTGCCGATGAAGTGAGCCCTGTGAACGGACTTGCTCATCTGATCAAAAGAGAAGACGTACTCGGCTCAATGTCGAGTACCAAGTTTCTAGCTACTCTCTTGCTCTCGATCCCTCCTTTTCTGACCTCGCAGTTCCTTTATGCGCTCTTTTGAGTACAGATAGCAATTGGATCAGATATAGATCGGATTAATATGGATCGAATCAAAAAATCATTAATCTAAATTTAATCTATTTATTAAATAGATAAAAAATTCAGACCTGAACTTGATCTATTTATTTAAATAGAGATAGTTCGATTAACTGCTTAGCCATAAAATTTTAGGTTAAAATAATTAAAATGTAAATAAATTTTAATGATTAAATAGATTAAATAGATCGGATTAAACTGATCAGAAATATGTTAAGCGGGTTTTAGATAGGTTAAATAGATTTTAAATAGATTAAACGGGTTACCTGACTCAACCTGACCTAAATATTAAACAGATTAAATAGGCCAGATATCTTAAATTCAAATTCGACCTAAATATTGAATGGTTTAAATCCAAACTACTTTAATCTAAATCCAAACATGCCTATGGCGAGTTGGACGTGGGTCGAATTGATGGTTAGATCATATTTTGCTATGCCGTACCCTTGGCCGTTGCACTCATACTTCTCTGTGCACCCCCCCCCCCCAATGGCCTGTGGTTTTCCGTGCCACCACACCCCCACCCTATGGCCCATAGCTTCTGCATGCCAACCCTCCTAGGAGCCTACAACTTCCATGCACCAACCTCTACCCTGCCTCCTGCCACTTACACCTTCGAGGCTCACTAAAGATTTTTTTTAAAAAAAATTATTTAATTATGGCATAAAATAATCCTAATCTTTGAAATTTTATTTTGTACCATCTAATGACACTAATGCATGATATTATATTTAATTTGACATTAGAATAGTTATTAAAAAAAGGGGATAAGTCCTCGACTTAAAAATAATCTTGAAATTTTATACATAAATATATTACTAGTACTTAATTATTCATATAAAATATATTTATTAATTAAATATTAAATATTAATGAAAAAACTTATAAATATTTAATTATCATCAATAAATCTGGCATGAAGATTTATTGATAATTAACATGCTTATTTCATACCATAATATACAAAATTTATTTATAATAGAAATTATATTTTCTAATAATATAATTAAATCAAAATATATTCTTAATTGGCTAATTGTTAATATATTTCTATGAAATGTCCTTATATGTAGCTTATATTAAAATTAAACTAGAAATAAAACAAAAAAATTGTTACTTGAATTATTTATTTAAAAATATTATTGAAAATTTGATGATATTACATAAGATTATCTTCAATGGTATTATTTTATACAATAATTTTTACTAAAAAAATATCTTGAATTCGATCTATAAAGAGCCCACAGCAAAAATCGCAGCAAGAAGAAGCTTAGGAAGCACCCATGGCCAGGTCTTGGCCTGACCTATAGGTACGGGGCCCATAAGCTTGGTGCAGCCCATCACGCATGTCTGGACCAAGCGCGTGCATGGTCCAGGATGGTACAGGATAGCACGCAAGTATGAGCGCATGCTGAAGGCCTAGTGCAGCCCCATCTTCATGCGATCCACCATGGACCGGCACTCCATGCAGTCCACCATGGACTCTTAACTGATCCACCGCATTTTCACATGGTTAATGGGAGATTTTCATCTTTTTGGATGGTATGGTACATGGTAACTTGGCGTGATCATGGTGCGTCCAATCTATGGGCGGTGCATAGGCAGAATTGTGTAATCTAGCGACCATGATGACTTGCAGTGAAGATCCAATGGACAGGGAGCTTCTTGAGTGCTGTTAGGATATTTGAATCATGTTGGACTTGGATTTCGGCTGCGTTTAAGCCCTTTAAAAGGCACCATGGAGCAGATAGACCATGGTGGTGGCAAAAACATATGGTTTGGTAGAAGATCAGAGAGCTTATCTACAGTAGCAGCAGAACCTGAAGGGCACCGACAGGGAGTAGAACCAGGAGGATTCAAGCAGACTATTAGGTAACGGTTAACAATTGCTTCAGAAGGATCTCCTAGAGAGAGAGAGTTTTGTGAGGAAGTGCTTTTTATTAAGAGAAAGAGATTGGTATATAAGGATTGAGGTATGATCTCCTCTTGTAAATTTTCTTTTCTCACAGTGAAGCCTTTACATATCCTATGGAGGTAGACTTTGGTCTAGTCCACATATTTGATTATATTTTATTTTTATTTTTATTTTATGCTATAATAAATGGTACCAGATCTTCAATAATTAGTATCAAAGCTAGGTGATATTAGAGTACAGGTTGTGGCAATATTGATCAAGATTGAAGATAGAGAAAATAAGCTCAATCAAGATGGAGATCAATAGGCTTAATGAAAAGAGCAATTTCTTTTTATGGCAAACGAGGGTGAAGGATGTGCTCATCTAGCAAGAATTGATCGATGCTCTCTTGTGTGAGGAGATGTCGGCTACCATGAAGGTGCAGGATTGAAGGCGGCTTCAGATGCAGGCTATAAGTATAATCTGCTTGTAACTAAAGGATGACGTAGTGATCCATGTGCTTGGCGAGGCTTCTACGACAGCTATGTAGTTGAAGCTCGATGAGATATATATAGCAAAGTTGTTTACCAATGCTCTCTTTCTATGGAAGCAGTTCTGTCAGTTATGGATGATTGAGGGGCAGAGTGTGTAGAAGCATCTTAGCAACTCTTAGAAGATTCTCATTGATCTCCTCAGCATTGACAAGAAAGTTGAGAAGAAGATCAGGATATTGATCTTGTTTTCATTATTTTCTTCTTTTTTAAGTTCTTGATAACTACTCTTCTTGTGGAAAAGAGCACTATCAAGATGGAAGAGGTAACTTCTACTCTACTCCAAAACAAGGTTCTTAGGTGAAAAAATCAGACCTCGAGTTCGGATAGCTACTCGACTTTGATGGTGTCTGGTGGTGATGGTGATAGAAAATGGAGTGATAGAAGATTGTGAGGTGGGCAATCCAAGTTCAAGATGATGAACTTAAGCAAGATCAAATGTTACCAGTGTGATGAGTTGAGACATCACATCAGAGATTGTCTATAATTTAGGAATCAAACGAAGGCTACTGTGGCGATAGCAAGTAACGGTACAGAAAATAGTGATAATATTCTTTTGGTTACTGATGAGATATCTATTTTTTTCTATCAGTGAATCATGGATTCTGCATATTCGCATCATGTCTATTGCAGAGAGTTGTTTGACTCCCTAAAGAGTAGTGAGGGTATTGTTCACTTACTGGATGGATCAAGCTTGTAATCAAAGGTACTAGGATTGTCAACATAAAAATACATGATGGAACAGTCAGAAAATTGGATGAGGTCCGATATATACCCAATTTCAAAAAAAATCTGATCTTACTGAACAGACTGGATTCGACCGACTATAGATAAAGTGCTAATGGTGGAATTCTAAAAGTCTTATGTGGTAGTCGAGTTATCATGAGGGAAAAAAAAGTATAGAGGATGTTATCTTTTAGCAGAAAGTCTAGTGTAAGATGAAGCTTCAGAAGCCAGTGAGAGCCAATGCGAGATGGAGCTCTAAGTATAGATGGATCGGGCATGAGATGTGAGACTAGGGAGGATGACATGCAACATCAGAGAGTGAAAATTTTATTACGGCAGGAGGCTATCCCGAGCAAGTCTCAAGTTTGAGAGAAAAAAGCATGTAATGGAGCTGAGATCGAGTGGTCTGGCTCAACTTTCATATTTGTCTATTCATGATCAGCAGGCATATGCTCCAGAGCATGGAGGTCAGATCATCCAGAAAGCTTTCAAAGTTAGAAAGAGACCGAATGTTGAGCCGAGATGGAGATTATTAAGAAACATGCCTTGAATCCAATCCATAAGGAACCCACAGTGAAGACTGCAGCAAGGAGAAGCCCAGAAAGATGCCCACAACCCATAGCAAGCCTTGGCCCAGCTCATAGTAGGTAGAAATAGGGGGCTTCAGGCAGACTGTCAAATAGCGGATAATAGTCGCTTCAGAAGGATCTTTTAGAGAGAGAGAATGCTTTATACGGAAGTGCTCTGATTGAGAGAAAGAGATTGATGTATGAGGGTTGAGGATGTGATCTTCTCTTTTAAATTTTATTTTTCATAGCGAAGCCTTTGCATGCCCCATGAAGATAGATATTGATCTAGTCCACGTATTTGATCGTGTTTTATTTTTATGTTTTCTTTCTTTCTACCGTAATAAGTGGTATCAGATCCTTATAATTTTTTTTTAATTTATTAAATAAAATAAAATTTATTTTTTTATAATAAATTTATTTTTAATTTATTTTTTTTTTATATCTTGAAAGCAGGTCTCATGCATAGACTTCTTCCAAAAAGTTCTCTGCCATCAATTACCAGCATCCAGAGAGAGAGAGAGAGAGAGAGAGAACTGATGACGAGCCTGTTCAAATCTCAGAGAGCTCTTGAACCGAAAATCTATTGCACTCGTACAAACAAAAACCATTTTCTCAATGGGATCTGTTTCAACCGTCCAACAGGGACTCTAAAGTCTCTAGACACACAGCAGTAGAAGATCTCCACTGAATTTGGAAGGCTGTGTTTCAAAAAAGTTCCACCATAGAAAAAGCGAGTGGCTGGAGTGTGATTACGGAGTTTATTAAAACAAGGCGTCTCAGCTATCAAGATTCTACCTGTTTCAGAAAAATCTCTGCATGACGGCAAACTAGAATGCATAGCCAACAACAGAAGGGGAATCAAGTGTTTCTTGGGTTCTTCTTCCTTCCTTGAAGAATAGCTTTTATGCATCATCCAGCGGCGTAGGAAGGTTCTTGACTTTATTCCAATTTTCGAAAAATTGAGAAGCTAACTTTGGCGGTATAAAAATAAGCTTTGGAGAATGGTTAATTATTGTCTACGAGGAAAATAGGATAACATAACTTGAGTTATCTCATACTTCGAAGAGAGTCACAGAGAATGTCTGGTATTGAATTTTGTTGCATGCCGTAGATGTCCTCCTAGTATTTAATTTTCTCTGCGCAGAAGCCTGTCATCATAAAAATAATAATAATAATAATGCAGTGAACAAGATCGAAGCAATTGAGCGAGGTAGGGAAGACTGAATTGCATCAGATTTGATTATATTAAATACCAGAGCAAAAGGATATGCTGACGGGGCTTACTATTTTTTTTTTTTTTATTATTTTTCTTTTTCCTGGGAAGTTCGTGTAATTGTGGCAGCAGCGAGTTCCACGACCAGCATGATAACGTTGTGAATCATTGGAGAATGGAGATAGATTATCCTTGGAACTGTTGATGATGAGCCTGAAAATGATGCAAAAGATCCTGGTTTTCTCTTTGAAGATTGGTGATGGAGACACCATGTTGTATCGAAACATAATGTGGCTCCCATTGTAGTCAAAGTTCTCGTTGGAAATATGTTTCTCACCGGATCATGACCATGTTTCTTTCTTTTTTCTCCCTTGGGTGTTTATAGTTGCATTAGGACTTCACCTTGGCCCTAGATTACAACTAATTACTAGGTGGACAAGGTTCACCATGAAATCAAAGGATTCATTTCACTCTAGAATGAAGTTATTATGTGGCTTCATTTCATCCTAGCTTCATTGGGGATTTGGTCCATCTAATAATTTTTTTGTGATCCCACGTTTTAGATTTTCCAAGCGGAGTAATATTTTGTGCAGTGCATATGGTGTAGCAAAATTACCGTCCAATCATATTAGACCACATAGCACAAGTAATAATAGAATAGCATTTAATGCTGCTCAATTTTTTTTAATCAGATTTTTGTGAATGAAAATATCCTTTCCTTCTATAGAATAATGAAAGAACCGTATTGTGACTTCTTAATGTTATTTAATGCAATAGAAAGTTATAATAACCAACCAAAAGTCATATAAAGATACAAAAAATCATACATATTGTTCAGAATGTCATATATATGAATAGAAAATCATATAAGACATCAGAAAGCCATATATATTATTTAGAATATCATATATATTCACAGAAAGTCATATATATTATTCAGGAGTTATATATATTGCTCAGAATGTCATATATATTTACAGAAATCCATATATAACATCGGAAAGCCATATATATTATTCTGAATGTTATATAAAGACACATGAAGTCATATATAATATTCTTGATGTCCTATATATTTGCAGGAAGTCATATAAAGCATCAAAAAAATCATATATATTATTTAAGATGTCATATAAAAATATATGAAATTATATATATTATTTAGAATGTTATATATATTTACATAAAATCATATATATATATATATATATATTGATAAAAAGTCTTATAAGGCATCAGAAAGCTATATATATTATTCAGAATATTATATATATTCATAAGAAGTGTATCAGAAAGCCATATATATTATTTACGATATCATATAAAGACACAAAAAGTCATATATAATATTTAGGATATCATATATATTCATAAAAAATCATATATATTGTTTAGGATGTCATATATATTCATAGAAAATCATACAAGGTACCAAGAAGTTATATATATTATTTAGGAAGTCGTAATAACCATGGAATATCATATAAAGATATGGAAAGTCATATATATTATTTAGGATATAATATATACTCACAAGAAGTCATACAAAGTATCAGACGATAGAATAGAAGAAAAGAGTATTTTCGTCCGTAAAAATCAGACAAATAAAAAAGCTAAGCATCATTAAATATTGTTTTATTATTACAAACAATATTACTTGTGCTATGTAGTCCAATATGATTGGACGGTGTGCTTCACATCAATTTTGCACGTGCACAAAAACTTACTCTTTCCAAGCGATGGCCGCAATCAATTTTGGGCTAATAGACCCGGCCTAAAGCTAGCGTGTTTAGTATAGGGCCCGCTACCTGGGCTGGCCTGTTAGCAGCGTTATCCAAAGCAGATCGTTTTCTTGTCATTACGGACCTTAGGCTAGCCAGGCTCCATTATACTATTTAGAGTCATTTGCCATTGATGTCGCAAACACCTCATTGTGGGGTTAAATACAACTCGACGCATGATCCTGCCCATACTGATTTAGAAAATAGGCCCATATAGGGTCACGTAGAGATGCCCCATGAGGCCAGCACATAGGCAAAAACTAGGATCACTACGTTAGACTTTTTGGGATTGAGTCCTGGCACCAAATTGTAGTGTTTAAAACACTATTTGGGCCGCTCGGTATAATGATCATGAAAGATTCAGCCCGTGCAAGGTTGTAGAGGATGCAGATGGGGTTGTTCATAGGTCTAATTTTTTCCAGGTCCAACATCCCGCTATTTCGGCCCATTCTGAATTCACAACTCAGACCTGTTGTTGGATGGTTTCAAGGTTTCAAATGAAACATTAAACTCGGTCATAAACAAAGGATGGGGTTGATTGAAAGCTAAAAAACTTGAAACTAGCCCTAGTCATCTTATCTGATGGAGGCAGAAAAAAAAAAGGGAGAAAGTGCACAACAGCTGATATTTTGTAGATGAAAGTTCATTTGAATGCAGCCTAACTCGTAACACCATAAATATTTTTAATTCTTTTAAGAACTACTAGTTGTAATTTTATGAAAAAAGATATTCTAAAGATCCCATAAACATCTAGGTTCATAGAACTTGCACTACTATTTTACGTAGTTTTCAAGTTCACGACGTTTCCTTCATTATCTTATACCATGCAATAAGAACAAGTCTTTAAATTTTTCAACATTGGATTATAATAAGAAAATGACAGAACTTGACTCTTGAAGCTCGCAAGGTAAAACCCTCAGCTTTGAAGTTTCTTGTTCAAGCATTTGTTTCTCTTTCCGGCGGAGTCGAAATCATTTCATTAAGTTGTTTGTCTTGTTTTCAGAATTCATTATTTTTCGCGCAAGCTATGGTTGTATGCTTATCCTTCAAAAATGGGAGCAGATGCTTGAAGTACTTACTACAATGGCAGATTTTTAAGAAGTATACCAAAAAAATCTTCTCTTGAAAAGAAATATCATGTGCCCGATGGCGCCAACTTGTTAGAGCGTGATATTTCTTTAGCAAGGGAAAGACTTTTGAGGGGTCTTTTTTTTTGGAGGAATAATGGCCAAGGTTTATTAAAGAGTAGGGTGGTGTTTGTAGTGAGGACTTGTTATTTGGTTGATAAATATTATAGAAAAGTTGATCAATTTTTTCATGAACTAACTTATACATATTCTCATACTCTTTTAGACGGATGAGTAATTTTTTTGTAGATAGCATTTACCCATAAAATGAAAGAAAAATATTGCCTACCTAGAAAGTGGGTAAGTCATTTTCCTATTAGCCGAAAGTATAATCTTTTATTTTTATTTTAAAAATACTCTTAATAATATAATAATGATATCATATTATATTATTTTATACATAATTTAATATAATATATTATAATACATATGTATAATGTAATATTGTAATTACTGATATCATAATATATAATTATTATGATATAATGTATTCTTATTATAGTGTATTGTATTATATTGTATCATCTATTATAATATAAAATAGATATATAATATGACATAGATTAGGCTGAGGTTTATTGAACTTGGCTCCAATTCTAGTCAAATTTCTCATTATCTGATTCACACAGATCTGCACACAACAAAATAAAAATTTATGATCACTTTTCCATTCATTTGGATTTTAAAAAAATTAAATAAAAGAAAATATGCCATCAATGCAGATGAGATAGATTATGGAAGCCCACGTGTGACAAGGGTTAGGATTATATTTGTGCTTATTCTGAAGCATTCTATTTATCATCGTAAAGTGTGTGAAGCATTTATATTTATTATTGTTGAGTTTCTATTTTTTCTAGAGCATTTTTGTTTATTCGGATCTTATTTGTGTTTGTTTTAGAAAGAAGTATATTTATTTAGGAGTTTGTGAGCATCACTTTATATCTCTCTTAACAGCGAAAGATAAACAAATTTTCATCCCATCAACATTAATGTCTTTTTGTTATATTTTTCAAACGTAAATGAATGAAAAAATAGTCATTAACCTTTTATTTTTCTGCATGGGAATTTGTGTGGATTGGATGGTGGGAAATTTGAATGGATTTGACTGCAAAACAGGTCGAGCTGAGCTTGACTTATCTTTATATAATATAATATAATATATACTAATATTTATATAATGATAGTATTATAGGATGTATGGATAGATCCAACATGAGTAACAATACGAAAGCACATGGATAATAAATTTTAAAGTTATTTTTTAATATATATTAAAATATAAATAAATTATTTTTTTATATAAATATTATCGAAAAATAATTATTTAGAAAAAAATATAGATTTTTAGATAATTTTTTTTTAATCTTAAAAAAAGGTATTTGCAAGGTGAGAATATCGAGAAAGATGGGATAAAGGAGGGGTAAAAGAAGCAAAAGGGGATTCTTTATCAAATTCATGTTTTAAATTCTAAGATATGGTCTTGTCTTAACTCATAGAACTTATTTTTTGCTTCGATCTCTCTGAAGCTAGTGGGCAGAAGGTGATGTCACCTTGATGGAGGATATGTTGAAACATGGAATTGGATATTTTCTCTTTCGTGCGGCCACCAGCCATCCACGCATTGGCGCATCCATCGGTGTCCTTGGGGCACTGCAAAATGGTGTGGTCCACTCCACTCCCTTTAACCAAGCTCTTGCATGCTCGCATAAGAAAAAGAGGTTTTTTAAAAAGAATTATATTAGAAAAAGAGTCACTTGCAAAGATTGGATGCTTAGGGAAGGATTTTTTTTTGGAGTCTATCAGATGTCCGACATGAAAAGTAGAGAGATTTGAACGATCTTATCGCTCAGCTGACTGGGCCAATAAGAGAATTGCTCAGGTGGATGAGAGAATCTCTATTTTAATCACAAAATGACATAGACATTGAGAAGCTGTACCATAGGGAGATGATAATTTAATCTTACTTGGAAAAAAAGACTCATGCACCTGCTAGAATACTGTTATTTTAGCTCAAATTATCATAAAAATGACTTAGATTTGTCTCATGGTATGTGGTCCCATGAATCATGGCTCATATATTTATGGGAGGCAGGCACAATTCACATGCGCGTGATGAGGGTTTGGTTCATGGGGACCATTGGATCATCTGTAGTGCTCACCCATCTCATGCTGCGTGCTAATTAAACATTTTCCCTCGTATGTATCTTTCATCTTCTTCGGTCAAAAATTAGATAGAGTGATTGAACCGGTCCTTTCTTAGATTCCAATGTGCAACAGATATAAAAAAATTGACCTCCATGGATCAACCTGCCCTCAGCAAGTCATCTGGGAGAAAAACAATTCCTCTCATCATTAGAAATAATTTTGATTTTCTAGCTAGGATGGTACAAAGACTCGATTTCTTGCTATCGTAGACACACAAGATCACAAACCAAAAATTGAATAAAGAAATCGATATGTAAAATAATGATAGCATGCATACACACGCGCACGCTAATAGTAAAGAGTTAAAGAGGTGAAAAAAAAAGAAAAAGAGCGCAGAATAATATTTGAGTTAAATAATAAGAATAAACTCTACAATTGTTAATTTTTAAAAACTATTCAAGGTATGGCTTCGAGATTCACATACTAGAGTTAAATAGTCCATCCTAGTGATGGACATCATGAACTAGTTATGCACTTTTAACTTAAAAATCAAAATATACTAACCAGCAATCCAAAGTTTGATTTGGTCTAGGCTACACTATGTTGAATTTTTAATCACAATTTTTAAAAAATTGATTCTTCGATCGAAAAAGCTATGCGACCCTGCAATGGAATTCTCAAAAATATCCCACTTAAGAGGTAATTTGTCATTCGATGCAATTAATACATACAGACCAAGAACATAATAACTTCTACTATTTAATTAGCGTTCTTTTTTAAGATTCATGACGAAGTCATCAGTGGAAGCACCATGAAAAATGATGGAAATTTTGCTACGAATTATAATTCATCACTAATAAGCATCATGGAAAAAGTAAAATAAAATGTTTGTCATTTTTATCGAGTAGTAGGTTACCGATCCTTATAGCTTTGAGATGAAAAAAAATAGGATCGTCTAGATGATGAAATTTATTTTCTTTAATGACAAAACATCTAAATTCTTATGGTAAAGGATGGTACTTGATACAAATAAAAGTTAAGGGTGCCTAAACTTTATTCGGAGGTACACTGAAAAGTCCTTGTGGCAAGGGCAAACTGATGCCTTCCCTCGTCTGGTACGGCTACGGCAAGCTGAGTTACTTTTGGCTTGGGAAGGGGTGCATGGCTCCATGAATGTATGACTTCTAAACTCTGACTTTGAGTCAGTGACCGAGAAGCCCTTGTTTGTTTGTTTTCCATAATGAGGGTGGTCCCCTCAACGGAATTCTTAGTCTAACCATGTCGTCGGAAGCGATGCTATAAATCCAGACAAAAGGTTCGATGAGAAATGGTCCGTTCCGTGAGTCTAATCGATACATTCCAAAGAAGGTATATATTAATAAAAAGCTTTGATGCCTAACTATATTTCTCTCGAATCCTGGACCTCCCTACCCATGCTTTTGCCTTGGTAAAGGTGATCTCGGTGTTTCTTCATTAGATAAATCCATTGGCATAATCACCGACGCTCCGCTTTTTAAAGAAACCCATGGACGTATGTACCCAAATAAAAAATAAAAACCATGGACCTGTCGTGCAATCCACATTTCGTAAATTTTTGCCACTGCTTCAGGGTTGGGGCTGTATCTTCTGTGTGAAACAATGATCCGTCTTCTTTTATATTATCAACCACCCGATCATGTGTCTCGCACAGCTCTCAAAGCACTCCATTTCTTTCTTTCATCTGCCTTGTACATCTCAAAATAACTATCGCGGGATCCAACGGTTTCCATCGCGAAAGAAGGTGAATCACTCTTTCGTGCCAAGGATGCAACTCGAACCCTTCGCTTCATGGAAGCACGAGCTTGGGTGTTGTTTTTGGTTGGCTTTGGGTCAAATCTCAGATATTTCAAGATTACAATAGGGGGACCATGGCATTATAATATGGGCACGCAGGCACCCACACAGTTGATGCATTTTTTATTTGGCGCAATACCAAGTACGTAAATGACCCCAAGGTGACCCACTTCTATAATTAAGTGAAAACCATGCTGCGATGTTGATTTATTGGCTTTTTGTGCTAATAATAGAATAGAATGAAGAAAAACAAGCCATCAACGTTGTAATTTAACTCATATATATGTTAAGTACGGTGATCTTTCCTTGAGCATTTTTGCTTTTAAATTCTTATCTTTTGAGCGAGGAGGTGATTGGGGTAGATTATAATCAGCATATGGATCCTACCAATAGACAAATTCTCTTTTTTTTTTTTTAAAAAAAAAAAAAATGGTAAGCCTTGTCCTTAAGCTGTTTGTACATTTTCTACTTGACTTGAAACAAACGTATTGAGAATATGAAAATGCCCAGATCCACATCAATTTGCACTGGTCTTTTTTTCTTTTTTTTTGGTTAAGTCTAATTCTTAATGATTGATGAAACTTGTCCCTTGCGCCATCAGTTTATTTATTTACGAGGACTAAACTAAAAGAACTCTTCAATAATTTCTCTTTTTTTGTTCCATAAATGGTGTTACATAAAAAAGTTTCTAACAACCTAACTGGATGCAGTCCTACAAGTTGCAAATTAAAAATATGATCTCTGTATTGCATTGCTCTGTTCAAACTGTGGAAGCTTGACCTTGGGGTTGTTCAAGGATACCACAAATTAATATGATTCTCTGGTATATATACTGAGGCAACTTGCAAAACCAACCGGGCTCCCTAAACAAGCAAGCTGAGAGAGCAGGTGGTTTGTGATGAGCTAGGCTCCAAAGGCTTGGGATAGAAGTAAGTTAAATGTGAAGTAAATATTGATGGAGGTCAAGTGCCCATTGATTGGTTTACTTATTTATGAACCAGATATGGTATAATTAAAATTAGGTGAAGCATAGTTATGTGATGGAGCTTTATTTTATTATGTTATATTTCTTGAAAGCAAAGGAGGTCAGTGAACCCACCTAGACTTCATGAAGCATAAAAATTGAGATTACAAGGCAGTAAGTGGAGTAGATAAAATCAAGAGTAGATAAGCATGGCGGGGATGGATATAGAAGGGAGTGGGTGAAGAATGATAGAGGCTGAAGAAGGTAGCACGTGTGAGGGAGCACCGAAGGTGGACAACTACCACGGTCATTGGGATTTTTGGTGAGGAATGAAGATGACATGATAAGGATAGGGGTTGTTAACCTAGTAGGGTCTTCTGCCAAGGAAAAGTAGGGCCGGGTTGTTTAGGGGCATGGGTCGCAGGAATTTTTTAGGGACAAACTGTGACATAACTTGGGTGTGAGGCATGATGAAAGAAGCATGGCGTGAGTGATGCGTACTCGTTTAATGCTGGTGAAGAAGGTGGTTGCAGCTGAACACTAAGTTTGATGGATGACAACGGGGAGTGGGGACAAGTGGAGGCATTATTTGGTGTATGCCAGGGAGTGTCGATGATGAGAAAACAAGACATGATAATATTGACAGTGATCATGAAAATATGAGTATTTTAGCTCCATTACTTGGCAGCTCTCCCTTATCATCAAAATATACTTGGCAGCTTACCCTTGAAGGATTCTTCTTCAGGAGGTCCAGGATTGAGATATTAGCTGGAATTGCTCATGTGTGTGTGTGTGTGTCACCTTGAATATGACTTGGCTTGATAAACTGAAATATTGATTTCAAGTCTATTTGGTGGTGCATAACGTATTACCATGAGATATTGTGAATTGTGTAATGTATGGAACCGAAGTATTGGCTAGAAAATTGTCAAAGATTTGTTAAAGGGAAAAACCGAACAAAAGGTTATGCATGGTCATAGCAAGCAGACTTTTCCTTGAAAGAGAAGTATACATTATTTGTTTTGGTACAAAGTTACACAAATGGATATATATGACATTTGCACAAGCAATCTAGAGAGAGATATTTAGCAAACTAAGAAAGTGACTACTCCAAAACATTGCCCTAGATCAGTCCTGTTGTTAATGCATAGGGTCGTCCGAAACCTTTTGGACTATGCAGCTCATTTCGCTTGTAATATCCTAAGAAAGTTATAAACCTTTTTATTTTCTAATAAATTTGATTGGGGTTACGTCATCGACTTCCCTTTAGTTCAATAAATAAATATGATATTCTCTCACCAAAAGCATGCTACAGATACTAAATAATTTTACATCCACTATTTTAAAAAAGGAATAAATATGATATTCTTGCACCAAGACCGTGCTACACATATTGAACAACCTTACATCCGTGATTGTATTAGTGTCGACACCCCATTCAGTAGCCTACATAGCTTGTCTAGAAGAATGTACAATTGAACTCTTCCTTGCAGTGATTTGAATAAAAAACGAAACTTACTACTGGAATTAAAAACTTAATATACACGTACAAGTTTATCAAGCTGCAAAATTTTCATTATGTATCAATCATTTACATGTGTTGGTAGATTTATTCCTAAATCACAATTTTTATTATAAAAAGATGGAACTTGGAGCAATATAAATCTTCCATGAACATTTGGTTGAAGAGCCGAACCAAAAGGAAGTTAGACTTCTTGATGCACATGTAACCTATTACCTATCGGCCTTTACGCCGTTTGTTTGACTTGGTCATACCATGTTCAAATTGTATATGTGAATTCCGAATAATTCAAATTAGCTAAATGGTAGATTTGCTCGAACTTGTTACAATTATTCCAATCATCATAAAAGACCGGTCACATAATCACAATAGCATTCAATTAATTTCATTCATGCCGGATTTGTTCTTGACATGTAAATCAGATAACTATCTCTCTACTTGATATTTTTTAAGGATGGAATATATTAAGAAAAGCCACCTCTAATTGATAGGTCTCATCCCGATTAGGATTCATGGTTGACACGTGTACAGGTTTGCTATATTCCTACCTCACTTATCAATGTGACATTTCCTTAGAGAACCTAAACTTGGGTTGGTATAAGATAATTTTATTTTATAATTCCCACAAAGGCATCATCTGGAACAAACGTGGTCCCCACGGCCGGTGGGGTCCACCCCAACTAGCTCCACTCCGGTTCGGGCGGTGTCCTTCGCACCAAGGATCGATCGATCTTCTTTTTCTGATCTCAACCGTTGGATCGTTTTTTGCACAGATCTCAAATTTTTTTTTTTTTTTTGCGCGAAAGGTACAAACCGAATCCCTCCTCTCTTCACCGACAGCCGAGGCGAGTTCAGAAATTAAAATTAAATCGAATCAATAACTAAGCGACTAGAGTCGCCCACGCTGCACCTGGCAGTCCCATCACTGCAGCGGCCCCCACGGACAAAGATCAACGGACGATATCAAATCAGAGGGAGGGAGGACGTACAGAATGCCACGAAGATAGACAGCGTCCGGAGATCCCCCTTCTTGTTATTCTTCTTCCCATCGTGCGGTTGCGGTACAAAGGACCGACCCGTATCATTCATTTCCGGGCCATCATTAATCAACAACGGTAAAGGGAAGTTTGAAAGCCGGGTGGGAGTCGGGTGACCTCTTCCGCTCGAATATCATCAGTACCTTTCCTTCCCTCAGCTGGCGACACGTGCGTCGGGTACCATCGCATCATAGAGAGAGAGAGAGAGAGGAGGTATTCCGTTGGGGCCAAGAAACCCTAGATAAATAGACCGATGGAGGGTCCGAGAGCGGCATGGGACGAGGCTGGAACTGAGGGGTCGATGGGGCCTCTCCTGCTCCACCTGCTTCCTCCATTCTATGTAAGGTAGGTTGAGAGGAGAGGAGCCAAGAAAAAAGAGAGATCAGATCCGAGTCTGAATATGTTTCCAACCCCATCTCTCTCTCCTTTTTCTAGCTTCAGCTTTTGCGTCTTCCTTCGATCTGGCTCTTTTCTTGAAATGGAAATCATGAGATTTTCGGTGCAGAAATAGGGGATTCCGTCGGTCTTTCTATTTTCTTGTTTTTTGCCCCCTCTCTCTCTATATATCTAAAGGTGTGTGGAGGGTGGTGGGGTTCGGGGCTGACAGAAGAGAGTGAGCACACAGCGAGGCAATTGCATCAGGGAATGCCGTTCCGGTTGGGTGCTCGCTTCTCTTTCTGTCAACCTCTTTCTCCTGGAACCGATCTACCTACTATCTCCACCGCCTTTGGTTATTTTGTTTTTATTTTTCTTTTCTTGGAACGGGAATGGTGGTCTCGTGATGCTTGATGGGAAAGAGGTATAGTTGCGGGAAAGAAGACCACGCGTGCGGTCTTTCCTCAATCTCCGATCCCATTCCCCCTTCTGATGTGATATGGTGATGATAACTCTTTCTCTCTCTCTCTCCATCTGTCGCCTGTCCGACTCCGAGACGTCTTCTCAGGCTCGCTTCTCTACGGATGGCGGGATTCGAGGAACCGGTGCATGGTGGTACTTTCTCGTTTTTATCTATTTATTCGTTTTTTTTTTTTTTTTTTTTTTTTTTGATTCTTAATTTGATTTAGTGACATCGAAATGCCTAATCTGGAAGTGTTCTATTGATTCGATGTAGATTGTAGAGGAGAATTGGAGTAAGGGTGGAACAATTAGGCGTGCTGAACGGGTCGGATTAGGGTGAGCCCCCTCTGCCCATGGCGCTGCTTTAAAAGAAAGATCGTTGTTTGACCGGTCGTTTCTCTTCTTTCTCCTCCTCTTTTCCTTCTCTTTTTCTGATCTTTTACTATCTTTGGCGAGGATTTGCGACCTTGAAACTGAGTTTCGAAAAGATCTGGCAGTTGCTCGCTTGAAATCATCATCTTATGCGTTTCTCGCTTTATTGTTCAAAGAAAAAAAATAGTTTGGGATCGAGGATGATCTTGACTTGTTTTGTGCTGTTTTAAGAGGCATGAGAGGGAGTCGCAGTGGGACTTCGACTGCTTCTTGAAGCAACGGACGAGAGGCTTCGAGATCTGAGTTTCCATATCCGGTAAGTTTCTTCAGACTTTTATGTTTTCAGCTAACTAGCTGGAAGCTCCATCGTTCCTGCTCTTTTATTTTTGGAATGTATCGTGGTACTATGCGTCAATAAATTGTTTGTTAGCCAGCTGTGGGTCTATATTTTATCCTTTTCTTATCTCTTAAATCTCATTCTTGCCCTCGTTAGAGCCTTCAAATTTGTATACAAAGAACTGCAGCTTATTTGCTACTCCAAGTCTTTGCAAGCCAGACATCAATTGAACTTGCTTTCTTGAGATCCACTCTACCATCCAATTCCGAGATTTATTGCTTCTGTTGCAGGTTGGTCGATCATTTTTTTGGATCACGCCAGGAAGATATGCGATGCTCCAGCTGCGGCTGACGGTTGTCAAGGTTGCTTATATGGGTGAAGTATGCCAGCTTGCTCTATTTCCATTTTCTACCTATTTCTTCGTTCATCACAATAAGCGAGCAGTCATATTTTTACAACATTTTGCACTAGATTTATTAGTGGGTTGAGGTAGCACATGTGATGTAGGTAAAAGTTAGCACTCCTTTAAGAAGCAGCAAAAGGTCAGGTTCCTTAGTTTAAGTCCTAGGTCTCTCATTCAGAGAGTTGTGAGTTACTTGGAGATGGGATATCAAACTAGGAGCCTTCTCCACCGTCGTCGGGAGCGTTACAATAATGTTGAGCCATAACATTGGATACCTTGTGGACAGGTTTGATTCAGATTCAAACTTGTAGAATTAAAAGAATAAATTGTTTGGATGTTGTCTTTTTTTGTGCAGGTCATATCAAGATTTCTAGATGGATCTAATTTCAATTAAGAAAGTAACATGAAATCTCAGTGGTGGGGCATTATAACTTACGTGTTTTATTTGAAGCTTGTATATAGGTGATCGAAGCTTGGTGGCAACGGATAATAGGAATTCTACAGGGCTTGCTATCTGGAGCGAGCATTGTTGTTGAAAAGGTGGGGGATTTCTGGGAATCCTGCAATTTTAGAAATACAAGCTTGAAGTCGGACGCGAAGCTTACACTTCAAGGTATTGATTGGTGAGGTTCTTTAAGGGAAAGTATGGGTTGCTTCCCAGAGAAACAAGCATTGGATTTTCTAATCTTCATGTGGGTGCCAGTGCCTAGAATATGTTTAGGATTACTTTTTCATAATATGCTACTCTAATCTGTACGTGGGACCACATCTGGGGTTCCGGAGGTAAATGTTACATTAGGTTACCCATTATCTGGACCTTACTTGTGCCGTTTAAAATTTCAAATACGGATGGTTATTGCAAACAATGGACTTCTGATCGGAAACTCATTAATTATGTTGGCTTTGGTTACTGCCTTCTTCCCACTTGATTAGACTAATAGAAAACTGGAGACCCTGACGTAGGGAAATTTTTTTGAGCCATATAATTGTTTTGAGTATTGCAAAATAGCAACCACATATTTGGAGCAAGGGTAAAGGTAATTGAATAAAGGTGATTGCAAAACAGCAACCACATGTTTGGAGTAAAGATGGAAGGTAATTGAATAAAGGTGTCGTTGGTCGAGAATCAAGGAAGATAATGTGAAATTATAAGGAGAACGTTATGGGCTACCGGTGAGTGGATAGAATTACTGAGCTGTCTCGATTCAACAAAAAAAAAAAAAGGAATTACTGAGGTGCCGCACCATCTAGGGCTTCTTCTTAGCATGAACTTGATGAAGAAAAGAGCTGTTCCTCGGGATTAAGGTACGCATTTGATGGGTGTTAGGCTACGTAAGCAAAACGTTTAACTAATTCAAGAAAATGAGTGTATTGCATATTTGGTAATGAAATAATCTGAAAGTTCCTCTAATAATATTTGCATTCTCATTTATCAATTCAAAATATGGAACCAATTTATTTTATTAAGGGTGCAAGTCTCTTTTTGTCTAAAGCTGACTGTTTACTAATTATTTGGATATGGATGACCTCATATCTCAATCATGCTGCTGATTGCATATGAGTTCTTCTTATTGATACTCTCATCACAAGCATACCCACATTTTGTGTTAATAATCATTACCACATTGTCCTACATATTCTTGTTGTTTATTACTTAAGACACCTTATCTTATGTGAGAAAGCTTTAACACCATTCTCTGTCTCATCATTGTCCTTCATCATTTTTCATGAATTGTTTGCTTTTATATTAGCTTGAATCTTTTGTCATGATTATTGTATCTTATAACTTCCATAGCTCAAAATGCTTTTAAATCCAGCAATACCAAATATTCAATGTTAACTTTTTCATTAAGATAAGCCCACAAGTCTTCGGTCCACTGCTGGCTTCCCTCTCCTTAGCAGATATGCATATCTCAATTAAACAACAAAATATGCGTCACTTTGATGTTTTGTTACTTCAGTATTTTTATGCATATGAAGCCAGGGGCTTTAATGGCAAGGATTCTTGGGTCCTAACATACATTTCTTGAACATTTTTTTTCTTTAAAATGTTTGGATAGATTTCATGCTTGGTACAGCTAAAAGTAGAAAGATGTGAAGTATAGCTTCTAAGGTAGATGCTACAAGTGCAAGCAGAAAATGGCGATGAATAAGCATCCAAAGATAATGCATGGGATGAACATATATGTGAAAAGAAAAGTGTATGAGAATTTTTAGCGGTTATTGCCGCTAATAGATTGACTGAACATTTATTTCATGTCGTTCAAACTCTTTTAAAGGGCCTCAGACGTCACAAAGAAAAAGGAAAGCAATTGAGACAAACTGATGAGTGGACAGACTTGTTGTGGCAGTCATGAATGTACCATACCAGAGTTTTTTTTTTTTTTTTTAAAAATTTTATTTTCAAAATAAAGCGCCAATTTTCAGGTGGGATTAGATACAGTAAATATGTACACTTTTCATTTCACCCAGACTCTCAACCCACTGACAGCAAATAGCTATATCTTATGATGATCTTAACATAATAGGTCATAGATTAGTTATTAAGGGGCTGTGTGGATGCTCAAATTTTGTCTTAGGATAAATTGGGCTGGATGAGAGTCTTAATTAAGAAAAAAGAAGGTGAAGATGGAAGGCCTGTCAATCTTCTGATCTCGATTTTTGAGGATTAGGTAATCCATCTTAGAGGGGATTTTTCATATCCTGGGGAAATCAGAGTTAGTTGAACAAAGACTTTCTTGATGATAAAGCATGGTTTAAAAGTTTTGGCATCCAAACAATGACAATGTATCTTCAAAAGGATATCTTATTTTCTGATCCATATATTTCTTTTATTTTTATTTTATAGTTAAAAGTTTTCAAAGTTGTTCTTCCAATCCTAGTGAAAACGTTGGAAGGAATTATATTATGCAAATGTTTACTCAATACTTTTTGGGACCTTTGGAGAAAGTCAATCAATATATACTAGTCCATGCTAGTTGCTTTTAAATTTTCATATTATTATTTGCTTAAGAAGAAATTTGGTGAAAATGCCTAAATTAAAATTTTTAGTGATTTTATAAATGTTACCTTCTTAGATTTGGACAATTATTACTTAGTTGATGCTTCATTTGATCCTATGGTGTTACAGTGTGCTGATTTGGTAAAATCGATCACTTAAGATTTCTTAGTTATGCATTCCATCCTTCTAGGGTCATTGAATTTTGGGAGACTACAACTAGGAATGTTATAGCTTACGACTAAGAGAACATTTTAACTCTTCAAGGCTCAATTTCCCTCCTTTGACAAATATTTGGACTAGCCATTTGGATTGCGCTTAGTCCGTGCTCTTATTTTCTAGGGCTAAGCATTGTTCATTGCCGGTATATTTAATTCTTTATTTGATACTAGTACTACAAAGGCATATGCATCTAATCCCATCCTGATGAAAATGCTTAAGAAATGTTGAGAAATTATCAAATAAATATAACATGATTATTGGAACCAATTTCTTCTTATTAGTCATGCTATTTTAAATTATATCCAATACCTTTGTTAGGGTGTGAAAGTGATGGAAATTGTAATAAAATATTAATTTTTGTTTGTGAAAGGATATAGTGAGAGTTGTAGAAGAAAAGTTGTTCCTAAACTTTTATGAGTATCAAGGTCATTTTTTGGTGTGATCTGTCAAAGGATTATTTATCAAACTTATTAGGGTTTTTGAATTTTAGTCTTTATGGGCTGTAAGTTGATGATGTGTCTATTTGGTTCTCAAATATTTTCATTGGTGGAGCACTATCATATGCAGTGTTCTAGTGCTTGAGTAGTTGAGTTGTATGGGCTTACATGTTTTATTCAGCGAGTGGGGTTTGTCATACCATTGCATCCAAATTCGCATGATATCCTATCATGGCATCAATTTTTAAGTTTAGTTTTTGGAGAAATCTCTTAGGATGGAAAGTGGAAATCCATTGTCGCTTATTAGATTTCAACCTTATGTAAGTGTGAGATTGCAATATGGGAATGTAGATGTGTAATCTATGGAAGTTAGATTGTCATAAGTTTTTGAGAATTCAAATTTTTTGGGGTTCTATATTAATTAGAGGAGGAATGATGAAGTTGGAGTGTACAATATCCACTATCTATAACTTGCATTTAGACTTCAATTAGTAAGCTGACGAAATCTTTCATTGTAAGTTGATGAAGAAACATGTTCTTGCACACTGAATGGAGAATGGAGGATATGCTCAAGTATTGGAGTTAGTCTGTAGAATTTATTTCTTTATTAGCTTTGAACAAAAGATCTTAAAAACATAATTATGGGCTCATTAATTAAGTCATGGTGAAAGCTTGATTTTAACAAATCAGAAGATGAGAAGCTTTGCGTTGATGGATCTTGCTTAGTATCTTTTAGACTAATTAGTATCTTAGGCTAAAAAGCTTTGCCTCTTTTTCCCCCTTCTGTTCCTTTCCACTGTATTCTCCTTCCTGTGGATTGAGATAGATAAAGATTTTCCTCAAAGCTAAATTTAATCAACCTGTTCCCTTCCACCGTATTCTCCTTTCTATGGATTGAGATAGATAATGATTCCCCTCAAAGCTAAATTTAATCAACCATGTGATAAATGTGTACTTTTCCACTTAATTACATGGTGATAAATTTTAGGGTGGCAATGCCTCCCTTTTCATAAAAGAAGAAGAAGAAGAAACAATAAAATCTTAATTTGGAAAGCAAGGGATGATGAAAATATTGGTTTCAAATATGACAATGATGTGTTGCTAATTTTCATTCTGATGATGGATATGTTGTTGATATTGATGATTTTGTACTGTAAGATACATGTTTTCATAGGCTAAGCATCATGAATTATGTGTGAATAGGTGGGATCTTTGAAATATATATGTTGTTTAATTGAGAGCTAGGTCAAATTTTCTTGATGTTCACGGAACAATGAATTCTATTGATTGGACTTGTTAGGGGAAGGGGAGATTAGGTGGGCACTATAAATATCATTTTCAGCTTATTATGGATCATTAGTTAAGCTATTTTTATACATGTAAATATAATCAAGGTCAATTTCAAGCTGGCTAGGAAACTGGATAGCTAAAAAATTGGTAACTAAGCTCTAATTAGGAGTATCTGATTGAAAACTTGATTTGACTTGGTTTTTTTAGGTTTATATGTTTTTTAGATGATTGCATTATATCCTCATCATGGTAGATGCTAGGGTAGATTGTGGAGTCAAAGAAACATGCGTGAAGGTAGGGGTTCATGTTATATAGACTTTAGCAAAATAAGCCCGGTCTGCTTGGCTTGATGCATGCAACTCAATTTTGGACAAGTTGCGAGTAAGTTTTTTTTTTTTTTTTTTCAATTCTTTTGAAACAACCATAAATTTATTTTGATATTGAATCTTCTACCAAAAATTCATTACTTAATCTCAACATTTATTGCACTTTCCAAAATAATCTAAGTTCATGCTAATTAGATTAGTGAACATTTATTCTTTATATGATGGGAATATTCTATTCTATCTAATAAGTACCTTATACCATCTCTAAGAAATTCTACAGCTCAAAATTTTAATATTCTCTTGTGTTTCACTTGTGCCTACTATTTAGGTAAAATCCTGCCACCTTTTGTTACTAAGAAACTAAAGGAAACCTTGGAAATGGAAGAAAGAGAAGAAAGTGAGGAAAAAATTGATGAAACGACTTTTGAAACGAAGAGCCTAAATGGGAACTAGAGAAATCCACTGAAAATGACCCTTTGTTCAAAGGGAAAGGAAGATCTTGGAAAAATAAATGAAACAAAAGAGATCCAAGTGAATGGAAAAGTAAAAATAAATGATCACTTCCACTTTCATTTTAAAATTTGTACCATATGTGTGCATAAGGAATGTATTGAGTTGATTCTTTTTAGTGAATGGATTTGATTGTAACTCTGGTAACATGGATTCAAAGAGACTGAATAGGAAACAATATTTTAATCATATTATAACTATATAAAATCAACCAATGGGTATAAAATTTAAAAGAGTCAAAAGAAATGGTTTCATCCTCCTATTTCTTGGATCAAGAGATCCATTAATTAGGATCTTGATGGATATTGATTGATGCAACCCAGGGTTTAATTAGTAGAAAATAAAGGAGAAATTGGTGAGAATTTGAAGGGGGATGAAGTGTGGGAGGAGTCCACCTTCTTGGATAGGTCTTAGATATGATCAAATCCAGAAAACTTAGTAAGCAACTCTGGAAAAGTACTAAATAATGTTAGACTCTGTAAATATTTTTTTCACTAATCTGAAAGTGTACACAATGGATCTTATGTGGACTCTTAGAAGTTTCAGAATAGTTACAAACCTTTTGGACTAAACTTTTGACTAATAAATGACCTTGGAACTAGACTCTTAACTAATAATTGCAGCCTAATAAAAATAGACTCTGAAAAGACTAAATGACTCTTACAGGCCATTTGGTTGGAGGTAATCTTGCAAGAAAAAATAATTTTCATGTCTGATTACTATGTTTGGTATGAAAAGTGAAAGAGAGAGATGGTACAAAAAATTGATGGGCATCATGCTTATTTTTCGAAGAGAGAAGATAAAATAAATACCATAGAGGATTGGTATTTAGCAAATTTTCGAATGATGATAATCTATATTTGATAAATATATCTCCAATAAAGCTGTATATGTAATCATTGACTTTATTCTAATGTCCTTCAAATTTTATTCAATAAAAAGCTTTTATAAAAAAAATTAAGATGCAGATGACGTTATGCAAAGAATTATGTGATTATAATCATTATATAAAAATTAATTGAAGATAACAATACTCTTTTAGTATTAAAAAAATATTTTATATTGAAGGGTATGTTAATAAATTTTGCCATATTTTCATATAGGATTACCTCCAACCAATCATAGTAATCCTTTTCGATGTTATTTTTTGGAGTAATTTTTCTACCAACCAAACATAGTAAATGTTATTTTCCTTCGTAATCATTTTTCTAGGTAAATCATTTTCATGAATTATCAGATTATCGCATAATCTAATTACCCTAACCAAACGAACCCTTAGAAAAATCTGAAAATTTGACTGAAAAATTCTATAATAATCTAAAATATTTGCTGAAAATATCTAGCTAAATCTGAGAAACTAAGTTATTTTCCAACAATCCTCTCCTTATCGGAAAAAACTCATCTCAGACATGTGAAAAGCTTGATATTGATCAAAAAGTTTGGTGTCACGGTGATGAAAATCTGAAGCAATAATCCAAGTACTCTCAAAAATAGGCTTTTCTTTCTATTTGACAAGAAACTTCTTATATCTTTAATTTCTGATGGAGACAATCTATCCATCAAGAACATCTTTAATGACATGCATGTTCTTTAGCACCTCTACAAGTCTTGGAGTTGATATGACCAATGGAGCTTCCTCATTATTGTCATAATAAGGACTAAGATCCTCAATATAAAAAAATTAAGATGATACTAAGCTGTAGAGGTGGTCAACAAGCTGGACTGCCCACGAGCTTGCCTGACATGGTCCATTTCGTGCTGGGCCAAATATGGCCCGGTCATCTATAGTACTGACCGTGCTTAGTCCGAGCTATAGTAATTGGCCATATTAGGCCTAAGGATCCTAGACCCACGACACGGCATGGCTTATTTATATTTTAGGCCAGGCACGGTCCACGGCCCAATAGCCTATTAGTGCTAGGCTTGGCATCGCATGGAAGTGGAATTATCATGGCCCAGTATGATTATGAACAACACATACTTTTTGCCATCCATATTTTTTTTGTATTTTTTTTCAGATTTATCACAAATTCACTATGAAGTATGAAGTCATAAACATTAATTTCCATCTCAAGTATTTTTTTCTTATTTTTTTTGATTTTTTTTGACACAACACAGCCCATGAGCCAATGGTCATGCCTGGCATGCCCTGCAATATGCCATGCTACGGGCCGTGCCAGGTCAAGGGTTTAGCTAAATAGGTTGTGCTAGGCATGACCCATTAATTTTTTGGTCTATGGGAAATCAGACCATGCTGGCCCGATATGGCCTGTTGAACACCTTTACTAAGCTCCTTGAGCAGTTCAAGTAAATAAGCATTTGCTCCAAATCGCTTTAGCACTTTAAAAGGGCCTAGTCTTCTTGAATGAAGCTTCTGGAATATTTTCTTTGGAAAGCATTGTGGCCTCAAACAAACGAGCACTTTATCTTCTACTTAAAACTCTACAAATCTCTTGTGCTTGTCTACATTAGACTTGTATTGCTTATTATTGGCATCAAATTTCTTCCTCGCTTCTTCATGAATCTCATGGATATGCTTATCAAAATCTTCAGCTTATGCTTATCAAAATCTTCGGCTTCTTGACTGGTCCAACCTTCAATAGATAATGGAACAAGGTCGATAGGTTGCCATGGCTTTAAACTTATGACAATCTCGAAAGAAGACTGTCTCGTACTTCTATTTACACTACTATTACAAGCAAATTCTGCTATTGGCAAGTTTAGATCCCATGATTTTATATTTTTTCCCACAAGGCAGCCCAAAATATTGTCCAAACTATGATTGATGACCTTCATTTGACCATCAATTTATGGATGGTAGGCACTAGAAAATTTTAGTTGTACATCCATAAGTTTCCATAGGGTCTTCTAGAAGTAGTTGACAAATTTAACATCGCTATTAGAAACTATGGTCTTAGGAAGACCATGTAACCTCACTACTTTGCGGAAGAAGATCTATTTGGACAATTTTTGATGCATCTGATGTCTTCCAGTAGAGAATAAAATAAGTTATTTTTAAAAATCTATCCACCACGATAAAACTTGAGTCATACCCTCTAGGTATTTTAGGAAGCCCTAAAATAAAATTTATAGATAAATCTTTCCATGGTACTTGAGGTACTGGAAGAGGTGTGTGAGCCCTGAATTTTGCTTATGATCCTTTGAAACTTGATAAACATGACATTGCCGTATAATTTTTTCAACATCATGCTTTAGCTGTGGCCAATAGAATCTATCCTTCACCAAGGATGTTGTCTTTTAACGTCCAAAGTGTCGAGCTAGTCCTCCTTAATGTAACTCCCAAATGATAAAATCATGAATTGAAGTATTTGGCAAGCATAATTAGTTAGCATAGAAAGATAGCCATTCGTTAAACAAATGAGGATGAATAGCAGCTATGTTTTTCTGCAAATCTATATAAATTATCCCTAAATAGGGATCACTGGCATACTCATTTTTTAACTCTTCCAAACCAACTACTTTGATAGACATAACAACCAATAAGATTGCCTTCCGACTGTGAGCATCTAGTGCCTTATTTTCAGCACCTAAACAACGTTTGATCATATAGAAAAATTATTGCAAATAAGTACTCCACTTGGCATGCTTGGAGCATAGGTGCCTCTGAAAATTATGATACTTCAATGCCTGATGGTCAGAATATAAGATAAATTCCTTGTAGGATAAATAATACTTCTAGTGCTTGATGGCTTAGACTATAACGTAGAATTCAAGATTATAAGTTGAGTATTTCTTCTTTGCTTCATTGAGTTTCTCACTATAATAACTAACGGGATGCTCTTGTTGGTTAAGGATTGTAGCAATACCTACATGTAATGCATAACAAACAAGTTGGAACACCTTATCAAAATCTAAAATTTTTAAGATTGGTATTTCTATCATCTTCATCTTTATTTCTTGAAAAGCCTGATCAGCTACCTTCGTCCATACAAATTTTTTTTTTTGAGGCATTCTGCAATTGATACCATGATGAAACTAAAATTATGAATGAAACACCGATAAAAAGTAAGTAATTCATGGAAGCTTTTTACTTCACTTAATCTAATTGGTATAGGCTAATCAAGAATAGCTTTCACCTTTTTAGGATTGGCCTTAATGCCTTTAGAAAAATAATAAATCTCAAGAAACTGACATTCAGAATGCACACTTCTTCAAATTGATATAGAACTTCTCCACTCGTAAAGTCATCAAAACCATTTTGAGGCGAGTCAAGTATTGCTTTTTGTTGCTATTGTAAACAGTATATCATCAAACTATATTACCATAAATCTCTCGATATAGGGCTGTAGGAGATGCATCATTACCCTCATGAAGGTGCTTGGTGCATTGATCATAAGCCCAAATAGCATCATCAACCATTCATAGAGACCATCTTTTATCTTGAAAGATATTTTTCATTCATCACCTCGATGAATTTTGATTTGATAATAACTGCTCCTGAGCTCAATCTTTGAAAACACTTCTGTGAGTGTTAGTATAGCTCAAATTTTAACCAGCAAAATCTAAGATATTACTCATCCATCTAGCTGAGTTCCTCATCAACTTGCTGGACGATAGCTCCCGCCATTAAGTCGAGCATATCATCAAGTCTAGGTATAGAAAATCAATATTTGATGGTTATTTTATTTATGGCTCGACTATGAATGCACATCCTCCAAGATCCATCTTTCTTTGAAATTAATAATACTGGAACA
Organism: Cocos nucifera; assembly: GCA_006176705.1. Taxonomy (NCBI): domain Eukaryota; kingdom Viridiplantae; phylum Streptophyta; class Magnoliopsida; order Arecales; family Arecaceae; genus Cocos; species Cocos nucifera. The sequence goes on along the minus strand of QRFJ01004155.1, from coordinate 429,281 downwards.
GTATAGGGGTTGAGGCTTTCTCTGATGAAACCTTTAGAAAGAAGATCTTCAACTTGCCTTTTTAATTCTTCCTGTTCAGTTGGATTCATTCGATAGGCCAGTAAGTTTAGAAGTGAAGCTCTAGGTATAGAAGATCAATTGCATGTTGAATTTCATGCATCGGGGAAGTCCTTTTGGCAACTCCTTAAGAATTTAGTAGATAAATTATGATAATATTTGCTGAATATTAGGATCTAAATTAGGTAGTTGATGTTGATTGCCCTCCTATTTTTCTACTATAACCAACACATAAGTAAAACCTTCCTTCTTGCTCTCTCTTTCGAACATCTTTGTGGATAGTGCCTTTACTTCTCTTTGTTTAGTTGATTGCTTCATCTTGGACTCTTCATCTTTCATAGGCATCAACCTGATCTTCCTGCCCTAATACGAGAAGGTGTAACTATTTGCTTCCCCATCATATAGTACTTTTCTATCATATTGCCATAACCTTCCTAATAGAATATAAGCAACCTGCATCAGCATGACATCACACCGCATTTTTTTTTTTTATATCAATCTCTAGTTGAAAATGTTACCAAATATTGCTTTGTAATTGGAAGAGAGGTATCATTGATCCAAGCGACTTTGCATGGTTTCAGATGTTATTGGGACTTTAGCTTGATTTTGTCAACTAGTGCTTGAGAAACAATATTTGCAAAGCTACCTCCATCGACAAGCTTTACAACTTGATTGCCATAATCAACATTGGTGTAAAACATACTGGTGCGAAGCCTATGGTCTTCATGTGCTCCTTTTGGTGCTATTAAGAGTCACCACATCACTATTGGCACATGTTTTACTCCTATAACTTTATCAATATCATCTTGTTGTTCTTCAAGGGCTTGCACCATATCTTTTTTTTTTTTTGGTTTGAATATCAACAGCCTCTTCCTCTCTACAGAAAGTTAGATTTTTGCTTGGACATAATTTTGCAAAATGGTCTGTTCCTTCACACTTATAATACTCAATTTGTCTCCCTTATTTGCTAGAAGTTTCTACAGCAAATTTTTTTGCAAAATTTAAAGTTCCAGGAAGACTTTTATTAAATTTTACTTTAACTGCAGCCTGTTGAGTTCCTAGATTAGGCTTCTTAGTAGCAAGATCCCCTTATTGAGGTATAGACCTTCTAGTATGTATCTATCTTAACTATTTTTTAATTTTAAGAGTAATTTGATAAGCTGCATTAATACTAAAGAGGTGCACCATTGTTAGCTTTTGCTTAATTTTGGTACGTAACCCCATCTTATATCGAGATAAAAGTTGATGATCATCTTCATCATAAGTCATTGAACTTCTTCATGTACTCTTCAACTATCATTACTTCTTGCTGTAACTGCAATAATTCATCATAAATTAAATCCTCATAATCAACAAAAAGATGCTTCTCTTATAACTTGAGCTTCATTTCCTCCCAATGAATTATAGGAGGCTATCCAATTCTATTGAGTCGCTCTTCAATGCTACACCATCACATACATGCTTGCCTCTTTAGTTTTATTTTCACAAATCTAACCTTTCGATCTTCAGACATGTCATACCAATCAAAGTATTCGATCATCGTTGTCCAATCAGTGAAGGAATGAGGGTCAAGCATCCTAGAAAAATTCAGAATACCAATCTTAATCTTCTTGGTAATATCATCATAAGTCTTGTATTGCTAGAATATCTGTCGGTAGTTCCCGACCAGTCCCTTCTCAATAATAGGTTGAGGTTGATTATGTTAGGCTGGATGTTGATGCATAATTCTTCTTGGTGCACCTATATCGTTGGCTTCTACCTCTTGACCATCTTCATGATTTTCATTGTCATCCTTTCTATCTCCAGATTAATCACACAAGTAGAGAGATAATCTTGGAGTTATTGAGCAATCTGTAAAAGTCAATCATCTCTTTAGCGATCTGTGAGCCTCTCACGGTATTCCATTGCACTTCAAGTGGCCACTAAAGCATAATTACTGATAGCTACCTACTTTGATACCAAAACTGATGCAGCCCAGGGTTTAATTAGCAGAATAAAGAGGAAAGGGATGAGAATTTGAAGGGGGATGAAGTGTGGGAGGAGTCCATCTCCTTGGATAGACCTTAGATAAGATTAAATTTGAAAAAATTAGTAAACAACTCCAGAAAAGTACCAAATAATTTCAGACTCTATAAATATTTTTTTTCATTGATTTGAAAATATGTACAATAGATCTAATATAAACTCTTAGAAGTTTCAGGATAGTTACAAACTCTTGGACTGGATTTTTGACTAATAAATGATCTTGGAACTAGACTCTTAACTAGTAAATGCAGCCTAATAAAAACAAAGTCTAAAAAGACCAAATGACTTTTAAGATAACCTAAAAATTTGACTCTAAGAAAATACCCACTGAAAATATTTAGTTAAATCTAAGAAACCATCTGACTTATTTTTCATCATTGATATGCATGAAATTTTCAGGAACACTAGAACATTACATTTTTTAATATAAAAATCAATCTCAAATAGTGTCCCCTCAATTATATATTAATAATATTTATTTAAATATGATCTAAGGCTATCAACGAAGAAGATTAGTCTAAATCACTTCATTTCCTTTATTCCAAGTAACTTTTTGTTTATTTAAGTTGCTTCCCATTTTCTTTGTATCGGGAATATCCCCATCCGTACGTTCAAGACCCACGCATATTAATTGAGAGGTTCAAATGAACTTTGCAGATAGTTGTTAAGATCAACAGGCTTTGAGATGTTAATTTGATTAAATTAAAGACTATGTTATTGGATGATCATGATAGTTCCCAAATACCAATATTTTTTTTTCAATGAAGAAACAATATTACCATTTTTATTCACTATATAAACAAAGTAAATGATTGACTTATTTCATACTCTTGCAGGATCCTTTGAAAACACAAATTACTATTTCGTAATAATTTACATATAACATCTTTGCATCACTAAGCACATTAACAAATATGTTTTTTCATATTTATACCTCAAAGTTAAAAAACATTCCTCTTCTCCACATTATCTTAGATAATAAAAGCAATTCTTCTTCTGAACTGACTGCATCTCCATAGCCAACCTGTCTTAGCTCACTCACTACCTTCCAACAGTGAGCGTCCTTCTTCCTTAGCTAGCCATCTATAGTGATTACTATAGCAATAAACTTTTTTCTACCATGAACATGTAGAGTTCTTGAGAACATTAAATTCATATTCCCTGCCCTATCTTTGTGTACTGCAATGAAGAATTCTGCTTCTTGCTTTCAGAATTATTTCGAATTTGTTTCGGTGTTAAGTGAAATGGGTGGTGTTTTAGAACTTGCATGGCGCCATTGCTTTCTAATGTCTTCACCTTATTTTTTCCTATTTCACTAATTTTTCTTTAGCATTTCATTTTATTTTTTTCATCCTTGTAGCTTTCTAAGAAATTATATGTTCTCAGGTAATAACTATTATGTTTTGATCAAAGATGGTGCTTCTAGTCCTAGACAAGTAGCCAAAAAAGCAGGGTGTAATTTATAATACGGAAACTTGTCTCTAGCCATAATATACACACAATTATTTTTTGAAATAGCTTACCCCATCAAAGTGATCGTGAACAGCTTACCGCTTCCAATTATGACATTTTTATATTAGTACTTGGTTAAAACTCAAAGCATCAACAGTGAACCACGGTCATAAAGTAGAACAGTTATTTTCTAATTCACTATTTTTTTGTTAGGGCTGTTTGAATGGTTAGGCCCAAAATTCTATGGAATTCGTGGCCCATCCACCCAAAAATACAGAATTATAGGATATACTAGAGCAGTTATAAAATAGGCCAAATATAACTCTATATTTTTGGTGGTTGGGCTATGAATCCCAAAGGATTTGGAGCCCAACCATCTAAACAGGCCATTAGTATTTTGTTCCTTCTCCAAATTACATCCTCAAATATTATTGTAGGAAAAAAAAGGAGAGAAGAGAATAGGAAAACAGCCTATTCCTTGTCGTTCTTTTTCTTAGATGATCTTCATTCTCTAAGGATCTCTTGAAAGTTTATATTAACTTTTATTAAACTTAGTTTGTGATATGAATTGCAACATCGAGAGAAGCTGTTTTGTCCCTGGTCACGAGTTTATGGGGAGGGCGGCTTATTTTTCTTAATATTCAGTAAATATGAAAGGGTGCCTATGCTTCTTTTTGCTTAATAAACAGCATGAATGACCTTGGTTTGATCCGCCCTCACCCTGATTTTGACCGGAGTTCCTACCGTCCTAATTCGCAAAAAGTTGATGCTCTGCTGCTGCTGGGTTCGGTTGCTTATTTGAGAATCCACAGTGTCCTGTCCTGTATTCCTAGTATTGCAGATGAATCTTACATTGTCGATATAAACAAGCAAATTGTTTATTTATCAGGCTGAATTTTATGTTTTATTCAGATAGGAAAGCTTTGTTTCATACTTGCTTGACTGACTGTTTCAGATATCAATTCAGAGGTATTCTATTTTTTTATATTTCAGGTGCATGACACTGTTGGATTGAGGAGAAAAAGAAAGAGTATTATTTTTATTACGTGATATTTCCCTGGACTATAAGGTAGCCCACTTTTACATTTTTTATTTATATTGGCTGAAGTCTTACCGGTAAGTGAAATGTTTGTGGAGCACAAACAATTATTGGAACAGCAATGCACACACACACGACTGCTGTTTTTGTACATCATCTCCCATATGTTCCTATAACAACGTATGACATTAGTAATTTTCAGAGTCATCGATATTGAATACTCACATTAAAAAGTGTGGCAGAATGTCAGAACATGAAGATTATATGGCTGCCATTTGTTTCGATATCCCCGTACAATTTTAAACTTATCCTTTTCTAAAGTTAGATGGCACTGCAGAGATTCCTGAAGACGGTGGATGCACGATCTTCCTTGCCGCTGAAAGTGTGGCATCTCTTGGACAAAGTGCCGCGCCATGGCACTAAACAATGGGTCCAACAAAAAGTCAGTTAGCGGATGCAAGAAAACTAGGATACTACCTTCAAATGAAAATACGCAAATAAAGGGTCCTAATTACCAATAAAAAAGTACAAATAATAATAATTGGCAGCTGAGTCGAAAACACAAGGTTGCACTGCCTCGGTGGAGCATAATGAGCACTTCTCGTCAACACTCGAGGTGACTGGCAACCATGTTGTCTAAAGCATAAAGGCTCGTCTCAAAGGCCACTCTGTATGATGCTGCCATCGAGTAGATTATGTTTGTCTAAGGCAAACCAGACACCTTATCAATGCTGTGGTTCTTATGGTAACTGAAAAAAACGGCCCTAACTGTGCAATTATGTTAAAAGCAAGACATTTAGAAGGAATTCCAAGCAAAACTGAAATCCAAAGAGGATGCACCAACTACTTAGTCGAGACATGGTTCGGATACCATCCTAGATATTTTCTCTAGTAACCAGCACATTTCTGTGGTGAACGGGGGGCAATATTTGTAATTTGATGGGCCAATCGAAACCATATCTTAATTTAGTAATTATCGTTGATGAGCATCTGCCAAGATCTCCACTCTTCACAAGTTGTCTCCGCAAAATGGTTAGTTTGTCATCCTCCTTTATTCGTTACTCCGAAACCCCGTTACTTTCACAGTCTTCCTTTCCAAGTCATGTATTTTTAAACTTCATTGAACCGCCCTCAGGTACTGGTGAAATTGGTCATGACTGCAGTGATGGATAAATAACAGAAAACTGATTTCGCAGGATTTGTCAGCCACTGAATCAAAGGTAAGTATCCTTCCATCTACTTGCTTTAGAGTAAGAATTATTATTATTATTATTATTATTTTTGTTCCTCTATGAGCAAATCAGGGATGGGTTTCACCTTTACACACCGACAGAAATTTGCGTGATTGATGACTGAAAACTCCGACGAGTGTATGTTTCAGGTAAGTTTCTGAGGAAATTATGATAAGGAGGCAGTGGCAGCTCAACCAGTTCCTTTTCTGCTCCTAGAGATAACCATTCAGAAGCACTTTTGAATCTATCCCTCCCATGTTCTTGTAGACATCCAGAAGTGCAGCCTGATTATCACCCTCTTTCGATAGGATGCTATATGGGTATTCTTCAGTAGTGTAAAGCAGAGCAGAACCTTGGTTACTTCTTCTTCCCATTGAGCAAGTATCCTTACCCCACCCAGAATTACCTCTTATTCTGCTCATTGGCGATGGCTTACCGGACAAGAGTATGCTGGCCACCATAGTTCTTGCTCCTTTAACCGCTAAATTAAATTTCAAAAAATCACCTTGAATGAATTCAAAAAATATTCCCAAGACACCGTTCTCGATCTGAAAGTTACTGCTATGGGCAGAATTTTTCAGCACAATTGATTGATCGTTCTACTCTCCCAATCTTGTAGCACACTTCTAGTTCAAAAGAAGTGCAGATAGGCATGAGGCGTGAGCAATAAGACCAGGACTCTCTTGGATGCTGACTATCATTATCGTCTCTTCCTTGAATGGTTTTAGATTTTCCTTTTGTTCTAAGCGATGATCAGAATTCCGACCTGAGAGGCAGTATCCCGCATACATCTTTTTGAGATGCACTAATACTCTTCGGAGTTTAATTCGGTCATCTATTTTTAGTTCTTCTTGCTGTCATTTTCACTCTCAAGCATCTGGGTAGTGCTATTATCCTTAGACATACAAACCTATACGGTAGCCTCATTTCCGAAGGTAGAAGTCCCACTTCTAACTTGTACCGTAACCCCCTGGTCCTGCATAAGAGAAGTGCCATTTGGCTCTGTTAGAGTTCAAGTCCAATATGGGGTCCTTGTTCTTTCAGATATTCATCAAATCGAGCCTTTGTGAAAAGAGGTTTGAAGTTGCTTAGTATTCTCAACCAAGGAGTTCGAGCTGAATGAGTTTGTTCCCCACGTGATCTAGCCCATTGAAATTATTATAGTTGACCCGTTCGTTTATTATTAATGTCTTTGATAAAGTCACCTTGTGATCAGAGATCATTCAAGAAAAAAACATAAATGTGCCTATTTCAAAGGAAAGGCCACCCTAGTAAAATTTACACCTTCATATTTGGAAGGAAAGCTCTTCTGAAAAGAAAGAGGCATGATGCCGTCATCTCTCTTCTTTTTCGGTTTGTTAACTTGTGCACCTGACCGTAAAGAAACACAGCTTGGCACCCAGCAGTTTAGTTGGGACAGGATGTAAAAGATGCCTTCGCTGAAGGCTCCTTCAGCGACATAATGTTTTGGTGTCGTGCTTGTAACTTCTCGAGCATAATGTGAACATCCAAGGAACATTCTAACAACTTGGTGGTGGTGTGAACTTCTTTGAGATGACTTCAGCGAGCATAAATGACGCAAAAAAACATCATTCGTTTTCTTTTCACCTTTTAGAAGATGACATGACGATATTCATTTTGAAATTTTTTTAATAGATGTCCCCTGTTACAATGAAACATCATTCGACCAAACTTGGCATTACAATTTTCATTTACCTATGAGTTTTTTTTTTTTTTTTTTGTATGTATACTCTCGTAAGCATTCAAATTTATATATACAGATATATATATCCTCATAAAATACTTTTTTTTACACGTATATCCTTTTTTTTTTGCTTATTTTTTTGCATATATACCCATATTATATAACATGGTTAAAAAAATTAAAGCTTTAAAATTTAAATGACTAAAATACCCTTATGTGTAGATATGCAAAAAAAAAAAAATTATAAGGAAATATATATATATATATATATATAGCAATTTTATAATGGTATTCATGCAAATTTGAATGTTTAGGAGAGTATACATAAAAAATTTTGATTTAATTTTTATCTAGATGGTTTCGGGCCCTCTTACTTTATAATGTCGTAACATATTACATAATATAACAATATGATGATGATATTATATAATATTTTATATATTAGACTACTATATTATATATTACTTTTAGGTAAGATTGGATGACTCATTAGAACTTCGTTCATTCAATAAAAAAATATAAGAAATTTCTTAGACAAAAAAAAAGAGAGAGAAAGTAAATAGAAAAAAAAATCATAAAAATCATTATAAACAAAAACTAAGCTACTAGCAACAAAGAGATTAATAGAGATTAATAGCTAACATAGTTTTTTCCTATGAAACTTTTCATAATTTTCAAAGAGGGAGCCAGCTTCATATATGCCACCGCCAAGCCTTAATCGCATCCTCCAACAATTCCTTCTTGACTTCAAAAAATGATAGTGTTGGCGTTTCTTATGCCTTCCAAATGTTTCAGAGCAAGAAATTTACTGCAATACACTACTTATTTTATTGCTTTTTTTCAATACTAGTTATCTTTGCTCTACTAATGGAACATCGAAGCTAAAGATTCTAAGAATAGTGGAGAGGCCAAGGAAAGAGGCATGCCTAGTTTTTCTTTATCCAACAAGGCAAACTCCAGCAAAGCACTCGATGAGATAAGTTCCAATAACTATTCGATGTGAAAAACTTGGATAAAGTATAGGATGTGGAAAACTCGGATGAAGTGCTTGACTTGTCATGCAAAACTACGATGATGTACTTATTGTTGTTTAATGAAAGGAGGATCTGACTGGTCATCATTGACAGTACTGATGAGCAAGAATATGAGTATGGTGCCGAGGAGATCTCCAATGAAGAAAAGAGAGGAAGAGTCTGGCAATTGTCCTTAGGAGTGTCAATGAGAGAGAGTATGAGTTCGACACTAAAAAGATTTTCAACGAAGAAAAGAGAGAAAGAGTCCAGCTAATCATCCTCGAGAGTGGTGATGAGAGAGACCGAGTTCGGCAATGAGGAGATCTCCAGCAAAGAAAAGAAAGATGCTAATAGTGAAGAATAGAGTCGAGGAAAGATGCTCGGTGTTGTTGACGGTGGCTTCAAGAGCTATTAAATTGTCATCCCTAGCAATGACTTTGCGAAACCTTAAGAAAAAACTTAAAAAATGTCTAGCTCAGTTCGACTAATGTGATCCGAGTTCTCTCAAGAATTCTTTAGATAGTATGATATATATAGTAGACTTGATTTTATACTTCATATGGTATGATATACCTTATACATTTTACAAAGATATTTTTAATAAAAATTTTTAAAATAAAAAAAATAAGATTATAAATTCTCATTATTACGTAATATCCAAATCCACAACTATATCCATTCGGTGCAGATGTATAAGCTATTCATCTAATATCAGGTTTAGACATTTTTTTCATAAGTATATTATTATATATTAGAGAAAACATGGATGGTTGTGATCTGTCTATTTTTTAGATAAAATAATTTTGATCTATTATTTGATAAAAAATCTTTTTATCTATGTAAGTCAATAAATTAAGTATATTCATTATTTTGGTTTGCATGTTAATTTTTTTTTAATTAGAATAAGGAAAGAATTAACAAATCAAGAGAGGTGTATTTATGTTTACAATTTTTTGCATGTATAACCTTCCAAACATTCAAATTTATGTGAATACTCTTGTAAAATTTTTATTTATATATATACCTTTATAAATCTTTTTTTGCACATCTATCCATAAAGATATTTTAGTCATTTTAGTTTTAAACTGTTAATATTTTAACGGCGTTAGATGATGTAGATATATATATGCAAAAAATAAATTTTTATGAGGATATACATATAAATATTAATTTTAAAAGGATATTCATGTAAATTTAAATATTTAGAAGAATATATATATATATATATATATATATATATATATATATATATATATATATATATCTTTTATTTTTTTATTGATGCCATTGCTACGCTGGATTTTATACAGAATTATGTATTACTGGGTCCACCAACAAGGATATAGGGGCGTACATGGTTGATAAGGTTGCTCAATAAATCTGGTTGGAACTAAAGATATTCTCCATCAATTTTCCTAGAGGACAGGATATTAAGATTTTTATTGTATTTTATTCACACATTTATCCATCTGCAAACTTAAAACCAGACTCATATGCTTTCATATAATGGATCCATCTAGACTTGCAATCTTTTCTTTCTTTTTGGTATTTTGTTGGACAGGGTTGAAGATGCCGCTGGGATACTGGCAGGAACCCCGAATCCAATCAATGTAATTGTGGTGGCTGCAAAAATAGAATCAGTTGCCAGTCCCATTCAGCGGTTACCTACTGTAGCTGCTTTAAACGAGCTTTAATTGCCCACCTTTATTGAAGTAGATATTACAAGTTCTTTTTCTGCACCGTGTGCGAATCAAAAGAGGTAACTAGTGGTGGTAGTAAGTTCTCCTCCTATTATTATTATTATTATTATTATTATTATTATTATTATTATTATTATTATTATTATTATTTTATAGTTATGACTTAATGCAAAACAAATCTTGCAATACAAATATTTTTATCAGCACTAAAACTTGCTTGGAAACCAGGAACCGTACCATTTTGAGCTGTGGCCACTTAGTATAGGATACCCCTGAGAGCTCTCCAAGGCAATGTTGGTTGGTGGGTGCACTTTCAAGTGGGAGTGCGAAGAGCCGGTGGATGCTCCCTCCGGTGGTAAAGAGACAAGCCGGCTTTTGTATTTGATCTCTGCCACTGTCGACTTCCAGGCAAGGAGAGGCCTTTTGGGGATTGATGAGACTTGGTTGTCTGGATTTTTTTTTTTTTTTTTTCCTTATTTTGTTCGAGGCCTCGTCCTCCAAATAGTTCTTGCTGCTGTGCTTCCATGCGGATGCACAACTTGAGAGGAAGGAGACGCTTTAAAGATGGGGAGCGGGAAAGTGTGGTACCAGCAATGCTGATCCAGAGGGTTACGGAGTGGGTGAACCGATGATGTTGGGATTTGGTACCCTATCGCCTCCCTCCGTGTGTTTGCCATCTCCTCCACCGTCTGCTGGCCGTTTGGGGAGCAACTGGCGTTTTGCTCGATTTAGCTTGAAAAGTCAACCGATATATTCTATAATTTCATTTTTTTTTTTTGTTTTTTAATCAGATATTAACGCAAATTGTATAAAAAAGATATTATTGTGAAAACTATAAAAAAGATATATAGAGGCTGCTCGACAGCCTTGAGTCCCGGAGAGTTCCCATCTCCCTCCCCGAGCCGTACAGCTTCCAGCCCTAATTTCTTTTCTTTTATTTGCACGCTTTTCATATATATATATTTTTTACTTTCCTTTCTTTAATATGCTCTATTGTTCTCTTGAATTTTTAAAAGTTATTGATTAGAAACTGTTTTATTGAGATGATTGATGCCGCTTAGACGGTTTCTCGATCTAGGTTCTGTGGTTGGAGACCTGTGAAGAAGTTGATTTATTTCTCCAGTCTTATTGCTCTGTTTTTCATAAACGTGTATGAATAGTGATGTGAATCTAACAATGAGGGAAAAAACAAAAATTAAAAAAAGGGAGGTGATTTTGTTTTTTGCTTTTTTTATGGCTCCTCAAAGATTATTAGATTAATGGATGCTTTGTTATGAAAGAGCGACATCCATCATGGATCTAAGTGCTTTGGAATCTTTTAACGCCATCATGAATGAGAAAGGGAAAACAATTATCAAATCGAACATATAGAACAAAATATATGTTTATTATTAACTTGGTGAAACACATAAGGTTGCCTTTCTTTCTGGTTTCTTCCTAGACTATATTATTCTAGAAAAGCAATATCCAGATCAGGATACAAGATGGAAATGTCAGGAACTGTGATTGAGAAACCTTTCATACATCTTCTTTCTTCCTCTTTGGGATAATGTTTCGACTTACCAACAAATTCAGCCAGGTCTTGTCTCAAAGAAAGGAACTTCCCATGTTTCTACGAGGCCATCGCACGGCCAATGCCTTTTAAGGCTTTCTTTTATTCAGCCAAGTACTTGACCTAGGTTTGTGCTCCTTGCTTCATTCTAATTTCCAACTACATAAATAATTCATGCTAACATCTCATACTTGTATCATGCCTATCCTTTGCTTTTGCCAATAGGGTTTATCAGTTTCTAGAAAAATATCTTCCTATTGGTGCTACTAGCTATGATTAGTAAGTCTGCTAGAAAAACTAGGGCTAAACAGTTTAGGCATCATGGACAATAAGACAGATAGATCAATCAATCTCATGCCTTGATTGCCTATACTTCCCAAACTATTATTTTTTTTACAGTTTTCGTTAGATCCTTCGAATTTAGTAGCTCCTTTTTTTTTAATGCATCATAATTCCTCTCATCGTCTGTCTAAATAAGAGGGAAAGACCTTGATGCTGGTTAACTCTCAAGTATAATGCCATGTAGGACCTTGGCATGCCTTAAAGGTGGTATAATGGCCTATGTCACCGAATATATATTCAACATGTATCGTAGCATGAGGGTCCTACCAATGTAGGATTTGAAGAGGATTAGAATTATGCAGCCTGTTTCCATGTTTCGAACCTGCGACATTCAAATCACAATAGAGCAACCTTACCAATGTGCCAAGGCCCACCTCTTATTATTTGACATGTATACGTTTAATTAATATATTGTTCATCATAGTTCAACATTTGTGTTTGGGATGTTCAAGGGAGTTTGGTACACTTTCCAGCACATAAAGATAGGTAATCCGATTAAAGTACAGATCAAAGGCATGCTATGACATGTTTGCTCTAGAACAAAAGGTGCGCACATCAAACCCACATTACGCTGTTCTAGGAGAAGCTATAATTTTGGTGTCAGTGGTACTCTTTATTTCATTTTCCGGTGGGAAGCATCAATGTTTTAAGTTTGAATGCTCAAATAGATCTTGGTTCTTCTATGTTGGCCTTAAAATCGAGTCTGCCATCATTGATGGGGCTGTTTTTGAAGTTTCGTGGTGTCAGAACTTAGACCATCATAAAAGGACAACCGAGAATGGCTTAAAGAAGGATTTAAATACTTGCCGGTGGAGAGCTTAACCATTTAAGGAGATTTTTATCGCTTAGTTGATTCATGAGAAACATCATTGTATCCTTGTCTGGCTATACCAACACAAGAAGTACCTCAGAAGATCGCACATCATTTTAGGCTTTTCTTCTGTCATCTAGTGGGAAGTCCATTATCTTATCAGACTCACAATCAGACACTTGGTTTTGATGATTTAGTTAGACCACTCATTTGCTGGAATACGATCGTTACATATCACACTTCACCTCTTTCTTGAGCTTCAATCATCCGTCCAGCCAAAGCTTGTATGAAGCCCACCATCATCTTTAGGTAATCTACCACCATCATCCTTAGGTAATCTAAGTATCTGACGGTCCACGGTCACTCCATTTGTATGGGACATTAAGTGGCTGTTTGGACGCTTAATGTAGATCACCTTTCAGATGGAACTTTGGTATCTTGATATTTTGGAAATGCATGAGTGAGATTCTTCCCCCTCTCTGAACAAAAGTCTTCTTGTAAGTAGCAGCTCCTCCCTGAACTTTCTCTGTGCTTGGGGTTTATCCACAGAAAATTAATCAGGCACCCAAACATGCCCTGTAATTATTGATGGACATGCATGTCTCAAGCTATTTGATCTAAATTCTGTTAATCTGTTAAACCTGATCACCTGAGATTAAAAAGAGTAGATTCATTGCCCATTGTTTATGTTTCTTTAAATTTTATGCATTGTTTTTTTTTTTTTAAAAAAAAAAAAATTAAGGAGTTTTTAGTTTTTGGATAAACTATGCTACTTTTAATTTTCTTTGCATGCTTTTTGGTTTGTTTGTCTGCTGTACCAACTCTTGCCTCCGACATAGCTTAAAAATTTTTTCCTTGGCTCACGGTTCCTCATTTCTTCACAAAGTTCATGCTGCTTCCATCTGGGCTTTCTTCCCTTTTCTACATTCTTGGTCTACTTTTACTGTTTATGAACATTGTCATCATCAAAAGAATCCTCTTTCATATCTTTACTGTCATTTTGGTAGAACTCAGGGATACTTCTTTGTGATACTATTATTGGTTTCACACCATCACTGCATTGTGGTCCGTTTTCCCTCTATGACTGAATTATCCTATTCTGGTAATTTTTCATTTTTCTCAGAAAAGATTTTTTCTCCTTGCATTCCTATGCAGGACCTGTGTATTGTTGATGTTCGTCATGCATTCACAAGATGCTATTTTCCCTTTCAGCTAGCAAATTCTACTCGTTCGCAATTCTTTGGTACCCTTTGCAAAGCGTACTTGGTACCTCTATTGTGACTGCATTTGGGACCCAAGTCGTCGCTACTTGGTACCTCTGCATATTTTTGGTTTTGGATTTCATACTCTTCCTTTTTCTTTTTTCTTTTCTTTGTTTTTTCAAATGTAAATGTTCAAATGCTCATTGCTGACTCATTATGCCCAAAGTTTCGTTGCTTGTGCTGTCTTCTAGCTTGACACACCAAGATACCGGTGGATATTACCATCCTTTTCTATCAGATATTTCTATCCTTTTATATCTTCTTTTAACTTACTTTCTGCTAGATGCGTCTTACCTGAGAAATTCTTTAATCCGCCAATTCTTTTTTTGGCTCCTTGCAGCGTCCTTTAATATTCGGTGAAAGCTTGACTCGATCTTCACCTCTATTACAGAGTCCATTAATAGGTTTGCTTTTCCAAATATGCTTTAAGATCAAACTAGTAGATTTTGTAACCTTTGTTTCCCTTGCACTTGCACTCCTGTAACTTGTTATTAATCACATCCACTTCTTGCATATCATCTTTCTGCGTAATTCTCTCATCCAAAGCGGCACTTTCTTCAGCAACTATTGGTGGCTTGTCTCCCTTTAAGCACTGTTATCTTTTAGATATGGATGCCTTGTGCGTCAGGTGTTTCGCATTTTTCAGCGGCCCTTCTTCTAGTCATCCTATCATTCTGACGCCATATCTCCATTTATGGCCAATCATGAGAGAATCATGCCGTTTTCGTCTTCATCTTCATGTGATCCTACTCTTGTCACAAACATTTGTGAACCATGAAACTCCTCTATATCATTAACTTGAGAAAGTAAAGAGGACTTTCTTGACAGGTCTTGCTTCATTGGCAACTCCATATTGACTTCTCTTTTTATTTTATTTTATTTCTTGACTGAATATGCGACACGGGTTATCTAATTGGCTTAACATGGTTCTCATGCACCGCCTGATTTATTCTACATGACCATTCATTTTGTCCTTGCCTTGTATGCTGTCGATTATGAGTCATTTTAATTGTTACCAGCCATTTATGAATGATCCTTTCTTTATGGGCCCTGATTAATTTTTTTCTATAAGCATGCTAGGTATCATTTTTGCTGTGATAAAACATTCATTTCCTGAATTACAATCACGAGCCTTGTTAATATGTAGAATATTATTTATTGCCCAATATGTGGTGGCTCTTATTACCACCCTAGGTGAGTGAGTGAGTGAATCATGCATTGGCAATGGTTGCCCTTCAATTACTAGCTTTCTTGATCATTGCAAGCCCTAAAATCGTTTCTTTCAATGTTCTTCAATGTGCTGGTCCGGAGGTCTTCATCCATGTTCCAGTTTGTGATGTTTCACCTCTACCATCAATTTATCCGTATATGGTCTTCGTTCGGTATTCTCTTCTTTATTGTTTTTGGAATCCTTTTTCATGACTAGTCGTGAACCTTTCCCTTCCATTAGAGGGTTTATTCAATTTTATTTCTGAATTTCGTTATGACGAAAAACTCCTATATTGTCCTGGGACCAATGTAGTCACTTCCTCCCTAGCTATTAATTTCTTATTTTCTTCACTTATATCATCTTACCTGACTCTCCATGTATTTCCTTGCCCATGCTGTCCCCATTTCTCTAATGCATCACTGGACCTTCACAAACATATCAATTTATTTTGACTCTTGAGATAACCATCAAGTTTTATTTTCTTTTAGCAAGAATTTGTGCCCATCATGACACAATTGTTTCTCTGGTCTTCATACTTGATATTTTTTCATGATTTATCCTCCCTTCGCTCTTGCATTCTATATCTGCTTGTTAACTTCGGCAGCTATTGTCTTGATTGCTTTGTTATCCATTTAGCATTGAGATCTGCTACTTGTAATTTATGCCTACCAACCTCTTGTGGGGTGATCTTCTTTACACTTTTTATTTATACTCTCAAGATTCGTACCTTAAGACTCATTTTCCCTGTTGCCATGTTTTGCTCTATGGTGGAGACTCTATTCTATGGTTTCTGGAAGTGTCGGCACTTTCAATCGGACCCTCATCCTGCTGAGTTTTTGGGCCAATGCCTGCCACGTAGTAGAATCTTTGTTTAAGTGCTGGCTGCTTCAAGGAAATGCCATTATAATTAATAGAAACCCATCTTGACTCCATTTTTCTTTTCGGAATAACGGTGGCCTGTGCTTGTCTAGGGACCACAGCATCTTTGGTGCCTACCGTGGTTCTTTTCTTTTTAAATCTGGCTCTCTTGGTATTCATTTGCCATTGTTGGCAGCTATTGGTGGCTCGTCTGCTTTTACTGCTTCCTGCCATGAGATCCTTGGGATCTGCTTGTGGAGTAGTGTCATTTGTCTATGCAATCCTACGGAGTTGTTGCATTTAATTTTGCTAGCTTTCTTGTTTCATGATAAATCCAGTTCATCAACAAAATGTTGCTGCCAGCATATTTTGCTAGGACCTATTGATGCACGCTGTTATGGTCGCCATTCATTAGCATCTGTTAACCATCATGATCATCGCAGTAATAGTGACCGGACGCCATTTGGGGGAACCCATGTTCCTGACTTCTTGCCACATTGATGGTCGTCGATTCGGTTTGCTCAAGGCTTGTAGCGTGCCTTCTACGGATGTTTTTGTTTGTTCAAAATTTTGACGATTTCAAGCGTGCTGGATCTGCAACTCTTTTCTTCTATGGTATTTTTGGGGAAAGTGGTAGATTGGGGCACGTAGAACCCCTTTGCACCTTTCATTTATAAATTCAAAGAAATAGGTCGTGCTGGTTTTAGTGCATGCGCTTGTTCGTCATCTGATTAATACCTTCCAAATATTCCATTTCAGTTTGGTTACACTGCTCCAGAAAGAACCGTGGTTAGGAATTTTAAATCCCAGAATTGTAATAGAAAATAGGAAAGAAAGTTACGAAATATTTAAACCGTGAATGCACACACAGATGTATGGAATCTCGGATTGTAAGATGCATGTGCTATGCCTATTATATTACTATAAATTGCAAAAAAAATATGCATCTTCATGAACCAAGCAATAGGAATGGATGCACATAAAATCCAATTTACAGCGATGCGAGACAAACTGAGGGAAGGGATATCCTCTTCCATAAACCCGCGCTACCCTGTGGGGCTTAATAAATAGAAGGCAGAGTAAAAAAATTTTCAATTTTCCGTGCTTTCAGAAATTCATCAAAGTATTGAAGAATATCTTTTTAATTGATATCTTCTTTTTTTTATATCGATCCTATTTGCACTCTCTAGAAATATTATTTTTTAAAGATATTACTTAATTTTTTTTAAAAATGATATTTTTAAATATAATAATAATAATAAATTAATATTTTTAAAAAAATATATAATTTATTTTCAAAAAATTTATATTGATCCTATTTGCACGATCTAGAAACATACAATTATTCAATGTAAAGTAATTAGTATTTAATAGTGGTATAACAAATGGTTATATACATCATGAGTAATATTAAGTGTCATCTAGAACTTTATTTTTTTTAAAAAAAATTATTTAAAATTATCATTAAAATAGTAATAATTTTTTTTTAAATCATTAAATGATGATAAAAAATAATCTATAAAAAATAATATATTTCAATAAATTTTATTAAGCAGGGGAGAGAATTATCTCGGTCGCTCGAAACTTTCCATCCGATTGAAATGAATCTAAATATTTTTATTTAGCTACTTTAAGCTTCCTATCGGAAAAACTAAAAAAAATTAGGAAAAAATATGTAAAATATAAATGAAAATAAAGAAAAAAATGAAAAAAATGAAAATGCAAGATCTTTTCCCGCATTGATTTAAAATTTATTTTAGTACAAATCAAATACTATAAAAATAGTAGCATATTTCTAAAATATAATAAAAAATTAATGGCTAAAAAAAGATATTGAGATTCACGATCTTACCTAGTGAGTGTGATCGATAATTTTATCATGTTGTATTGAACCTCGATTTCGTATATTGATTTAAGCGATTCTAATTTCTTCATAATTTTTTTAAATTTTTTTTTAACAAAATTTCAATAATATTTATTTATGAAATTATAATTAAGAGAACTAATTAAAAATAAATTTTAAATATATTTTAAAATATTTATAGGTCTACAAACTAAAATCACTAGAAATATCTTAAAAAATTTTAAACTTTAATATATTTTATTTTGATCTAAAGTTTTATATAAATGAGGAATAAAAGTTAAATATAATTGGAGCAAAAGAACCATCTAAATGATCAAATACTCCACTATTAAATTACATAAGCAAACATAACTAATTCAATAAAGTCACATAAGATTCTAAAAAAAAAAATCATTCAATTAATTTACTCTAATAATAAATAATATAATATGATAAATTTTAATAAAATAAAGGATAAAAAATTTATATTTTTTGTTTATCAATAAATTAATATGGGGAAAAATATAATGAATATTTTTTAAAAAATATCTACTCAATAGATGGATACGAAACTTCAAAATTATTTTTTAAAAAAGATAGATATAATCCACTTCTTTTTTAAATGAAAAAACATACCAATACCATAAATATTATTTTCATTGTTAAAAAATCAATGAAGATAGTAAAAAAAATTATAATTTTTAAATTAAATTTATACTAATAATTTTTTTAATCATCAATTACTTTCAAGCTGTCCAATCTTAAAATCAAATTAACATCAAGATAATTATAATTTTAAAATTATCAAATAATAGTAACAAAATAATTTTAAAAAATTAATAAATTTTATTGAGAGGGAAAGAGAGTTACTGAGTCTACTCCAAGCCTACTGAGATGGATCTAAATTTCTCTATTCGGCCACTCCAAACCTGTTATCCAATTGAAAATCATGCAAAAATGAAAAGTAAAGGAAAAAAAAAAAAATAGAAAAATCAATGAAGCTAAAAAATGAAAAAAATTAAAAGGCAAGATCTTTTCTCGAATAGATTTAACATTTATTTTTTTGATAAATCAAAAGCTATAAAAATAATAATATATTCTTAAAATATAATAAAAAATAATAATGAGATTCGTAATCTTATCTATTGAGTGCAGTCAATAACTTCGTTATGTTTTATTGAACCTCAAATTCGTATATTAATTTAAGTAATTCTAGTTTTTTGATAATTTTTTTAAACCATTTTTAAAATTATAATAAAAAAGATTAAATATTTATAAAAAATTTAAATAATTAAAAATAAATTTAAATATATTTTAAGATATTTATAGAATGGACCACCATGGTTAGGATGATGAAGCTAGAATCATTAAAAATATCTTGCTAAAAATTTTAAAATTTAATATATTTTTTTTTAAATTTGTCTAACATCATACACATCATGCCTCTTTAGAATAATATTTTTATTTTAGCCTAAAAATACTTTTAGATTGGTTTAAAAAGTTAAATATAATAGGAGTAAAAAAATCATCTAAATGATCAAATACTACATAGTTAAGTGATATGAGCAAACATAACTAAATCAATAAAATCACATAAAAATATAAAAAAAAATCACTTAATTAACTTACTTCGATAATAAATAATATAATATAATAACTTTTTATAAAATAAAAAATAAAAATTTTATAATTTTTATTTTATTAATAAATTAATATAAAGCAAGATGTAATAAATACTTATTAAAGATATCTATTCACTAGACTCTAAAACTATAAAATTATCCATAAAAAATAGATAATTATAACAGACTTTTTTATCTAAAAAATATATCTATATCATAAATATTATTTTTTATTGTTAGAAAGTCTATTAAGATAGAAAAAAAATTTATAATTTTTAAATTAAATTTATACTAATATTTTTTTATTATTTAATTATCTTCAAGATATCTAATCTTAAAATTAAATAAATATTTAGACAATAATAAAATTTTAAACTATCAAATAATAAAAAAAATAATTTATAAAAAATAATAAATTTTAATAAATTTTATTAAGAGAAAAAAAAGCGTTATCTCATCTACTCCAAGCCTCTCAGCTGATTGAGATGGATCTAAAATTTTCTATTCGGCTACTTAAGTCTCCCATTCGATTGAAACTCCTGCAAACAAAAAAAAAAGAATTAAAAAAACTATATAATAAGATTATCCAAAATATTTAATCTCAAGTAATCAACATAAAAATATATGAATAAATACTATAATTTGATAAGATATATTTATAAAAAAATATATATAATAATTTAATTTTTTTTAAATCTTTCACATCATCTTATTTTCTCTTTTTTTTTCTTTTTTTTTATTATTAGGATGGTTCTGATGATCGACACATAGATTTTAATAAAATAAAAATTATAATCTTATAATTTTTTATTTATCAATAAACTAATATGGAGCAAAAATGTAATAAATACATTCTTGAAGATATTTACTTAATATATGGATCCGAAACTACAAAAATCATTCATAAAAAATAGAAAGTCATAACTCATTTTTTTCTAATAAAAAAATATCGATACCATAAATATTATTTTTATTATTGAACTCTGAGATAGTAGGAGGATCTATAATTATTAAATAAAATCTATACTAATAATTTTTTAATCATTTAATTATCTTCAATCTATCTAGTCATGAAATCAAATCAATATTAAGATAATAATAAATTTTTTAACTATCAAATAATAATAATAAATAATTTATAAAAAAATAGATTTCAATAAATTTTATAGAGAGGGAGAGAAAAAGTTATCTCATCTACTCTAAGCCTTCCATCCGATTGAGATGGATCTAAATTTTCTTATTTGGCCGCTTCGAGCCTTCTACTCGATTAATACTCCTGCGAATAAAAAAAGTATAGCAAAAATTAGAAAAAATAGAAAAAAATAATGAAAACAAAAAAAGAGAAAAATTTAAAAGACCAAATATTTTTTATATAGGTTATTCAATTTTTTTCTCTTTTTTAATAATGAAGATCCATAAGAGGTTGTGGTGAGGAAAGCAGGAGAGAATATATGTATTTGAGAGAGTCTCTTATCAGTTTTATAGTTTAAAAATATCATCTAAGAGGATTTTAAAAGGATTGCTACTGTACTTGCAATAGCCCTCCATTTTCATTGATAGATTATTTAATGGATATAAAATCTTAAGTGGGTCAGAAGGATTTTACTAAAAAATATTTAAAAAATTTTATGATTAATTTATTTTTCGTCAAGTTCATGGGAGGTTATTGTTTATAATATCACAGCTTTCTAGTCCCAGAAGAAATCATTATTTAGAAAAGGATTTACAGCTTTATCTGATCTTTAGGAAATATTGATGTATCAAGATAGTGAACGAAAAATAAAATAAAAAAATTAAAATCAGTTCACCATTTTAACAGATTTTAGATCAGCAAAAAAAAAAATTCAACACTCAACTTTTCTCAATTTCTTGCCTGAACACCACCATTTTTAATTTTTTGTATCATCTAAAAAACTAACTAAATACCAAATAAATAATAATTATAAAAAATTTTTAAAAAATATTTAAAAAAGATACTATCAAACTCATCTTTCTTTCAGAGGATAGAAGAGCTTAGTTTTGCCGTCTGTCCTTTTGCTTGTCCATGGTGCCTCTACTACCATCTCTCCAACTAAGAAATTCAAAAAGAAAGACGGAGAATGGAAAGTAACATACTTCATCATTAATATCTTATAAATTTTTAAAAATTATTAAATATAAAAAATTAATTTTCAAATTAACGGAGAATCGTACTCTATTTATGAATAATTTATTAGATTTGATCTGATCCGATGAATCGATTCAGATTTTAAAATATATTATTAAAAAAATAAATTATTATTTTTAAAAAATAAATTAGTATATTATTATTTTTAAAATTTAAAAATAATATATTATTTTTTTTAAATAATAATAAATTAGTTTTAAATATATTATTAAAAATAATAAATTATTTTTAAACAATATTTTAAAATAAAATATTATTATTATTTTTATAATATTTTATTTTTTTAAAATAATATTTTTTTAAAAATATTATTTTCATCTCTTATCTCTTCCTTACTTTTATTTTTAAAATATTTTTTTTTATTTTTAAAAATATTAATTTATTATTATTTAAAAATAATATTTTAAATTATTATTAATAAAAGAATAATTTTTTTCCTCTTCCTCTCTAAATATTTTTTTTTCCATTTTTCCCTCTTTGCTTCACTTTCCTTCCTCCTGTCGCCTCCCTCGTCCCAAGCGCTTGAGGCCTAGTTTGTGGCCACCTGTATCGTCCCCATCGTGGCACCGCCCCACCACCGTCCATGTCACATCCAACTCCATGTGAGCATCAAATCTCCTCCTCTTCTCTTCTGTGGCTTCGGTACCACCAACCCCCCTCCATTTCCTCGGCCTCGGTGCCACCAATCCTTCCTAGCCCCCGACGCCTCCTGCATCTTCCACAACCCGCACGATCGTCCCCCACACCCTCCATGGCCCCACCCTCAGTAGAGAGGAGGTAGGCATTCGTGAGGGACGCACTAGGAGAGGCTTGGAGGGCTCGCCAAGTTTCGCGCGACGAGGGGGGGGGAGGGGAAAAAAGCAATTTGGAGCGCTCACGAAGCTGCACAAAAAAAAAAGCTTGCGGAAAAAAAATCTATTTTTTTTATTTTTCTTTCTTCCTTTTCTTTCTTCCACCGCCTCCCCCCCCAACCCCCACCACATGAGGCCTAGTTCGCGGCCGTTCGCGCCACCCCCACCACGGTGCTGCCCCACTATCGTCTACGCTGCATCCAATTTCCCGCGACCATCAAAACCCCTCCTCTCCCTTCCTCTCGCTGCCTCCCCCCCACCTCTCATCGCATGAGGCTCAGGTCACGGCCATCCGCGCTGCATCCGGCTCCATGCGGCCACCAAACTCTTTTCCCTCTCTCGGCTTTTTCCATTTTTTCTTTTCATTTTTTTCTCTATTTCGGAGAATTATGGAAAGGAAGGTGGATAAGAAAAGGTCGACGCCGATCATGATGGAGAGGAAGCCGATGACGAAGATCGGTAAGAGGTGGCACCGTCTGCAATGGCTTGAAGCCAAAAAAAAAAACTATCAGAGAAAAAAGGTGGAGGGGAAGGAAAGCACCTTAGGGAGATTGGAGGGAAGGCCGACGCCAATGATGGTGGAGACCGGTGGCAGGTGGTGGCGAGGAGAGAACGGAGGAGAAGGCACGAGGCAAGTGGCGGTGAGGAGAGAACATAGGAGAATGCCCATCCATGAGGGATCGGGAATGTTCAAGAGGGTTTAGAAAGGCTGGAAGCTTTTCGCAGGATCCTACCGAATTCACGACATGCGGTAGTCTAAAAAAATGACGCGCATCATGCTGAGAGAGTTCGGGGCTCTTCTTTCATATATAGTACAAACGTGTCTTGGTTATCATAACCATCCAGCCATTCACCTGCAGGCCAATCTGCCAATTTTTTTTTCCCAAATTAATATATGATTAAAAATTATCTAAAAACTGTGTTAAACGTTAATATATAATTACAATATGGAGCATTCAGTCCACTCCATTTTCATTCAGTCCACTCCAACAGGTGCTTTAGACAAACAATGCACCTTCTAATCTGAATATAACGAACAACAATCTTTTAAGAGAATGCCAATATTTAGATATTGCGCTGTAGCAGGTTGGTTGTTTTTTTTTTTTTTTAAAGTTCATGTGTCTACGGTCCTCTGCAGCAAGCAATGGTGGTACAAGGATGTGATAGCAGCATCAAGAGATGTTCTGGAGGTGTCCTTTCTCCTGGAGGCTCTTTACTGTTTGGTAGAGGCTCCGAGTCACCGGTATGAAGCGGAGGCCGAGGTCCTTGAGCCGCTGGCTTGAGAACCTGTACGGCTGCTTCCGAGGATTTGCCTCATCGGAGCACCTGTAATGTCATGAAATGAGCAATGCCAACATTGGACGAGGGCAGCAGGGTGACCGATCCGAGCATGACAAAATGATCGCCATGCCATGAAGGCTCAAAAAGTTAGCTATTTCGGAAATGATCGAGAACTGCTTTTGGAAAAACTAGTCTTGCATCATTATTAACTTTTGCCTAATAAACGATACTTATTCGACCTTTTCAGAGTAGGTTTACTACAGAGTGGGCCTTATTTCTTCATGGGATTAACGTTATGATCCCACGTGATGATTACGGTTTTTGTTGTTTGCCGTTTACATGCATTTCTAGGAGGAAAAAAGAAAAAAGAAAAGGTATTTTGGATGATATTTGGGGATAAGTATTGAAAAAGTAAAATTTTATCTGTATTTGTCAAATTTGCTTTTGCGATCCTCCGTTTTTTTTTGTAATATAATGAAATATTGTTAAAAAAATGGATGGTGTTAGTTATTAAAATTCATGTTCCTTGAGTCAGAAAAATTCGTGTATACCACAATACTCCATTCTAATATAATATAAATATAAATGTATAAGAAAGATAAAACATATTATTTGTATAATAATTTCAATATGATGTGTTGATATCATAATATTGATACTGATATAGTATATTATATTATTTATCATGTAACATAATATTATACTTAATATCAATATATGAATATCGCACCCAGGGATGGATGAAAAAAGATTTTGCGTCAGCAATGGGCGGGGTTAAGCCAGCCTCGTCCCGTTCCCGAAGCGTCTCAAGGACGCGTATCCTGGAAAAATTAATATTAGTTGGATCACGTAATTTTCGGGCCCATTTCAATCAAAGCTGCCGAAAATGAAAAACCAGAGATGGATAGAAATCCTTCTTCTCGTTTCTTCCGGGGGCAGTTTCTTATTTGGGGACGAGTGAGGGGGAATCAGGATCAGGAGAGTAGAAAAAATGACGAGATCCTCCTCCAGGGTTCTTCTCTCTGGGTCTCCATGCCCGACAACTCCTGGCCACCGAAGGATCCGGTGATGCCTCTCATTCGACCAATAATTTTCCCTTCTTTCAACGTCTCAGCATGCGTGCCGTCCACCTTACGCTACTTATATGTGGGGCCTACGGCACCGGATATTCAAACGGACGGATGCACGTGGCATTAATTCCTGTCAACAACCTGCTTCCACGAATCAGACTTGATGCGCAGGATTTTTGTAAAAGCTTTCTTTAATCATTGCTCTCGTCATTTAGAAAAATCCATTATTTAAAATTTCTCGGGTCCTTTTTTTCATTTTTCAGAATGTAAAAATACATGGAGAATGGTAGTTTTTCCGGCATGTCTTTGGAGAAATTCTTGAACAGATTTATTCAGTCCACGTGGGAGGCATGGATGGTAAGAAGCCACCAACTCAATATCTAATCCATAGATCTTAATCTACTCTTCTTTGATTCTAGTTAGATTTCTATCTAAAAAAAGATAATTAAAAAAATATTTAATGTTAGCCTCCTCGGATGCTGACTCTATTTTTTAAGGATGCTTTTGATATCTATAAAAAAAAATTTTCCTTCATGTTTTTTTTTTCTTTTATTTTTTATTTTTAAATCTAATTTTTTAACATAGATATCCCAATCTGTCCTCTTCTTTCCTCCCCTATATTCTTTCGGATCTAATTTTTAGATATCCCAATCTTCCCCACGTTTACTCCTTCCCCCTAAGAAATGATTTTCAAATCTAATTTTCACAAAAATCTATTCTTGGATGCGGGGAAGGAGGAAGCATGGAGACACAAGGGTTTTTTCTTGGTGAACAAAATTTTAAAATTTTTTTTAACTATCTTTTCTAATCAAATAAAAGTAGTTAAGGAAGAGTGGGATACAGATCTACGTGAATTAGATGCTAAGTTTATGGCTTTTCATTGACCGTGTTTGCTACGATATGAAACCTTTTTTCCTCTATCATATAGGAATCAAGGAAGGTACTCAAAAAATAATAGTTGTTACACTCTCAGAAGTTCCTACACTAAACCATATAAATATTGAAACGAGAGTAGGATTACATTAACATTACTAAACTTTTAACTTGTATCTAATATTGGAGGGATAGCCACTTTAAAGTCAGTGCTATCTAGATTTTATTTTTTCCTTCTTCATTAGATATAGAGATGAAAATAGATCCAATCAGACTAGACTTTAACTTAAACAGACCAGACCTGTATTATAAAATACTAGTCTGAATCTGGTCTGGACTGATTCAGGCTTAAAATGAGGCTTGATTAATCTATTTTATAAAATAAAAAAATCTGATATACTCTAAAAGCCTATTTAAAAATCGATAAATATTAAAATTTTTAAATAAGTCAATAGGTCTAGGCCTTCAAGACTTCAGTATAAATCCAAAGGTCTATCAAATATAATACAGGCTATTCTTATACAAATTGATCTGTACATAAATAAGCTAAATCAGATAAGACCAGACTTTGAAATTTTAAGTTTGATCTATTTATTTAAACAAATTTTTTTAAAAATTTATGCCTGATTTATTTAGATAAATAAATTAAATCAGATTAGATCGATAGTAGGTTAGGTCGTAGGCCTCTGATAGATCGTCTGATCTATTTTCACTCCTAATTAGGTGCTACCATTTATGCACATAAACTACACCGACTAGATGATGATTAATATCATCTGCTAGGGTACCTCTACTGTTTCATATCTTTTTTCGTACATCACCTTATCTATGCTCAAAGGAGGGTGGTGCATCTTTTCAAATTATTAAAAAAAAAAAAAAAAAAAACTTGGCCCTTTTATCTTACCCCATGCATTAAATCGCGGAACCTAAACATTGAAACAAAACCAATCATCTGTTGAAAAATAGATGGACAAATGTTTTGGTTTTCTTTTATCTAGCAATTTATTTTGCTATATTTCATAGTTATTTAAAATCCTATCTACGAAGAAATGATTGAATCATGAGCATATGCATATTAATCATGGTACATGCTTTGAAAGAATATGTTAATACTTTATGTATATATATATATAAAAAGAAAGTGCTAGATTTGGTTAAAGATCTCCATACAATTTTAGAAAATCTAAATTGAATGGTGAAGATCTCATGTTAATGATCCAGATCTATTATTTCTAACCTACTTACACAAAATCATATAATTCAGAAGTTTTTAATTTAAAAATTATGATAAAAAATTAAATAATTTAAAATTATATATTTTTTACTATTTGGTGTATAAATTAAAAATATTTAAATCAAATAATTTCTTTATATTAAAATAAAAATAATAGATCATGTCCAATAATATAAACCATCGTCATAAAATTTATATTATTTAATATATATCTAACTAGATGTTGCCGGAGACCTATAAACAAATATCCATGTCTCTCTCTCCCTCTCCACCTGTGTGTGTATGTAACCCACGCGTACGAACCTTGATGATGTTATAATAAATCATTGATGTACGAATTTGATCAAACGTGAAACATGTATATTGCGTGTGATGCAACTTTCAGCGAGGGTCATGCACGGGCCACGGCCACCGACGCCAACCGACCAACAAAGGTGATCCCACGATCACGAGGCGAAGCAACGCCGCGAGGGGTACGTTCTCCCACCGGAACCATTTAATCACAAGCACAACAGGTAGAGGTTGCGATCAACGCGTATCGGTGACGTGATCACGTACGGACGGTGACTACAACAGCGAGGGGAGGAAGGGAAGAGCTGGGTCATTACCTGGTGGGGACCGGATATCCCGGGAAGAGGTCGGCGAGGATGCGGACCAGGTCCTCGCGGTGGAGGACCGCCTCCGCGCAGAGGTAGCGGCCGGCGGCCCCGGGCGCCTCGTACACCAGGAGGTGCGCCAGCGCCACGTCCCGGACGTCCACGTACGCCTGCACCGCGTTGGTGTACGTCTTGGCCGAGCCGTCCAGATACTTCATCACGTGCTTGATGCTGGCGTTAACCGTCCCCTGCAGCAGCGGCCCCATCACCAGCACCGGATTCACCACCACCACATCCAACCCCCTCTCCTTCGCCATCTCCCACGCCGCCTGCTCCGCCACCGCCTTCCCGTAACAATACCAATTCTGCGACCACCATTAATTCATATCGGTACGTGAGCGTGCAATTCATTCCATCACGTACGGTTTATATGAAATAATATTCGAATTAGGGGTTTTTGTGAGCTAATTAATTAATTATATAATTAACCTTGGTGTTCTTGCAGAACTCGAGGTCGCTCCAGCATGACTCGTCGACCACCACATCAGGGCCGCGCTTGGGGTCCATGGTCACGGCACCGATCGAGGAGGTGAACACCACGCGGCGGACGGTGCCGGCATCGGCAGCTGCGTTGATGACGTACTTGGTTCCCCTCACCGCCGGCTCTACCATTTCCTCCTGGAGTTAGATTAATATATATTACGTTGTGTACTTAATTCGTTTTAGTCATCCAATCCAATCCGGTAGGCAAGGCTAGCTAGATTTTACTAATTCTAGAAACCAACTACAAGAAGACCAGTCGACGGTGGAAGTGCTTACTGGATCATCGGTCACCGGAGAGGCGGTATGGAAGACGCCCTGGCACCCGTCGATGGCGGCCCGCAGGGAATCATAATCGAGGAGATCGGCCTTGCATAGGATGAGCCTCTCCTTCCCTCCTTCCAGAGCTTTTAAATGCGCATTCTTCGGATCATCTAAAATTATAAGTGGGATTTCTAAAAATTAACACGAAGAAGGAACCAGGGGCAAAGAAAGCTTTTAGCAAGTAAACATATATATTTAGCTATATATGGTGTTGAGTTCTGCCATACATAGTTGATTTTAAACCTGGGTTCCGGACGGTTCCCTTGACGGTGTAGCCTTTCTCCAGCAGCAGCTTCACGAGCCAGGAGGCGATGAAGCCACCGGCGCCGGTGACGCAGACGGTCTGGCCGTGGCCGGAGGCAGTCGAAGCATTGACCGTCATTTGGCACGGCGTTTAAGGGGAGTATATATCGCTCGATCGGCGGTGGACCAGTAGATGAGACGGAATGTGAGAGGTGAGAAAGAGTTGATGGGGTTGGTGAGCGGAGGAGGATGAGAGGCGCGCGCGATCTATTTATAATATGAGGTGGTATGGAAGAAGCTTGCGGCCATGGTTTAGGGAGGGTAGGTGGTGACTGCTTCATACAGAATGATCCTGCCGTGGAATCCTGGCAAACCGAGAGAATTAGAATGTGGACAATTATATCGCCTGGGCTGTTGGAAGTTGCAGAAAGAATAGAGGAGGGCGCAGGTTCGGCACTCACCGTGCACCGTACGGTATGATGGTGTATATTATATACCACATCATATGATGATGGATGGCTACGTATGATCGTTCGTGATGTACATCGATGTATATGACCATCCATGATATGATAGATAGTGCGTGTGGTGCACCATAAGGCCTTATGGTACATTACAGAGGATTCTGCGCGAGTTAGGAACCAGATGCTCATTATAAAAGAATAAAAAATTATGAAAGATCGTCAACTCATTCTTTACAGGTGCACGATGTTGAAAATTTAGGTTAATGGACGCAGACTTTTATAATAAGCATAAATCATCAAGAATGAGTTGAATAAATAAAAACATCCCGATGATGTTGCCTTAAAGGTAAATTTTGCGTTCCCCCATCAATGATTCAGCACGAGGGTCACAACATGTCTACTCTTCAGGATTTAATTAGAAAAAATATTTCCAACTACGAAGATTTGATCAAGTTGCTTCAAAATTTAAAATATAAAGTCAAATATTTGTAGAAGAGTCCTTTACGGCTTGTCTAGTCGTTTGTGTCCATTCAATCGCAGGGTACATGGATATTTATTGATTGGACAAAAACAACTATGGATCTTTCTATCACAAGATATCTAACTTGTCACAACTCTAAAATATTAAGCGGGTCGGATGGCTTCTATTATCAAATATGGGCAAAGACCAAGGAAAGTTGAAGTCTTTTCAAACACTCAAACAAGAACTACCAACACGATACCCTTAATTCATGTCATTCAGAAAGTTTAGATTGAGAAGGGAGTCGAGACGGTGCAGCTCTGCATAAGCTAAGTAGTTGGCAAAGTGAATTCCTGTTATTTTGTAGAGTCGATGACCCATCGCTCATCTCTAGCAAATAGGACCATGATAGGTTTATAGGTTAGTCTTGGATGTTGCCGTCAAAACTTGGTCAATTCGAAAGGTTTTTAGTCAATTAGAGCAAGGCGGCCCGGTTGGTGGGAGAATGGACGAGTCTCTAAGTCTAAAGTTTAAACATTTCATGGAACTTGAAGATTAGTTGGTGATTAAATGTCCGCATAAAAATAATCTCATGCGGGCTTCCAAGCTTGGCGTCTGCAAGAGGCAAAACGCAGTACTCACCAGACTCAACACGTGGAGACAACCGGGAAAGTGGGGGCTGAGAGTGGATTCGTGTCAGAGAAAAGCAACGAATTGCACGAAATCCATGCATCGAAATAGGGTTGACAAGCGCTTCAACTGTAGAAGTGGATGCATGATGACCACTGCATTTTGTCTGCTGACAAACTCTTTGCCTCGCACCATCCATGTCTGGAAGGTTGATTTGCTTGAGCACCGGATAGGTGGCATGTTCGTTGTGCGATAAATGGGATTAGAAAACTTCTCGAAGCATTATAGGAAGACTCTATCGGCTTTTTGACCAGGTGGTCAGGTCTTTAATAGGTTCTGGTTGCATTGAGATCCAATGTTTTAATAATTGAATCTCATTACCGTTTCAGCCAATATTGTTGGAGTATCATGGGCAAACTCCACCATGCATGAGATTGAATTTTGCTGTTAGAATAACCTTCCATGCTATTTTTGTATGGATGGATTTTGTGACGATCTATACGAACATATATTTAGTCTTCATCACTTATCAGAGAGATATTAGATATTTAAAACTAAATAATATTTTTTGATTATTTTTTTTGAATGAAATCTTGCATTATTATAAATGATATTAGAGTGAATCTAGCTCGTAACTTATATAAACTAGAAAAAATTATAGCATGGACCGATTTGGGTTAATGATGAACTGAGGAGGACATCGGAGCTTAAACGGAAGAAGTATGTAAGGATCCGTACAGATATGTATTTAGTTTCGTATCGATTATTCTTTGAAAAACTTTTTACAAGGCTTAGAATCTTAAATAATACTTTCTTGTTAATCTTTTTTTATTAAGAAACGGATGACAATTTTATTATTTAATAAATCAACTATAGATAGTTCTTTTTTTAAAATTATAAAGTAATTTGTGTTAATAATTAAGCTGAATGGAGTCATATGTGATGTTTGAAAACCATCAGTTTGATCAAGTCAATTTCCAATAACATGGATATCTATTTATATGGTTCATTATTAAACATATAACTGATTATTTCATTATTTAATGTTGGTGCAGAATCTGATGAATGCCGGATCGAGCTGAAGTCAAAGAAGACGAGATCGCCGTTGGTAACCTGCAAAACAAAGTTCCGTCCGAAGTCGGTGGTTGTAGTTCCGGTAGAACCCTCCGATGATCAAGTCAGCTCTTCTGACCAATAGAAATGGAGTGCTTAGAAAAGAGTTCGGTAGAATTTTGGGAAGGAGAAGAGAGCTTAGAAAAAAATATATCTGAAGGGTTTCTTTTTATAAACGGAGCCTGTAGCGGATTAATAGTGATAGCTGCAATCATTTGGTAGCGGATCGCTCGAGGCTTGATGGAGTCTGTCATGGAGGGGAAAGTCACCAGTAGTGCTATCTGTAGCAGACTGATGGTGACAACCATCGCCGTCCGATAGCAGATCGCTGTCATCTGCAGCAGACTGATAGTGACGGTCATAGCCATCAGGTACTGAGCCATTCGGGATTGCATGGAGGAGTGAAGAGCTTTGACATGTATCAATTTTAGAGGAGTTTGAACTTCTAAAGAAAATATGCTAGAAAAAATCATCTGAAAGGAACGCTAGCTGAAATCTGAAAGCAATCTGCTGGAGAAATCCGATTGAAGCAGAAATTCAAAAGAAGTTCGGCTCCTGTAGAAATTTGACTGAAGGAGGAATCCGAAAAGAGTTCGGCTCCTGCAAAAATTCTACTAAATGAAAGATTCGAAAGAAATTCGGCTCCTTGTAAGAGTTTGACTGAAGGAGAGATCCAGAAGGCGTTTGACTTCTATAAAAATTTGACTGAAGGAGAAGTCCGAAAGAAGTTCAGCTCCTGTAGGAGTTTGACTGAAGGAGAGATCCGGAAGGAGTTCGATTCCTATAAAAATTCGACTGAAGAAGAGATTCGGAAGGAGTTCGGCTCCTTGTAGAAGTCCGACCGAAGGAGAGATTTGGAAGGAGTTCGGCTCCTGTAGAAACTTGACTGAAGGAGGAATCTGAAATGAGTTCGACTCCTATAAAAATTTGACTAAAGGAGTTCAGAAGGAGTTTGGCTCCTAGGAGTCCGACTGAAGGAGAGATTCGGAAGGAGTTCGGCTCCTATAGAAACTTGACTAAAGGAGTCCGAAAAAGGTTTGACTCCTATAAAAATTCGACTGAAGGAGAAGTTCGGAAGGAGTTTGGCTCTTATAGAAATATGACTGAATGAGAGATTCGGAAGAAGTTCGACTCCTTATAGGAATCCGACTGAAGAAGAGATCCAAAAGGAGTTCGGCTCCTATAGAAACTTGACTGAAGAAGGAGTTCGAAAGAAGTTCGGCTCCTATAAAAATATGACTGAAGGAGAGATTCAGAAGAAGTTCGACTTCTTATAGGAGTTCGACTGAAGAAGAGATTCGGAAGAAATTCGGCTTCTGTAGAAATTTGATTGAAGAAGGAGTTCGGCTCCTACAAAAATCCGAGTGAAGGAGGAGTCTGAAAGGAGTTTGACTCCTATAGAAATTTGACTGAAGGAGAGATTCGGAAGAAGTTTGGCTCCTTGTAGAAGTTTGACTGAAGGAGAGATCCGGAAGGAGTTCGACTCCTATAGAAATTTGACTGAAGAAGAAGTTCGAAAGGAGTTCGGCTCCTTATAGGAGTTCGATTGAAGGAGAGATCCGGAAGGAGTTTTGCTCCTATAGAAATTTAACTAAAGAAGTTCAGAAGGAGTTCGGCTCTCGTAGAAATCCGACTGAAGGAGGAGTCTAGAAGAAGTTTGGCTCCTGTAGAAATTCGACTGAAGGAGAGATTCGGCAGGAGTTCGGCTTCTGTAGAAACTTGACTGAAGGAGGAGTTTGGCTCCTATAGAAATTCGACTGAAGGAGGAGTTCAGAAGGAGTTCGACTCCTGTAAAAATTTGACTGAAGGAGAGATTTAGAAGAAGTTTGGATCCTTGTAGGAGTCCGACTAAAGGAGCGATCTGGAAAGAGTTTGGCTCATGTAGAAACTTGATTGAAGGAGTCCAAAAGCAATTCAGCTCCTATAAAAATATGACTAAAAGAGAGATCCAGAAGGAGTTCGACTAGGATTCAACCGTTGGAGGAGTTCGACTGGGGTTCGATCACTGGAGAAGGTCGGCTGGGGTTCGACTGCTGAAGGAAGAATTTTCGATCAAAACTCTTCCATGATTGTCAGTTGCTTTAGGCCAAGCGTCAGACTGGACTTCTGCGAGAGCGAAATTTATTTCCAACAATAGTCTTTCCACTCTCGAGTTCAAAACTCGAAGGAAGGGAGTACAAAAAAGATGACTATCGAAGTTTTTTTTCAGGCTCTGCATCCATTGGGGTTGAAGCTCGGGGGGATCTTATCTCCTGCCGAGGTTGATGTTGAAGTTGAGGCTCGGAGGAGATCTTATCTTCAGTCGAGGTCCATGGAGATCTTGTCTCCTATTGACGTTGCGGTTGAAGCTCATGGGAGATCTTTTCTTCAGTCGAGATTGTCGTTGAAGTTGAGGCTCGGAGGAGATCTTGTCTCCAGCCGAGGTTAACGTTAAAGTTGAAGCTCGGGAGAGATCTTATCTCCAGCCGAGGTCCAAGGAGATCTTGTCTCCTATTGACATTGCGGTTGAAGCTCGTGGGAGATCTTTTCTCCAACCAAGGTTATCGTTGAAGTTGAGGCTTGGAGAAGATCTTGTCTTCAGCTGAGGTTGACGTTGAAGTTGAAGCTCGAGGAAGATCTTGTCTTCAGTCGAGGTCTAGAGAGATCTTATCTCCTATTGACGTTGTGGTTGAAGCTCATGGGAGATCTTATCTCCAGCTGAGGTTGACGTCGAAGTTAAAGCTCGGAAGAGATCTTGCCTCCAGCCGAGGTTCAGAAAGATCTTATCTCCAGCTGAGATTTAAGGAGATCTTATCTCCTACTGATGTAGACGTCGAAGCTCGAGAAAGATCTTATCTCCAGCCAAGATTGAAAGAGATCTTATCTCCTTTTGTTGTCGGGCACAATGGGGCCATTGTCGAGGTCTTTTCTCTTATCCCGTCTAAAATGAATGAGGTCTTCGACTTTGCTCACGTTAGGACGAGATTCTTCTATTCCTAATGGACTGTGGGGGCACATAAGAGCCATTGTCAGGACCTCTTCCTTCATCTCATCTAAAATGAATGAGGCCTTCGACTTTGCTCATGTTAGGAAGAGATTCTTTTTCTATTTCTAACGGACTGTGGGGGCACATAAGGGCCATTGTTAGGGCCTCTCCTCCCATCTCATCTAAAATGAATGAGGCCTTCGACTTTACTCACATTAGGATGAAGTTCTCCTCCTATTCCTAACGGACTGTGGAGGCACATAAGGGCCATTGTCAGGATCTCTCCCTCCATCTCATTTAAAATGAATGAGGTCTTCAACTTTGCTCATATTAGTACGAGGTTTTCCTCCTGTTCCTAATATGATCACTTTTAATTGCTTCTTTTCTATCATCACATAATTTTTGCACTAAGAAATAATAATATTGAAATGAAGGAGTTTTATTATGAAAAAATTGCTGGTAGTACATCCTCAGATTTTCTGAGTTTTAAGGTCGAAGGAGCGTTATTCCTCTGAGCTCCTTCAGACGATAAGTTTCGGACTGGACGACCTCCACCACTTGATACGAGTCTTTCCAATTTAGGATAAGCTTTTTCTAGCTTTGAGGAGTATAAAATTTATTCATGAGGAGTATATAAATCTGATCTTAATGCTTTTAGATTAGTGGCCATCTTCTAATTGATCTAATGAACATAGATATTACAGACCAAGTACATCTATGTTAATGCTTCTTGATTATATACTTTGAATTATGAATCAAATTAGAATTCATATGCATGCGGAAATTTTAGTGCGCTTTGGACGCAGCGTATTTTAATTAGAGGATTTCACAAAACTTAATGCATTAATATTTATTTAAATTACACCTGGACCAAAGGATAATTAATAAATATTAATAGATTTGCTATGCCTGGATCAAAGGGTAGTGAATAAATTAGGAGACTCCACCGTCACATGAAATAAAATTAATCTAAAAAATTGAATATTGTATTAACTGAGTGGTGAACCGATTGCCTTAGTAATCCTTTGCTCTTGAATTTAAAACTCTAATAATTTACACTCTCTCTATTTAATTAAATTTATGGAAGTCACGTAGGAGCTAGGTCCCTATCATAAAAACTACTTCGGCAAGGATACTATTAACCGATCTTGTGTCATGGTTCTGTAAAGTATATCAAAAAATGTGATCGCTGTCAAAAGAATGCAAACATGCAAAGACAGCATTATATGTTCGTATAGATCGTCACAAAATCCATCCATACAAAAATAGCATGAAAGATTATTCTGACAGCAAAATTCAATCTCATGCATGGTGGAGTTTGCCCATGCAATGATACTCCAACAATATTGGCTGAAACGGTAATGAGATTTAATTATTAAAACATTGGATCTCAATGCAACCAGAACCTATTAAATACCTGACCACCTGGTCAAAAAGCCGATAGAGTCTTCCTATAATGCTTTCGAGAAGTTTTCTAATCCCATTTATCGTACAACGAACATGCCACCTATCCGGTGCTCAAGCAGTTCAATCTGCTGGTCCAGCAGGTTCGTAGTCTCACGAAGGCGATGTAGGCCATATATCGCAGGCTCCAACACCGGTTCGGTTGGAACAGATTTCTCTGAAGCCCCATGATCCGATCTGGAAATGACCGACCTAGGCTATCCGACCTCTGATCTCCAAAAAAGAAAAGCAGAGGATGGAGGGCCCTTGATCGAACCACGACTCGATCCAAGGAAAAGCTTCACGCCCGTTCCACCAGAAAACCTTGGAGATCAACGATTGCGAAGATCTCCTAGATCAAAGGCTCCTAGAAATGAGCTGATGAATCGAAGAGCTCCGTCATACTCTCTCCTCATATAGTAATGATATTTGCACTAATCCTTCTTTTTTGTAGAGGATTATGCAAGAACCAATCCCGTCGAACTTCAAGCTCAAGCAGTTTGAGAGTTACGATGGGACCACCGATTCGGTCGACCATCTGAAGGCCTTTCGGATAATGATGTTGCTCTACGATGCGCTAGATGCTATTTTATGTCGAGCTTTTTCATCCATTCTTAAGGAAGCTGCCATGAACTGGTACTCGATACTTAAGTCGAGTACTATCTTTTTCTTTAATCAGATGAGCCATCAGCTCGTGGCTCACTTCATTATCAGCCAACATCTGCATCGAGGTTCGAATTTTTTGATGAACATCAAGCAAAAGAAGGGAGAATCCATTCGGGCTTACGTCACTCGGTTTAATGCTGTTACATTGGAGGTTTGAATATGTCAGGAATTGATGCCAAGATCATGAAACATCGGTTGGTCGTTGATCCGAAGTATCGATCGATAAAAGAGAAAATGTGCAAACATGTCCCAGAGAGGCAGAAAGCAATCGTAAAAGAAGTAGGCAAGCTCTTCAAAGTTGGATTCATCCAAAAAGTTAACTATCCGATTTGGATCTTAAACATGGTCCTCGTCAAAAAGACAAACAATAAGTGGAGGATGTGTATAAACTTCAAAAAGCTGAACAAGATCTGTCCAAAAGATAGCTACCCTCTACTTTGGATTGATCAATTGGTAAATGCAACCTTGGGCCACGAGCTTCTCACCTTCATGAATGCCTTCTCCGGTTATAACCAGATATGGATGGCACCAGAGGATGAGGAGAAAACTGCTTTTATTACTGATCATGGTCTTTATTGTTATAGGGTTATGCCCTTTAGACTCAAAAATGTAGAGATAACGTACCAGCACTTGATTAACAAGATCTTCAAGAAGCAAATTGACCGCAACATGGAGGTGTATGTGAATGACATGCTCGTCAAAAGCTGAGCTTCTATAAACTATCTTGCCAACCTTGAAGAGACCTTCAGCGCACTCAGGAAGCATAAGATGAAGCTGAACCCAACCAAGTGCACCTTTGGTGTGACCTCTAGAAAGTTTTTAGGGTTTATAGTATCAAGGCGCGAGATTGAAGCAAATCCAGAGAAAATTTAAGCTATTCAGGAGATGACTGCTCTAAAAATAATTAAAGAAGTTCAACGCCTGACTAAAAAAGTGGCATCCCTAAATCGCTTCGTCTTGAGATCGGTCGAGCGATGCATATCCTTCTTTCAAGTTCTCAGGCAACCAAAGAACTTCTGCTGGACAGCGGAGTGCCAACGAGTATTTGAAGAGCTTAAAAATTACTTTGGCTCACCCCCACTGCTGACAAAGTCAAACCTAGAGAAGAATTATTCATATACCTAGCAGTCTCTCTAGCGACCTTGGCAGCAGTCCTAGTCAAGGAGGAAGCGAAAATGCAGCGATCGTTCTACTACATAAGTCGGATCCTAAGAAATGCAGAGACCAGATACTCTAAGCTAGAAAAATTGACTTACTCTCTTCTAATTATTATCAGAAGACTCCAACCTTACTTTCAGGGGCACACCATAACGGTCCTCATGGACCAATCAATAAAAGCAGTTCTTCATCGAATGAACGCTTCTGAGAGAATCGCAAAATGAGCAATCGAGCTCACGAAATTTGATATCAACTATCATCCTCAGCCATCGATCAAAGCCCAGATATTGATAAATTTTATAGTAGAATGTACCATTTCAGCTGAAGCCAAGCTTGAACAGAATGAGACCAATGCTCTGTTGTTGCAACTGAGCCTCCCCAAAGAGAGTGCTGATCTTTCCGAAGGCTTTTGGGCTCTGTACGTGGATGGTTCATCCAACTCCGTTGGAGCAGATGCGGGGTTAATCTTAGTCAGCCTCGAGGAAGTCGTCGCTGAGTACGTGCTACGCTTCGAATTTTTCATGACTAATAATGGAGCTGAGTATGAAGCACTGATCATCGGATTAAAAATAGTAAGAGAGTTAAAAGTAGATCGGCTCCAAGTCTACAATGATTCTCAATTAGTGGTCGGCCAAGTTAGTGACAACTACAAAGTACGAGAGGAAAATATGATGAAATACCTGGAGAAAGTAAAGAATTTGACTTCAGTCTTCGACAGTTTTGGCATTCGAATAGATTCTGAGGGACAGAAAATATAAGAGTCCGATCTTCTCTCTAAATTGGCTACTTCAGTCCCCAGTCGAACTATCCAAAAAAAGTATTTTTTGAGACTCTGAAAATATCCCAAGCTTAGAGGAAATCATAGGTCGTTATGCAAACGGAGCTTGAGCCGAGCTAGGATTGATCCATTGGTTGCCTACCTCAAGGAGGAAGTTCTTCCTCGTGATCCAAAAAAAGCTCGAAAACTCAGGAATCAAGTCCTTCCAGGTATGTTTTGTATGAGGGCTAAGTTGTATAAGAGATCGTATTCTCTATCACCGCTGAAGATGTCTTCGACCTTTAGAGGCCGACTTTGCACTTATGGAAAGTGCACGAGAAAATCTGTGAAAGTCATGTAGGAGCCAGGTTTCCTGTCATAAAAACTACTTCTGGCAATGGATACTATTGACCGATCCTTGTGTCATCATTCTATGGAGTATGTCAAAAAATATGACCGCTATCAGAAGAATGCAAACATACAAAGAATAGTCCGACCTCCGAGCTTACTTCCGCTAAGCGCACCTTGGTCCATTTGCATGCAATGGAGAAATGGACATACTTGGTCCTTTTTCAATGGTGTTCGGACAGTGGAAGTTCCTTCTTGGTCATGAATCGACTACTTCATCAAATAGGTCGAAGTCGAACCACTAGCAAAAATTATCCGAGGCTAAGGTACAGGAACTTCATCTGAAAGTCAATAGTCTGTCAGTTCGATCTGTTCGATCTATTCCGAAATTCTCATAACTGATAATGGGCGAATAGTTCGCTAGGATGAGGTTCGCCGAGTTCTGCGAAGATCCAAATATTTTTCACCATTTTACATCGGTAGCTCATCCATAGGCAAATGAGGAAGCTGAAGTGACCAATCGAACTCTACTCTATACATTCTCAATTTTATACTCATGAATTAAGGTAGCTTTCACACTGCCCCTTTTTTTTTTATAATTTTTTATTGTGCTGAGTATCCTGACCTTTCCTTCACCATTTTACGTAAATTTTCACACTTGACCTAGGTGCAGAGATCCAGTTACTAGGCTTTGGGCAATCCACATATACTCTATCTTTTGCACTTTATTTATAGGCAGGTAGCTCTTTCTTTAAATTCAAGTTTTTTTGATTAGAATGTATATTAATTACCAATTTTCAGTGATAATTAAATCCTTAGTTGACCTTATAATCAATACCTACTTTGCCTTGTTAGTGTGCATGTGCAATAAAAAGTGCTAATAATCTTTTAATGACCTAAGTAGGCTGCTAAAAGTTGACCAACTAATCTACTTCTTTAACTCATTACATTCATTAGCAAATAATTCTATCTTTTATCACTTATCCAATTTATCTTGCTCAAGATTTTCTTCTTGACACATGATTTTTTTTATTTTTATTTTTATTTTTTTTAACTTTAACTTGTTTTATGTTGTCTTAAAGGAGAAAGAAAAATAAAGGATGTAATAAAGGATAGAAAAGAATACACTTGATTTGGTTCAATCTGATTCTTTGGAGCTTTGAAATTTTGCTTGAGTTCTCATTGATTTTTCTGCAAAATTAAAAATACACACCAGAGCAGTAAAAGAGCAACAACAAATTACTAAAAAAAAAAAAAAAAAATGATCAAAACTAGAAAGAAAAGAAACAACCTATCTAGTAGTTCTGATTTATAGTCTTTAGCTTGACTTTCTTTGAGTTCTAAAGTGGATCTTGTAATTGAAATGCTTCCTTCTCCTTTTTAAAACTTCCATTAATGTAATTTTTCAGCCTGTGACCATTTACCTTGAAGGTACCTTTTGATTCATCAAAGATCTCTACTGCTCCATATGAAAATACCTTAGTAATTGTATAAGGACCTGTCCATCTTGATTTTAGCTTTTCTGGAAACAAATGTAGCCATGAACTGTACAAAAGAACTTGCTGTCCTTCATGGAATTCTCTTTTTATGATATGGTTATCATGCCATTTCTTAGTACGTTCTTTATAAATCCTGGCATTCTCATAAGCATGGTGGCGAAATTCGTCCATCTCATTTATTTGCATTAACCTGTTCTTCTCTGCATCTTGTATATCAAAGTTAAGAATTTTCATGGCCCAATATGCTTTATGTTCTAACTCAACAGGGAGGTGGCATGCTTTTCCAAAGAGTAGCCTATATGGAGACATACCAATAGGTATTTTATATGCAGTTCTATATGCCCATAATGCATCATCTAATTTCAATGACCAATCTTTTCTAGATGCAATTATAGTTTTTTCTAAAATTCTTTTTAATTCCCTATTAGACACCTCTACTTGACCACTAGTTTATGGATGATATGGGGTAGCTATTTTATGAGTGACACCATATTTGTTTAATAGGTTTTCAAATTATTTATTACAAAAGTGTTTACCTCCATCACTAATGATTGCTCTAGGAGTGCCAAAACGAGTAAAAATATGTTTTTTCAAAAATTTGACAACTACCTTTGCATCATTAGTTGGAAAGGGTGCTGCTTCTACCCATTTTGAAACATAATCTACAGCCACAAGTATATATTGATTTGAAAAAGAACTAGGAAAAGGTCCCATAAAATCAATACCCCAAACATCAAAAATTTCACATACAAGAATATTGTTTAAAGGCATTTCATGTCTTCTAGAGAGATTTCCAGTTCTTTGACAGCGGTCACATGAAGAGACATAAGTATGAGCGTCTTTAAAAAGAGAGGGCCAATAAAAACCTGATTGAAGAACCTTATATGCTGTTCTAGTTGGGCCGAAATGTCCTCCTACCTCTCGATCATGACAATGATGCAAAATTTTCTCCATTTCTTCCTCTGGAATGCATATTCTAATGACCTGATCTGAACAACACTTATACAAAAAAGGTTTATCCCAGAAATAATGTTTAACAATAGATAAGAACATCTTCTTTTGTTGAAAAGAAAGACCAAGTGAAAAAATCTTACCAACCAAGTAGTTAATAATATCAGCATACCATGGAAACGTTCTATCTGATATAGCATAAAGGCGTTCATCTGGAAATTCCTCCTTGATAGGGCAAATATCTAATTCCTTCTCTGTGATGTTTTTTAGTCTGGAAAGATGGTCAGCAACTGAATTCTCTGTGCCCTTCTTGTCCTTAATTTCCAAATCATATTCTTGTAGCAAAAGAATCCACCTAATCAATCTGAGTTTTGCATCTTTCTTGGTAAGGAGATACTTTAGAGCTGCATGGTCGGTGTATATAATAACTTTAGATAAAATAAGATAAGAATGAAATTTGTCTAATGCAAATACTACCGCCAGAAGCTCCTTTTCAATGGTTGTATATTTTTGTTGAGCTTCAATCAAAGTGCGACTAGCATAGTATATTGTTTGAAAAATCTTATCCTTTCTTTGACCAAGTACTACTCCTATGGCTGTGTTACTAGCATCACACATCAACTCAAAAGGTAGAGACCAATCTGGTGCTACCATAATAGGTGCTGTGACCAGCTTCTCCTTGAGGGTGTTAAATGCCTGCAAACACTCATCAGAAAAATGAAAAGAGACATCCTTGCATAATAATTTAGATAAAGGTTTAGAAATTAGAAAGAAGTCCTTTATAAATCGACGGTAAAATCCAGCATGCCCCAAAAAGCTCTTAATGGCCTTTACTGAGGTCGGTATGGGTAATTTTTGGATCACCTCAAGCTTAGCTCTATCAACCTCAATACCTTTATATGAAATCTTGTGGCCTAATACTATGCCTTCTTGTACCATCAGATGATATTTTTTCTAATTTAAGATAAGATTAGTATCCTCACATCTTTGTAAAACAAGAGATAAGTTATGCAAATATTTATCAAATGTGGATCCAAAGACAGAAAAGTTATCCATAAATATTTCAAGATAATTTTCAATCATATCATAAAAAATAGCCATCATGCATCGTTGAAAAGTAGCTGGTGCATTACATAAACCAAACGGCATTCTTCTAAAAGCAAATGTACCATAAGGACATGTAAAAGTGGTTTTCTCTTGATCCTCAGGTGCTATGGCAATTTGATTATAACCAGAATATCCATCTAGAAAGCAGTAAAAATCATATCCAACTAATCTTTCTAACATCTGATCGATAAATGGAAGAGGATAATGATTTTTTCTAGTTGCATCATTTAATTTTCTATAATCCATGCATACTCTCCATCCAGTAACAGTCCTAGTGGGGATTAATTCATTATTATCATTTTGAACTACAGTAATTCCACCTTTCTTAGGAACTACTTGAACAGGGCTCACCCATGAGCTATTAGAGATAGGATAAATAATACCTGCATCCAGTAGCTTGATT
This sequence comes from Cocos nucifera, assembly GCA_006176705.1. Taxonomy (NCBI): domain Eukaryota; kingdom Viridiplantae; phylum Streptophyta; class Magnoliopsida; order Arecales; family Arecaceae; genus Cocos; species Cocos nucifera. The sequence goes on along the minus strand of QRFJ01004155.1, from coordinate 386,415 downwards.
ACCTCCTTTTTGACCACTTCTTGCATCTTGGGGTTGAGTCTTCTTTGGGGTTGGACCGTAGGCTCATAGTTGTCTTCCATGAGAATTTTGTGCATACAAATTGAGGGACTAATTCCTTTGATGTCTGCTATTATCCATCCAAACGCCTTTTTGTGTTTCTTTAATACACTTAATAATTTTTTTTCCATTAAACTTGTCAAGGAAGAAGAAATAATAACAGATAAATGTGATAAACCTTCCAAGAAAACATATTTTAAATGAGAAGGAAGAGGTTTAAGTTCAAGGGTAGGTGGCTCTTCAATTGATGTTTTTGGAAAAGGAGTGGATGATCTTTCTAATTCTTCAAATCGTGGTCTGTGTGTGCATGGAATATATGGTTTGGCCCTTAGTAATTTTATGCATTCTGTTTGCCTTTCATTTTTAGCTGAATCCTCTTGTGATTGGATAATGCAAGCTTCAATAGGGTCTTCAAACCTGTTTTCTAAAAAATACTCATGCACTAAATTGTCAATATCATCTATACGAAAATAAGTTTGATTATCATTGGAATGTTTAATAGCTTTGAAAACATTAAAAGTAACTTGTTCGTCTTGGACTCTAAGAATTAATTTTTCTTGTTGAACATCTATTAAAGCTCCTCCAGTAGCTAAAAAGGGTCTCCCTAAAATAAGGGGTACATCATAATCTTCTTTCATATCAAGAACAATAAAATCAATAGAAAAAATAAACTTGTTTACCTTTACCAAGACATCCTCCACTATACCTCTTGGATATTTAATGGATCTGTCGGCTAATTGAAGAGTAATAGTGGTAGGCTTTGGTTCTCCTAGACCCAGCTTTCTGAAAATAGAAAAAGGCATGAGATTTATGCTTGCTCCTAAATCACATAAAACTTTATCAAAACTACAATCACCAATAATGCAGGGGATAGTAAAACTTTCTGGATCTTTTAGCTTCTGTGGTAATTTATTTTGAAGTTATTGCTGAGCATTCTTCATTCAAATTTATTCTCTCATGCTCCTTCAGCTTTTTCTTATTTGTTAAGATTTCTTTGAGAAACTTGGCATACCTGGGCATTTGAGTAATAGCATCTACAAAAGGAATATTAATATGTAAATTCTTTAAAATTTTGAAAAAGTTAGAAAATTCCTTATCTGGATGCTGTATTTGTCTCTCTGGGAATGGTAGTGGCGGCACGTAGGGCTTCACATTTGGATCAGCAAACCGTATACCTGGAGACCATCCATCTACTGGTTGTTTTGGTGACTGACGAGTTTGAGTTGATGGTTCCTTATTTGTAGTTGGCTCTTCAGTCTCTTTCTTCTGATGTAGCTCCTCCAGCTTTGTACCACTTCTTAGGGTGATAGCATTGACTTGCTCTCCTTGGATTTATCTCCGTATTGCTTGGCAAGGATCCTTGAGGTCTCTCGGAGATTATCTTAGCCATTTGACCTATTTGCATCTCCAAGTTTCGAATTGCTGCTGTTTGGTCTTGCCTAAGTTTGGCTTCCAAATTTTTTATAGTTGCTTCTTGGTTTTGCATAAATTTGACCATCAGCTCTTCCATGTTGGACTTCTTTTCAGGTACTTGGAATCCCGGGGGTGGCTGTTGTGCTGCATTTTGATTGCTCCATGAGAAATTTGGGTGCTGCCTCCACCCTTGATTGTATGTGTTGGAGTAGGGATTATTTTATTGCGGCCTGAAAAAATTACCAATATAATTAGCTGTATCAGTTGTTTTAGCAAAAGGATTACCTGTCTGGCAATTGTTCGTATCATGTCCTCCTCCACACAGATCACAAGTAATGCTCTGAACATGCATAGCTGTTCCCTTTAAGTTGTTGACTTCGGCTCTAAGGGCTGCAATTTCAGCTAGTAAAGTTGGCACGCAATCTACTCCCTGCACAGCTGCTAGTCTTTTTGGCATCATGCGCTCTATCTACCATTGATAGCTATTTGATGCCATCTCATCGATCAGATCGAAGGCTTCTTCCTTCGTTTTTCGATTAATGGTTCCTCCTGCTGCTGCATCAATCATAGATCGATTAGTAGGAGATAAACCATTATAGAAAGTTTGTACCTGAAGCCATACGGATAGTTGATGATGTGGACATCTCCTCAGCAGTTCCTTGAAATGCTCTCCAAGCCTCATATAGTGTCTCCATGTCCATCTGCATAAAAGAAGTGATATCGTTGCGCATCTTAGCAGTCTTAGAAGGTGGAAAGTACTTGGCTAAGAATTTTTGGGCTAGAACATCCCAAGTTGTGATAGAACCTGTCAGGAAGAGAATGAAGCCAATTTTTAGCTTTATCCCGTAAAGAGAAAGGAAATAACCTTAATCTAATAGCATCATCCGACACCCCATTAATTTTAAAAGTATCGCAAAGTTCAAAAAAATTAGAAATATGGGCATTCGGATCATCATGCACGTGTCCACTGAATTGGACAGTTGATTGAATCATCTGGATCATCGCCGATTTTATTTCGAAGTTGTTTGCTCGTACAGGCGGTCTCCTGATGCTCGAAGCTGCATCGACTACAGATGGTGTGATGTAATCATTTAATGGACGATGTACTGGTCGAATAGCTTCATGCTGTCCTTCAGTCGCCATATCCACTCCTAGATTGATGTCGTTAGGATCTTCAGCTGCCATGTTTCTCTCTTATTGTAGTCTTCTAATAGTCCTTTCAATTTCTGAATCTAGAGGTAGTAAGTTACTATGTCCAGTACGTGTCATGCACTAAATTTTTTTTTTTAAATAATAAAAATTAAAAATAAATTTCTAAAGTAAAGCTAAGATCAAAATTTCAATATTATTTTAGACACAATCCCCGGCAACGGTGCCAAAAACTTGATGCGTGCTAATTTATAGCTATGGCAAGTGCACCAGTCGATCAAGTAATAAAGTGAATGAGTAGAGTATCGTCCCTAGAGGATTGAAAAATAAGTACTGAAAAGCTCTTTCCTATGCTTTATTTAGAAGATCGATTTATGAGAATAAGAAATTAAAAAAAATAAAAAGTTTTTAATTAAATAGAGAGAGTGTAAATTATTAGGGTTTTAAATTCAAGAGCAATGGATTACTAAGGCAATCGGTTCACCAACTCAGTTAATACAATATTCAATTTTTTAGATTAATTTTATTTCATGTGATGGTGGAGTCTCCTAATTTATTCACTACCCTTTGGTCCAGGCATAGCAAATCTATTAATATTTATTAATTATCCTTTGGTCCAGGTGTAATTTAAATAAATATTAATGCATTAGGTTTTGTGAAATCCTCTAATTAAAATACGCTGCGTCCAAAGCGCACTAAAATTCCCGCATGCATATGAATTCTAATTTGATTCATAATACAAGGTATATAATCAAGAAGCATTAACATAGATGTACTTGGTCCGTAACATCTATGTTCATCAGATCAATTAGAAGATGGCCAGTAATCTAAAAGCATTAAGATCAGATTTATATACTCCTCATGAATAAAATTTAAAAATAAATCATACTGAATATTGCATCAAAAGAGTGGCTACACCTTAGCCTTAGTAAAATAAAATTTAGTTCATGATAACAAATTCAAAAACAGCAAATAAAATAAAAAGCATGAAGAAATTAGACTATTTGATTGCTGAAATTGATTGTCTGCTGCTCTTGATGTGGAGAATTTGATGAAGAAGAGGCTCCTTGATGTCTTGATCGTTGAAGAAAAATCAAAATTTTTTTTTTTGATTTTCTCATAAATCACTTTTTTTTATCTCTCTCCTCTCTCTTTCTCTCTCTTTTTCTCTCTCTCTCTCTCTCTTTCTCCCCGTCTCTCTCTTTGTCTCTCTCTGTTTTTTTTATTTCACGGCAGCAGGCTTTTTATAGATGAAGTGTTTGATTCCCCTTAAAATCCATCAAAAATTAGGTTTAGGACTCCTAAATCAACTCAAATTAAGATCTGAGTAATTCTGCCCGTTAGATCTTGATCTAACCTAGATCAAGTCAGATTTAATTTCAGCCGTTGGATCGACCGTTGGATCAAATCTGGGCCGTCCGATCGCATTGAAATAAGCCTTCAGACCTTTAGTTTTATGTCGGAATGAATCTCGACCATTGGATCTCGATCGGGAGCTGCGGATGCCATCCATCAGCGCCTTCTTCTCGTCCGTCCGATCAAGCTTCAGTGAAAACCGTCCGTTGGATCAGCTCGAATTCCCAAATTGCCCTCCGTGGACCGTGCGCGAGCCCGGTGTTGCATGGACCGCCGCGTTCTTCAGCCAATCAACGTGCGCTTTATTCTATGAAATTCACGAATTGCCCTTCAGATGGTCCATCGTGCGCCACGAAAAATGCTGACGTCATCTTGACGTAGCATTGCGTCAGCATTTTTTTTTTTTTTTTTTTTGAAATTCGATTCTGGGCTCGTTTGAAGTCCGTTTTGCCTGAAATTTTTTTCATCTAAACCAGAAAAATGAGTTCTTCACATTGGTGGCCTTCTTTCCTGCATAAAATTAATAAAAGTATTAATTTCTAATAAAATAGATTAATTTATTTTATAATATAATACTTTTATTAGTATATTTTTACCACTTATCATCCTTCTTGAGATAGGCAACTAACGGGTCAATCTAGCTTGGCTCAAGCTTCGTTTGCATAATGATCTATGATTCCTCTAAGTTTGGGCATTTCAGAGTTTCAAAAAATACTTCTTTGGATAGTTCGATTGGGACTGAAGTCACCAATTTAGAGAGGAGGTTGACTCTTATATTTTCTTCCCTCGAAATCTGTCGAATGCCAAAACTGCCAAAGACTGAAGTCAAATTCTTTACTTTCTTCAGGTATTTCATCATATTTTTCTCTCGTGCTTCGTAGTTGCCACTAATTTGGCCGACCACTAATTAAGAATCATTGTAGACTTGGAGCCGATCTACTTTTAATTTTTTTACTATTTTTAATCCGACGATCAGTGCTTCATACTCGGCCCCATTATTAGTCGTAAAAAATTCGAAGCGTAGCGCAAAAGCCTTCAGAAAGATTGGCACTCTCTTTGGGGAGGCTCAGTTGCGATAGCAGAGCATTGATCTCATTCTGTTCAAGCTTGGCTTCAGCTGAAATGGTACATTCTACTACAAAATTTAGCAATATCTGAGCTTTGATCGATGGCTGGGGTTGATAGTTGATATCAAATTTCGTGAGCTCGATTGCTCATTTTGCGATTCTCTCAGAAGCGTTCGTTCGATGAAGAACTGCTTTTATTGATTGATCCGTGAGGACCGTTATGGTGTGCCCTTGAAAGTAAGGTTGGAGTCTTCTGATAGCAATTAGAAGAGAGTAAGTCAATTTTTCTAGCTTAGAGTATCTGGTCTCTGCATTTCTTAGGATCCGACTTATGTAGTAGAACAATCGCTGCATTTTCGCTTCCTCCTTGACTAGGACTGCTGCCAAGGTCGCTAGAGAGACTGCTAGGTACATGAATAATTCTTCTTCAGGTTTGGCTTTGTTAGCAGTAGGGGTGAGCCAAAGTAGTTTTTAAGCTCCTCAAATGCTCATTGGCACTCCGCTGTCCAGCAGAAGTTCTTTGGTTGCCTGAGAACTCGAAAGAAGGATATGCATCGCTCGACCGATCTCAAAACGAAGCGATTTAGGGATGCCACTTTTTTAGTCAGGTGTTGAACTTCTTTGATTATTTTTGGAGCAGTCATCTCCTGAATAGCTTGAATTTTCTCTGAATTTGCTTCAATCCCGCGTCTTGATACTATAAACCCTAAAAACTTCCTAGAGGTCACACTAAAGGTGCACTTGGTTGGGTTCAACTTCATCTTGTGCTTTCTGAGTGCGCTGAAGGTCTCTTCGAGATCGACGAGATAGTTTATAGAAGCTCGACGTTTGACGAGCATGTCATTCACGTACACCTTCATGTTGCGATCGATTTGCTTCTTGAAGATCTTGTTAATCAAGTGCTGGTATGTTATCCCTATATTTTTTAGTCTAAAGGGCATAACCCTATAACAATAAAGACCATGATCAGTAATAAAAGCAGTTTTCTCCTCATCCTCCGGTGCCATCCATATCTGGTTATAACCGGAGAAGGCATTCATAAAGGTGAGAAGCTCGTGGCCCAAGGTTGCATTTACCAGTTGATCAATCCTAAGTAGAGGGTAGCTATCTTTTGGGCAGGTCTTGTTCAGCTTTTTGAAGTTTATATACATCCTCCACTTGTTATTTGCCTTTTTAACGAGGATCATGTTTAAGATCCAAATCGGATAGTTAACTTTTTGGATGAATCCAGCTTTAAAGAGCTTGTCTACTTCTTTTACGATTGCTTTCTGCCTCTCTGGGACATGTTTGTGCATCTTCTCTTTTATCGGTCGATACTTCGGATTAACAGCCAACTGATGTTTCATGACCTTGGCATCAATTTCTGGCATATCTACTGGGATCCAAGCGAAGACATCTGCGTTCTTCCTGAGGAAGGTGACGAGTTGCTTCTAAACCTCATCTCCCAAGTTGGAGTCAATCTGCACTACATGCTCTGCATTTTCGTCGTTTAAGAGCACAGATATGAGGTCCTCCATAGACTCGTCCCACTCCTCGGTGAGGTCATCGCGGACATCCAACCCATCAATAGGATAAGGGTTGAACTGTTCTTCCTTATGCAGGGCAATTAAGTAGCAGTGCTTTATCAGAGCTTGATCTTTTCTGACCTCTCCGATCTCGTGACTTATTGAAAACTTCATCTTCAAATAATAAGTTGATATCACTGTCCGAAGTGTATTTAGATCAGATCGATTGAGAATAGCATTATAGATAGATGGAGCCTTTACGACTAAAAAATTGATCTGTGTCTTAGCCAACTTCGGGCATTGCTCTACAGTCATAGCCAAGATCATTATGCCCTCAATTGGTATGACATCATCAGTAAAGCCTATCAATGGGAAGTTCATCAGTTCTAAGTGATTATTGAGTAAGGATATTTTTGAGAAAGCATCATAAAATAAAACATCAACCGAGCTTTCATTATCTACCAAAATATGGTGTACATCATAGTCGGTAATGTTTAAAGAGATTACAACCATGTCATTGTGCGAAAACTAGACCCCTTGAGCATCTACCTTAGTGAAGATTATGGATTCTTTAGTCCTCCGTCTCTTCATTGAATCCTTGGATCCACTGGCCTCTCCTCGTCAAAGTCCCCCTGAGATAGTGTTCATGATGCCGAGAGGCGGTCGATCTCCTTTCTGATCCTCCCCCTTTTGTGGTTCAAGCTACGGCAATATCCTCGATCGATCTTTCCATCCTTTAGGCCGTCATCGCAAGAATCGGCTAAGTCTGCCTCACTTGATGAGCTCCTCGATCTCATCTTGGAGTTGAATATACTTCTTAGTATCATGACCGTGGTCACGATGATAAAGGCAGAACTTATTGGGATTGCGCTTGCTGGGGTGAGTACGCATCCTTTTTGGTCTCGATAGTTACTTTCTGATTTTCATCAGCATTTAGATTTTCGGAGCATTGAGAGGGACGTAGTTGTAAAATCTTCAGAGGAAAGAATCCCGTCGTGTCCTTCTATCGGGGCTTCCCTACCTCCTAGCCCGGGAAGGAGTTCAGGTTCACTTGCGCTCAGGGAGAGTTTGGGAGCGCAGCCAAGCTTCACTCAACTTTTCTTCCTCGGTGGGCCTGCCCGACTTGCCGATTTATCGCTCACCAAAGGTTTTATCATCCTTGGCCTTGAAGGTTTCTTCAGCTTGGGCATAACTTTTAGCCCTAGCTAGCATATCGGCAAAGTCTCTGAGGTATTTTTTTTCTAAAAAAAATAGCAAATCATTCTTCTGAAGGGCACCCTTGAGTGCGACCATGGCGATTGATTGGTCCAAGTTTTGGACCTCCAATGTAGCAGCATTAAACCGAGTGACGTATGCTTGGATGGATTCTCCCATCTTTTGCTTGATGTTCATCAGGAAATCCGAACCTCGGTGCAGACATTGGCTGATAATGAAGTGAGCCAGGAACTGATGGCTCATCTGATTAAAGAAAAAGATAGTACTCGACCTAAGTGCTGAGTACCAATTTTTGATAGTTTTCTTAAGAATGGATGGAAAAGCTCGACACAAAATAGCATCTAGCGCATCGTAGAGCAACATCATTATTCGAAAAGCCTTCAGATGGTCGATCGAATCGGTGGTCCCATCGTAACTCTCAAATTGCGAGAGCTTGAAGTTCGACGGAATTGGTTTTTGCATAATCCTCTGAAAAAAAGAAGGATTAGTGCAAATATCATTACTGTATGAGGAGAGAGTATGACGAAGCTCTTCGATTCATCGACTCATTTTTAGGAGCCTTTGATCTAGGAGATCTTCACAATCGTTGATCTCCAAGATTTTCTAATGGAACGGGCGTGAAGCTTTTCCTTGGATTGAGTCGTGGTTCGAGCAAGGGCCCTCCATCCTCTACTTTCACTTTTTGGAGATCAGAGGTCGGATAGCCTAGGTCGGTCATTCCCAGATCGGATCATGGGGCTTCAGAGAAATTTGCTCCGATCGAACCGGTGTTGGGGCCTGCGATATATGGCTGCATTATCTTCGTGAGACTATGAACCTGTTGGACCAGCAGGTTGAACTGCTCCACATCCACCACGACTACAGATGGGGCTTGAGTTGCCGGGGCTGAAGCAGGAGCGGATAAGTTTGGACGGGATCTGACAGTAGAGGCCGTCGATCGTCAGATCGAAGCTTTCCTGAGAGGCATTTTTTATCGGAGAAGAACTCTATAGAGGAAGAAGAGAGATCACTGGTGAGCACTCATTTAAGAATAAAGGAACCTCAAAAATAGAAATCCTCCTTCTAGTGCCAATTCTATTGGTGCAGAATCTGGTTGATGCAGGATCGAGTTGGAGTCGAGAAAGACGAAGTCGTCGTCGGTGATCTGCAAAATAAAGTTTCATCCGAAGTCGGTGGTGGTGGCTCCGGTAGGATCCTCTGACGATCAAGTCAGCTCTTCTGGCTAATAAAAATGGAATGCTCAGAAAAAAGTTAGGCAGAGTTTTGGGAAGGAGCAGAGAGCTTAGAAAAAACGTATCTGAAAGATTTTTTTTTATAGACAGAGCCTGTAGTAGATTGATAGTGATAGCTGCAGTCATTTGGTAGCGGGTCGCTCGAGGTCTGATGGAGTCTATCACGGAGGGGCGCCCACCTATAGCGCCACTTATAGTAGACTGATGGTGACAGCCATTGCCGTTCGATAGTGGATCGCTGTCGTCTGTAGTGGACTAATAGTGATGGCCATAGTCGTCCGATACTGAGCCGCTCGGGGCCGCATGGAGGAGTGAATAGCTTTGACGTGTGTCAATTTCAGAGGAGTTCGAACTCTTAAAGAGAATATGGCTAGAGGAGATCATCCGAAAGAAATGCTAGCTGAAATCCAAAAATAATCCGCTGGAGGAATCCGACTGAAGGAGAGATCCGAAAGGAGTTTGGTTCCTACAGAAATTCGACTGAAGGAGTTCGAAAGAAGTTCGGCTCCTGTAGAAATTTGACTGAAGGAGGGATTCGAAAAAAGTTCGGCTCCTACAGAAATTCGACTGAAGGAGAGATTTGGAAGAAGTTTGGCTCCTTGTAGGAGTCTGACTGAAGAAGAGATTCAGAAAGAGTTTGGCTCCTGTAGAAACTTGACTGAAGGAGGAGTCCGGAAGGAGTTTGACTCTTGTAGAAATCCAACTAAAGGAGGAGTTCGAAAGAAGTTCGGCTTCTGTAGAAATTTGATTGAAGGAGAGATTCGAAAGAAGTTCGGCTCCTTGTAGGAGTCCGACTGAAGGAGAGATCTGGAAGGAATTCGGCTCCTGTAGAAACTTGATTGAAGGAGGAGTCTGAAAAGAGTTCGGCTCCTGTAGAACTCCAACTGAAGAAGGAGTTCGGCTTCTGTAGAAATCCGACTGAAGGAGAGATCCAGAAGAAGTTTGGCTCCTATAGAAACTTGACTGAAGGAGTCCGGAAGGAGTTCAGCTCCTGTAGAAATCCGACTGAAGAAGAAGTTTGGAAGAAGTTCGATTCCTTGTAGGAGTTCGACTAAAGAAGAGATTTGGAAGGAGTTCGGCTCATGTAGAAACTTGACTGAAGGAGGAGTCTAAAAGGAGTTCGACTTCTATAGAAATTCGACTGAAAGAGAAATCCGAAAGAAATTCGGCTAGGATTCGGTCGCTGGAGGAGTTTGGCTACCGAAGGAGTTTGACTGGGGTTCGACTGCTGGAGGAGGTCGGCTGGGATTCGGCCGCTGGAGGAAGAATTCTCAATCGAAGCTCTTTCATGATTGCCAGTTACGTTAGGCCAAACATCAGATTGGACTTCGATGGAAGTGAGATTTATCTTTAATATTTAACTTAATTATCTTTATAAAACTAATATCAATCCTGCAATAAGCTTTTTTTTTTTTTTTTTGCTTAATGAAAAATATACAAGATAAAAGAACAAGAAAGATGAGCCATCAAAATAAACTGTTCCGAAGCTGAGGAAAGACAGAGAGACTCATGGAGCAGGAGAAGTTCAGGGAAAATGAGCTGCTGCAGATAGGAGATCGATGTTCATCCCATCCTGCAATAAGCTTTTACAATCAAAATTATGTTTCTTTCCGATGCTTGCACATGACTTAATAGTTTCCTGTTGGAGGTTCAGGAATAATACGATCTGCGAGTTTTAAGAATCATGAGATTGAAAACGGGATTTTCCATATTGGACCCAGCCCAGCCAGGAACAGCCGGACGGTTCCCATCCCATTACCATAATTTATCAGAGGAGATGCACGACTGCTTCAAGCCACTAGAAGCCAAGGACAAGGACAAGGAGACCTTATCGGTGCCGACAAGGAGACACTGACTTCTTCAGGTCTTGCTCTGCACAACCTGAACCTTTCAAAGGTTCTCTGTATCGACAAGGTGAATTGAAATCTTACCGGAAAAAAATCAATATCTTGCCGGAAAGAAAAAAGAAAGAAAGAAAGCTGAACTGAAATGGGAGTTCCATGGACATTCTCCATCGGGGCGTGGATGAGCCTTGGTGCAACAGTAAGATTGCTCCGTAGATTCGAGACATCGAAACAGTCTTTTAAAATACGGTAATAAAGCTGCGCAAATCTAACACTTCCCAAATCCCGCAATGGTGGGAGGCTTATGTACTGGACAATCTAGACCACGGAAAGCTAAAAGCAGTCCAGCCAGCCAGTCCAATAAAGTTTATACATCCGACCAAGTCTATCACTATAAAATTAAATTAGAGAATTATGGTAGAAATTGACTTACCTCTTGTAGGATCCAAGAAAATCAATAAAGTTTCTCTCGTTCTTTCGATCATGTTTCCGATCACAAAATAAAACGAACTCTTAATCACTTATTGTTGTCCTCTTTTCTTTCACCGTGTTATGTGTTGCGTTGCTTCTCGCTTGTCGATAGTTTTTCAGGAGCGTCGGAGAGATCGAAGTCTCAAGGAGAGAGATTGGAGTCCCTGAGAGATCGGATTCAAAAATCAAACTCCTCTTATCTTTTGATGGTAAAAAGATAGGATGGAAAGTTGAGGCGGTCGATGATGGTCATGCAAGTGCAATAACATTGTTGTTTTGAATGATCGGCAGGTTAATTACCTTCTTGTGGGCTTTGTCGGATTGATATCTATAGCAGCTCGAGCTCAGAGGTGGCTACCTTGCAACCGTGTTCAGAAGTGGAATGGTAAATAGCCATGCTGGCTTGGGTTGGATAGAAAATAGTGGGAAAATGTCCAGTGAGCACGTCCTGGATTGACGAACAGGGTGCATATGGCGTGTATCCAATTCCTGAGTACTTATACCTGCTGCAGATCGGAATATGGCTTCATGTAGTAGGATAATAGAGTGTGAGAATATTATTGATCCGACCACTCCTTTAAAGGTTATTCTGGCAAGAGCAGCATAGTCTTTTGCGGTGCACGGGTCATATTGCAGGGTGCCGTGCTGCCCTCGACGACAACCGTAAGGATCGAGATGGATCACCATCGAACAAGTTGGTCCACAAGCGCTTGTCACGTCATACACGGTACGCATTGTTTGGTAGCTTTCTTAAGTCATGTCTGCTTGCCATACTCTGGATTAGCTATCATGTTGGAGGACATTTTTTTTTGCAGCTGCTGAGCTCCAAGGGTTTTTAATTAGCTCAATACATGTTAAATTTGGTGTGGCTGCTGTAGCTAGGATGCATTACATGCTTACGTACGTAGCTTTCAAAAAACAAGATTCTCAGCACACTTTAGAGATTTACATAATCAGCTCAGCCAGCAAAAATTTTCCATCTCCATTCCACCAGATGTCTAATTTGGGTTGTGGACTACCATTCATTATGGGATGGATCTGCTCAAGTGGTCAGCTTTATGGTGCTTTCGTCACCACATGCGACCTTAAAGTAACGTTCTCTTTTGGAAGATACGAAAACAATCTGCTTGTAATTTTGTTTTTCTAATACGAAGATGACCTGACGCTTTCTTTGTTCTCAGAACTTTCAGCAAAATTACGCTGGCATATAAGAGCATTTTCTGACATATTTTCTGGATCATATCCCATTGAATATTATGCTTGTATACTCTAGCTTCCAGGTGGCTTCTGTTCAAGTTTCAGAAAACAAATCCATTTCTATTATATTTCACGACGCTTCCCGTACTTTTCATCCCCATTTAGTGATGCTCTTAGCTATGCATTTAGTTCAAAAAAAAAAATCACTTCTTTCCTTTCCCAGAAGCACCTGCCATGATGGCCTTTTGGATAAAAAAGCTAAGGCTTTTACTCATCGACCTTTTTGACTTTTCCGACTAAAGGCAAAGCCACTGCAGTGAGCATCAACCATCCTCCAGTCCTCTTTCCTCCCTCTTTTTTTTTTCTTTTTTTGGTGGGGACGAAGAGGGAGGATTAGCTACCCAAATTTTATTACAAATTAGCCGGCTGGCTAGGGAAAGAGTGGAAGACGGGCTTTGAAAGAGCCCTGCCAAACAACATCATTTAAAAATTAAAATTAAAATTAAAAAAAATAAATCCTTCAGAACAATGACATAGTAAGGAGAAACCACCACGAAGGATCCGGAAATAATTAAGCTAACGTTTCCACAGACGAAGAAGTCAGGCTGCAACTTGGTGCATGCGAAATGGTCTGCAAACATCAAATGGTGCAATAATACAAGGATGATTCTGTATATATCGGAACAGATAATGTTTTGTTGGGTTACTGCCTCTCTCTATAATTAATTGTTTAGAGAAACTAGTGCTAACAATGGACTGTCAAGAAAAGGAAACTTCTCAAAGCTGCCTCGATGACAAGGATGTTTTGGACTTGCAAGTGTCACGTGTAGCCATTTGTACATTTTTTTTAAAAAAAAAAAAAGAAAAAAAGAATTCAAACCTGTTGAATAATTACAACAAGAATTGCTATTAACATATGCGTGAATAATGAATATGTTTTTGATGTTTTAGTGTCATTGTGCTTCCAATACCTTTGCACCACTTTGTATAATAACTTTGTTCTCCAAAGTCCCTCAAAGGACACGTATCATGGTAAAGCAAAAGTGATAAGTGTGAATGATGGTATTCTTAGCATGCCATGCCTGTATAATGGCCCACACCTCCAAACATTACGGGCCATCATTACCGTGGACTAAAGCATAACTTAAGTAGAATTAAATAATTAAGGCAGTGTTTGGTATCTTTATCATTTTTTTTTAAACAATTGTAAAACAAGAATTCTATTTATTTTTCTCCTAAATTTTTGACAATGGAAATCTGTTTGATGGTCACCACTGTTTTTAAATTTTTCATAATAAAAAATAGAAAAGCATGTTTAATAAACCAAAATAGGGAATACTTTTGCAATATTTTTCTATAGAGGTGTGGGATATGTAGATGCCTGCGATCATTAGGTGGAGAAGAATGGTATAATAACCTGTGACATTCATATATATACTTTCCGATCCCTCTGGGCACCATGATGTAGGATACCGTTGTTGTTGATAATACTATATTTTTTTCTTACCTGCAATAAGCCACTTTCAATCGAAAGGAGCATGAGATATAAGAGGAAAGAAAGTGGAAAAGAAGAGGATGAAACTTGTTGATGGAGCATAAATCATGAAAATCGAAAACCAGTTTGTTTTTATGACTTATTTTATGATTCAAAAAATAATTTTAAAATAATATAAGTAAAAAAATTATTTTTATTTTTTCTATATATTATAAAAAATTAATGAAATTGTATTTTTTTTTTCTTTTTTTTGCATTGGATTTTATATTTTTTTAATTCTTAAAAATAAAAATTATAGGAACAAAAAAAAAAGTAATACTATCTTTCATCTCAATGGCCTTGCCAATGGACGTGGCCCTCCATCCAACTGCCCATGATTATTAAGATGCTAGACCATAGATTTTTTGAAGATAAATTGAGATCTTAATTTATAAAATTATTTTTTTTTAACTGAATATTACATCATTGAGAATTATGATAGACCATAATCTAAGTTTAATATTTTCCTCCAAGTGGATCTGTCGGGAGGGTCATGAGATTTTAATTCATGATATTTTGACATTTTCAGAATATCTAATAGCCATTTTTTCTTTTGCTCCGAAACAAAAGAGAATAAAGAAACTCCAAGACGGTTTGAAAATGTGGACCCATGCACTGTATCAAGGTCAAACTGAAAACAAACGGCCATTCCTATCGTAACTAAATCCGTTAGCCATCCAAAGGCCAGTAAGGCGTGCCAAGTGTCCCCAATTCTCACAAGATCTCCTTTTCTAGCAACGGAAAATAGACCGCCGTCTAGAGCCCTCCGTATCCCCTCCGGCCCCCCAAATCCACCTGGTCAACACCGGTCCGAAGATCACATGCCCTCCCACCCCTCAAACCCCCACGCTGTCTCCGTGAAGTCATTCCGTTTCTTTCCGGGGCTCCGAATCGCCGTAAAACCCGAGACCCGGTCCCTTTCCCCTGAGGCACCGTGGGGCTCCCATGGCGGAGGAGGTCAGCTCTGGAGCTCGGGAGCACGACAAGGCCGAGCGAGAGGGGTCTCCAGGGATCTTCTCTTCTCCTCCTCTTGGAACTGAGGGAGGTGATTCCAAAACCCTCGCCCCTCCAGATGCCTCTTCCCGACCCAGCGGCGATGGAGGAGGCGCCGGCGACCACCGCTCTTTCTCGCAGCTCCTCGCAGGGGCCATGACATCGGCGGCGGCGGTGAGCTCCGGCGCCGGCCTGATCCTCCCCGTGTCCGTGCTCGCCGTCCCCTGCTACATCGCCCCTGCCGCCGGGCTCCCGGTACTGTTCTTTTGTCTTCTTCTTCCGAATTCTTTAGTTCGACGTTATGCCTTTCTTGTGTATTATTTTTTTTGATGTTGGAACAGTAGCTGGTTGGTTTTTCTTTTCTTCAAAGAATGAAAAAATTGCACGAAACCTTGTGCTGATAAGCGTTTGTTATTGGAATTCGAGATAATTATATATAAGATAAACGACCAAAACGAACAAGAAAGTTCTTCCAAGAAGATGGATGCATGGAATATTTAGATTAGTGTAGTTTATACAAAGGAGAATAACTTGGAACTAGGACTAGGTCCTGAGGCCAACCAAAGACGGCATCAAAAAGAACAAGTTAGACTGCTGCAACAAAACCGAACTGTTTGCAGGAGTTATCTCGAAACTGTTGTTTACTTGTTGTCTTGCTGGTAAGGCTGGTGGTTTTAATTATGCTGTCCCATTTTATTTGAGTGGTATATATGTTTGTTTTGTTACATAAGAGTCTGATCTCTTACAGTTATGCCAAGGAAGAAGATGTTAACTTGTCATCAGGTCATGGAATGTCTTGTGGTATCTGACCTGTCGGATTATGCGACAACATGCCACAGTAACGAAATCCTGAGAATGTCTGATCATGTTATTTGCTTGAAAGTCTCCGAGATGTGAAGATTTAGGATGAGAGTGTTGCATATTGTGTTTCTTCTGGCGAAGAGCTGGGCTGACACAGCATGAACTAGCATGGAAGATGCAGAAGCTTTACAAAAGAAAAAAATGCTAGTAACATGCTAAAATACCTATATTACCAAATGGGTTTTTAACTTGGACCGAATTTAATATTGCTGAGCTAGAATTTGGATGTCCCTTGAAATGCCCCTATATATATATATATATATATATATATATATATATATATATAGGAATAGACTTGGGTAAGGCCGATCAAATTTGGGCTCGGATCTGATCAAGTCAAAATTGGACAATGGGGTCTTATATCGATGATCCAAGCCATTAGATGTGATCTATTACCTCAAAACTGCATACATACCAAAAATCATATAATTTGAAAACTTTAGCCTATGCATCAAGCGATGAAAAAATGCATCTAATTCAATTTTATTTAGGCTGTCCAATTTTTGACTGCTTGATGCATAAGCTAAGGTCTCCAAATCATATAATTTTTTGTATGCAAGTAGTTTTGAGATAGTAGATCATATTCAACAGCTTGGATCATTGACATAGGATTCCTATTATAGAGTTTTGACCTGTCTGAATCTAAGTCCAAATCTGATCAACCTAATTCTAGCCTCTCTCTCTCTCTCTCTCTCCCCCCTCTCTCTCTCTATACACACACACATTGTTTTAAACCAATTGTGAAAATCTAGCATCATATTCTTCCTAGATTTATGTATCGATAGGCACATCTCATGTACTCCACAAATTGTGATAGACATACTCACCAATATAGGTATACTGCATAGAATAGAAGGGTAGATGAGTCAAGGTAGATTGTGCTTGTCTATTGGGCATTTACTAGAGCTAAGGGCACACATGCATATATAATCTTGAAAAAATTGATTATAGATGCATAAGATGATAAACCAATCTAAAATGACAATTAAATGACTTTGGATGAAAATTCTATAAATATGAAAATAGGAATGTGATGAGCTTCCATCAACCTATGATTTTATCATAATTAACCAACTCATCCCTATCTAGTTCATTTGAAGGCCTCCTTGATTGCTTTGCGATCCTTGATATTCATCTCAAAGGACCTAGGCCTAAGGTTCGCTCAGTGTTGTAATTTCATTTGTTTCCACATGTTCATTCAAATGTAAAGCTTAAAAATGTCAATTAATTAATTTTCAGGACCCACAAAAAATGAAAAAGGATTTTTGCATATTTGTCTCCCCCCCCCCCCACCCCACCCAAACTGGAAATTGCATAGTCATCCATGCAATTAGATGGCATCCTCCAAACAAGAAGTAATGTTACCATATTATCTTACCATTTTATCCCTTTGATGGTTTTCACATATAAATTGTTTGCAAATTGCTTAATTACTTTTTTTGCAAGTCAAAAGGTGAAAAATTCATATAAAATATTAGCTCAATTTCAAATATTTGCATTAAAATATTTGAAAATTTATAAGTAATTGATGTGAAGTGGTTAGCAGACAAGTCAGATATACCTTTTAAAATTAAAAAAAATGAAAGCAAAATGGGGATGGTGTTGATGAAAAGTTTATGCTTTTGGATAGGCATATATGCATTATATACTTTTCAAGGAGTAAATGTTCAAATAAGAGATACATCAGGGTATATGTGCAAAATTTCAATACAGGCCTAGCCTTCAGTCGGTCTGATGTAGTATGATGATTTTGCATTCCTAACACATCTAATTTGTATATCAAGAGTCAGATCTTTAAAAGAAAAGAAGAGAAATCTACCTCAAAAAGCTTCAGTGACAAATTACCAAGAGGAATTAAAGTCTTCCTGGATTTAGGACCTACTACTTTAATGAAAGGCCCTACTACTTTAATGAAAGGCTATGATCAATCAAGGTGAAAACATAACAGCTTTTAAACATTCTTATTTATTTATTACCGATGTGGCTTCTTATATAGGTTGATATTGATGAGAATTACTGTTTAATGTGTTAAGAAATTCTTGTGCAAAAGTGTAGCATTTGTTTGTGGGGCTGAGCAATTCCTGATCTTGTTGGACTTCTTTTTTTTTTTTCAACAAGTGCTATTTCTCCAATTATGTTTTATAAAGGAGAGAAATAGTGAACTATGTGTATGTTGCGGTCCTCATATCTAGTTGGATGGATTTAGAAAGGTCATCTGGATACAGGATTTATTTGCCCATGAAAATCATGAGTTGCAAAAGTGGAAAAATATTGTTAAAATTTACTAACATTCGGCGCTTATAGTTGATGTAGATCCTCTTCTTGTTTAAAATGCTATCCAATGCCCTGGAAATATGTAAACCCTTTTCTTTTAATGATCCTACATATGATTTCACTAAACAAGCGTGGACTCCTAATCATAGGTTCAGTTCACCATGTATTTCATGTCATTTTTGAATTCCCTTGTTCTTGATTTCAAGAAGTCCTGCATGTTGTAAATCAATGAAATGACAAGTCTAGTTGATGAGTACCCCAATTTTGCTATTCATGTGTCATATTTTCATCTTCTTGCCTCTGATATTGTTTCTTAATTCTTGTTGTTTGAAATATTTAACTTGTCAAGAATTTGTATAATGTCATGTCTATAGTTGAAATATATATTCATTTTTGTCTCTTTTCCATGGGCAGTTTGCAATGACGCATCAAGCTGTCTTGGCATCTGTCACAGCTCAGGCTCTGATGCAATTGCAAAAAGTATATCCTTCCTCATCGGATTTTTTGAGAAATTCTGTACCACAACCTCAAGTATCCAATGTTACTCTGGTGCCATCACAACAAGGCCCACTGCCAGTAGCAGGGAACAATGCCGGTGCACCAGAGACAGAGCAGCCACCTTCATCTCACCAAAAACAACAGTCTAATTCTATTGTTGTAAAGACAAGCTTTGATGATGAAAAGGAAAGCTCTGGTGATGATTACAACTGGCGGAAATATGGTCAGAAACAGGTGAAGAACAGTGAGAATATCAGAAGCTATTACAAATGCGCGCATGCTGACTGTTATGTTAAGAAGAAGGTTGAATGTTGTCAAGATGGTCGTGTCACTGAAATAGTTTACAGAGGTTGTCACAATCATGAACCACCTCTCAAAGTTAGAAGCTCTAGAGTGAGAAAGGCAAAACGTGGTGCCTCTTATGTGGTAAATAAAAACTTAGATCTTCCAGGAGCAGAACTTAAGGAAGCAGTTCCTTCTCCATCTAGACTACAGCAGAGTTCTGGTAACAAAACCCTCAAACAAGAGTTACCCTGCTCCAATGACAGCGAAGAAGATTCTGGGATGAAGGCTGAAGAAGATCCTGGTGATAAACCAGATCCAAAGAGAAGGCAAGTAGTTAAGATATATTAATGTTTTGAACATTTGGATCTAATGCTACAAGTTGTGCTTATAAGTTTCTGTTCTATGTGAAGCAGAGTCAGTGAAAGCTCCATGCTTTTTTCAGCTCCAATACTTAAAACCATCAGAGAGCCTAAAATTGTATTGCAGACAGCATGTGGTGTGGGTCTAACAAGTGATGGCTATGGATGGCGGAAGTATGGACAGAAACTCGTGAAAGGAAATCCAAATCCCAGGTCTTGCCTCAGATTCATTATTTGGTTGATTTCTAATTTTTTGCATATCCATCAGAATGGAATATGGAAATTTAGTTGGATGAGACATTATTACATTAATATCTAATCGGTTGGTTTTTGACAACTAAAGTTACTGACATATATTAAAATGGAAAAAATGTGCTATGATGCCTGTAGTTGCTAATTTACAACATGCATTTTTCTTAGAGAGTTTAGAAGTTGTTGCTAAGAATCTAACATCATGATTGTTGCTATAAGAATAAGTATTGTATTAATTGTTCATGCTGGATGCTTGTATGCAGTTTGCTCCAGCCGCATGAGCAATAAAATAGGTCTCTATAGTGCCTAAGATCTGGACTTTAACATGTTATCAAGGTATAGTGCTCTCATTTATTGTTTCTGAATCAAGATCAACATTTGCTTGATGGCGACCTTAAAATTGTTTACTAGAACATAATATAGCATGCATACACCCAATTAGATACATGATTGGCATTTTTCTCTTTACGCATCACATAATTTTGTTTGCGGGAGTTTAAATGGGTTGAGTACAACTATGAATGACTTTCGATTCACACTTGGCTGATCTTGGTTAAGGTTAACATTGATGTCTTGGTCTACATTGATAGGGTACCGTAGTTAAGGCATGTTGAGGTAGTGTTTAATTCAACTGTGTTAGACACTGAAAAAGAAATCATGTCACCTTTGCCTCAATTATGGATCTGCCATCCCATGTACACCAACATTAAGGGTCATGCCAAGGATGGAAGAACTCATTCTTGCAGAGTATATTCCCTAGATATCATGCTTAGGTGCATGTTAAACTTCAGGTCAGCAACTTCATAATATTAAACAAATATTTTTGGGAGGACAGTCCAATTGTAAAATTCGGAAAGATGATCATTCAGTCTTCATTTACTAGCTTGACATGCTTGTAGTTGTAGGATTGGTGACCATACCAGTATGAGTAGAATAATTGTATCTTGCTTAGGTGAGAATGGTCTCCTTTTTTCTACCTTTCTTCTTCTTAGCAAGGATATGAATGGCTATGGTATTAGAAGATCTTTTTTCTTTCCTTAGCTCTGTGATATTGAGATGCTGTTTGACTTCTACCCTGATATTTGGAGGTCTCCTGTCTCAAGTTAAAAATTTAAAAAAATAAGGGGCCGTTTTATGAGCATGTAATAGATATATTTGAAGCAACATATTGAGGTTGTAAAGGCCAACCTCAAAACATGTTTCAGTTCCTTTGGACCCTATTCATGATAGTATTCAAAAGAAAGAAAAGGAGGAAAAACTGAAATGGTTAAGAAGAAAGAACAAAGAACTGTTTTCGCCCCAGGTAACAATGGAATAAGAGAACTAGACATTCTTGTTGGGGTCTTAAAGAGGTGTCTTTATGACGAGAAACTCCAAAATAAATTAAATTAAAATTTAGGAGTATAGTAGTTTAGGCATTTCTTTTTCTTAGCATTTATTTGTAGGTCAGATCAGTCACATGACTTGTTAATTTCATGAGTTTGAAGTGGTCATATGATTTCATCATTTCATCTTGTTGCCTGTTCATGAAGCCCAAGAAAAATTAGGTGTCGATGCAAAGAACAAGGGGTTTCACAATGAAATTAAAGAGGAAACCAGAAATTCCTTATCAAACCAAAATATTAGAGATGGGAGATTAGAGCATGAAAACTACATTGGTTGGCATGTTGAATCTCTTTGTATTTTGTATTCAAGGTACCAAAAGAAGTTGGGAAATCTGCAGGCCAGTGTTCTGGAATAGTGAAGGCACTTCCATTACCAAAGAATTGAGGTACAGATTCCAAAGCATATCAGTTGGGTCAACTTCCACTTAAGAATGTGAATGTGAATAATAGTATGGCAAGAAGAGGAGGTCATACCCAATAGTCAGCTCAGCAAGAAGGCTGGTGATATGGTATCATACACATGCAGGTGTGCCGATATATTATTTCTGATTATGAACTATTCAGTTGAGCTATTACCCTTCAAGTAGGATTGAAATATCAATTCTACCATCACAAGTTTAATAGTGAGCCGTTCAAATTGAGGATTCAAATGAATAGAATCTTAAGTTGTTTAATGACATAACTGATTGGAGCTGTACTACTAGTGGAGGGATCTTTAGAAATTGGACTAAACTCAGGCTTGTTTAAATTAAACATTAGATTTTGGATTCGATACTGAACTGTTCTTAGGAGGTCATGAGTTGTTACTTGTGGGTATATCTTAACATTGTTAGTTCCTTTTCTTTCTTTCTTTTTTTTTTTGTTTTTTTGTTGGTGGGGTGGGGGGGTTGTTGAAGTTGAAGAAGATAATTTTTGTTAAACTGTTAAAATTATTGAAGAAGTCTCGTTCAGTATGGTTATTGGGCTATTGGGCCCAAACCAGTCTTGCAAGACATGAGGGGTATGACAATTTTTTATACTAATAAGGTTGCTTTGGATGGCCAAATTTGTTTTATTTAAGCTTATATCTTAGATTGCTTTTAGGAAAATTTATTGTGAACCCAATTTAAGAGAGCATTGGGGCAACTCATGCACTTAAGCATACAGGTCCCTCTAAAATGTTCATTAGTCCAAATTGATCATGTAGTATTGTTAGAATATCATAAGTAAAACAGGATTAAGGTTTGTGTTGTGGTAAACCTAAAGATAAATTTTAAATTTTCTATCAATCACCTTCCAAACACTAAGCAAATTTTAGACTGTTGATGATTTATTTGTAGAGGTCTCTGTGAAAAACTTGTTCATTAAATTTTAATGGTATAGTTATCTTTCTTCCCATTTATGCCTAATTTTCATGTTGGAGTTACATTGTGCTGGTATACAAATAAAAGTGGAAGTTATCTGAGAAGTGTTGTAGATTTGTTGCTCCTGTTACCATTTGTGACCCACCCATCACGCAATCTGTGAAGGGGGAAGAAGAAGAATAATCACTTTTTTTTCGGTTATTCCAGGTATTGTACTTTTCTTTTGCTTTTAATACATGAGATTTAATTACATTATTAATATGTATAATATCATGAGTCATGAAAAAGCACTATAAAACAAGTCTAACACATGCATACAAAATAAATAAATTTATAAATAACAAAAACATTCCGCCTACGCAAAAAGGTGCTGGGGTGAGGACTCTTAGTTCCCTCCAAGATTCCTAAGATCTTGCTTCAGAACAGAGCTAGACTCCAAGCTCTTGCGAAAGCCTTTGGTTGCCCATTTTAAAAATCTTTGGTTCAAAAGTTATGCAAAAGGCAATAGCATATCATTTGTTTGTTCTGTTTATACCTATTTGTGAAGATTTCTTGGTTATCCGGCATTAAGAACTTAGATGCAGATAGATGCCTGATAGTTACAATTTGTATTGAGGTCAAATTAGGATGCTTTAATGCTCTAGTCAAGTTGTAAACTCATTACTGTGTCTGCTGCTGATGCTTGCTAATTTATTGTGACCTTTTTAAGCTATGTTATATTTCCCTTGAGCCTAATCCTTCTCTTTAATGCGTTCCAGAAGCTACTATAGGTGCACTCATATTGGATGTCCTGTGCGTAAACATGTAGAGAGGTCTTCAGAGGATGCAAAATCTGTGGTCATAACATATGAAGGCAAGCACAACCATGACTTGCCATCCCTAAAAGGTGGCAGTGATCCACCTGCAACCACTCTTCTTACTGCTGCTGCAACTGCTATGACTAACTATGAGCAAACACGGAAAAATGATCCACTGTCATACGAAACACCCACAACCAAATTGTTGCCAGATGTGGATGGGAAGATAACAAATGAGCGGGCACAAGAGCTTGGAGGTGAGAAAGCAATAGAATCTGCCCGGACTCTTTGAAGTATGGGATAAAGTTCGACTCACAGAAAATGTTGGCGGTATAAATTCTGAAGGTATTCAGCAGGCTCAGTTAAATCGGAACCGTACACTTCCAGACAAAAACTCATTAATGGATAGGGTCGTTAAGTTTATATCATTCTGTTGTATTTTCTTCTAATTTCACTCCTATTGAATGCCTATGTCATATAAATATACTTGCTTCTGTACAGTTGTTGAGCTTCTTATAATTTTCCCAATATCAGATTAGAAAACATTTCTTGATATGTTTTGATCCCGAAAGAGTTATTTTGATTACAAAACCCATACTCTATAACCTGTATATATTTGTTAAATGTCCCATCAATACCTGCAAGGCCAAATCAAACTTGAATGGATTGTGTATGCTGTTGGTGCTCCAAAAGGTGTTTCTTCTGGCCTATAAAAAGGTGTTTCGACAGGACATGCAACGAGATGGACCAGATGAGTGTGGTAACGGTAGGTGTTAATGCAGTGGACCCACTGCTTTACGGAGTCTGTTTGACCATACAAGACCCAAATGATGCCAAACCATGCTTCAACTTTGCATAACCACAACCAGAACGAAATGCTGCTTCACTGGTGACAAATTGTTACCTTTTCTCTGCATGACGAAGAGACCAACCTCGAAGTAGTTTCAATTCCTCTGATCCGATGAGAGGATAAGGTCTTCTATGGGCCAACATAGCCAGATGCCATGGTGATGTAACCTTGCAGCGCACCCAGAAGAAGAGAGTTTTTGGTACTAAAAGGTTTCTTCACCTCTGTTTGCTTTCCGCGCAAGGGCGGCTCTGTGATCTTGGCTGCACATTTGGCTGTTTGGCGCGCCAAGTCAATATATAAAATCATTACATATTCATATCAAATCATTCCGAAATCCAGGGACTTCGACGTTTTCGTGATTAACGTCAATTTCATTGCAGCTGTACCTTTTCAGGGAATCTAGCCCCAATTTTTCCCTTAATGCCCATCTACTCTCATCACCAAATAACCAACCATTCAATGGGGGAAGAGATTGCGACATGGCAACTGCCCCTGGAATCAAGCGAACAACCACATCAATTAGAAGTCGTGTCCTACATTTCTGGCCTTCAGTTGCATCAAAAACCGACAGGGTATGACCAGCCATACACACTTTGCATGTAACATTGCGGTCCGATTGTTTAAAGAATCTCAACAACACAGAGGATCACTTGCTCCCAACCCTACAAATAAAAGTGCATGAATACTTGCTCTCGCCGGACCAATGGAATGTACAAACCAAGATAGCATAAAATTCACAAATATTTATACACAGAGGATCACCTCATTCCCTAGAAAGGGCAAGCCACCGTCCAGTCTAATTGTACAAAATATTAGAAACTGCAAACCCACCCAACACCCTACCAGCATTTGCTATGAGATGCTTAGCCCATCCACAGCTCCTGATAAGTCCATGTTCCCTACCTTGTCACCGGCCTTCATCGTAATTTCCTCCACCTTATGATTAGCCCTAATAGCATTCCCTTCATCCCCATCTACTGATGTGGCAGCAGTCACACATTCCCTGAATCTGTAACAACTGATCAGGTGATCATTGGTTATCCCTGAGGCTTGCATGAAGGAGTAGATAACCGAGGGCCCAACACTCCTAAAACCCCTTCGCACCAAGTCTTTGCTTATAACGTCCGCCTTCGGAGTCTTTACCGGGACTTGACGTGGGTAGCGGAATCTGCTCATGACGGGCTTGTGGTTCACAAAGCTCCAGCAGTATCTATCAAACGATCCAAACTCCTCTATGATCTACACCCATTGGATCAAAGTAACCATCAGCAGTAAAATGAAAGGACCAATTGAAACTGGGATGATTCCTATAGCCAAATAGCACACTAATGATGATAGAACCCCAGTCGGTATACATCATGTTAGTTTCTCAACAATTATCCAATGCGTTCTGCAATTAATCGATGCTCATATCATAGAAGAAAAATACACAAACAAAGCAGTGGTGTACACCAAAGTAGTTCACACTAATGCTGGCAGGAATGATCCCATGCACCCAAATAACCACACAATTGGTTGATTGAATTATGATAACAAGAATAGTACAAAAGGATAAAAGAAAAGAGAGAGTAACCAACCTTAAGTATTTGGCGTGCATTTTCGATGACAGCACGCAGCTTTGGCTCAGATAGTAGGGAGCTTGCGGTGCTTCCTGGTGCGATAAGCTTTTTCTCATTCAATTTAGAAACCAATACTGGGTCAAAATCCATGAAAACCTCCCTGTAAAAAGGTATGTCCAATAAGATAGCAAGATCATATACTTAAATAGAAATTCAAAAGGGTCAAGCTAGAGGCAATGGTTACCTAAATATGTGCCTCTTGCTGAGAATTACAGGCCATGTAAGTTCAGCCAATGCACCTGATAGTACAAGCAGCTCAAAAAGTTTCCTGTATAAATTTTAAAAGATTTTTTTAAATCGAAGATCACTTGTTGTTATCTGACAATATAAACTTCTGGTTTTCCAAGCAAACTGAGATTAGAGTTGAGACTGCATACTTATCATCATGCACTGGTACTCCCCATTCTTCATCATGGAAGGAAGCATAACAAGGATCTGTTATTACAGATAAACCAAGAATATTTTAAGAATGAAAGCAAAAGGCACACCATAGATGAACATTCACAAGATAGAATTCACTACATCCTGACCAGACAATTGAAATTATTTAAGGCTGAGAATGGATGAATTGAATAGCATAGGCACTGTCTGTGACTTATGAGACAGAATCAACACAAATATAACGCATCAAAGGGGAAGGCAAATAAAGCAACCATAACCACCACCATTAGGAAGGGTTGGCTTAGCGAATCTTTCCACCAGTCCATCTAATGCAGCAGCATATTGCCTTAAGTAATGCAGCTCACCTTCTAATATATTGAGACCATCTAACCATACTTGGTAGCATTTGCTTTAAATGATGCAGTTCCTATGCTTTCCAATTTACCGTGTTTTTTTCTCTTAGTGTCACCATTGCCAACCCAACTCAACTTATTCTTATCAGCTTAGATTGTTTATCATCCAACATTTTTTATCTATACAATATTGCTAGCCTTGTTATGTTCTTACAAATTTTTAACAAGGTTGCAAAAGCATGAAGCAATAAAGTTTTACTTAACAAAACATAAAATAGCAATTTGGTTTCCTGTGACAACCAGCTAATAAAGAGATAAATTGTTATGCAGAAGCAAAGTTATAGCCCAGTAAACATCAGAAATTCTGGTAATGACAACATATTCATCACAGTCCTGTGGTTCAGGTCACTGCATGTGAGAACCACCATATGTTAAATGAAGATTCAACCTAAGCATAGAGTTTACTACGAAAATTTATATCTACTAATGACAGGTAAAATAAATCATTAAACCAAAAAAACATAGACGAATGAAGGAATATTCAAGAAGACATTCCATCTAAAAGGAAAAAAAAAACAAGAAGACAACAACTCAAAAGTAGGTCCAAGTACTTCTACACAAATTTATTGCAAGTTTGCAACCCTGTTCATGTAAACAAACTGCATCTGGAAACCTTCTCCGCAAGAATCAGCATCTAAATGCTTCCTCCATTAACAAAACTTCAAAGATTCACTTTGTCCATGATTCAACACTTAGAACTAAGCAAATCACGAGCATTGTATGATCTGAGAAATATATGCTTCTTACATGAACAATATTGTAGTTGCTCTGGCATATTCTTAATCTTAATTTCTTTGAAAGACCATGGAATTTCAAATTACGGAAAAGTTACTCCATGTAGACTTCAACTTTCTGAATAATAGAGACATGATGGTTCACCAATGCTTCATCTCTCATGCACATGAAGCAAGTCATAAATCATCATTCCCCAGAAAAAGAAAAAAAAAAAAAAAAAAAAAAAAAAAAAAAAAAACAAAAATAGGCTTCACGAAAACAACATGAGACAGGAAATGCTAAAATCTCAAACTATAAATCTATGTAGCTAAGTCTTTTTTTGAAAAACACTATATTAATGATAGCATACAGGTAATGCAAATATCATAGGGTTAAAATGTCAAAAAACAAAAAGGTTAAGCTGAAAAAAGAAGCGGACAAAATACTAAAATAAAATTCTACTGTTCTAGCCACTTATAGTTTTATTTTTTCACATCAATGATAGATGCAAGCCAACCAAATACCATCGTCTATAAACTTTCAATCCAACAGGAAGCATCCGACTTTGACATAGTTAACCAAATACTTTGTCCAAATATGTTTTTATAGATATGACAGTACTTGACTGAAGGAGATCTCACGAATCACAAAAACTTTGGTGGTAAATTATCCATTGTTTATGGCAGGGCCCTTAACAAAAGCTAACTACATATCTTGTCCAACATTCTGACGACAAAATCCAGAAGAAGGTGGTTGCAGGAAGGCCAGTTCCAGTAACACTTCATCCACAGCCTAAATCAGTGCAACCATTCACAAAACTCATCTACAATGAACTAAAACATCAGAGGACACAAAGTAGATGATAATGCAGTCTGACTTATCATCAAGCAGAAGAAGGCATAAATTACATATTAAAACAAAAACATCTAATTCTAGCTCATTTCACAGCACTCTTGCTTTGGAAAAACAGTCAGGAAGAGCAGAAGCAGAAACAATCTTTTTTAATGTAAAAGCAAATCATGTGAATTTCTGGTTACAACTTCTCCCTGGAGATCCTGTCTCCTGCAAACTCAGGCCTCACTCCATGACAGCTAATGATCATGAACAAAGTAATACAGACAGAGGGAAAACTATAACTTACATTTAGTGTGTGTATATGTGTGCGCGCGCGCGCGCGCGCATGCTTGTTTGTGTGGTGTTGTCAAATGACCCAAGGCTTATGATCCTTAGTGAGGAACCTCAAAATGGCTATATTTCATAATTTTCCATGATACATTCCAATTCCATTGAATTAATATCCCTCCGGTGTCATTGATTTAAGAGATGCCAGTTATCATCTATATGAATATATATGGAAAGTTAAGAAATCATATCAGAATCAAGAAATTGTGATAAATAAAAAAGGAAAAAGGAACGTTTGCAATAATTTTGAGATCTTTTCTGTTAGAAATATCTTGATTCAAAATCCCCAGAATGTATATAAGTTATCACTTTAACTCATCCTTGAACAATAGCAAGAAGAATGAGTTTTAAAAATGAAATAGAGGATTGTGCCTAGAACCTACAATTACAATGTTTTAAGTTTTTCTAAAAAGATCGTGCTTGAGTAGTTAACATGACAATAAAGAATCCTCTTGGCAGCATAGTTATTGCAGATACCTAATCTAAAAGACACAGCCAAGGTCTATAAATGCCTGATGCATAAATAAAGAGAGATGGTACACCAAAAAGTTCTCTTATTTCAGGAAACACCTTCTTGCGGTAGGCTTTTGTTCATTTTTTAGATCTTACAAAGAAAGAACATGATAACGCTAGAAGAGAAATGTGGCCAGATGCAGTATGAGCAAGAAAATAACACAAACAATAAACAATCTCAAATACTACATGCTGAGAACCAAGTGAGGACCAATATCCATTGAGAAACTAAATCGCTAGCCCATGAAGAGATTTTATACATATTGCTAGGCAATGATAAATAAGTCATCTGGGGAGACAGAATCACTCCACACCCCAACAAACAAGCAGATAATCTGGATGATAATCTGCGAGCTGCTAGACCAGAAATGCTTGGAGTTATGAAAGAAGGAATTACTTTCCCAATTGTAAACACAATGTCATCGCAAAAACAGACGAAGAAACATTGAGTGGCTCTTCCATTTCATTCCATGCATACAGAGATGTTACAGTGAAATACTAAAAGATGCATACAACGTTCAAAGTTCTTGGCATACAGGTATTATAATAAATTTGGACCAATTTAAATTAAAAATGAAAAAAAAATGGAGAATAATTTATTTTCTACTTTACTTGATAAGTGGCCTACTCAAAATCCCAAGCATTATTGTTCAGAAAGTTCAACACTGACCTGAATGAAGGGTTGGCCTGACCATAGCCAGGCTGGCCTGTACATTGGACATGTCAGATATCAACAAGACTGTGAGCTCAAATATACTGCTGAAAGAAACCTATGCAGAGGCACTATTCCTTTAACACCCAAATTTCAAATGACAGAAATGCTCCTAACATATTCAAAATTAGTAAGGTTTCATTAGGATAAAAGATGAGGAATAGCAGGTTTCTGTTTCAGAACATCAGCCATCGCTGGGGAACATATGAGCTTAACAATCTAATTATGGCACATTTGAATGACTTCAGGGTGCACATAGACTGGGCTAGTTTGCTTCCAGCATGCCAGTGGGACTTCAACTGTTGACACATTCATGCTTGCACTGGGGAGAAGTTCCAGATGGACTCAGAAAACTAGCAAATCCAAGCACCATAGTCAAATTTTTGCTGTCATCATCTTTGTGGAATCAATGTGGAAAGACTATATCCTAGTGGGCATGGATATTTGAACCAAGATGGTGTTCAAGGAACGTGAAGGACTAGAGCTAGAAAATGTTGTGCATCAGAACAAAAAGGATGTGAGGAAAAAAATGGTGCTCTTAAATTTGTGCAATCCAGAGAAGTCTTGCAGCATTCTTAGGTTTTAATTACCAAAATCTGGTAGTCCAGCTCCACCACCCTATCATTGTTGACACACTCATGAATATGCCACCATACAAATGCACCTAGGTATACCTAAAAATATTATCAAAGACAAGCCAAAAATGCTAATAAATGACCCAGACACAGGATAAACTACAGTAAATTTCCATAAATATGCAGTACATTTCAATGCATAACAAAGACTGTGAGAACAGCAAAATCAAGAAAGTAAAAAGACCAAGTGTTTATGTAATGATGCTTCAAGATGGCAAAAACGTAAATGGCAGCATTTGTTTCCACATAGCATGAAAAGGTTTTGTAGACATTAAATCATGAAATGGTTCTATGTACTTCCACATAATTATTATAATTACAGAAGACTGTCAGAACAGCTAAAATCAAGAGAGCAGAAGGATGCTTCAAGATTGCAAGAATGTAAACAGCAGCATTTGTTTCCACAGTATGAAAAGTTTTTGTAGACATTAAATCATGAAATGATTCTATGTACTTCCACATACTTCTTATAATTACAAAAGACTGTTTGAACAGCTAAAATGAAGAGGGTAAAAGGACCACCAAGGGGTTATATAATGATGCTTCAAGATCGCAAAAATGTAAATGGCAACATTTGTTTCCACACCATATGAAAAAGTTCTATAGGCATTAAATTATGAAATGGTTCTATGTACTTCTGCATGATTGTTATAATAATTTCAAAAGACAGATAACATGAGCCACTCAAAGGAGAAAAAGAATACTTTGTTCTCCCAGCACCAAATTATGCATTTCACGATCAGAAAAGATAAAGAACTCACCAGTATTTGCTGTCACCCATGCACACCTCCTCTTTCCCTGCACAAGTTCTGGCGAAGGCAATGAGAAACCATCAGGAACAATCTTTTCCAGCTTCACAGCAATCTTTTCTGGCTTGGGAATGCTCTGCCTTCTGCGACTCGTGAGACTTGGCCTACCAATCCTTCCCGTGGACGCCCGGCTGCAGAAGGAATCAGTGGAAGCATCTGAGGAGCAAGAAGCATTGAGCGACAAGTTGGAGCGGATGAGCAGCTCATGCCTCCTTAGCACCGAGGAAGCACTAAAAGGTGGTGTTAGAGGTGGTGAATTGGCTGCTCGAGGGGAAGCCTTCTTCTCCTCTGCTGCCCCGACCTCTGCTCTCTCCACCTTCCGCACGGGCTTCAAAGCAGGCTTCCGAGCCATACCTGCAGATCTTGCTTTATTTCCAGCTGGCCCAAGGACTGGCCTCACCTCATCATCCTCGACGTTTATGGACCGGGCCATCGGCGCTCCCGACATTGAAGAGACTACTCGCTTGTTCTCGGATCCCAGCTGAATGCTCGCACAAACCTCCTAATCTCTCCAATTTTAGCAGGCCGAAGGCTTGATCCAACGTTCCTAGCTCAAATTGCCCTCACTGTCCCACGATTCCCTTTTTTCCAAAAGAAACACCAAGAATCTGTCTTCCTTCGGAACAATCCACAAACGAAATCAACGGTGAAGAATCCGAAATCCATCTAGTGCTCAAATCGACACGGATGGAGTCCTAAGCTCCACCTAGAACAGTAAGTAGGGTTCGAAGCGCCTCCACTCCCTATCCGCCAAAGAAACCCTAGAAAGAATGGTGAATTCATCCAGCATTGCCGAATACGACTCAGAGAACGCACCCAAACTCTCGTCTTCCCAAATTTCCACCTTCCAATCTCTCCACGCCTCCGCGAAGCCCTTCCATTTCATCAAGAACAGCTCCAAAACCCTAGAATCCACCGGACGGCACCAAAATCGAGCTCCCGAAACCCTGGAAGGCGGTAAGAACTCTCCGATCCGAGCATTCAAGGAGGCGAAGGGAAACCAGAAACAGCGATCCAGCGATCCCCGGCGAGAGAGAGGGGTTGGGGCCTGGGGGTGGAAGAGACGGAAGCCAGTTAAAGATTGCGATGATTTTGGGATTTTAATTTAAAAAGGAGTGACCGGGACAGCCGAGTCGGATTAGGTGGGCGACCGGCTGTAGCCGGTGTCGCTGTCGGGAAATGCGGTCATGCCCTTTTAAAAAGTAAAAAAATCTCCTTTAGATTAGCGGTAAATCATATTTACACCCAATAAAAAAATTAAATGCCACGCCTCTGCAATTTATTTTTATCCAACATAAATGCTGCATCAAAATAAATTCAAAAATAATTAAAATAAATTTAAATAATATAATAATCTTAAAATATAGGAAAATATGTGCATTTATTTTTCATTAAAAAAATTTAATTTTTATATGAGACAGACAGCTTACCAATATTATTCCAACGGGTGTAGGCGTAAATGTAACGAACAAGAATTTCAGAGGAACTTCTATAATTTAATTTTTATATTATATTCCCTGTGCAAGACCAAGCCGCCAGCGGCTTACATGATATTGCCCGCGGATCCAAGTGGAAGATCCGGCCACGTCCTTCCCAATATTTTAAGATCCAAATTAGACCGGCTAAGTGGACCGGTTGAATCGATAACCGGTCACGTCTGCCATCTGAACAAATCCAGAATCCACATCTTCTAAAATACCTTTCAATATATATATATATATATATATATATTAGGATAAATTTTATTTACCACCCGGCCAGTGAACAGATCTTTTCTTTCAACTAATTGATCCAATTCAAATCTTGATGAATATTGAGATTTTAATTAAATATTGAACTTGAATATTTTGCATCGATCCAATTTAATAGTCTAAATAGAGAGTCAAAAAGGGATATCTGACTCATTATTGAGAGGATTGCTATGCCCGAAATCTCTTTTCACTCTATTTTTTATAAAAAAAATATTTTAAAAATAAAATAAAATAATCAAAGTTAGAATTGTTTGATCCATCAATTTCTTCCTTTCTTTCTCTATGTAGCTAGCAACTATTGGATGCTGAATATTCGTCAGATGGCAAATATCCAACATAGCATGGGTCTCTCCCTTTCCTCTAGATTTTCTCCTATTTTGCCTAGCTTCCTCTTCTTTTTCCTCCATATTGGTAGGCATATCCATAATCCATAGCTGATCTTTTTCTCTCCTAATCTCTCTTCTTCTATCTCTCTCTCATGGGCATATACAGATACTTATGCTTTTTCATTTCCATCCCCACTCTTCCCATCCTTTGATTCCCTCGTCATTATCATTGCTACCTATTGGATCTCAATCACAACACCATAACTTTGGCTGAAAACCTCTTATCTCTCTCTCCCTCCTACCCTGCTCTTACTCCCTTTCTCTTCCCACAAGCCTCTCTATCTTAACCTTCTACAATTTAGAGAATTTTTTATTATTTAAATATATTTTTAACTTTAATCTAATTTTAATATATAAAATATTTAATTATTAATATATTTATGATGCTATTGTCCAATTTTTGTTGATCCTATCTCTTATCTTGATCAACAATCTGGATTTTGAGATGATGATCTCCTCTTTTACTATTTTTCAGCTTTAATTTTTTTCATAAAAATACTTAAGGAGACCTCAAAGATCCCCAAAAATAAGCCTGGGGAAGCACCTCATGAGGCATATGGTTTGCAGGATATGATTTGGGTTAATTTATTTTCTTTTTCTTTTCTGATAATGTCGTGAGACCTGGAAGGACAGCGGGACCTGGATGGTAATATATATATATATATATAATCTTTCTCAAGGTTTTATTTAAAAATTCTGCTGGGGCAGGTTGAAAGCAAGGATCCCCGCACCAGCCTCTTCAGGTATGTATACATCCGAAGTCCCCTCTATCCATTTATTGCTCACGCGTGTGCATCTTTTGTCACGAATTTTTTTTGTCTGGATCGTATCGAATCAAATTATCAACGCAAGCTTCAATTCCTTGTGAAACATTGGAGGATGCTGCTGCTGCTAGATGCTGCCTGCCAGTCATTCTGCTTTGTTGCAGTGCTTAAATAATTTATTATTTTGTCATTTTTTTTTTTGATATAAACTATATATATATATATATATAACAAAGCAGAATGACTGACAGACAGTAATTTAAATATATATATATATATATATATATATATATATATATATATATATATATATATATATAATTTTTTGATAAATAATCGTAAAGTTTTTTAGGCAATATCATTTTTTTATCTTATCGAGATATAATGAAATACTCTTGTTATGGTACATTTTTTTAATGCCTGGAAGATTCCATCCCTCCTCCGATTTTGGAGAAGGTTCTAGATTCAAATTTTGGAGGTACAATCCATTACTTGAACTTGGATAATTTAATTTATTTGAAGCCTTTCTTTTCAAAAAAAAAAAAAAAAAGGGAAAACACTGGAGAGTTATTTCTCCAGCTAATTTCATTCGATAACCAAAAATTTGTCGCTTCATCGTTAGAGTGGATCATGGGACAGAGTTGAACACAGAAAACTCCAAATTTTAAATAGGCTCAACCTAAGTCTGACCATATAATTAAATAGAGCTCAAACCTGGCGTCCTATCCATGATCAGCTCTATTAGGGTTCCATTCCACCTCACTTTAAACTCGAAAGAAAGAAGCCAGTACTAAAAATTTATATGATAGAACCCAAGTTGCCGAGAACTACTTCCGAAAGAAGCCATCGTGGACCTGTTCTCCTGACCAGCTTCTGTCATTACTGTTCTACAATTTAACGACCAGAATGATGCTTTATTGCTTTAGACATATGAGTATACTTCTTAGCAAATAATAAAAGAATCTATGGGCTTGATGATGGTATCATGAATCTTGGTGCTCCCTTTCTACACTATTTGGAAATCAAAATACTCCAATCCTCCAATATTCAACTTCCATCTCCATCTACTCGGAAGCCATAATCATGTTCTCATTGTTGTTTATATATATATATATCAATTGGACCTGGCTACCTGGTGAGCTACTTAGCCAAATGCTTTGAAGCTTATAATTTAACAAAAAAAAAGAAAAAAAAAATGAAGGATAAGATCTGAAGCTTATGATGAGAAAGTGGCATCACGGGTGGAATTCTTTAGGGATAATGGAATGTGATCTAAATTCTGATTTTTTCAATGATGTCCAAAGACTACTGGTCTTTCATGTCATTCATACCGACCAGAGCTATCAAGGATAAAGGAGGGTAATAAAATATCTTTTGGCAGAGATATATTTAATTTAAGGGACAGTTTTATGGCTCGTTTAGACCAACCGGGATCTAGACGGTTGGATACTGGAGGAAGTTTAGAAGCTTTCTCTATCAAGATAGTGGAGTCTCTGAAAAAACGCAAACGACCAAGGGACCATAAGCAAGTCTCATTTCACCGGAAAGAACTCTCCCGAGTCCCAAAGTTAGAACGCAGATTAAAAGGCTAGAGAATTACCTTGTCGAAAAAAGGTCCTGGGAGTTGCCTTTTGTGTAGACCGAAATATAAGATATAGAAGGACTTGATAGCCATGCTCTTCCTACGCGAGGACCAATTAGATCCTTGTAACATATTCTTTCATCGAAGAAAGATTAAAAAATAAAAAGTAAGACAAATGGATTAATCCTGAAATGGAACGATGGTCTTCAAGCGTATACATACGTCTCGGTTGAGTGCAGGTAACAAGAATATTAGCTGCAATCCTAAGGCCGTATTAATGAGATTGACTCGAGACTACTGGCTTGCACCACTCCCATCGGCGTAGATTCAGATTGTACCTTTTATGTAAAAGAATAATTGAGCTTTTTTTGTTAATAGCTGTTATGAAATGGGGCTGGTGTGACCTAGATCTATTTAGGATCGGCCACCGACCTATCCCAATGGATCTTCTGAGCAGAATGATGCGACACTTTGTTCGTGATTAGATGCGACACTTTGTCCGTGATTAGCTGTAGGTCGGCTTAAGCCGACCTACTAAAGACCGCCTCTTGCCAAAATAAGATAAGCCTTCATACCTCGTCCTCATCGAATTCAGGTCGGCCGTCGAGCTATATGAATAGGCTCATAACTCGTCAATAACTGACCTACAACTGTCCCTACTGAAATTGCATCCTCTCTGAGTCGGAAAATTTGGACAAAGAAGAATCTTTGGCAATTCCGTCATTCAAAAAAAAAAAAAATCTTTCGAATCAATCCTGGGCGACTAACTCAGAAAATCGTTAGAGTCCAAAATAGATACGACTCCAACTCTTCCCCTATAAATAAAGGGGCTCCGGGATCCTGCAAGTATGCCATTCAATTCGATGCTTTCTCTCCTCATTGTTCTCCAATATCCTAACTTGAGCGTTGGAGGGTCTTTACCGCAAAACACTCCGATGGAGACTTTATTGCAGGTGAACGGGCGAAGCTCCAGCGAAAGTTCATCCTTGGACTTATATTCCTCGGTGGCCGAGCTCCTCCATCCTCGTCGGTCGACTTCAAGCCAGGAGATCCAGGAGCAACAGTTGGCGCTAGAGGAAGGGCTTCGATTATTTTCGAGGTTTAATTTTGAGGGAAGAAAGCATGATATCGGATATCATGAGAACCCAAAAGGAAACATCAAATGCATCCCAATGTTCTAGTGGTCGGAGGACCTATAATGCTCAATAAGTTAATACATCTCCACCACCAATCCAAGAAAATTCATCAATGGCACTAGCGGTCTCATAGGAACAGTATGACATCCTGCTTCATCAGGTGCAGGCATTATCAGCCATTATAAGAGGAATACAGCAGGCCGACGAGTGCCGTCCGATCGAAGAAAATTTAGGTCTGGTCCGAATAAGGTCGGAGGAACGATGCCCCCGAAGCCCTAGGGCGGAGGCCAGTCGTCACAGTCGACCTACCGGTCCTTCCCGTCGAAGACCTAAATGCTCGGCAACACCAATTTTCAGAAGAGGTTCCACTCCGGACCATGAGACTCCTCAGCACTGAGTCACTTATGAGGATGATATGGAGAAAAAGCTCAAAGAGATGCAACGGCAGATGGATGCGTTGCGGGAGCCGAGGCAACAAGGAAAGGATTTGAGGTTTAATGTCGATCCCCCATTCACTCAAAAGATTATGGACGAATCCTTGCCACGTCGGTTCAAGATCCCTCATATGGAGCTTTACGATGGAATGGCCGATTCCGTAGATCATCTAGACAGTTTCTGAACTCTTATGCATCTACAAGAAGCTACCGATGCGATACTATGTCGAGCTTTTTCTTCAACTTTGAGAAAGGCGGCTCGACATTGGTATTCGAACTTGAAATCCGATTTTATAAATTTCTTCTACTAGTTGAGCTGTCTGTTCGTTGTCCACTTCATAAGCAGTTATCAGCAACATCGTAACTCTGACTTCCTCATGAGCATCAGGCAATGGAAGAATGAGCCCCTTTGAGAGTATATCAATCGCTTCAATGCAACCATCTTGGAGGTCCAAAATTTAGACCCGTCTGTGGCCATGACGACAGTCAAGGCCGACCTCCTCCAAAATGATCTTTTGTCCTCCCTCAATTTGAACTATCCGAAGGATTTTGCTGAGATGCTAGAACGAGCAGAGAAGTATGCCTAGGCCGAAGAGACTTGGGACCAACAGAAAAGTAGCTGAGATGGTAGGTCGGATCCGTCCCAAAAATAGAAGAAGAAAAAAGACCATAGACGGATGCAGCACCATCGGAAGGATCCACAGTTTCATCAATCATGCATCCCACCTTGGAGTAGTTGACCAACATCTCCAAAATTGCGAGGCCGATCTAGAACTCCACCTCGGAGGTTCAATTACCACACCCCTCTCAACACACCCCGGGCTCAGATTTTGATGGAGATTGAGTGACGAAAAGATATACCTCGACCCAGGAAAATGATAACCCCTGCTCGAGTAAGAAATTCGAGGAAGTATTGCCGATATTATCGTGACCATGGGCATGATATCGAGGAGTGCTGGTAATTCAAAGAGAAAATAGAGACACTAATCAGGTAGGGATGACTTTGGCACTATGTGGATGAACGATGAATTTCGGTGAATCCGGGTCGTGATCAACCTCGACAGGATGAACCGCACGGAGAGCAGCCGACTGTGGGAGAAATCAAAGTAATTGCTGGAGGAAACCTCGACGGAAACACTTTGGATCAGGATCGACCAGGAGAAGGACCGAGGAAGAGGAAGGCAGATGGTGAAATTACTTTCACCGATGAAGATTTGAAAGAAATAAGTCAGCCTCATGACGATCCTGTAGTTGTCTCTCTAAATATTACTAATTATGATGTGCATCGAATCCTTGTTGATAATAGAAGCTCGATAGATATTTTATTTTACGATGCTTTTGTTCGGATGAACTTAAGCCCTGAACTACTGACGAAGAGAAATGTACCTCTAGTCGAATTTTCTGGCGCTATGGTTCCAGTGGAAGGGACTATCTTACTAATGATAAAAGCTGGACAAGCTTCGAAGCAGACGATTGTCGACATAACTTATTTCGTTGTGAATAGCCCCTCCACTTATAATGTCATTTTAGGTCGGTCAGGCCTAAATATCCTTCAGGCCATAGTATCAACTTATCACCTAAAGGTCAAATTCATGACTCCACATGGAATCGACGAGCTCAGAGAAAATCAGTCGGTCGTAAGAGAATGTTACATGGCTACTTTACGAGGAATGGTGGCTGAAGAGCAACCCATGAATGAGTTAGACATCCGGGATGAACAAACTGAATAAAGAGACTTTTCGGTAGAAAAACTGATCTCTGTACCAATCAAGGATGATCCAAATAAAGTTGTGAAGGTCGGCTCAAGCTTATGTGAAGAGGATCGACAATATCTCATCACAATTCTATGAGATAATGCTGACATGTTTGCTTGGTTAGCTTCGGATATGCCCGACATCGATTCGTAAGTCATGGTACACCGACTTAATGTAGACCTGAATCATCGTTTGATCAGGCAGAAAAAATGGAGCTTTGCCCCTGAACGCCAGAGGGCGATACAAGAAGAAGTTGATAAGCTCTTGAAGATCGGTTTCGTCTGAGAAATTTATTATCCGGAGTGGATGGCTAACATCATCTTCATCAAAAAGGCCAATGAAAAATGGCGCATGTGCATTGATTATGTGGATCTTAATAGAGCATGCCCAAAGGATAGCTATCCTCTGTCGTGCATAGACCAATTGGTGGATGCAACCTTAGGACATCAGCTCCTATCATTCATAGATGTTTTCTCGAGATACAACCAGATTCGAATGGCATCTGAGGACAAAGAAAAAACTTCTTTCATAACTAACCAAGGCCTTTTTTGCTATAAGGTTATATCGTTTGGCTTGAAGAATGCTGGAGCGACCTATCAAAGACTTGTAAACAAGTTTTTCAAAGAGCAAATTGGGAGAAATATGGAAGTGTATGTGGATGACATGCTCATCAAAAGTAGGGCTATCGAATATCATATTATCGACCTAGAAGAAGCCTTTTTTATATTACGGTATTTCTGGATGAAGCTCAACCCAGATAAATGCATCTTCGATGTCACTTCTGAAAAATTTCTTGGATTTATGGTGTCATAATGTAGGATTGAGGCCAATCCGGAGAAGATTCAAGCTTTTCAAGAGATGAAGCCTCCGAAGATGATCAAAGAAGTGCAGCAACTCACAGAAAGGATCGCAGCCTTAAATAGATTCCTATCAAGATTGGCGGAAAAGAGCCTTCCATTTTTTAAAGCTCTTAAGCAATCGAAGAACTTTCAATGGATAGATGAATGCCAGACAGCCTTTGATGAGTTAAAGAAATACCTCGGCTCCCCCCTCTGTTAAGCAAGCTAGAGCTCGAGGAGGTATTGTACTTATATTTAGCTATTTCTTCTTCGACAATTAGTTCTGTTATGATCCGATAGGAGGCCAAGGTGTAGAAGTCGATGTATTATGTGAGCCGGGTACCTCACGATGCTGAGATTAGATATACGAGATTGAAAAAAATCGTCTATGCTCTCTTGATATCTGCAAAAAAGTTACCTCCATATTTTCAAGTGTATATCATCGCAGTCCTTATAGACCAACCTATTAGATCGGTATTGTACCGACCAGATATTCAGGGTGGTTGACTAAATGGGCTATCGAGCTAGGTGAATTCGATATCAAATATTTACCGAGACCATCCATTAAAGCTCAGGCATTGGCGGACTTCATCCTGAAATGTACAATTTCAGATGAGGAATCCAGTCATGCTGAAACCCCTTCAACTGATGAATGTTGGATCCTATATGTTGATGGATCTTCGAATGCCATGGGCTCCGAAGTCGGGTTGATCTTAACCAGCCCGAAAGGAGTAGTAGCAGAATATGCCATATGCTTTGACTTTCCGACTTTCAACAATGAAGTCGAGTATGAGGCATTGGTAGCAGGACTTAGAATAGCAAGAAAAATGAGAGTTCGGCATCTCAGATTATATAGTGATTCACAGTTGGTGATTGGTCAGGTTCAGAGAGAATATAAAGTTCGAAAGCCGAATATGATTAAGTATCTATAGAAGGTCAAAGACTTGGCTTCTAGCTTTTTAACGATGGATGTTCAGCAGATACCAAGGATGGAGAATGTACGAGCTGACCTCCTTTCTAAGCTAGCAACCCATGGAGCAGTCGAGCTAAAAAGAAGCTCATACATGAAAGTCCTGGAGAAGTCGAGTATTGAGGAGGTCCTGGTAATGCAAGTTGATCCAGAATCGAGCTGGATAGATCCTATTCTCCATTATTTGCGAGATGGAATTTTGCCTACGGATCGAGACGAGGCAAAAAGATTGAGACACCTCGCTCCACAATACGTCATTTACGAAGAAAAGTTGTATAAGAGATCCTTCACCCTACCTCTGCTCATATGCCTCCATCCTTCGGAAGCCGACTATGTCCTATGGAAAGTTCACGAAGAAATCTGTGGTAATCACCTGAGGGACAAGGCTCTATCCCACAAAATATTATGGTAGGGATATTTTTGGCCAACCATGCAAAGAGATGCGATCGATTTGGTGAGTAAATATGATCAACGCCAAAGGACCTCAAACATTCAGCATCGACCATCGACCCCATTAGCCTCGATTACGATCCCTTGGCCCTTTGCTCAATGGGGAATGGATATCCTTGAATCATTTTCCATCGTCGTGGCATAGAAGAAGTTTTTGATTATCGTGATTGACTATTTTACTAAATAGGTGGAAGCAGAGGCAATAGCTATGATTATCAAAGTCAGAGTTTGGAATTTTGTCTGAAAGTCTATTATATGTCGATATGATTTATCCCGCACCATCATAATCGATAATGGACGATCATTTAATAACCCGAGGTTTATAAGGTTCTATAATGACTACGAGATTTCTCACAGATTGATATCAATAGGTCATCCACAGACTAATGGCGAGGCCGAGGTGATGAACAGGATATTATTGTAGGGGTTGAAAGCTCACATAAGCCAGACAAAAGGATCGTGGGCCGAAGAGTTGTACAACGTTCTTTGGGTGTATCGCACGATGCAACGTGTCCTAACTGGAGAGACACCTTTCATGTTGGCCTTCGGTACGGAAGCTATGATACCTGTAGAGATGGGGTTATCCATGCTCCGAGTAGAGAAGTTCAATGAAAATAGCAATTCCTTCGGAATGAGAGCGAATCTGAATTTGCTGGAAGAAATCCGAGAACGAGCTCAAGTTCGAATGGCCAACTATCAACAGAAGATTGTCCGATACTATAATTCTCGAGTAAAGAGCAAATCTTTTCTAGTAGGACAATTAGTTCTTTATCGAGCTGAGATTTTTCGTCCATTCGAACGATCAAAATTATCGCCAAACTGAAAAGATCCTTATCATATGGCTGAAGTAGTCTGGCCTGAAACTTACCGTCTTTGTCGACTGGATGGAACTCCGATCCCAAGGACCTAAAATATCGATAATCTTCGGAGATATTATCCTTAGAATGTAATTTTCATCTTGAATTTTTATTCGATAATGAATAATAATTTCTTGTAGATTTTATTTCACCAATGCGTACTCCTCGGCCACCTGGAATACCGACAATCTTCGGAGATATTATCCTTAGAATATAAGTTTCATCTTGAATTTTTATTTGATAATGAATAATAACTTCTCATAGATTTTATTTTGCCAACGCACGCTCCTCGGCCATAATAACTTCTTGCAGATTTTATTTTGCCAATGCACGGCCGAGGAGCGGAACGCATCTCCATCGAATCTCACCAACGTACGCTCCTCAACCACGGTCAAGGAGTGGAATGCATCTCTATCAAATCTCGCCAACGCACGCTCCTTAACCACGATCGAGGAGTGGAATGCATCTCCATCGGATTTCACTAACGCGTGCTCCTCAACCACGATCGAGGAGCGAAATGCGTCTCTATCAAATCTCGCCAACATGTGCTCCTCGGCCACGATCGAGGAATGGAATGCATCTCCATCGGATCTTATCAACGCATGCTCCTCGACCACGATCGAGGAGTGGAATGTGTCTCCATCAAATCTCGCCAATGTATGCTCCTTGACCATGGTCGAGGAGTGAAATGCGTCTCCATCAAATCTTGTCCGTGCATGCTCCTCGACCATGGCCAAAGAGTGGAACACGTTTCCATCGGATTTCACCAACATGCGCTCCTCGGCCACGGTCGAGGAGCAGAACATGTCTCCATTGAATTTTATCAATGCGCGCTCCTCGGCCACGGCCGAGGAGCGGAACGCATTTTCATTGGATCTTACCAACGTGCGCTCCTCGGCCACGATCGAAGAATAAAATGCATCTCCATCGGATCTCGCCAACACACGCTCCTCCACCACGATCGAGGAGCAAAGCGCGTTTCCATTGGATCTCG
The DNA here is from genome assembly GCA_006176705.1 of Cocos nucifera. NCBI lineage: Eukaryota > Viridiplantae > Streptophyta > Magnoliopsida > Arecales > Arecaceae > Cocos > Cocos nucifera. Next base: position 343,583 of record QRFJ01004155.1, on the reverse strand, counting down.
CTATTGCACGCTCCTCAGCCATGGTCGAGGAGCGAAACGTGTCTCCATCGAATTTTGCCAATGCGTGCTCTTCAACCACAATCGAGGACCAGGATGTGACCCATGAAATTCGTGAAAACACGCTCCTCGGCTATGGTCGAGGATAGTAGCACGCTGGCATGAATCATTCGTCACTTCTCAGTTACACTGCCTAAGATTTATGCTAACCTACATCTTGAAAAAGAAAAATCTGACGAAGAACATACTAACTCAACAACTTAGCAAAAGAAGGCTTTGTATTAAAGTTAAGTATTTATAAGTGATGGTCGGCCCATATAAAAATATCTCAGTAAAGATCAAGGGCAAACAAAAAAGGCCAACCTGAAAAAAAGATCGGACATGTCCAAACAAAATGGTACATTAAGCTCCATCCAGAGCTCTAGATTCATCGACCTCCGCTTGGTCTGGTAGGGTGATAACAGTTGGGGGTGGTACTAATGCTACATCCTCGATAGCCAGATCGTCGCACACGGGGTTGAAGACATCTTCCATTTGAATCTCCCGACCCTCAACTTTCTTGGCCTCCTCATCATTCGACTCCAAGAGGTCCAAGTTTCAGGTCGGGGAAGATCCTTCGGACCTTCTCTTTCAGATCTATGCCCTCTTGCAGGTAGGAGAGTGATGCAAAATCCATCTTAACATTATAGAATTCTTTCGAGGCACGGAAGGCCTCGACTGTCTCTACCCTGGCGGCCTCCGCTCGTGCCTTCCTGGCCTCCCTCTCCCCCAGCACCCGAGCTTTAGCCTTAGTCAGCTTGGATTCCAACTGCTTCATCCTCTCCCTGAGGGACCTGATCTCTTCCTCGGCCTTCAGACGAGAAAGCTGAGCATCGTTCGCCCTTTGGTAGGCTTGGGCAGCTTTCTCCTTAGCTTCCTTAGAGAGGCGCTGAACCTCTCTAATTACTTTGACAAAATGATCCATATGATGGACAAGCTAAAAAAAAAAGAAAAAAAGAAGAAGAAGGAAGCTGAGCCGAGGAATGAACAGAAGAGTTAAAACGAAGGTCGGTAAAAAGTCAACATATATCCGAAGGAGAGAATCATAGGAGTCCTGAATGCGGAAGGCACCCTCAGCCTCCTTGAAGGTCTGGACGTCGGTCGGTAAAATGACCGACTTTAGCAAGGAACGGGCAACACGGTAGTCGCCGATGCCCTTTCTTTTATCCTCAGTATCCAAGGAAACTTCCATCGAAGAGACACTTCTCAAAATATTGGGTCCGCGGTCGAACATCCGGATGAAGATCTTCGGCTCACTCGAGCTTCTTTTGGAAGAAGACGTAGAAGGTCGGGGGACAGACTCCCCTAGAGCAACAGATCGAATCGACGTCACAGCCTTCATCGGTGCCGACTTCTCCTTCCTTGAGGCATTGGCCGCTCTCGAGGAACCTCCTGCCACGGACCGCACTAGGACAGTCTCGATCCGAGCACATTTGGGGGCCACGACCATGCTTATGTTCCTCTTCTTCGCCATCTGACGAAGAGTTTCAAGGTCGGATGGGCTCATCGCTGGACAGAAAATACAAGACTCAGTCAATGATAATGACAAGGAAAGAAAAGATGACCCAAACAAAATCGCATGAGAACACTTACTCCTCGAGTCAGTTAGAATCAGTCTGACCTTAAATAAGTTCTCCTCAGTAAGGAACCTGGACAGCGGGAGAGGAGCAAGACTAAAGATTTGACTCAAAACCTCCTCCTCGACGTCGAACAATGTTGGAGGTCTGACAGCCGACCTATGAGGTCGCTCCTATGATGTGCTGAAATCCTATGGTTGCTCAGTCGACACAAAAAAGAAGCGCTCCTTTCAGTTATGCACCGAGAAAGGAGCACCTCAAAAAAGATGGCATCCTCTCTGAGGAGAAGTATACCATCACCCGACCTCCATCGGATGCTCCTTTAAAGTGAAGCAAGCTCGGAGAAGATGGGAGGTAGGCTCGATCTCGAGGAGGAGGCAGTGGGTGAAGAAGCCTAAAATCGATTGCCAGGAGTTCGACGCCAAACAACAAAAGCTAATTTTATACAGATTCAGAAGCTCGATAATTAAAAAATGAAAAGATAACCTGAGGCTGGCTTTTAGCGATTCCTCGTAAACACTGATCCGTCTAGGCTGAGGAAGAGCTATACGCTCCCCAGGATCGACGACCTCTAACTTAAAATCGTCGAAAACATGGTATTTCATCCTAATGACTTTCAAGTCCTCCGAGGTGAGGATAGAATCTATTCTGAAAGGGTCATAGTCCGAAACTTCATATTCTTCGGATTGGCTCGGAGAACCTACTATCCCAGAACCATGATCCTTACTAGAAGGGCTATCCAAGTCCTAAGAAGATCGGGATAGATTAAATTGACTCATAAGTACGTAGGAGATTGACCTAAAGGGCGAGGAGGCTGAGCAATGAGGGGAGTTAGGGTGGGATCGACGGTAGCTCGACTGAGTCTAAGCTATTCCTCGCGCAAAGTATCAGAGTTCACCTTTTAGGCAATAGTAGCAGTCAAAAAGAGTAATACTGATCCTATTTATAAAAGGCATGGACGGCTCCGATCTACTTTCGTTTCATCTATCCTTTTAGATCTTCGTCAAGTGTCAGATACCCATTGGTTGGGACAGGTAGACTTGGAGCAAAATAATGGATGGTTAGATTTCATGGCTGATGGACTTCTCCCAATCTTATCATACTATCGATCTCTAATGCTGCAATGCGGACACGATTTGAAGATCGGCCTCGACTTCGATAGGATACTTACATCGATCGCTCAGAGGTAGATCAACCTCGTAAGTGGGGGGCAAACTGTTGTGGAATGGGGCTAGTGTGGCCTCGACCTGTTTAGGATCAGCCGCCGACCTATCCCAATGAATCGTCTGAGCAGAATGATGCGACACTTCATCCGTAGTTAGCTATAAATTGGCTTAAGCCGACCTACAATTTTGGTCGACCTACTGAAGATAGCCTCCTGATAAAATAAGGTAGGCCTTCATACCTCATCCTCATCGGATTCAAGTCGACCGCCGAGCTATATGAATAGACTCATAGCTCATCAATGACTGACCTACAACCGTCCTTGCTGAAACTGCATCCTCTCCGAATCGAAAAACTCGGATAAAGAAGAATCTTTCGCAATCCCATCTTTCAAGAAGGAAAGAAATCTTCCGAATCAATCCAGGGCGACTAACTCGGAAAGCCGTTAGAGTCCGAAATGGATACGACTCTAACTCCTTTTCTATAAATAAAGGAGCTCCGGGACCCTCTAAATATGCCATTCAATTTGACGCTTTCTCTCCTCATTGTTCTCCAATCTTCTAACTTGAGTGTTGGAGAGTTTTTACCGGAGAACACTCCGGTGGGGACTTTATTGCAGGTAAACGGGCAAAGCTCCAGCGAAAGTTCATCCTCGGCCTCATATTCCTCGGTGGTCGAGCTCCTCCATTCTCGTTGGCCGATCTCAAGCCAGGAGATCCAAGAGCAACAATAGCCTTGACCATTGAATCTAGGAATGGCAATTTTAGTTGAATCAATTTAATTAAAATCCAAGATAGATATGGATCATGAAAAAAATGTTTAAAATATATTCAAATCAAATATGGATAATGATATGTTCTATCTTGAATCTAGATTCATATAATCTTAATATACATCTTTCTTTTAAAATTATAATTATTTTATAATATTTATATATAATCAATCTAATCCAATTCAATTCTTCTTATCTATCCAATTCGATATAATCCATATTTCTGCTTGATCAGATTCGATCCAATCTGATTTGGCTCAATTCAAGATGGATATGAAATAAATATGGATATGAGATTTTTTTAATTATGAAATGGATATCAATATTCATCGATCCGATTCATATCTGATCTATCGCTAAATCTAATTAAATTATATTTTATACATCTGTCAGATTTAATAAAATTAACATCACAAAATTATCATTATTTTTTTTAAATTATATAAAATATAATTCAATGATTAAGATTGTAAAAAAAAAAAAAAATCATTCCTTCGTGGATACAACTCAAACCTTTTAGCATTTTTGTTCCATTTTCAAACCCAGGGATGGTACTTCCACCGTTCATTCTTCTAAAAAATGAAATAATAAAAAAGTCATACTATAGTTTAGAGATCAAAACACTAGGGACAACAATTATCTCATTATTGGTAATTATATAGAAATTAGAAATTTGTAAATATATGATTCTTAGAACTCACGCAAATTATATAGAAAAATTTGATACCCTGAAGGATCTACTTCGTTCGGTTGCAGATTGGAAATGCGACTTAAAACAAAAGCATGCGGGGTTTAATTTCTCATAGATTCCAGCAAGTGAGACCCGTGGGTGACCGAAGCGGAAGGAGCCAGCTAGGACCTAGACCGGACAATGACGACGAGGCCAAGCAACCACGGTCGTAATTTAATAATCTCTCTCGGAACGAAAGATTGCACCTTGCGTGCCGATCTAGCCGTTGGATACCAAACCTCGATGCTTTCGATCACTTATTAAATAGCGGATCCCCCAGACCTCCTGCGATGGCCGCTGCCGTGGCTGCTACTGCTGCCGCCGTTCTCGCATCGCGTTTTTCGACTCTGTCCCACTCTTCCTCTTATTATTTCTCTTCCTCCATCTACTTCGCCGGCCTCCGTCGGCCCCTTTCCTTGTCCTTCCACCGCCGCTCTGGCCAATCCTTTCGAATGGGCCACGTCACCGCCGTCACTCGCGCCACTCTGGGCCTCACGAAGCCCGCCGTCGTTGAGATCCCGCAGGTATTTTCCTTCTCTCTTTGTTTTTCTCTATTTCTTGGCCTTTCCGTTCGCGTAGTTCGATTGTTCCTTGGATTGTGGTGTTGGAAGATGGTTGTTTGATGAAATTACTCAAAGACGGCTTTATTTTGGGTTTTTGGATTTCTTTGAAAAAATGAACCTCTATATTTTTTTTAGGACAAAGTTTTCTTTTCTTTTTTTGGGATCTTGAACCCCATATCTGGATAGGATACTGAATTCTTTATCCTATCCTTTGTTCTGGATCTCACCCTGAATTAAGCTACTTCTTCATTATCTAATCACATGTATATAAGTTGAGGTATTTCGGAACGGAAGTCATGGTTTTATCTATGCGTTCTCTCTAGAACTCGATTTGGGTTCCACAGGAGACAGTATTTTTTTATCCTTTGTTTTTTTTTTCCTCGTTTTAAAAATTTTTATTTGTCTACATCTATGTAGCCATGATCTATGTATGTATATATATGTATAAAGACTCGCTAATGACAACTACTAGAATTTCAAGAATCCAACCCCATCTACGCGAGAGAGATTAATTTGGTCATAAAAAGAGGAAGGGGAAACGGAAAGTGAAGGTCATGTCTGCGCTAATCAATATAGAGAATCCGTTGTTTGCGTGCTATTTTGCCGTCCTTGGGAAAACTGTTCACTTCTTGTTATACATCTTATTACACTAACAACTATAATTTTTTTTGTTCGTTTATTGCCTAAGCCCTTTGTTGTCCGCTCCACGATCTTCAGGATGGGAGTCGGCAAACTTGAGCGTGGTTTTCTTCTTTGTAGTTGGTTTCTGTATGTTGGATCTCCATGGCTCAACTGAACGTAGATGTTGATTTAGAGTTTGTGTGTGTGTGTGTGTAAACAATGTGGTTGGCTATAGTGGGTGGTCTCTCTCTCTCTCTTCTCCCTGGGTTGATCAACCTGTTTCTCGTGCAGTGATACATTCTTATTTTGATGCAATGTTAACTAATAGTGGTATCTATTTTATTCCTTGAACATGTGGAAGATAGGGCAGAACCCATCTTTTAGGGCCTGTTCTGATGTTAGGGCAGAACCCATCTTTTAGGGCCTGTTCTGATGTTTCTGTGTGTTACCTGTGCCACATCTCTATATGGATGAAAGATAATAAAGGAAAGGAGGCAGGAGGAAGAAATAGAGGGATATGAGGATGCCGCACTCCTGCAATCCGAAAATTTCAGCATATTGGAAATCACCATTTCATCCTGGTGGATTAATTGCTTCCCGCGCTTTTATCTTTTTTTGTCACCCTGTTTATATTTGCTTCTGTTAAGTCTTTTAAAAATCCATAAGTTGAAGTACAAGGTGGACCGAAAAAATTGGGAGAATCTTCGAGGAAACATGTGCAGAGATTTGAATCATATTTGGTTAGGTATTTGAACCTTTAAATGACAACATGAGCAAGTTTAGGAATGGCGGGAACCTTGGCCTGGTTGTCACAGGTTTGGAAACAAGGAACAGCCTCTCAACATATTGGGTAAGGCTATGTACAGCTGACTCTCTCCAGACCCCTCTTGTGCGCCAGGCCACACTTTTTAATAGAAGCAAATATTACCTATTTGGTGCTTTAGGGGTTGCGGATGATTAAAAAACATCAGATCTTTGCCATCAGATGAGGACGCCTTAAGTCAAACAATATGTTGATAGGATGGACCTTCAACATTAAATCAAAGAGCCCGCTACTGGTTCCAATCTACTTGGCTCCTAATGTGCTTATTACTAAATAGCTCCTCTTTATGTGGGTTATGGAAGTGGTTTATTGATCATATATTGTGTCTCACAAAATGGCTCTATTGTAAATTTTAGCAATGAAATATTGTTGATTTTGTTTTTTATGATGATTTTATCTCTTCTCTAACTAATGCACGTTTTTTTTTTGTTATTATTTAAAAAAAAATGATATATGTCTAATATATGTGCAGCAGAATGCTTTCTTTTTATCTTTGGACTTCTTTTATTTTTTTTTTTAGAATGCAAATCTGTATTATTATAGGGTTCCTGGTGATATATGGGTTATTTTTGAGTATTGTGTTCATATGTTTCTCTAATTTTTTCACAGTAAATTTCTGCATTTACAATATATATTGCCATATATGGTTTAAACTTCCCTAATTAAAGAAGTTTCACATTGTTTTCTCAATCTCTTCTTTTGTAGATTACATTCGCTGCTAAGGAGATTGACTTTGCAGAATGGAAAGGTGACATGCTTGCTGTTGCTGTGTCAGAGAAAGACATGTCAAAGGACTCTAATTTGAAATTTGAGAACTCAACCTTGAAAAGGTTAGATGAGAAGCTTGGTGGTCTTTTGGCAGAAGCTTCAGTTGAAGAGGATTTCACTGGAAAAGCTGGGCAGTCTACAGTTCTGAGGTTACCTGGTTTAGGTTTCAAAAGGATAGGTCTAGTCGGGCTTGGGCAATGTTCTCCTTCATCAACCACAACTGCATATCGAAGCATTGGTGAGGCCGTTGCAACAGTTGCAAAGGCTGCCCAAGCAAGCAAGGCTGCTGTTGTTCTTGCATCTTCCAATGGGATTTCAGAAGAGTTTAAGCTCAATACTGCTTCAGCAATTGCATCAGGTAGTATTTCTGTTTTCTCAGTTTATAACATCAAACTTCTTACAAATTTCTCTTCTGTAAGAACTTTGTGGCAGCATTATGAAATATGAATGCAAGAAAAACATTACTGCATATTACTGGAATGAATTTTTGGGTCACCTTTAACTTTTCATCTGATATTGTTTGTAGGAACCATGCTAGGAGTATATGAAGACAACAGATTTAAGTCTGATTCAAAAATGACACACCTTAAAGCAGTGGACATTATTGGTTTGGGTTCTGGACCAGAGCTGGACAGGAAACTTAAGTATGCAAGTGATGTTTGCTCTGGAGTGATTTTTGGAAAAGAGCTTGTAAATGCACCAGCCAATGTTCTTACCCCTGGTTTGTTAATGTTCATGTTTTATATATTCAGACCTTTTTTGAATCCTATCCCCTGGGGTTTTTTTTTTTTTTTTTGGGGGGGGGGGGGTGTTTGGTATCATGATATAAAATATTTGAAGATTCTTATAATGACTTTTTCTTGTCTTTCAGGTGTTCTAGCAGAAGAAGCTTCAAAAGTTGCCTCATCATATAGTGATGTTTTCACGGCAACAATATTAGATGCAGGGCAGTGCACAGAATTGAAGATGGGTTCATATTTAGGTGTTGCTGCTGCATCTTCAAATCCCCCTCATTTCATCCATTTATGCTATAGACCTCCAGATGGTGATGTGAAAAGAAAGCTGGCGATTGTTGGGAAGGGTTTAACATTTGACAGGTAAATGTTTTCCTTTTTAGGGGGCGATACACTTCTTACTGATTTCATTCTGAAATTTGAACAGAAAAAATCTCCCATTGGCTTTTTTGGTTCTCCTTACCACCTAATTTTGCCCAAATATCAATTTTTTATACATATAATCTGTATGGTCCATGGCTAATTATGTCCAGCCATTACATGTTGGACTTGGTACCAGAACATTGGAAAAGGAAATAAATAATGTTGGGCCTTTGAATGTTTGTTTCTTTTGGTTCTTGCAGTGGTGGTTAGCCATTGAATGTTTATTTCTTTTTGTTCTTGCAGTGGTGGTTACAACATAAAGACTGGGCCAGGCTGTTCCATAGAGCTAATGAAATTTGATATGGGAGGTTCTGCAGCTGCGTTTGGTGCAGCAAAAGCCATAGCTCAGATTAAACCTCCTGGAGTGGAGGTATTTTGTTTTTTTGTTTTTTTTGTTTTAAAAAAAACACTTGACTGAAAGGGGAATGGTGCCCTCAAGATACGTAAGTTTCCTAAGATTACTTGGCAGCCAATATTTTTTAAATGTTTTTTTTCCTTTTCCAGGTTCATTTTATAGTTGCTGCATGTGAAAATATGATTAGTGGCACAGGCATGAGGCCAGGTGACATAGTCACAGCTTCTAATGGAAAGACAATCGAGGTATAATTCTTTGTTCTTTAAAGCAAAGAGATGCTTAAGATTTAAATCTACATGCATATTTGGTTGAATCTACATGTGCTGGATTTTTGCAATAGGGTACCTGGATTCTATTTCCTACGAAATTTATACACATTTCTCAATACCAAGGCCATGACAGTCTTGAGAAACTCAGAAATGGAGTCTCCTAAGTATGTTAACCACCATTGTCAGGACTTGATACTTAAAATGACTGTCATGTGAAAAGATATTTCAGCTAGTTAGGAAACAACCCATAACAAATTTGAGTTCTAGATAATTTTAGCTTAAAGTGTCAGAATATTTCCAGTGAAGTGTTGTACCTTTTCATTTTCATCAATGTAATGATGTGAAATCCTAATTCTTTGATAGGAGATGGTGTTCTAGTCATTAACTTAGCCTGGTTCAGCTTGTCTTAATGTCTGTATACATTTATCCCGTCCATATTTCTATAGTATGGTACCATCCTTGCATCTGGTCTTTTGGAGGTTCAAGGATCAAGCACTTGGACCACCTAGATTACTGGCATCTGTGCCAAATGATTAGGTAACACTTGGTAGTAATTGATGCTCATTGGAGTATAATGAGGACGACTAATAATTGGTAATCTTTTGACATATTTGCATTTTTTGAAACTGTAATCACCAGAAAAAGGGGAAAAAGACCAAGGAATCTGAGTGTATTAACATTGCCAAGAAAACACATAATTAGGGGATTTCATTATTTATGCAGGCTTCCCCTGTTTTATGTAGATTAAGCATCTTTATAGCTTATAAATTGTATCCTAAACCCTCATATCTCAACCCTTTCTACACCTGTTTCAGGTCAACAATACTGATGCTGAGGGAAGGCTGACGCTTGCAGATGCTTTGGTTTATGCTTGTAACCAAGGTGTGGAAAAGGTATCGACATCTTACGTAGTTACTCTATCATTGCTGTGAAAGTGTTTACCCTTTTTAGCTTCTTGAACATTGAACTGGTTATTTACTGATTGGTATCTATAGATTTTTTTTTTTTTTTTTAATTAACAATTCATTTTGAATATTGCTATGCATGTTGCTTAAACCCTATAAAATGAATACTTTCCATGGTTTTTTACCATTTGAAGTATCAAGATGAAGTACTCCACCTATCATAGTTTTTGTAGAGCCTGCCAGGCCAAATGAACAACTATGGTTGCACTAAATGGTAGAATTCATATTATAATAATTCTAATTGAATCATTTTATGAGTATTTAAATATGTAAAAAGTAAGGCTGTGTTTGGCATCTTTTCATTTTTTTAAAAAAGTTTAAAACAGCAAATTTGTTTCTGTTTTTTTCTAAATTTTGGACAATAGCAACCTACTTGATAGTCATTGTCATTGTTTTATTTTCACAACAAAGAATAGGAAAAAAATGTTTGATAAGCAAAATTAGGAAATCCCTTTGCAATACTTTTCCCATAGTAGATGTTAGGCATGCAATCACTGGCAATCATTAGGTGGAGGATATGTGTGATACACTATGAATTACAATATTGATTTCACATCATCCATCTCATGGATACCCGCCGAATGAATGCTGGTGAAGGTAGCATAGCCCTTGATGTTCACATACTTCCCGGTCCCTCTACCACCATGATGAGGGATGTTGTTGCTGTTCTTGACAACGTCATTGTTTTCATCGTAGAGGCCACTGTTGATGGGGACGATGGTGGGGTGGAAGGGGCGGAGGGAAGAAGCAGGAACTTCTTGGTGAAGCAGGTTGGGGTGGAGGCTAGGGTGTGGTTGCCGAGGGCAGAAATAAGTCATGAGAGCTGACACTTAATTTGATTTCATGCCCAAAAGTTAAAAAAACTTTGGAAAATAGTGAAAGTAAAAGATTTTTACTTCCACTTTTTCCATAAATATAGAAGTTAATTTTAAAAATAAAAAATAATAATAAGGGAACCAAACATCTTTCTTGCATTGGATTTCATGTTATCACTTTTAAAAATAGAAACAGGAAAAAAGGTGATACTAAACATTTTGTATGAATCTTACCCACCAAAATATAACTTACGTCAACAGAAATTTTAAGCAATTTCCTATAAAGGTGGTATGATGGCTTATTTTTTTGAAGCATATTTTACTGGCATGGATGCAATTTTTGCTGATACATTTACAACTTTTGCATGCAGGTAGTTGATCTGGCAACACTAACTGGTGCTTGTATAGTTGCCCTAGGCCCCAGTATTGCAGGTAAAATGCATTAACTAACATGATTATCCACATACACAACTTCTTGTTTCTTTCATAAGTTATCAAGTTTTTTCGTAATAACTGCAATTAAACAATGGGGCAAAATTGTGATCTTTATTTAAAAATTCCATGGTAGCTAGTACAAAAAGAGGATAAAAGAGCAAAGTGATATGGAGAAGCATTTAATTTTTGGTACTACCAGGACAGCCACTAGCTTGTTGCAAACCTTGTACTAAAACATCTTATTTTAGGACAGAGACCTATGCTGTATACCTGTTTGCTGACTTTTTTCTTGCTGCACATATTGCTTCTTTATTAATGTTATTGCAAAATCTGGTTGACGCCAGATTGAGCTGAAGCCGAGGAAGATGAGGTCGCCACCGGTGATCTGCAAAATAAAGTTCCATTCGGAATCGGTGGTGGTGGCTCCGGCAGGATCCTCCGACGATCAAGTCAGCTTTTCTGGCCAACAGAAATGAAGTGCTCAGGAAAGAGTTCGGTAGAGTTTCGAAAAGGAGAAGAGAGCTTAGAGAAAACATATCTGAAGGATTTCTTTTTATAGACGGAGCCTGTAGTGGATTAATAGTGACAGCTGTAGGCATCTGGTAGTGGGCCGTTTGAGGCCTGATGAAGTCTGTCATGAAGGAAGGCGCCGTCTGTAGTAGACTAATGGCGACAACCATGGCTGTCGGGTACTGAGCCGCTCGAGGCCACGTGGGGTTCAGTACGGAGAGGAAGAGGTGTCATCAGACTGATAGTGACCGTTCGTTGAGATTCAATAATCGAAGTTCGGAGGAAGCAGGCGTTGGTCGGTGAAGAACTTCGACATACATCAATTTCAGAGGAGTTCGGACTCGTAAAAGGGATACGGCTAAAGAGGATCATCCGGGAGGAGCATTAGTTGAAATCTGAAAGCAATCTACTGAAGGAATTCGACTGAAGGGGAAGTCCGAAAGAAGTTTGGCTCCTGGAGGAGTCCGACTGCGGAAGAAGTCTGAGAGGAGCTCGACCGCTGGAGGAGTTCGGGAGGAGTTCGACCGCTGGATGAGTTCGGCCGTTGGAGGAGTTCGGCCGTTGGAGATGTTCGGCTCCTGTATACATCCGTCTGAAGGAGAGATCCGAAAGGAGTTTGACCGACTGAAGGAGTTTGGTTAATATTTGACCGTTGGAGGAGAATTTTCAATCGAAGCTCTTCTGTAATCGCCCGTTGCGTTAGGCCAAGCATCAGACTGGACTTTAGCGAGAGCGGGGTTTATCCCCAAGAAGTTCGGGAGGAGTTCGGCTTCTGTATACATCCGTCTGAAGAAAAGATTCGAAAGAAGTTTGGCTAATATTTGATCGCCGGAGGAGAATTTTCGATCGAAGCTCTTTTGTGATCGCCCGTTGTGTTAGACCAAACATCAAACTGGACTTTGGTGAGAGCGGGGTTTATCTCCAACAATAGTCCCCCCCCCACTCTCGAGTTCGAAACTCGAAGAAAGGGAGTACAAAAAAGCCGACTGTCGAAGTCCTTTTTCGAACTCTGCATTCGTTGGGGTTGAAGTTCGGAGGAGACCTTATTTCCTGCTGAGGTTGACGTTGATGTTGAAGCTTGGGGAAGATCTTGTCTCCAGTCGAGGTCCAAAAAGATCTTGTCTCCAGTTGATGTAGAAGCTCGGGGGAGATCTCATCTCCAACCGAGGTTGACGTTAAAGTTGGGGCTCAAGGAAGATCTTGCCTCCAGTCGAGGTCGATGTTGAAGTTGAGGCTCGGGGGAGATTTTATTTTCTATTAACGTAGATTTTGAAGCTCGGGGAAGATCTTATCTCCAACCGAGGTTGAAGGAGATCTTTTCTCCTATTGACGTAGACGTTGAAGTTCGGGGGAGATCTTATCTCCAGTCGAGGTTGAAGAAGATTTTTTTCTCCCGTTGACGTAGACTTTGAAGCTCGGGGAGATCTTATCTCCAGTCGAGGTTGACGTTGAAGTTGAGGCTCGGGGAAGATCTTGTCTCCAGCCGAGGTTCAGAGAAATCTTGTCTCCTATTGACGTAGACATTGAAGTTCAGAAGAGATCTTATCTTCAGCCGAGGTTGAAGGAGATCTTTTCTCCTGTTGACGTAGACTTTGAAGTTCGAGGGAGATCTTATCTCCAGCCGAGGTTGTCGTTGAAGTTGAGACCCGGAGATCTTATCTTCTGTTGACATAGATTTTGAAGCTCTGGAAGATCTTATCTCCAGCCGAGGTTGAAGGAGATCTTTTCTTCTATTGACGTAGACGTTGAAGTTCGGAAGAGATCTTATCTCCAATCGAGGTTAAAAGAGATCTTTTCTCTTGTTGACGTAGACTTTGAAGCTCGGGAGAGATCTTATCTCCGATCGAGGTTGATGTTGAAGTTGAGGCTCAGGGGAGATCTTATCTCTCTAGCCAGTTGAAGTTAAGGCTCGGGGGAGATCTTATCTCCAGCTGAGGTTGATGTTGAAGTTGAGGCTCAAGGGAGATCTTGTCTCCAGTCGAGGTTGACGTTGAAGTTGAGGATCGGAGGAGATCTTATCTCCAACCGAGGTCTAGGGAGATCTTGTCTCCTGTTGATGTAGACGTTGAAGTTCGGAGGAGATCTTATTTTCAGTCGAGGTTGAAGGAGATCTTTTCTTCTGTTGACGTAGACGTTGAAGTTCGGAGGAGATCTTATCTCCAGTCGAGGTTGTTATTGAAGTTGAAGCTCGGGGGAGATCTTGTCTCCAGTCGAGATTGAAGGAGATCTTTTCTCTTATTGACGTAGATGTTGAAGTTTGGGGGAGATGTTATCTCCAGTCGAGGTTGTCGTTGAAGTTGAGGCTCGGACGAAATCTTGTCTCCAGTCGAGATTGACGTTGAAGTTGAGGCTCAGAGGAGATCTTGTCTCCAACTGAGGTCTAGAAAGATCTTATCTCCTATTGACGTAGATGTTGAAATTTGGGGAAGATCTTATCTCCAGCCAAGGTTATCGTTGAAGTTGAGGCTCGAGGGAGATCTTGTCTCCAGCCAGCCGAGATTGACGTTGAAATTGAGGCTCGGGGAAAATCTTGTCTCTAGCCGAGATCAACGTTGACATTGAAGCTCGGGGGAGATCTTGTCTCCAATCGAGGTTGATGTTGAAATTGAGGCTCGGAAGAGATCTTGTCTCCGACCGAGGTTGACGTTGAAGTTGAGGCTCGGGGGAGATCTTGTCTCCAGCCGAGGTCCAAGGAGATCTTATCTTCTGTTATTGTCGGGCATAATGGGGCCGTTGTCGGAGCCTTTCTTCTCATCCCATCTAAAATGAACGAGGCCTTTGGCTTTGCTCACGTTAGGACGAGGTTCTCCTCTTATTCCTAATGGGCTGTGGGAGCACATAAGGGTCATTGTCAGGGCCTCTCCCCCATCTCGTCTAAAATGAACGAGGCCTTCGACTTTGCTCACGTTAAGACGAGGTTCTCCTTTTTCTAACGGACTGTGGGGGCACATAAGGATCGTTGTCAGGGTCTCTCCCCTATCTCGTTTAAAATGAACGAGGCCTTCGACTTTGCTCGCGTTAGGACGAGGTTCTCCTCCTGTTTCTAACGGTCTGTGGGGGCACATAAGGGCTGTTGTCAGGCCTCTTCCTCCATCTCGTCTAAAATAAACGAGGCCTTCGCCTTGCTCATATTAGGACAAGGTTCTCCTCCTGTTCTTAATATGGCCACTATTGATTGCTTCTTCCTTGTCATTAGTTAGTTTTTGCATCGAGAAACAATAATGTTGAAATGAAGTTTTATTGAAGAAAAATTACCAGCACTATATTCTCAGATTTTCTGAGTTTCAAGGTCGTGAGAGCGTTGTTCCTCCGAGCTTCTTTAAATGATAAATTTCGGGCCGGACGATCTCTTATATTTCATATGAGCCTTCCCAATTCGGGCAAGCTTCCCCTGGCTCTAAGGCTGAGAGATGGCGGCTTGCAGAAGTACTAAGCCCTTCCAGAGATAGCGTTAATGATGCCGGGAGGCGACCGATCTTCTTATTGTTTCTCCCTCATTGGTAGTTCTAGTTGCGGTAGCGCCATTGGCTTGCTTCAGATCGGTGTCTGTGGAGCATTGAGGTGGAGCGTAGTTGTGAAACCTTCAAGGGGGAGAACTTCGCGCCCTTCTGTCGGGGCTTCTTTGATGACGAGCTCGAGGGGGAGTTCAGCCTCGTTTGTGCTCGGGGGGAGTCTATAAGCACGGCCGAATTTCATTCGGCCTTTCATTAGCCGTGGATTTGCTAGACTCGTCTGCCTGTCGCTCTCCTACGATTTCTTCATCCTTCAACTTGAAGGCTTCTTCCGCACGGGCATATTCCTCGGTCCGAGCTAGCAGATCGGCAAAGTCCCTAGGGTATTTCTTCTCCAGGGAGAACAGCAAATCGTTCTTCTGAAGGCCGTCTTTGAGTGCGGCCATCGCAACTGACTGGTCCAAATTTCGAACCTCCAACGCAGCAGCATTAAATTGGGTGATATAAGTCCTGATGGATTTTTCCTCCTTATGCTTGATGTTCATTAGGAAATCCAAACCTCGGCACGGACGTCGGTTGTTGACGAAGTGAGTCGCAAACTGATGGCTCATCTGGTCAAAGAAGAAGATCGTACTCGACTTCAACGTCGAGTACTAGTTTCTTACTGCTTCCTTTAAGGTAGATGAAAAAATTCGGCATAATATGGCATCTAGTGCGTCATGAAGTAGCATTATAGTCCGGAAGGTTTTTAGATGATCGATTGGATTAGAGGTTCCATCGTAGCTTTCAAATTGGGGGAGCTTGAAATTCGGCGGAATGGGCTCTTGCATAATTCGAGAGAAAGGAGGATCGGTGCGGACGTCGTCATGGTGAGCTGGGGTGACGTTGTCGAGCTCCTCAATCCGTCGATCCATCTCCTGCAGTTTCTAATCAAGGACGTCAACTCGATCGTAGGTCTTGGAAGGCTTCCGATCGTGGATGGAAAAGGTCCCTTCCGGAGAAGAATCATGATCCAAGCAAGGATCTTCTGCTCTCTGTTTCTTCTTCCCAGGGGCGACAGGTATGCTAGCCCAAGTGCCCCTCCTTGGGATCGGTTTATGACATCTCGACGGTGGGTTTCCTAACGGAACCGCTACCGAGGGCTGCCGCATGACCTGCATCATTTCGGTGAGGCCCTGAATCTGCTACATCAGTAGGTTAAATTGCTTCGGATCTTCCATGGTCGTCGATGGAGGTGGTGGTTGAAGCGCTGGCGATGGAGCAGGACCAGATGGATCTGCCTCGGACCTTGAAGAAGGTCGGTAGGATCGACTGAGCACTCTTTTAAGAACAAGGGTACCTCGAAAACAGAGGGCTCTTCCTCTAGCGCTAATTCTGTTGTTGTAGAATCTGGTTGACGCCGGATTGAGTTGGAGCCGAGGAAGACGAGATCGCTGCCGGTGACCTGTAAAACAAAATCCCGTCTGGAGTCGGTGGCGGTGGCTCCGGCAGGACCTCCGACGATCAAGTCAGCTCTTCTGTTCAACAGAAATGGAGTGCTCAGGAAAGAATTCGACAGAGTTTCGGGAAGGAGAAGAGAGCTTAGAGAAAATATATCTGGAGGATTCTTTTTATAGACGGAGTCTGTAGTGGATTGATAGTGACAGCTACAGCCGTCTGATAGCGAGCCGCTCGAGGTCTGGTGAAGTCTGTCACGGAGGGGGGCGCCGCCTGTAGCGTCGCCTGTAGCAGACTGATGGTGACAATCATAGCTGTCGGATACTGAGCTGCTCGAGGCCACGTAGGGTTCGGTACGGAGAGGGAGAGGTGTCGTCAGATTGATAGTGATCGTTCATTGAGATTCAATAATCGAAGTTCGGAGGAAGCAGGCGTTGGTTGGTGAAAAACTTCGACATACATCAATTCCAGAGGAGTTCGGACTCTTAAAGGAGATATGGCTAGAGAGGATCATCCAGGAGTGCTAGCTGAAATCTGGAAGCAATTCGCTGAAGGAAAAGTTCGAAAGGAGTTCGGCCGTTGGAGGAGTTCGGCTTCTGTATACATCCGTCTGAAGGAGAGATCCGGAAGAAGTTCGGTCGGCTGAAGGAGTTCGGCTAATATTTGATCGCTGAAGGAGAATTTTCGATCGAAGCTCTTCTGTGATCGTCTGTTGCATTAGGCCAAGCATCAGACTGAATTTTGGCGGGAGCGGAATTTATCCTCAAAAAGTTCGGGAGGAGTTCGGCTCCTGCATACATCCGTATGAAGGAGAGATCCGAAAGAAGTTTGGTCGGTTGAAGAAATTTGGCTAATTTTTGGCTGATGGAGGAGAATTCTCGATCGAAGTTCTTCTGTGATCGCCCGTTGCATTAGGCCAAGCATCATACTGGACTTTGGCGGGATTGAGATTTATCCCTAACAATTAACATGCCTTAAGTTTATGCCTAGTTTTTCAGGTTGCAAAATTGTTATCTATTGTGCTGCAGCATCCCCTTTTGTTTGGGTGATTGGCAAGCTAGTGTGTGAGAGAAGAAACCTGCCTTAAGCTTGTTTTCTAAATATGTCCTTGATAGCCAATGAGCATATTGGTTAGAAATATACTTATGTTGAGCTGCTGATTGTCAATCTTCTCAATAACAAGGTTAACTTATTTAGGAAATACCTATTTGAGTTTTTTTTTTTTTTTTTTCGAGTCCCGAAGCCTGAATGGTAAATAGTAAGTATGAATCATAGTTCAAATATTTCTTTTCTTAATCTATTCTACTTTCACAGGATTTTTCTCACCCAGCGATGACCTAGCAAAGGAGATTGTTGCAGCTTCAGAAATCACGGGAGAAAAGTTTTGGAGGATGCCATTGGAGGAAAGCTATTGGGAGTCGATGAAATCAGGCGTGGCTGATATGGTAAACACTGGAGGACGTCAAGGTGGTGCCATAACAGCTGCACTTTTCCTGAAACAGGTTCATATTAAATCATTTTTTTCCTTGTGCTGTCTCATCTCTCCCTTAGTATGATAGGAGCAACTCGTGTTTGCTTGACCATATTATCACACCATATATTCATTTAGGATGTCTAATGTGAAGCCAATCATGATATTTGCGATCTTACACTAATCCTAAAAAACTGAATTTTGACACTGCAGAAACTAAATATGGAAGAAAAATAACCTTATCACGTAAATGTAGATTTCAAAGTTATTGCTTGAGGTAGATTTTTTGAATATTGTTCCTCCTTCCCTACCCCTTTAATATCTCCAACTGTTATAGCATGTGCTGATTATCAGAATGAAATAAAACAAGAAATAGGATATACTTAAAGTTGAATCTGTTGCAACATTTCCTTCTTTCTTGTCTATATTGTGCTCTTTGGTTTTCTTTGAAGCAACTAATGGAAATCTCAGATTGTCTTGCTAATAGAAGCAAATGTTACTCTGAAAGTAAAATGCCTTCAAAGACTATTCTGGAAGGAGGCATGGTTTCGAATCTTTATGTCTTAATTATTTGAGTATACTTTATTAAATTGGTTTTTTTTTTTAAAATTTTTATTTTAATGCCATACAAGCTAGAAAGTGATGATGTAATCATGAAACTAATTGAAAGTCTCCTTGCAGTTTGTTGAGGAGAAGGTCCAGTGGCTGCATATAGACATGGCAGGGCCTGTATGGAATGATAAGAAACGTGCTGCAACAGGGTTTGGAGTGTCCACCTTGGTCGAATGGGTTCTGACAAACACCTCTTAAGTCGAGTTTTGGTAAATGGATTTATTGCTCCACCGAATACGGCGTGTTTGCCCAGAAACTATTGTGATATGGAAAAGCATTGACGAGCCTCAGTGCTTTTTTCTAAGCTGCGTTAAATTAATAATAAGTATTTTAATCCCGATTTATCTTTACCTTTTCGTTGCTTTAAAAGCTAGTGCAAGTGGATACATTGTCTCTATGTGCTTATCCTTTGTCTCCATTTCCTGCATTTTCTTTTTAATCTGTTTGTTGGTGATTCTACAAAACCATGGATCAACTCATCCATGATCCTGAGTGCTCAGGGCTTCTAGTTTGGCAACGAATTAATTAGCAGTCTTATTTTGCCTGGGCTGTTAGTGGGATGAGTGATCATCATGTTTAAGGTCATTAATCCAATGAAATAAACGTGTTGCTAAGGCATGCATACGATGGTAGAGGGAAGAGCTCATACGATAATAATATAACAAAATATGTTATGATATAGTATTATTTTTTTTATAATATTATATTATATTATAATATGATGTGATATGGTATAATATGATATAATATAATATATTATAGTATAATAATATAATAAGGATATTTGTTCATAGATATTTTAGCCATCATGAAAATTTTTTAAAGTCAAAAAAGTTTTCGGGCGTGATGCACTTTTGGGGAGAAATTTTAAAATGGAGTCTTTTTCCATGTAACTTTTGAGCATTCTAGCGAAATCGCTAACCAAAACCCGATCATCATTTTCCTCCCCTCTTACATTTCTCCTATTCTTTATCTAGAATCCAACTAGAGTTTCGGCATACCACTCTTTGCAATATGCACCTCTTGACAATTTATTGATGCACACCTATTATGTTCTCAGTACACAAAGTATCATACGGATACACAAAACAAAAAAAAATTCTAAATTGTTAGTTTGCTAATACATAATAATTGCCTGGTAGCATAGGCCCGTCGACGCACACCTGATACTTTATTGATGCATGTTCACTGAATTTTTGATATATATTAGCAGTGTATTTGATTCGCCGGTAAAATAAAAACAAAATGGAATAGAGTGGATTATACAACACTTTCTACACCGCGCGCACGGTGCGGCATGGCACGCATCATGAGTGGTGATCGGTGCTCGCATGGGACTTATACGGGCCTGAAAGCAAAAAAAAACAACTTTTTCAGGCGTTGCATATCAGCCCCGTGCGAGCATCAATCACCGGTGTGGTGGAAAGTATTTTTCTTTGGGACATCCAAATTTTGATGAAAAGAAGGATGAGAGAGAAGATAGGTTGCAAGAGGAAAGTTAGAATTATAGGTCATGATCCATCAATCGAGCTCTTTGACATCATTGGAATGGAGCTATGCCGATGTCTAGGAAACTAGAGAAAAAATGAGGTCGAAAGAAAACAAGATGTGCACAAACTATTATTATTATTATTATTATTATGATTATTAACATTATCATCATTATTATTATTACTATTACTAGTCGAAAACCCACGTGTTGCACGAGATAGATAATTATAGCATATAATTATTAATTTTTTTAATAATAAATATTTTTTAATTTTTTTAATATTTTATTTTATTTTATTTATTATATATATTATATTTTTTTATTATTTTATAAAATAATATTTTATTATTTTATAAAATAATATTTTATTATTTTTTTTTTCTATCTTTATATCTTTTTCATGCTTGTTGGTGTCGCCCTACCCCTGTGCCATCCCACCATGGCTCTTTTTCTACCTCGGCAAATGTCTACAAAAAAAATAATGTTTCAGAGAACGAAAAATCGATTACTAAAAACTAAAAACTAATTGCTAATAATATTTATGATCGATTTTACGATCCAATTAGTGATAAAAAATTAAAAAATAACTTAAATTTAATGAAATTTTATTTTTTTAAAATCGATTGCAAAATCGATCACTAAAATCATTCATAAAATCGATCTCTAAATTTATTAAAATATTTTTATTAAAAAAATATTATAAAATCATTTGCTAATTTTTTAAAATAATTTTATTAACAAAATTGATGATAAAATCGATCGCTAATTATTTTTAATTTTTTAATTAATATATCAATCACAGAATCGATAGCTAATTATTTTTAAATTTTTAAATTAAAAAATCGATTGCAAAATCAATCACTATTTATTTTTAAATTTTTTATTAATAAAATCAATCACTAATTATTTTTAATTTTTTAAATTAATATATTGATCAAAAAATTGATCGCTAATTTTATTAAAATATTTTTTATTAATAAAATCAATTACAAAATTATTTGTTAATTATTTTTAAATTTTTTAATTAAAAATCAGTAGCAAAATCAATCGCTATTTATTTTTAAATTTTTTTATTAATAAAATTGATAGTAAAATCGATCGTTAATTATTTTTAATTTTTTAATTAATATATCAATCGTAAAATTGATTGCTAATTTTGTTAAAATATTTTTATTAATAAAATTGATCACTAAATATGTTTTAATTTTTTATTAAAAAATGGATCATAAAATCGATCGTTATTTATTTTTGAATTTTTTATTAATATAATTGGTTGTAAAATTGATTGCTAATTATTTTTAATTAACATATCGATGGCAAAATTGATCATTAATTTTGTTAAATATTTTTTTATTAATAAAATTGATCACTAATTATTTTTAATTTTTTTAATTAAAAAATTGATCATAAAATTGATCGCTATTTATTTTTTATAATATTTAAATTTTTAAAATTGATTATAAAATTGATCTCTAATTTTTATTTTTTATATATTTTATTTTTATAAATAACAAATTATTAATTTTTTTAATAATTTTAAAATATTTTATTTTTAATATTTTATTTATTATTTTTTTGCAGTCCTTCCATGTGCCTTCAGCAGTCATCTCCATCGCTGCCCTCACCCACCCGTACTATTGCCCTCCAATCCCCCGCACCCCACCCCCGTGCTACCCCTTGGCCACCCACAATGCCTGCTGGTTGTCGGTCGCTTGTGCTGCCCCCTGGCCATCCGCACCGTCCCTTAGTCGCTCGTGCTGCCCCCGGCCACCCGCACCACTCGTCGACCATCCGCACCGCCCTCTCGCCACTGCTCCGCACCTCCAACACCATACCCCCGAGCGCTGCTCCATGCCTTGGACACCGCACCCCCTGGCGTTGCTCTGCGCCTTCGACACTGCACCCCGGTCCCCCGACTGTCCACGTTGCCCCCATTTTCCTGACGATGGAGATCGACGGTAGGTGGTTGCAAGGAGAAGGGGAAGGGAGGCCATCGTGGGTAGACTGGTGAGGGGAGGCTGGAGGGGAGGGGCTGTCATAGGCTGAGGCAGGAAGAGGAATCTTTTTCTTCTTTTTTTCCACCAGGTTTGAGTTAACACAACAAACAAAACTGAGTTTTGATTCCACGTGGTACAACAAAGAAAGCTGAGTTGGCAACACTAGAATACTCCTCCATGAAGTATCGTTATATATATATATATATATATATATATATATATATATATATATATATATATATATATATATATATATATATATATATATATAGAGAGAGAGAGAGAGAGAGATAGACTAGACTCCTCTCGAGCGGAGCCTAGTCTATATCCGGTTGAATACCCCATCGTTGGATCGACGTGCATCTTCAAGAAGTTCCTAATAGCAAACGAGGAATTTTCTTTCTGTTAGCTGAGCTGGCATATTAAAAAAAAATAGATATACGATGAAGGAAAGCATTTATTATGATGCAATCCCACCCACGTACGCATCCCATCTCTTCGAATCTCTCTCCCCTGCTCCCATCCCAAACCTTCTTCTCTCCCCCTTCTGCTCCCATCTCTCTCCAAACCCTCTTCTCCTTTCTCCGTTCAAAATCCTAACCGAGAAATTTCTTCTCCTCTCTCTCTTTTTCCTCTCTCCCAACTCTTACTAACCAAAATTTCATCCATGGTCGGCTATTCGCCAAGCTCCAGCTCCCACATTCCGTTCCCACTTGGCATCAGGCCACCTCCTACCAACATAGTCACCAAGCCATACTATCAATCATCACCGTCACCATCATCGCTACTAATCGGCATCGCCATCCGTCACCACCATCGCTACTAGCTAGCATCACCACAACTCACTGCCGCACCCAATTGGCACTGCTACCACCTATCGCTATCCACATACAGCCAGAGGTTCATCTTTTTCGTATTTATTTCATTTTTCATTTTCTTTCTATTTTTGTGTTTGAATGTTGCTTTAGATAGGAAAAAAAACTATGCTATTTAGAATATTGCTATTTTGAATGCTTGATCTAGGATTTTGAAATGCTTGGTCAGATGAACAAACCCTCTACTCTCTTCCATGAAGGCGCCTTTAACCCTCATGAAGGCGCCTCCATAAAGATCATGAATGAAGGTGCCTTTAACCCTCCAAGGCGCCTATAATAAACCTTTTCTATCTTATCCTGAAGGTATCTTGGAAGATGCCTATAACCTACAACCTACAAAGATCTTGGGCTTCATATCAATGTTTTTTAATGAAAGGCAGAACTTAAGTTCATCCTTTGATGTATATCCGTATATGTTTAAGACTTTTTTTTTCTCCTGTCTTGCTATTATGTATTATTCTTGCACTTTCATCAGACAAAAATCCTACAAGAAAATAAAAATGAGTCTTGATACAACCTCAAAAAAATTTTAAGACCGTAGTTATTATTATTGTTCAGCTAGAAATAATACAACATACTATATGTCAATATATTTATATAATGAATGTGAGTATTGTTTCTTGTACAAAGTTTCTTCCTTCTTTATATATGTATTTGTATCTTGTTTTTGTTAAAATTATTTATTTTTTTTTGTTTCCACCATCTAATATATTAATTTTGGTCAATAAAGTAGCTCATGGATTATTCTACATGGTAATAGCAAAGGCTTTAAAAATAGATTTTTTTTTCACTAATGCTAGTCTAAATATCTTTCTTAATGGACTTAAAGCTTGATTTAGTAAGTGTACATGTTAATAATGGATTAATTTATTAATATATTATTTATATTTTATTTTTTATTAAGATATAAATAATTTATAATTCATCTTTTGTAGATGGCTCCTCTGAAATCTCCAAAATCTTCTAAGAGCCAGGAGAGCTCTGGAGTTTCGAGGAAGCAAAAAAGAGCTCTTTCTTGATTAATCAATTATAGATGCTATCTTAGAAGATATGTGGACTTTATCAGTGGTATTCAGGATCGGTTGATGGATGCCCATATTATATTAATATAGTGGACATCTTTTTATTATATGTTGGACATCCCAGTTATCACACAGGAGCGGGCAGTTATAGATCAACTCCTCTATTGCTGGGATAGTAGAGGATTTTATTTGGGAGGGCAGACATTAATCTTTCATGCTAAGGATGTCGTCCTTATTTTGGGGCTACCTCTGAATGGGATAGCCATTGATATGAAAAAGGCTCCACAAAGTGTGGTTAGGACCACATATTTTGCAGAAAGGATAGTTAGGAGGGATGCATTAGAAGATAGAATTAAGATATTATTATCTGATTCATCTTTTGGTGCCATCCGATCCACAATGCAGTTACTTATTGCATACCTTCTAGGTACATTTTTGTTTTCTTTATCGAATCTCAGCATTGCACCATGGATCTTCTCCACTATCAATCCCTTAAAGGAGATTGGCCACTTTGCATGGGCTAGAGCGATCCACGAGTACTTGATGTATTTCATTTCGGTGGCTGTAGAAAAGGTAAAAAGAAGAGAGAGAAGTGCGAAGTAGAGCATCAGATATCTTAATGGTTATGTTACTATTTTGATGGTAAGAAAGAAATATTAATTTATTTTTATTTATTTATTATATATAAAAATTTTATTTATATTTGTATATATAATTAATCATTCATGATTATATTTCTTTTAGATTTGACTTTTTGAAAGAACAGAGATAGTCAAACCATCTATTTTTGGTTGACATCCTCGAATTCTAAACTAGGAGAAACTCCAATTTAGAAAATGGGCGCACCTAAGAGAGATCTTAAAAGGCCTAAAAGAAGAAGATGTATTATTATTTTGATGCTTGATATTAATTTTTTTATTCATAAGATTAAGATTAAGGATCTAACTATTTTATCTTTATTTTTGTTTTTAGATCGTACAAGCAACACCGTCACCAGATGAGGTGTTGCTTCTTGAAGCAGGACCTTCCACCTCGCATGTAGATAGAGTTGAAGGTGGAGTAAATAAGATGGATATGAAGATAAGCAGAGCACATAACACTATCACGATATTGGCTACATTCTAATAATTTTTTAAAATTTATTATTAATATATTTAATTATTATATATTTATTTTTAGATGTAGCTCGTTCGTAAATATCGATGTGTCTATATGGAGGTCAAGAGGGAGAGGTCTCAAGATGATGCTAAGAAAACGAAGCTCCAAAAGATCATCGTGAAAAAGGATAAGTTACTTTATGAGCTGCAGGTTGCATTAGAGAGCAAGAGAGGAAGGAAGGATATAGAAGGGAGGAGTTATGAGGTGGAGGGGAGCAGTCATGTGGCGACAGTAGATGTATCGCCTATTGAGTTTGAGTTTGTGAATATGGGTAGTTCGATGGTACAGCATGTTGATCCACAACATATCAAAAAATGGGCTACGCAGCGGATAGTTCGGGGCACCCATCTCCTATATAGTTCTTTCATCCCCTTGCTTTCAAGTACTCTGGATCCTAGAAGAAAATCTAAGAAAAAATTAGTCCATTGTCCTTACCATCGTCATGGTAAGGATAACGAAGTGGCAAGTAGAGTTATAATTTAGTAAAATATTTATATTTTATTTTACATGTGAAAGACTCATTCGATATGTAGGGATTTTTTGAAACTAGTCGTGACTTTTTCAGATTGCAGCTCTTGGACGACAAAGAGAGTAAACAAGTCTTTGATTTTTTAGAACAAAAAATTGATCAATATAT
Organism: Cocos nucifera; assembly: GCA_006176705.1. Classification (NCBI taxonomy): domain Eukaryota; kingdom Viridiplantae; phylum Streptophyta; class Magnoliopsida; order Arecales; family Arecaceae; genus Cocos; species Cocos nucifera. The sequence goes on along the minus strand of QRFJ01004155.1, from coordinate 317,870 downwards.
CATTCCATTATTTATAAGAGTTTTAATATTTTTTATTTATTTTTGATTTTGATATTAATTTTATCATACAAATCATTGGTTTAGACTGATGGCATCAGTATCATCAACTGGCTATAGGTTCATGGTATCTTATCTAAAAATTTAATTGATGATGATGTAAGTATTAATATATAATAAATTGAATAAATTAAATATTATAATTTTTAATTTTTATAATTTTTATTTTTTATAATGAACTATGCGGTTATAGATGTATTTTGGTCCCTCTTACAGCAACGATCATTGACTGATCCTTTAATTAATTTGTAGTCTATCTTTATGTTAAGATTCTTTTTTATGGTAATTATTTTATATTCATCATGCAATATCATATATTTGTAGCAATATATAGTCTAATATATGTTTTAATATTTTACTTTTTCTAGAGTATGTTGTTGGGCACATGGAAGGTTCCTGATAGAGCTGTGTGAGACTTCATGCCTCATTCATTAGCTGAAGTCAAGCAAATGTTCATATCCATATACTTGTCGGCACATTGGCACCTACTTATCATCGATATACATAGCACATATTTTAAATATTATACATCTGTGAGTGGTGCAGAGTGTAGGGTCGTTGCTAGATAATTTGTGAGTAATGATCATATGTGTATACCTAACATGTCTGTACCTATATATTGGTAACAATATGTTTGATTTCAATATTATGATTGTAGATGACTTGGTTCACTTAGATGGTACGAGTAAACTATTCTATTGATATGGTTAGTTGGCCACTTCATTTCGTTGATTGTCCATAGCAAAGTATCGGATAATTATTATAATCATTTATGTTAAGATACATCAGTGTCAATTAATCCTATATCATTGACTATTTATTTTATCATTGACTGTAAGCCTGATTGTACCATCTATATCATGCATGTTATGAAGAGTCTGATAATGGGATGATAGATCATAATTATAGATGCTCATGTGCTAGAGTTACGTGCCATATATGCAGCGCAAATAATCATGAAGGGTTGGATGGGATCATCATAGCTTGATATATGGGATCATATTTATAAGAAATTTATATTTTTATATTACAAATTTATATATGTAATAGGAGAATAAAAAATTTATAATTAAATTTATTTTTTATAAAAAAATCTATTTATTATAGTGAAACTATTATTGTTGTGTATATGTGTATACAAATATTCAGTAATTGATGGATATTCAGGTGAATAGGTGAATATTGTTGTATATATAAATATTCAGATAGATTTTTGGCATGTGGGCATGCTCATGTTTCTTTAAAGTTTTTAATAGGTTGTTTATTGACATGTCTGATATGGATGTTTATTTGGTGCGAGAAGTATTATGTTCTGGATAATTTTGTATTGAAGTTATTTTAGGTTAATTTTTGCTCGATTATTTTTGTTTGTGCATTTATAAAGAATAAATAAGAATTCATAAATAGGTTCATCCAAAAAATAAAAAGAGAAGAGGATAAATATAAAATTTATAAAAAAATATAAACTATAAATAATAAATAATGTAGAAATAAATAAATATTAAGTAATAAGTATAAATTGACAATAAATAAGCTGAATAAACAGAAACCATTCAAAATAAACATAAATAGTAAATAATAAATACAAACTCTAGTTAAATAAATATAAACCGTATGGAATAAATAATAACATCGAATAAACATAAAATATCAACAATAAATAGAAACTGTGCAGAATAAATCACTACTATAAAATGGCTCTGTGGTAATGCATACTATGGTAGTGGTTTTCGAAACCGCTGCCATAGATCCTACAGCAGCAGTTTTCGTTAACTGCTGCTATAAGTTGGACCTATAGTAATGGTTACATGAAACCGCTACCATAAATCAAATCTATAATAGCGGTTCATTATAACTACTGCTATAAATCGAACCTATAGCAGCAGTTCATTGTCTATAGCAGCGGTTATAATGAACCACTGCTATAGGTCCGATTTATAGCAGCGGTTACAATGAACCATTGCTATAAGCCTATTTATGGCAGCGGTTAATTATAACCGTTATCATTATTTTTTTATAAATATTATATAATTTTAAAATTTAATATTTATCTTCATCATTCATTATCTAAATAATTATCATTAGAGTGTCATCGCAAAAGGTCACCTTGATCCGATGGCCCTAGCTTCGTCGATTAGAAAAATTTGATTTCGACGATCACGAATGACGATGCGATGATCTGATAGATGGAGACTTTCGATGAATCTAAAAATCTATAAAGATGATCTCAGTGATATTTGTAGCATATTATCAAAGTTTCACTTCAATCGGATATTGTTATCTTGGTCAATTTAGTATAGGTTAGTTTCGGCCGTTAAATGATAAACGAGTGATCAAAGGACCAAACGATGTCTGATTATGAGATAATTTTTTTATAAATAGTCTTGGCTACTACTTTAATCATTTTTTATGATGGTGATTATAAAATTCAAATCGTGAGATGAAAAATGATCTAAAACTATACGTCTTCTAATAACCATTTTGAAACTTCAATGGTTATTATGTTCGTGCTTTTACAATATCTGCTTAACATGAATAGTTTATATAAAAATAATTTAAATTTTACTATCATCATCATATAAAATATTTAAAATTATAATAAAAATTATTTAACTAAAAAATTATCTCATAATCGAACGTCATTTAACCCTTTGATCGCTTATTTTTAATTTAACGACCGAAATTATTTCGTACTAAATTGATCATGATAATGATATCCGATTGAAGTAAAACTTTGATAGTATGCTACAAACATCATCAAGATTATCGTTACAGATTTTTAGATTCATTGAAGATCTTCATCTATCAGATCATCACATCATCATTCATGATCGTCAAAATCAAATTTTTCTAATCGATGAAGTTAGGGCCATCGGATCGAGACAACCTATTGCGATGACACTCTAATGATAATTATTTAGATAATGAATGATGAAGATGGATATTAAATTTTAAAATTATATAATATTTTTTAAAAAAAAAGAAAAAAATTATTTTTAACCTATGACAGTGATTATCGAATCGCTGTCGTAGATCTATGGCAGCGGTTCGATAACCGCTGCCGTAGGTTAGGTTAAAAATCTTTAAATTTTTTCTGCTTTTCTTCCGTATGCGCTCGATCTCTCTCTCTCTATCTCTCCCCCTCCTCTCCATCGTCGGTGAGGCTTCTTCCCCCCGACAATGCCGCCCCTCCCCCCTCCCCCTCTGACCCCCCTCCCCACCACCCGCCACCCCTCACCCGGCCCCTCCACCCTCTCCCCGGTCGTCCTCCTTCCTCCCCATCCCCGACTGCTCCTCCCCGCCACCCGGCCCCTCCCACCCCCTACCCTTCCCCCCGGGCCGCCCCTCCTCCACCCATCCCCGATTCGCCCCTCCCCGCCACCCTGCCACCCCCGCCCCTCATCTTTGACCGCCCCTCCACCACCCCCATCCTCGGCCGCTCCTCCTTCCCCCTATCCCCGGCCGCTCCTTTCCACCACCCACCAACCCCCACCCGACCCCCCACCCTCCACCCTCCCTCGGCCGCCCTCCTTCCCTCCATCGACCGCCCATCCCTGCCACCCCCCAACCCTCCCATCCCTGGCCCCCCTTCACCACCCCCCACCTGGCCCCACCCCCCCCACTCCCCCTCTCAATCATCAACCCTTCCTTCACTGTGCCTCCCGAACCTCCTAACACTGTGCCCCCCTCTGGCCCCCATCTCCGACCGCTCCTATTCTCTCTCTATTTTTCTCTCTCTTTTTTATCTCACTATCTTACTTTTGTTTCACAGGTTATCTTTAGTGTTATCGTCCTCCTCTAGCATCATCATCGACGACCTTCGGATCTTTCGGTGCGACCCACTCTTTATAACCGCAAGTATAATTTTTTTTTAAAATTTTATAGTACTATTTATTAATCATGTATATTTATAATAATTTATAAAATATTTATAATAAATATTATAAATATTTATTATAAATATTATAATTATCTACATGCCATAGTTTTTGGAAGGTGTCGTGGCGGTATCTTTGGACTGTGCCATGTCGGTGGCTATGGATTAGATCTATCAATGGATTGGATTTGGATCAAAATCTGAATATTCAGATCTGAATTTAATTTTAATTACTGGTACCGGATCCGAATCCGAATATCTGATGGATCTGTACTTGAAGTATCAGATCCGGATCCGAATGAATCCCGAAAGATCGGATCCAATTTCGGGACTCAAAACTAAAAAATAGAGAGACTGATAGGAAGACCGACAGATTGAGAGAGGGAGGGCCAATCGCTCGTCGGCCACCGACAAGGAAGATCGAGAGTGGGAGGGAGGGAGCGAGGGGGTTCGACCTTACCGCTGTCACCGACGATGGAGATCGAGAGAAGGAGAGAGGAAGAGAGGGATCCGACCTCGCTGCTATCATTGGGAGGGAGGGGGTCTGGCCTCACCGACGAGGGAGATCGAGAGAGGGAGAGTGGAAGATCGAGAGAGCGAGAGAGGAGGAAGGGGTCCGACCTCGTCGGCATCACTGGGAGGGATGGGGTTCGGCCTTGCTGATGAGAGAGATCGAGAGAGTGAGAGAGGGAGGATGGGGTCTGACCTCGCCGACGAGGAAGATCGAGAGAGGAAGAGAAGAAGATCGAGAGATGAAAAAGTTGGAAGGAAGGGGTTCGGCCTCACCACCATCGTCGGTAAGAGAGTTCAAGAGAGGGAGAGTGGGAGTGATCGAGGGGATGGCACACAGCCGAGCCGGCTCGGATACACATCCACGTCGGCTTGGATATCGAGCCGACTGGGGGAGGATCCGAGTTGAATGTCTCAGACATGGAGCCAGCTATCTCAAGCATGGAGCCGGCTCGGCTTCTTAGCGAATAGAATTTGATATGTCTCTCTAAGGTTCCAACTTTAAGCCCTAAGGTGCCACCATCATCTACTTTGTTCTTCTTTTAGGCTTTTGGATTAACACCAAGGTTCATGCAAGAGATCAGATTTATGACTGTTGCTCATTCTTAATTATTTATGAATGTAATTCATGTTGTAAAATTTATTACATAATATTTTTGGGTGCCCTGGGCTTTTGTTTATATATTGCATAAACGATAGATCCATCAATTGATTAGTGTACATATTCCCAGAGACTATTTATTGATTGCATACCTACTAATATTTTGTTCAATATATTTATATTAGATCCATCAATTGATTAGTGTACATATTAGAGACTATTTATTGATGCTATACTAATATTATTGTTCAATATATTATATTGATTAATATTCATTAATGTTGCAGATTACGATGGCACCGCAATGCCATCTAACTTTCACCCCTGTCCTTCGATGGGTTACGCATAGTTTAGTATCTGATGAGCAGTCGGAGCATACTCCATCTACCTCGACATCGACTGCTCAAGGATCTCCATCGCCGACATCTACTCCATCGATGGCATCTACTTCACTGATAGCTAAGCCTTTACCGTCGCCCATATCTGAGACACATGCTACTATGCAAGCATCTGAGTGTACGTTTTTATTATATTAGCATAACTTTATTTTTTATATAGTATTTGTATACTTATATATTTGCATAACATATTTGCATTGCAGGTACATCATCCAGTCGGATATTTTATGGTCCCACATGTATGGCACACATGTGAAACCACCAGCATCAGGTGATGGTCTATTACAATGCGGAGGGGAGGCCGGTAGGGGAGACCGCATGGGAGATGCATTCCTTTTTTGGAGTGCTTGTGAGGCGGTCGAACATCATTCCCATAGAGCCTAGAGACTAGCATTTGATGGATGATGCCATTAAAAATCAGATATGGGAGAAGATATGGGTAAGTACGTGCATCTTAGTTATATTTATGCATTTTATATGTTTATACTATATATGTTTGATTAGAATAATTTTGTAACTAATTTTTGATAACTTTGTATAGAGAAGGTACAACTTTCTCGATCACGAGAGGGCTCAAGATGCCCAATTGAGGAAGATCGAAGAGTTGTACCAGGGTTACAAGTTCAAGCTTCATAGAGGATGGCTTGAGCACTGACGAGACACTCCGAAAGAGCTTGTTCCCTATATACAGGACTATCCTCCGAGTTAGTGGAAGAGGATGGTTGACACTGGAGGAGCCAGGAGTTCGAGGTAAAATTTCTAACTTTTAAATTTTTCAATACGCTTAAAGTTTTATTTAAATATTTTTTTAATATTTATTATTTATTTAAATACTTATTAGGCTACCTTCCGTCAAAACCGTGCAGTCCAGGAGTATACGCACACTCTAGGCCGCGAGTCTATGGCCAGTCGTGTGCATAGAGAGATAATTAATTCTAAATTTTACTAAATAAATTAAATTCATATTTTTTATTATCTTTTTGATAAGTTTGTTCTTTGTTATAGCTGATGAGAGATGGAGTGATGTCCAGCCGTAGTGAGATCTTTCGATCCAGCCACATGGACAAGATGGGTCGATCGAGCATATTTTTGTAAGTATTAAATATATTAGTATATATGATTAGTATTATAGCATTTCTTATAAAATTTTATTTTAATTTATAATTATAGGATCAGTTAGATGTACTCGCAAGCGAGGGCCCGGATACCTCTGGGCTCCATAACCATCTGTCTCAGGTCTTGAGGCCTGAGCACTTTAGGAGGATCCGATGCAGATTCGGACACATACCGATGAGCTATTGGTCTGAGGTGAGCATCTCCTCACAGACTTTCGATGTCGTCAGCCTGGAGGAGCTTGAGGAGGCATTGGCACGAGTAGATCATGCTGCCATGCGGGCAGATCGGGCTGAGAAGCACGCATCTCATCTAGAGGGCATCATGAAAGACATGATGTCAACGTTCAGTGCACGTTTTGAGCTTCGAGAATATGTTGGCCCGCATTCCAGCTCCAGCTCCAGCTCCAGCTCCGATTCTGACTTCAGCACCAGCTTTGGCTCCGGCTCTCGGTGACGATAACGACGATGTAGATTTAAAAAATTTTTGATATATTTTATTTTTTTTAAAAAATATTATAATAAATTTTATTCGATAATAAAATTTTAGCATTTTAAAATAATTTTTATATTTATTATATTTTTTTATGTTATATATCTATATTTATTAAATAAAATATATAAAAAAATAAAAATTTTAATTTTTTAATTATTCAAGATCTACGACATCAATTTTATAACCACTATCATATCCATACCAACTGCTGCCATAGATCATTGGTGCAAATAGTGTCAACCATTATATTAGACCTATGGTAGTGGTTAAAAAACTGCTGCTATAGATAACCTATGATAATGGTTATGTAACCACTACTATAGATAATCTATGGTAGTGATTACATAATCGCTGCTATAGGTCGATCTATTATAGTGGTTTATAAATAAATGTAATAGGTTATCTATAGCAGCGGTTCAAACATCCGCTGTCGTAGAGCTACAACAATGGCTATAGTAGTAGCAGTTAATAAACTGCTGTCATAGCTTATGACAGTGATTTTTTGGATTACGATAGTGGTTACGAACCACTATCATAGCCTTTTTTATAGTAGTGAATACAAATAGAAAATAATAAACATAAACTCTATTGAAATAAATATAAATATTATAGAATAAATTTAGATCTATCTGATAAAAATAAATAGTAACTCTTCTTGAATAAATATAAATAAATTTAAAATAAAAAATAAATAATAAATAATAATATCAAATAAATATAAAATACTAATAATAAATAGAAATCATGAAGAATAAACATAAACAAAAAATAATAAACAAAAACTCTATTGAAATAAATACAAACTTCATGAAATAAATATAAATTTGAATCCATCTGATAAAAAAAATACTAACTCTCCTAAAATAAATATAAATAAATCTAAAATAAATATAAAAATTAAATAATAATATCAAATAAACATAAAATACCAATAATAAATAGAAACTATGCATAATAAATATAAAAAGAAAATAATAAACATAAACTCTATTAAAATAAAAACAAATTTTATGAAATAAATATAAATTTGGATCCATCTGATAAAAAAGATAAATGCTAACTCTCCTAAAATAAATATAAATAAATATAAAATAAATATAAAAATTAAATAATAATATCAAATAAATATAAAATATTAATAATAAATAGAAATCATGCATAATAAATATAAATAATAAATAATAAATACATACTCTATTGAAATAAATATAAATATTATGGAATAAATACAAACTTGGATTCATGATTTCAGATGGATAAAAAAATATAAATACTAACTTTGCTCAAATAAATACAAACCAATCTAAAATAAATATAAAAATTAAATAATAACATCGAATAAACATAAAATATCATGAATAAACATAAACTGTGCATGATAAACATAAATAGAATATAATAAACATAAATTCTATTAAAATAAACATAAATATTATGAAATAAATATAGACTTGGATCCATGATTTTAAATGGATAAAAAAATATAAACACTAACTCTGCTCAAATAAATACAAACCAACCTAAAATAAATATAAAAACTAAATAATAATATTAAATAAATATAAAATATCAAGAATAAATATAAACTATGCAGGATAAATACAAACAGGATATAATAAATATAAACTCTATTGAAATTATGGAATAAATATAAACTTGGATCATAATTCCATATGGATAGAAAAATATAAACACTAATTCTACTCAAATAAATATAAATTAATCTAAAATAAATATTAAAATTAAATAATAATATTAAATAAATATAAAATTTGGACAACAAACACCAACTATATAGAATAAATATAAATAGTAAATAATAAATATAAATTTTATTGAAATAAATACAAACATCATGGAATAAATATAAATTTGGATCATGATCCCAGATAGAACTCTACTCAAATAAACACAAATCAATCTAAAAAAATATAAAAATTAAATAATAACATCAAATAAATATAAAATATCAATAATAAATATAAACTATGCAGAATAAATACAAACAGTAAATAATAAACATAAACTCTATTGAAATAAATATAAACATCATGGAATAAATACAAATTCGAATCATGATCCCAGATGAAACTCTACTCAAATAAAAATAAATCAATTTAAAATAAATATTAAAACTAAATAATAACATCGAATAAACACAAAATTCAGATAATAAGCACAAACTGTACAGAATAAATACAAACATAAATAATAAACACAAATTCCATTGAAATAAATACAAACATCATGGAATAAATACAAATTTGGATCATGAAGTCATATGAAACTCTGCTTAAATAAACACAAATCAATCTAAAATAAATATTAAAATTAAATAATAATATGAAATAAATATAAAATTTGGATAATAAATATAAACTATGTAGAATAAATATAAATAGTAAATAATAAATACAAACTTTGTTGAAATAAACAAAAATATCATGAAATAAATATAAATTTGGATCATGATTCTAGATGGAACTCTACTCAAATAAATATAAACCAATCTAAAATAAATATTAAAACTAAATAATAACATCAAATAAATGCTGTTGACTCTATGATTGATTTTGATGATCATAAAATATTGAGTAAAAATATTACTAATCATGTGTTTCAAGAATGAATATAGGATTTCTCAAATGCTCACACCGAAGAAATTATCTTTGAAAAAAATTCTCTCAAGATGTCAAGCCAAAGCACTTAAAAGAAGAAGTTTTCATAAATTTGGATGGCTTATTAAAAAAAAATGAAAGAGGAAGAAACAAATATCATTTAAAAGATTTAGGATCAGAAAATTGAAGTTTGGAAGATCAAGCAATGAAGAAAAATGAAGTTAAAAAGTTTAGAGCTGACCCGTCCAAGAATAGAGCAAGCTCTGGCACAAAACAGGATTGATACTTTGATTTGGCATGCAGCCGAGCCAGCTCTCAAGATGGTAGAAAAGATATTTTTTTATTCTGCCCAGATCGAGCTAGCTCTCTCAGAATGGCAGAAAAGATATTTTTCTATTCTATTGATCGAGCCAGCTTGATTTGGATCCGAGCCAGCTCTCTCAGAGTGACAAAAAACTAATTTTTTGAGTTCTACAATTCGAGCCAGCTCTATCAGCTCGACAGTGTCTAATAGCCTTTAACAGCTAGTTCTGCAATCTCTCCAATGGCTATTTCAAAGCTTCTAATGGTTATAACTTACTCTCCAACCATCTCTAAGGGTATTTAAAGATGGAGAATCAATTTAGAAGCAAGATTACATAGGATTAAAAGAGAAATCATCTTCAAATAAGGGGGATTCCATTGGATATCAAAAAGAGAGAAAAAGAGAGGGATTATGCAGTGATTTCAGAGGGCATTCAAGAGCTATCTTCTACAACTTCTCAAGTATCCTTTCAAGTCTCAAAGAAGAGAATTCAAGCTTCAAAAGAACCGATCATCAAACCTCCTTTTTATGTCTAAAAGAGTTTAAATTCTGTTTTTCTTTTGAGCTAAACTTCTGCATCTTGTATTTTTATTTTTTTGACAAATTTCTTTAGAAGAAAGAAACTTGGGATTTAGGCTAGTCCAAGCCCGTAATTGGATATTATAGATTTTGGTTGGCGAGCCTTAAAACCAACTAGATTAATAGTAAATCTGAAAACACTATCGATGTAGGGTTGTGGTTGGTGAGCCCGATAAAACCAACTGAGTTTGTTTGTGGTCCCGGGTTAAGACAAATGCACTGTAATCTAGGATTATAGTAAAATTTTTAAAAAAATCTTGGAAAGTAGATGTAGGTGCGGGATTGCACTGAACTACTATAAAATCTTTATGCATTTGTGTTGTATTTTCTTCTTTATTAGTTTACATATCTTGCATGCTTTAAATTGCTAATTACTTACTAATTTGGATTAACTCTTGTTTAAGTTCATTTACACTTGATTCTGTTGCATACACTAGTAATTTTATTGAATTGAATTAAGTTAAGTAAAGAACACACTTATGTAGAGTCAAATTTAGCTAAAAATTTTATAAATCTAATTCACTCCCCTCTTGATGGACAACAAATATAAAATACCAATAATAAACATAAACTATGCAGAATAAACACAAACAGTAAATAACAAACATAAACTCCATTGAAATAAACACAAACATGATGGAATAAATATAAATTCAGATCATGATCTCAGATGGAACTCTGCTCAAATAATAAACAAACTGAGGAGGACAAACTACTCTAAAATAAATACTTCAGAATAAATACAAACTCTATTGCACCATGGATAAAATAATATATAAATACAAACTCTGTTGCACCATGGATAAAAACCAAATAATAATTACTAAAACCAAATAATAAATACAAACAGACCAAAATTGCTCTAGAGCCAGACCATCCTAAAATAAACATAAATTATTCTGAAATAAATACAAACATCAAATAATAAACACAAACCAACTTCGAACCTACATTATTTCATAAATCATCAGGCATTGTTTATGATATCAAGCATTACTTTCACTGCATTTCATGACTATCTTCATTCATTTTTATTCGCACATATAATAATCGATTGACTTCATGAATATAAATCATTTAATAGAAACTGTTGGGGATAAATCCCGCTCCTGCTACTGTTGGGGATAAATTCCGCTCCTGCCGAAGCCCGGCCCGACGCTCAGCCTAATGTAACCAGTAGCCGCGGAAGAGCTTCAACAGACGGGCATCAGCCGAACTCCTAGCGGCCAAGCTTCTTCCAGCAGGCCGAACCGGTCAGCTCCCGAGCTTCTTCCGGACTCCCAGCGTCGAGACCGAACTTTATGGGTGGCCGAACTCCTTCGGACTCCCCACGGCCGAACTCCTTCGGACCGACTCCAAGCGGTCGAGCTTCAATGAAGTCGTCTCAACGGCCGAACTCCTCAGCGGACGGACTTTAGCGAAATCCCCAAGTGGTCGTCACTCAGGAGCCCGAACTCCTCAGCAGTCATCACCCGACCGAACTCCTCAGCGGTCGCCCTCACCGAACTTCGGCCGATCGAGCTCCTACCGAACTCTCAAGCGTCCAAGCCTCAGTCAAAGTCCAACAGCCGACCGAACTCCCAAACGGCCGAGCTTCGGATTCTCAGCGGCCGAACTCTTCAGCGGACGAGCCTTAGCTGCATACCTCCAGCCAGACGCCTATGGGAGCCGAACTCCCTCCTATCTTCCTCTTCAGGAGCCCGAACTCCTCCGAAATGGGCACACGACGAAGGCCTTCAACCCTTCATTCGGCAAGCTCTGCAGCCATCACCATCAGTCAGTCCGCCGCAGGCGATAGCGATCCACTGTCAGACGGCGATGGCTGTCACCCTCAATCCGCCGCACACGGCACCATCCCGTGAGACTGACTCCGCCGAACCTCGAGCAGCTCGCAAGCACGCGGCTGCAGTTGTCACCATCAAGCTCCACTATAAAGGACCCTCCCGACACGCTAAGGCTAAGCTCTCTGAACTCTCGACTCTCTAAGCTCTCCTCCTCATCTCTAAGCTCCGGAACTCATTCCGAGCACTCCATTCCTATTGGCTGAAAACTGACTTGATCGTCGGAGGGTCCTGCCGGAGCCACCCCCCACCGGTTCTGGATGGGACTTCATTTTGTAGGTCCCCGGCGGCGACCTCAGCGGCCTCGACTCCAATGACCTCCGGCGAAGATGGATTTCTGCACCAACAGATTGGCGCTGGAAGAAGGAACTGAACCTTCGAGGTTCCCTTATTCTTAAAGGAGTGCTCGGCGACCCTTCTCTTCCCTCTCCGGAGATCTTCCTTTTCTCTTCCGAAGAGAAAATGCCATCCCAGGAGAGCTTCGGCATGGCGCTCGATGGCCTCCGTGACCTGATCCCGTCCAGGCCCGTCTGTTCCTACTTCAGCCCCGGCGGCCTAGGTTCCACCTGCACCTGCAGTGGATGTGAAGCAGTTCGGCCTGCTTGTCCGACAGACCCGTGGCCTCACGGAGGTGTTGCAGGCTATACAGCAGCCCCCGGTGGCGACTCCACCAGCAAGCCCGCAATGAGGGCGCGAGGAATCGACCTTAAGGAAGAGCCCAATCGCCCCTCGGAGAGAAATGGAGAGCAGAAGTTCTCCCGTCGAAGCGGAATGAAGTTCGGCTCGAAGAAAGCCGAGCTTCCCCCCAAAGCTCATCATCAAGGAAGGGAACAAAGTTCCCCCGCGGCATGAAGTTCGGCACGAGGGCGAAGGAAAGTTCTTCCGTGGAATGAAGTTCGGAAGAAGGCCGAACTCAGCTCATCGAAATAAAGTTCGGCGGAAGCAAGGCCGAACTCTCCCTATTGAGCTCATCAATGAAGCTCGGCACAAGTTAAGCCGAACTCCACCTTAAAGCCCGCCATCATAGTGAAGTTCGACGCAAACGGTGGCGGAACGAAGTTCTCCCGTGCATGAAGTTCGGCATAAAGGAGGCCGAACTCCACAGCAAATCATCCAAGTGAAGTTCGGCCGTGCTCGAGACCGCCCCAGGGCAATCGAGGCTGAACCCCCCCTCAAGTACGTCGCTACAACGAATTCACGGGAGGTGCAATAAAGTTCGGGCAAGCAAAGCCGACCCCCTCTCTGCGAGTAGGGAAGTCCGGACAAAGAAGCATGAAGTTCTCCCATGGAAAAAAAAGTTTCGCGGGAAAGCGGAATGAAGCTCCACACAAGCGAAGCCCGAACTTCTCGAGCACACCGCAAAGGAAGCCCCGACAGAAGGGTGCGAAGAAATCCTCCTCCCGAAGGATTTCGCAGCTACGACCCGCTCCTCTAACTCGAATTTTCGACGAAGTTAAGAGCCAGCCACCAAGACCTGAAGGACTACGGCCTCCCCAAACGTGCACGATCGAAGCAAGTAAAGCCCTTACCATCGCGACCACGGCTACGACACTAAGGAATACGTTCAGTTCAACTCCAAGACGAGATTGAAGAGCTCGTCAAAAAGGAACGACAGTCTGAAGCAGGAGAAGATCGGCTAAAGGCACTGCCATAACTAGAAAAGATAAGAAGCTCGGCCGCCTCGCGGCATCATCAACGCCACCCCGGGGAGGAGCTAAGAGCTAGCTACATCGGCGATTCGTCGTCTCCCAGCGATAAAGTCAAGAGAAGCATGCTCCGAATTAAGAAGGCCAACATGTAATATAGAGGAGGTCGTCTGGATGGGACTCGCTGCCCAAGGAAACTCGAGGAACAACACCCCGACGACCCTCAAATGGAAATGTGCTGCGAGTGGCTTCCCCTCGGTAAAATTCTTCCCTCTCAATAATATTATTTCTAGATGTGAAAACTATGCGATGACAGGGAAGAAGCAGTTAGCCGCATTAGGAGAACCTCGTCCTAACGCGAGCAACAACCTCGGCTAGAGATAAGATCTCTCCCGAGCGACTGTAGATAACCTCGGCTAGAGATAAGATCTCTCCCGAGCGACCGAGACAATCTCGGCTAGAGATAAGATCTCTCCCGAGCGATCGAGATAACCTCGGCTAGAGATAAGATCTCTCCCGAGCGAAGGCCTCGTTCCCGAAGGATGAGATGGGGGAAGAGGCTCTGACAGCGGCCCTTATGTGCCCCCGCAGTCCGTTAGGAATAGGAGGAGAACCTCATCCTAACGCGAGCACCAACCTCGGCTAGAGATAAGATCTCTTTCGAGCGACCGTAGACAACCTCGGCTAGAGATAAGATCTCTCTCGAGCGATCGAGTCAACCTCGGCTAGAGATAAGATCTCTTCCGAGCGACCGAGACAACCTCGACTAGAGATAAGATCTCTTCCGAACGATCGAGATAACCTTGGCTAGAGATAAGATCTCTCCCGAGCGAAGGCCTCGTTCCCGAAGGACGAGATGGGGGGAGAGGCTCTGATAGCAGCCCTTATGTGCCTCCACAGTCTGTTAGGAACAGGAGGAAAACCTCGTCCTAATGCGAGCACCAACCTCGGCTAGAGATAAGATCTCTCCCGAGCGACCGAGTCAACCTCGGCTAGAGATAAGATCTCTCCCGAGCGACCGCGAAACAGCCTCAGTTAGGAACATGAGGAGAACCTCGTCCTAACGCGAGCACGGCTAGAGATAAGATCTCTCCAGAGCGACCGTAGACAACCTCGGCTAGAGATAAGATCTCTCTCGAGCGATCGAGTCAACCTCGGCTAGAGATAAGATCTCTCCCGAGCGACCGCGAATAGCCTCAATTAGGAATAGGAGGAGAACCTCGTCCTAATGCGAGCACCAACCTCGGCTAGAGATAAGATCTCTCCCGAGCGACCGCGAACAGCCTCGATTAGGAATAGGAGGAGAACCTCATCCTAACGCGAAGCAACAACCTCGGCTAGAGATAAGATCTCTCCCGAGCGACCGTAGACAACCTCGGCTAGAGATAAGATCTCTTCCGAGCGATCGTGAATAGCCTCGGTTAGGAACAGGAGGAGAACCTCGTCCTAACGCGAGCACCAACCTCGGCTAGAGATAAGATCTCTCCCGAGCGACCGCGAACAGCCTCAATTAGGAACAGGAGGAGAACCTCGTCCTAACGCAAGCACCAACCTCGGCTAGAGATAAGATCTCTCCCGAGCGACCGTAGACAACCTCGGCTAGAGATAAGATCTCTCTTGAGCGACCACGAACAGCCTCGATTAGGAATAGGAGGAGAGAACCTCGTCCTAACGCGAGCACCAACCTCGGCTAGAGATAAGATCTCTCCCGAGCGATCGTAGACAACCTCGGCTAGAGATAAGATCTCTCCGAGCGACCGCGAAACAGCTCGGTTAGGAACAGGAGGAGAACCTCATCCTAACACGAGCACCAACCTCGGCTAGAGATAAGATCTCTCCCGAGCGATCGTAGACAACCTCGGCTAGAGATAAGATCTCTCCCGAATGACCGAGTCAACCTCGGCTAGAGATAAGATCTCTCCCAAGCGATCACGAATAGCCTCGATTAGGAACAGGAGGAGAACCTCGTCCTAACACGAAGCAACAATCTCGGCTAGAGATAAGATCTCCCCCGAGCAGTTCGACCAGAGATAAGATCTCTCCCAAAAAGCAACCTCGGCCAGAGATAGGATCTCTCCCGAGCACCTCGACCAGAGATAAGATCTCTCCCGAGTGAAGGCCTCGTTCACAAAAGATGAGATGGGGGGAGAGGCTCGGACGATGGCCCGCATGTGCCCCCACAGTCCGTTAGGAACAGAAGGAGAACCTTGTCCTAACGCAAGCAAGGACGAAGGCCTCGTTCACCTAAAATGAGATGGGAGAGAGGTGAGGACGACGGTCCCCATGTGCCCCCACAGCCCGTTGGGAACAGGAGGAGAACCTCGTCCTAACGCGAGCAAGGTCGAAGGCCTCGTTCACCTAAAATGAGATGGGGGAGAGGCGAGGACGACGGTCCCCATGTGCCCCCATAGCCTATTAGGAACAGAAGAGGAACCCCATCCTGACGTGAGCAAGATCCAAGATCGAGCCTCAAAGTCTACGGCAAGTTCCACTGCAGGAGATGAATCGCCCCCAAGCGACCACGACAACCTCGGCCGCGGAATAGGAGATCCCCCCCGAGTCAACTTCAGCTGATGGAGACAATGTCACCCCTGAGGAGCTCAACTCCGACCTTGACCGTAGGGGGCGAGATTTACTTCGACTTCAACATCAGCTTCATCGACTTTAGCTGGGAACGAGTTCCATTCCAACTCCAAACATCAATTGAAGAGGAGGCCTCCCCCAAGCCTCAGCTTCAACTTCAGCGTCAACCTTGGCTGGAGAAGAGACCTCCCCCGAGCTTCAGCCGCGACAAACGCGGGGCCTGAAAGAAGACTTCGGCAGTCGCCCATTTTGGTACTCCCTTCCTTCGAATTTCGAACTCGAAAGTGGGGGGGCTACTGTTGGGGATAAATCCCGCTCCTGCTACTGTTGGAGATAAATCCCGCTCCTATCGAAGCCCGACTCGATGCTCAGCCTAATGTAACCAGTAGCCATGGAAGAGCTTCGACAGACGGACTTCAGTCGAACTCCCAGCGGTCGAGCTTCTTCCAGCAGGCCGAACCGGTCAGCTCCCGAGCTTCTTTCGGACTTCCAGCATCGAGACCGAACTTCCTGGGCGGCCGAACTCCTTTGGACTCCCCACGGTCGAACTCCTTCGAACCGACTCCAAGCGACCGAGCTTCAATGAAGCCCTCTCAGCGGCCGAACTCCTCAGCGGACGGGATTTAGTGGAATCCCCAAGCGGTCATCACTCAGAAGCTCGAACTCCTCAGCAGTCGTCACCCGACCGAATTCCTCAGTGGTCGCCCCTCGGCCGAACTCCTCAGCGGTCACCCTCACCGAACTTTGGCCGACCGAGCTCCTACCGAACTCTCAAGCGTCCAAGCCTCAGCCGAAGTCCAACAGCCGGTCGAACTCCCAAACGGTCGAGCTTTAGATTCTCAGCGGCCGAACTCTTCAGCGGATGAGCCTTAGCTGCATACCTCCAGCCAGACGCCTATGGGAGTCGAACTCCCTCCTATCCTCCTCTTTAGGAGCCCAAACTCCTCCGAAATGGGCACACGATGAAGGCGTTCAATCCTTCATTCGGCAAGCTCTGTAGCCATCACCATCAGTCAGTCCACCACAGGCGATAGCGATCCACTGTCAGACGACGATGGCTGTCGCCCTCAATCCCCTGCACATGGCACTATCCCGTGAGACTGACTCCGCCGAACCTCGAGCAGCCTGCCAGCATGCGGCTGCAGTTGTCACCATCAAGCTCCATTATAAAGGACCCTCCCGACACGCTAAGGCTAAGCTCTCTGAACTCTCGACTCTCTAAGCTCTCCTCCTCATCTCTAAGCTCCGGAACTCATTCCGAGCACTCCATTCCTGTTGGCTGAAAACTGACTTGACCGTCGAAGGGTCCTACCGGAGCAACCCCCCACCGGTTTCGGATGGGACTTCATTTTGCAGGTCCCCGACGGTGACCTCAGCAGCCTCGACTCCGACGAAGATGGATTTCTGCACCAACAGAAACTATGTTTCATACAAATACAAATAGTGACATATAACATAATACATAGCATAACCAAAAATATAAAATATAAAATATTATAATACATCGCATAATCTAAAATCTAAAATATAAAATATTACATCATCATAAACATCGACATGATACAGTAGATACTCTAATCCTTAGGATCAACTTGCACTGCAGGACGATAGTGATGGATTCTGCCTTGAGAAATTGTACCTCAGCTTGTAGGAGTAGGGCTAGATGAGGATGGTCTAGAGGAGGATGGCTGAGTAGAAGAAAGCTGACTGAGTTGAGTCTGATTCGGAAGATTCGGTATAAGTACATTCATTTATTATCTGATTTGGGCAATAGTCTGTAAGATTATTACCAATCCAGTAGAGAGAATATTTTATCTTTCTATCCCACCTATCTCTCTCTGTACTACAGTCTAAAGGACTCCAAGGGTATAGATAATCTTAGATAGCTGATGTTGCATGTCTGTATAAGATAGATTTCTCTCTAATTCTTCGATATGAAAGATTAAATTACGAATATCCTGTCTTACATCTTGAATAGCTAAAATTAGATTATCTAATTTCTCATCGAACGAAGAACTCTGTGCACCAACTTGATCAATACGTATAGAACTTTCTCCTGAGGAATGAGAGGATTAAAGAATAGATGCAACATCTCGAGCTATAGCACTAACTAGATCTAGAGTCATTCTTATTTGATTATCAAAATTTCTCGTAGATGGTCCTGCACCTCTACTAAATTGAGATCTCTCTTCCTCGGCTGAAAAACTATCCTAAGTATCTTTGCTTCCACTTTTTCTAACCCATTGTCCATCAATTTTAAACAATTGCATTCTATTTAGAGCTCCTTTATTGATTTTATTATCTCTACCTAATTTTGTTGATTGTTCTTTTTGAAATCTTACCTCAAAATATTTAAAAATATGAATTAAAATCATTACATAAGGTAAAGATGTTTCTACTTTAGTTACAGCCTCTTGTATAGTCTTGATAATTATTTTTGAAAGATTAAATGGAATGCACTGCACTACATAATACATAATAGTTAAATCTTTATTCGTTACAATATCAAATCCTCCAGCTCTAGGTTGTATAATCCAGCAAATAATAATATAGAGGAGTCTCATTTCAATATTTAAATTTTGAGTATAAATTTTATGAAATTGACCGCTATCCTCCACTTGGAGAATATTTTCTATTCTTACACTTTTATCTTATGGACTATTCAACAAGTCACCTTCAGTTGAAAGTTTTAAAATTTTGCCAAGTATATCATCGTCAAAATCAATTTTCTTTTTTTCACTATAGATGATATGGTATCATTTTCTCTAAATAAAATATTTTGATAAAACTCTCTAACTAATTTCATAAAAATAGGGGCTTCTGCTCTGCATATAAATTTTCATCCCATACCCCTAATGAAATTTGCAATCTAAAATTTTTTTGAATCTAAAAAATCCATATCTACGATGCGAACAGATAGAATATTCCTTGCACTTACTGGAGTTCTTCCAGGAGGTGATGTAGTTGGACATTTTGGAAGAGGTGATGCAGATGGGCTTGTTCCTCTCACTTCTATTCTCCTTCTACTATATCACTTCTGCTTGCTCTTTGACGTTGAGGAAGACGCATCTTTGGAGCCATCCTGAGAGAGATGACAAGATGGAGATGAGAAGGAGGTAAGGAGATGAGAAGGAGGTGGAGAGAAAGTTTTTGGTTTGGGATTTAAGATTTGAGAGCCGACGAAGAGATGGGTTTGGACATGGTAATTAGGGATTTTATGAGCGACGAAATCATGGGAAGGAGAAATGTGAGAGTTAGGTTTTTGATGGTGTGTTTAGATAGATTTTAAAATTCACCAAAAATTTGGTGCCTCGGTGGACCGTCATCCACTTGAAACCCCATTAAACCATCCTTGAATCGGCCTGAAGGTGCCTTCATTCTTAATGAAGGCACCTTTTGTTGAGAATAACATCTTGAATTCTTTTATATTAAGTCTACAGCAAAGTCCAAAATAATGAATGGAGTCCAACGAGCCCAAGAACACCTTAATCAGAGTTTGGATGAGAAAGATATGCATGAAAAAAGCACTTGAAGCATCACAGCGAAAGCCAAAGTGGGGCCCATGATTGGCAGGCCCATGGAGGTGCGACCCAGGCGCGCAGGTGCAGCCCAGCACCACGCGCGGCAAAGGTCGAGCACGCGCGGGTAGCAGCTTAGGCCTAGGTGGCCTCACAATCGTGCGGGAGCAAGGGTTTTTTGTTCGCGGTCTACATGACAGAGAGCGTGGACCAAACATTTATCATGGCTTATGGGTTTCCTTCTCCATGTTTTATTGAGTTTCGGACTATATCCATGGCCTTTATAAGCAGTAGACCGAAAGCTAAAGGCAGTGGCAGTGGCTTAGTGATTTTAGAGAACCTAAAATGTCAAAGAGAGCAGAGAGAGAGGGCACTAGCAACAGTAGGAGTAGAAGCTTCGAGCAGATAGTTAGGCGATGGACTACAGTCATTTTAGAAGATCTCCAAGAGAGAGTTTATTTAGGATAACTTCTTATTAAGAGGATTGTATATATGAGTTGAGAGTGGATAATCTTCTCTTGTATCTCTTTCTTTTTCATAGTGAAGTTTTGCATGCCCCATGGAGGTGAGACTTTAGGCTGATCCACATACTTGATTGTTCTTATTTTGATTTCTTCTTTCTTCCTATCGCAATCTGCTGGTACTAGATTCTTAACAATTGGTATCAAAGCATGTTGATACCTCTGACAATTGATATCAGAGTCCAGACAATACCGAAGCGCAAATTGCAGTAGTAGTGATAGAGATTGAAGAACATGAGAAGATAAGCTCAATCAAGATGGAGATCAATATATTTGATGGGAAGGATAATTTCTCCTTGTGGCAAGCAAAGGTAAAGGATGTCCTCATCTAACATGGTTTGATTGACGCTCTCTTGTACGACGAGATGCCAGCCATTATAGAGGTAAAGGATTGAAAGCGGATCCAAATGCAGGCAATAAGCAGAAGGATGATGTGGTAATACATGTACTTGGTGAGACTTCTCTGACGGCGCTATAGTCGAAGCTTGAGAAGTTATACATGGCAAAGTTTCTCACCAACACTCTCTTTCTTTGGAGGCAGTTCTATCAACTGCGGATGGACGAAGGCCAGAGCGTGCGGGAGCATCTATCCAACTTTCAGAAGATCCTCACCGACCTCCTTAGTGTTGGCAAAAAAGTTGAGGAGAAGACCAGGACATTAGTCTTGCTTGCATCGCTTCCCCCTTCGTATGAGTCCTTGGTGACTGCTCTTCTAGTAGAAAAGAGCACCATCAAGATGGACAAAATCACTACAGCGATTCTCCAAAATGAGGTTCTCAAGAGGAAGAATCCAGCTTCAAGCTTAAATAGTGGCAGCTCAGCTTTAGCGATTTCTGAAGAAGCAGGAGGCAGTAGATGGAGCGATAGAAGATCACGAAGAGGATGATCCAGGTCCAAGATAAGGGATCAAAGTAAGATCAGATGCTACAGGTGCGATGAGTTGGAGCATCGAATCAAGAATTATCCACAACTCAAGAATCAGACGAGAGCTACTATGGCGGTGGTTAGTAGCGATGTAGAAGATAGTGATGATATTCTTCTGATTACTGATGAGGTATCTACTTCTTTCTCCTAATGGATTATGGATTCTGCTTGTTCCCATCATGTATGTTGCAGTGAGGAGATATTTGACTCTCTGAAGATCAGTGAGGGCACTGTGTTCCTGCTAAATTGATCGAGCTATGAGATCAAGGATAGTGGAACGGTTAGCATGAAACTCCATGATAGAATAGTGAAGAAGTTAGATGAGGTCCGATACATATCTATCTTTAAGAAGAATCTAATTTCATCGAGCAGACTGGATTTGATCAACTTCATATAGAAAGCTGATGAAAGAATCCTGAAGATCATGCATGACAGTAGGATGGTGCTAAGAGGAAGAAAGTATGGAGGACATTACCTCATGTCAGAGAGCCCAGTGCGAGGTGGAGCTCTAGGTGGAGAAGGATCGAGCATGGAACGAGAGACTCAAGAGAACGACATGCGATGTCGCAAGATAAAGTTCCTATTACCATAGAAAGCTATCCCAAGCAGATCGTAGGTCAGGCGGATCACTGTAGTTAATGGATGTGGGATCGAGCGGCCTGGCTTGACTCTCACATTTGTCCATCCATGATCAGCAGGCGATTACCTCAGGGCATAAGATTACTAGACAAGCTCTCGAATAGATGAAGATCGAATATCAAGTCAAGGTAGAGATTGTTAAGAATAACGCTTCGAATTTTTCCATATTAAGCCCACAACAAAGTCTAAGATAACGAACGAAGTCCAACAAGCCTAAGAACACCTCAATCAGAGTTCGAATGAAAAAGATACGCGTGCAGAAAGCACTCAGAGCATCGCAACAAAATCTGAAGTGGGGCCCACGATCGATAGGCCCATCGGAGGCATGACCCAGGCATGCGGGCCAGTGAATGCATGGCCGCGACCTAGGCGCGGGCGTGCGGCCCAAGCCCAGGTGCGCGCGCATGCGGGTAGTGGCCTGGGCCCAGGCTGCCTCACGATTGTCTGGGCGCAAGGGTTTTTTTTCTCACAGTCTACATGCCAAGGAGCATAGACCGGGCATTTATCACGGCATACGAGATTCTTTCTCCATATTTTATTAGGTTTTGGACTGTATCCGTAGACTTTATAAGTAGCAGACTGAAAGCTAAAGGCTGTGGTGGTGGCTTAGTGATTTTGGAGAATCTGAAACGTGAAAGAGAGTAGAGAGAGAGGGCACTAGCAATAGCATGAATAGAGGCTTTGGGCAGACAGTTAGACAATGGACTTCAGTCATTTTAGAGGATCTCCAAAAGGGAGTTTATTCATGGTAACTTCTTATTGAGAGGATTGTATACATGAGTTTAGAGTAGGTAATCTTCTCTTGTATCTCTTCCTTTTTCTTAGTAAAGTTTTGCATGCTTCATTGGAGATGAGCCTTTAGGCTGATCCACATACTTGATTATTCTTATTTTGGTTTCTTCTTTCTTCCTATTGCAATCCGCTGGTATTAAATCCTTAACAAGTGGTATCAAAGCATGTTGATACCCCCAATAATTGGTATCAAAGCCCAGATGGTACCGAAGTACAGATTGCAGCAGTGGTGATAGAGATTGAAGAATATGGAGAAGACAAGCTCAATCAAGATGGAGATCAATAGATTTGATGGAAAGAATAATTTCTTCTTGTGGTAAGTAAGGATAAAGAATGTCCTCATCTAACATGGTTTGATCGACGCTCTCTTATACGATGAGATGCCAGCCACCATAGAGATGAAGGATTAGAAGCGGATCCAGATGTAGGCAGTAAGCACGATCCGCTTGTACCTAGCGGATGTTGTGATATATGTACTTGATGAGACTTGTCCAACAGTGCTGTAGTCGAAGCTCGAGGAGTTGTACATGGCAAAATTTCTCACCAACATCCTCTTCCTTTAGAGGCAATTCTATCAACTGTAGATGGACGAAGGCCAGAGCGTGCAGGAGCATCGATCCAACTTTCAGAAGATTCTCACCAACCTTTTTAGCATTGGTGAAAAAGTTAAGGAGAAGACCAGGATGTTGGTCTTGCTTGCATCACTTTTTTCTTCGTATGAGTCCTTGGTGACTACTCTTCTAGTGAAAAAAGCACCATCAAGATGGACAAAGTCACTGCAGCGATTCTTTAGAACAAGATTCTCAAAAGAAAGAATCCAACTTCGAGCTTAGATGGTGGCAGCTCTGCTTTGATGGTTTCTGAAGAAGCAGAAGATAGAAAATGGAGCAATAGAAGATCACGAGGAGGACGATTCAGATCCAAGATGAGGTACCAAAGTAAGATCAGATGCTACAGGTGTGACAAGTTGGGACATCGAATCAAGAATTATCCACAACTTAAGGATTGGATGAGGGCTACTATGGCGGTGGCCAGTAGCGATACAGAAGGCAGTGATGATATTCTTCTAATTACTGATGAGGTATCTACTTCTTCTTCCCAGTAGATTATGGATTCTGCTTGTTTCCATCATGTATATTGTAGTGAGAAGATGTTTGACTCTTTGAAGATCGGTGAGGGCACTGTGTTCCTACCAGACGGATCGAGCTATGAGATCAAGGACAGTAGGACGGTCAGCATGAAACTCCATGATAAAATAGTGAAGAAGTTGGATGAGGTCCGATACATATCCATCTTTAAGAAGAATCTAATTTTACTGAGCAGACTAGATTCGATCGGCTTCAGATGGAAAGCTGATGGATATTAATTATTGGGTCTTTCAGTCTTTTTTGGAGGCACATTATGGCAAGCATCCAAAATGCATATTAACTAATCAAGATCCAGCAATGAAAAAGACAATTGAGCATGTTTTTTCTAATACTATCCATCAATTTTGTAAGGGCATGTACTAAAGGATATCAGAGAACATCTATCTGTTCTTTTTAATACAAAAGATGGACTAAAGGAAGATCTTCATCATTGTATCAATACTTCCATCTCTCCAGGATAGTTTGAGCATCGTTGGGATGCTTTTATCAAAAAATACTCCTTAAAGTCTAATGCCTATCTTGATCATCTATTCACTATACGAGATCAATGGGTGCCTGCATATTTTAGACATATATTCTTTGCTTCTATGTCTACAATACAGTACAGTGAAAGTATACACTCATTGTTTAAGGATTATATGGACAATCACATGAATGCATTTAGGTTTGTTACTCAATTTGAGATAGTCTTGGAAAGTAGATATGATCGAGAGGATGAAGAGGACTTTCGAACGCACCATGTTCAACCAAGTTTATGGTTAAAATTTTCAATCGAGAAACATGCTCTTGATATATATACAAAAACTATTTTTAAGCTTTTTAGAGAACATCTCAAAATGATGACCATGTATGATATGGAGGAGGTGGAGAAGTATAAATTATATGATATGATTGAGATTGAGGGCTATGATAGAAATGCATAACAGAGAATAGTAAATTGTGTAACATGTATTATGTCCGAGGAGAAATTTTCATGCTAATGTCTAATGTTTGAATTCAGCGGCATTCTATGTGCTCATATATTAAAAGTTTTAATTAGTTTAAGAATTCATCGTATTCCTACACATTATATATTAAAATGCTGGACAAAATCTGCCAAAGAAGGAGGTGCTGACACGGCACATGGTGTATGTGAACTTTAGGATATGACATCAAGAACTACAAGATTCAATGGGTTATATAAAAAACTTTTGAAATTAGCATATGATAGCTGTATATTCCATGAAACAAATGATCTTATCATAAATGATATGGAGTCCATCATTGAAAAAGTTTCTTCACTAAAGAAGAACCTAGTAGAAAAAAGTATAATAGATGAGAGGACAGTTATGACATAAGCTAGCCAAGCAAATGATAATTTTGCAATACTTAAATCTCCTTGTTTCTAATTATAAAGGTCGCAAAAAGCTCAGCAGGTTCAAGCATCCAATGGAGATTGCAGTGAAGAAATAGAGGACATAATATTCGAACATGCAAGACAAACGTTAGTAAAAACCACATGATCTAATTATTTTATGTTTATTTTATTTTAACAAAAAATTTTTTTATGATTTATGGATGGTTATATTTTATTCAGGTAGATGATTTTGAAGCCTACATCAGCAGTTCATCTGAGGATGAGCAATTCGACAACCATATAGGCTCACCAATATTTTAGAATCCATGATTATAATTTTGTTATGATAGCTTTTATGTTTTGAGTTGGATAGATTTTATTTGTAAATAATATATATGGTTTTTCTCGTCTGGATGTACAGATATGGTTGTACAATGAATGTATGACACCTATAGAACAATATTGGTATATACAAGTTTGTTGTTTGTGATTGTTGCAATAGATATGTTGATATTTGAATTTATTATAAATTTATTTATGAAAAAAAGACCTAAATTATGGTAGGATAAACATAAACTTGAAATAATAAATACAAACTGCTTAGGATGCTCGGTCGGTTAAGAAATTATCGTAGGATAAATACACAAATTACTCTATACAAACTCGATATAATAAATAAAAACTCATATAATAAACAAAAACTCTGAATAATAAACATAAATCCTAGGAGAACAGAATGGTTCAAAAGTTGAAAATCTTGGAATTCTTCATAATAAACACTAAGTCCTACTGAAATAAGGATAAAGCATTGGATAAACATAAATTTGAAATAATAAATGAAGATGGCACAAACTGGTAGTTAGTAAAATTATGGTAAAGGTAAATATAAGTTAAACTGCCTATTATTGAATAATAAATAGAAATCTTAGGATGATAAATAGAAATCATTCCAAATAAATACAAACTCGATTGGGGTTCAAAAATTAAATGATCTAAGCAACAAGACAGACGAGGATAACACCAAGTCTTGTCAAAATAAGAATAAAATATCAAAAAATAAATACAAACTTGAAATAATAAATATAAATGGGCTAAGGAGGAACACAAATGGTTGAGAATAAACATAAACTATCTATTATTAAAATCATGGCAGGATAATACATACAAACTTTCTATAATAAACTTCAAATAATAAACACAAACCCTTATTCATGTGGACTTAGTTCAAAAATAATTCTAAGTACTATTTTCTAAAGTATTAGACAAACTTGAAATTATAAACAAGAATAAATACAAACTATCAAAAATGAAAGATTAAACATAAATTCTGTTGGGAATAAACTCCGCTCCTGTCGAAGTCCAGTTCGGTGCTCAGCTTGATGCAGCTGGTAACCACGAAAGAGCTTCAGCGGATGGATCTTGGCCGAACTCCTGCAGCCGATCGAACTGCTTAGCGGCCGAGCTCTTTCGGACTCCCAACGGTCGGGCTTTAGTCGAACTCCTCAGCGGTTGAGCTTCAGTCGGACTCTCGCAAGAGCTGAACTCTCTCCGTGCCCTTCCAGCCAGACACCTACTGGAGCCGAACTTCCTCCAAGCTTTTCCTTCGATCGAACTTCTTCAGGAGTCGAACTCCTCCCAGACATACCCTTTGGCCGAACTTCTTCAAGAGTCGAACTCCTCCTAGACATCCCCTTCGATCGGTCGAGCTCCTTCCGAACTCTCCAACGATCGAGCCTTAGCCGCACACCTCCAGCCAGACGCCTACGGGAGCCGAACTTCTTTCGAGCTTCCTCTTCAGAAGTTCGAATTTCTTTGAAATCGATATATGCCGAAGTCCACCAATCAATGCCTGCTTTCTAAGAGCCATGGCTATTAAAGCTGAATGAACGATCACCATCAGTTTGCCATAGGCGATGCTACAGGCGGCTCCGCCAGACTTCAAGCAGCCCACCACTGTCAGATGGTATGGCTGTCGCTTTCGACCTGACGATACCATCCTCTTCACATTAAATCTGGTGTAGCCTCGAGCAGCCCACCATCAGACAGCTGCAGCTATCACCATCAAGCTTCGTCTATAAAAAGGATCCTTCAGATATGCTATTCTCTAAGCTCTAAGCTCTCCTCTTCTTCTCTAAGCTCTAAGCTCTCCTCTTCTTCTCTAAGCTCTACGGAACTCATCCCTAGGCACTCTATTTCTGTTGGCCAGAGCTGACTTGATCGTCGGAGAATCCTACCGGAGCCACCCTCCATCGACTCCGAATGGAACTTTATTTTGCAGATCTCCGACGGTGGCCTCGTCCATCTCCACTCCAGCTGAATCCGACGATAATCAGTTTTTGTACCAATAGATTGGCGCTAGAAGAAGGGCCCGAACCATCGAAGTTTTCTTGTTCTTAAAAGAGTGCTCGACGATGATTTCTCTTTTTTTTCTTCGAAGATCTCCCTCCTTCCTCTCTAGAGTTCTTTTTCGAAAAGAAAATGCCTCCCAGGAGAGCTTCGACTCGGCGATCGGCGGCCCCCGTGCCAGGTCCATCTGCTCCCGCTTCGACTCTGACAGCCCAGGTTCCACCTAAAGCCACCATAGATGTAAAGCAGTTCAACTTATTGGTCCAGTAGATTTGTGGCCTCGTCGAGATAATGCAGACCGTGCGGCAGCTTTCGATGGAGACTTTGCCAGCAAACCTGCTATGAGGATGCCAGGAATCGGCCATAAGGAAAAGCATTTGGCCTAGCATACCAATCGCCCTTAGGAAGGAGAAACAGAGCAGAAGTTCTCTCCTAGAAGGCTTCATAGGAGGTGGAATGAAGTTCGACCGCATTCACGACCTCTCCAGTGCAGGCGAGGTCGAACTCTCCCTCGAGCTCGCTATCAAGGAAGCTCCAATGAAGGTTTCACAAGAGGGTGGAATGAAGTTCGGCATGAGCGAGACCGTCGAACTCTTCCTCAAGCTCGCCACCAAGAAAGCTCCGACAAAGGGGCATGAAGTTCTTCCGACAAAAGCTTCATAGGAGGGTAGAGTGAAGTTCGGCATAAGCGAGGCCAAACTCCCCCTCAAGTATGTCTTCAAGAAAGCCTCTACAAAGAATTCATAGGAGGTGGAATGAAGTTCGGGCAAGCAAGGCTGAGCTCTCCCTCGAGCTCGTCATCAAGAAAGTTCCAACAAAGAAGCATGAAATTCTTCCATAGAAGGTTTCACAGAAAGTTCGGCCGCACGCACGACCTCCCCAGCACAAGCAAGACCCGAACTCCTCGAGCTCACCACCAAGGAAGCCCCGATAGAAGGGCATGAAGAAGTCCTCCTCCAGAAAGATTCTGCGACTACGTCCCCCTCAATGCTCCTCAAACTCAAATTCTCATGGAAGTTAAGAACCAACTGCCAAGATCAGAAGGACTACGGCCTTCCCCAAACATGTACGATCGAAGCGAGTAATGCCCCTACCATCGTGACCATGGCCACGATATTGAGGAATACATTCAGCTCTGAGACAAAATTGAGGAGCTCATCAGAAAGGCACGACTGGATAAATTTCTCCGACGCCAGCCTGAAGCAGGAGAAGATTAACCAAGGGCGCTGTCATAGCCAAAAACGATAAGAAGATCGGCCACCTCACGGCATCATCAATGTTACCCCTGGGAGGAGCTTGGTACATTGGCGATTCATCGTCTCCCAACGATAAAGCCAAGAGAAGCTTGCTCCAAATTGAGATGGCCAGCATGAGATAGAGGAGGTCGTCCGGCCCAGGCCTTGCTGCCTAAGAGAATCCGGAGGAACAACGCCCCTACGATCCTGAAATGGGGATATGCTGCCAATAACTTCCCCTCGATAAAATTCTTTCCTTTCAATAATATTATTTTTAGGTGCAAAATCTATGTGATGATAGGGAAGAAGCAGTCAATAGTTATCATGTTAGGAATAGGAAAGAACCTCGTCCTAGCACGAGCAGGTCAAAGACCTTTAACCTCGGTTGCAAGAGATAAGATCTCCTCCGAGCGCCCGCATCAACCTCGACTGTAGAAAATAAGATCTCCCCCGAGGCAACCTCGACCGTAGAAGATAAGATCTCCTTCGAGGGTCCTGGCCAACTTCGGCTGCAGGAGATAAGATCTCCTCCGAGGCAACCTCGGCTGTAGGAAATAAGATCTCCTCTGAGGCAAACTCGATTGCAAGAGATAAGATCTCCCCCGAGCGACTGCGTTAACCTCGGTCAGAGATAAGATCTCTTTCGAGCGACCGTAATAACCTCGATCAGAGATAAGATCTTTTCCAAGCGATCATGACCAACCTCGACCAGAGATAAGATCTCTTCCGAGCGACCGAGTCAACCTCGGCTAGAGATAAGATCTCTTCCGAGCGACCACGACAACCTCGGCCAGAGATAAGATCTCTCCCGAGCGACCGTGATAACCTCGGTCAGAGATAAGATCTCTTTCGAGCGACCGAGCCAACCTCGGCTAGAGATAAGATCTCTTTCGAGCGACCAAGTCGACCTCAGCTAGAGATAAGATCTCTCTCGAGCGACCGTGGACAACCTCGATTAGAGATAAGATCTCTTCTGAGTGATCGAGCCAACCTCGACTAGAGATAAGATCTCTTTCGAGCGACCGTGACAATCTCGACCAGAGATAAGATTTCTTCCGAGCGACCGAGCCAACCTCGGCTAGAGATGAGGTCTCTTTCGAGCTTCGAAGAACCTCATCCATAGTCCGTTAGGAATAGGAGGAGAACCTCGTCCTAATGCGAGCAAAGTTGAAGGCCTCATTCATCTTAGATGAGATGGGAGGAGAAGCCCTAACAACGGCCCTTATGTGCCCCTATAGTCCGTTAGGAACAAGAGGAGAACCTCGTCCTAATGCAAGCAAAGTCTAAATTCGAGCTCCGAAGTCTACAGGAGATAGGATCTCTATCAACCTCGATTGGAGATAAAATCTTCCCCGAGCGCCCACGTCAATCTCGATCGTAGGAGATAAGATCTCCCCCGAGGGTCCACGGCAACCTCGGCTAGAGCACCCGAGACAACCTCGACCAGAGTGCCCGAGATAATCTCAGCCAGAGATAAGATCTCTTTTGAGCGATTGAGACAATCTTGATCAGAGATAAAATCAAAGACAACCTCATCCTGAGATCGGATCTCTCCTGAGCGTCCATATCAACCTCGACTGCGGAAGAGGAGATCTCCCCCAAATCAGCCTCGGATGCTGAAGACTAACCCCGAGGAGCTCAACCTCCGACCTCGATCGCAGGAGATGAGATCTACTTCAACTTTGCCTGGAGATGAGATCTCCCCCGAGCTTCGATCTGAACCAGCACGGAGCCCAGAAGAGGACTTCGGCAGTCGCCTTTTCTGCACTTTCTTCCTTCGAGTTTCGAACTCAAAAGTGGGGGGGGACTATTGTTAGGGATAAATTCCACTCCTGTCGAAGTTCAATTTGATGCTCAGTCTGATGCGGTCGATAGCCATGGAAGAGCTTCAGCGGACGGATCTTGGCCGAACTCCTACAGTCAACCGAACTACTTAGCGATCGAGCTCCTTCGGACTCTTAGCGGTCGGGCTTTAGCCGAACTCCTCAGCGACTAAGCTTCAGTCAAATTCCCGCAAGAGCTGAACTCTCTCCGCGCCCTTCCAGCCAGACGTCTGTGGGAGCCAAACTCCCTCCAAGCTTCTCCTTCGGTCGGACTTCTTCAGGAGTCGGACTCCTCCCAGACATCCCCTTTGATCGAACTTCTTCAGGAGCCGGACTCCTCCCAGACATACCCTTCGATCGAACTTCTTCAAGAGTCGAACTCCTCCTAGACATCCCCTTCGGTCGGTCGAGCTCCTTCCAAACTGTCCAGCGATCGAGCCTTAGCCGCACACCTCCAGCCAAATGCCTACGAGAGCCGAACTTCTTTCGAGCTTCCTCTTCAGGAGTCTAAACTTCTTTGAAATTGATATATGCCGAAGTCCACCAATCAATGTCTACTTTCTGAGAGCCATGGCTATTAAAGCTGGACGAACGATCACCATCAGTCTGCCATAAGCGACGCTACAGGCGGCTCCAGCAGACCTCGAGCAGTCCATCACTATCGGACGGTATGGCTGTCGCTTTCGACTTGACGATACCATCCTCTCTACATCAAACCCGATGCAGCCTCGAACGGCCCACCATCAGACAGCTGCAGCTGTCACCATCAAGCTTCGTCTATAAAAAGGATCCTCTAGATACGTTAATTCTAAGCTCTAAGCTCTCCTCTTCTTCTCTAAGCGTAAGCTCTCCTCTTCTTCTCTAAGCTCTGCGGAACTCATCCCTGAGCACTCCATTCCTGTTGGTCAGAGCTGACTTGATCGTCGGAGGGTCCTATCGGAGCCACCCCCCACTGGCTCCGAATGAAATTTTATTTTGTAGGTCTCCGACAGCGACCTCGTCCACCTCCACTCCAGCTGGATCCGACGATGATCAGTTTCTGGATCAACAAACTCTATATAATAAATAAAAATCTCGAATAATAAACACAAATCCAGAGATGATAAACAGAAACCATCCCAAGATACAATACTAATTCCTAAGTCCTATTAAAGTAAACATAAAGTATCGAAAGATAAATAATAATAACAATGATCCATGACCCTACACTCTTCATTAGACCCTTTATATTTTATATTAAGGGATCCCCACCTGGGCGCCATCATTAAGAGTGAAGTTGCCTTGCCTTCAGGTGTGGTTTAGGTGCCTAGGCCTTCAGGGGTGGTTTAGGCACGATACATGGTGTAAGGATCTTGCATGATGCCATGCTGATGCCACGCTATAGTGAACCCAATCATTTGACACTCGTGATCGTATGGTAAACTCATGACCCAATCCCCAACCCCGTGACTTGCTAAAGAAGTCACCTTCACAATGTGTGAAGGTACCTTCATTCGTAATGAAGGCGCCTTCAACTTCATGAAAAGCGCCTTCAGGGTTCGATGACCGTGACACCGTGACGGACCCGCTACAATGAAAGGAACAGGGTTCAACGATCGTGTTAGACCATAATGGACCCGATACAGCAAAGAAGTCACGATCAGATCGGAAGTCGCCTTTTGAAAAAATGAAGGTGTTGGGGGTATTAACACGCTTTGATACCACTTGTTAAGGATCCAGTACCAGCAGATTACAACAGGAAGAAAGAAGAAACCAAAACAAGAACAATCAAGTACGTGGATCAGCCTAAAGACTCACCTCCATGAGACATGCAAAATTTTACTATAAAAAAGAAAGAGATACAAGAGAAGATTACCCACTCTCAACTCACATATACAATTCTCTCACAAAGAAGTTATCCTGAACAAACTCTCTCTTAAAGATCTTCTGAAACGACCGCAGTCCATCACCTAACTATCTGCCCGAAGCCTCTGCTCCTACTATTGCTAGCACCCTCTCTTTCTCTGCTCTCTTTCATATTTCAGATTTTGCAAAATCACTAAGGCACCGCCACAGCCTTTAGCTTTCAGTCTGCTACTTATAAAGGCCACGGATACAATCAAAAATCTAATAAAACATAGAGAAGGAATCCCGTAAGCCGTGATAAATGCCCGATCCATGCTCTCTAGCATGTAGACCATGAGAAAAAAAAACCCTTGTGCCCACACAATTGCGAGGCAGCCTGGGCCCAGGCCGCTACCCGTGCACGCACGCCTGGGCCTGGGACGCGCCCGCATGTGCCCGGCCTGGACCGTGTGTGGCACTGGGCCGCACACCCGCACAGGGTGGTGCACCCCCACTGGGCTGCGTGCCCATGCATTCGCTATCCCGCATGCCTGGGTTGCACCTCTGGTGGGCCTACCAATCGTGGGCCCCACTTCAGCTTCCGCTGCGATGCTTCGAGTGCTTTCTGCGCGCGTATCTTTCTCATCCGGACTCTGCTTAAGATGTTCTTAGGCTCGTTGGACTCCGTTCGTTGTCCTAGATTTTGTTGTAGGCTTAATGTAGAAGAATTCGAAGCATTATTCTTAACAATCTTCATTTCGACTTGATATTCGATCTTCATCTATCCGAGAGCTTGTCTAGCGCCCCTATGCCCTGGGGCAATCGCCTGCTGATCATGGATGGACAAACATGGAAGTCAAGCCAGGCCGCTCAATCCCACATTCATTAACTGCTGTGATCCACCTAACCTAAGACCTGCTTGGGGTAGCTTCCTATGATAATAGGAACTTCACCTTGAGACATCGCATGTCGTTCTCCCAAGTCTCTCATCCCATGCCCGATCCATCTCCACCTAGAGCTCCACTTCGCACTGAACTTCTTGACATGAGGTAATATCCTCCATACTTTCTTCCTTTCAGCACCATCCTACTGTCACATATGACCTTCAGGATTCCTCCATCAGCTTTCTATCTGAAGTTCCTGGGATACTTCTTCTCCAGGAAGAACAGTAAGTCATTTTTTTGAAGGCCATCCTTGAGTGCAGCTATAACAACAGACTAATCCAAATTTCGAACCTCCAAAGCAGCAGCGTTAAATCGGATGACATAAGCCCGAATAGATCTTCCTGCTTCTACTTGATATTTATCAGAAAATTCGAACCTCAGTGCGAACGTCGGCTGCTGATGAAGTGAGCCGCAAATTGATGGCTCATCTGGTCAAAAGAGAAGATCGTACCTAGCTTCAATGCTGAGTACCAGTTTTTTGCCACTTTCTTTAAGATAGATGAAAAAGCTCGGCATAATATGGCGTCCAGTGCGCCATGGAGTAGCATCATGGTTCAGAATGCCTCCAAATGATCGACTGGATCAGAGGTTCCATCGTAGCTTTCAAATTGAGGGAGTTTGAAGTTCGGTGGAACAGATTCTTACATAATTCGAGAAGAAAAGGGAGGATCGGTACAAACATCATTATAATGAGCCAGGATGATATGGCGGAGTTTCTTAATCCATCAATCCATCTTCCGTAGTCTGTGATCGAGGGCGTCGTCTTGATTGCAAATCTTGGGAGGCTTTCGACTACAAATAGGAAAGGTCTCCTCCAGAGGAGAACCATGATCCGAACATGGGTCCTCTACTCTCAGTTTTTTCTTTCCAAGAGCGACGGATATGCTGGTCTGAGTACTCTTTCTTGGGGCCGATTTTCAATATTCTGATGGTGGGTTTTCTGGTGGAGTCACCGTCGAGGGTTACTGCATATTCTGCACCATCTCAATGAGGCCCTGAATCTGCTGCATCAGTAGGTTGAACTGCTCCGCATCTACCGCGGCTATAGGTAGAACTTGAGTTGCCGGGATTGAAGTAGGAATAGATGGATCTAGACGGGATCGAACCACGGGGGCCGTCGATCATCGGGTCGAAGCTCTCTTGGGAGGCATTTTCTCTTTAAAAAGAATTCTAGAGAAAAAGAAGAAAGATCTCTGAAGAGGAAGGAGAGAGATCGTCATTGAGCACTCCTTTAAGAATAAGGAGACCTCAAGAACACCTCAAGAATAGAGGCAGTCCTTTCTCTAGCGTTAATTCTGTTGGTGCAGAATCTAGTTGATGCCAGATCGAGCTGGAGTAGAGAAAGACGAGGTCGCCGTCAGTGACCTACAAAATAAAGTTTCATCTGGAGTCAGTGGTGGTGGCTCTGGTAGGATCCTCCGACGATCAAGTCAGCTCTTCTGGCCAACAGAAATGGAGTGCTCAAGAATGAGTTTGGGAGAGTTTTAGAGAGAAGAGCTTCAAGAAAACGTATTTGGAGGATCTCTTTTATAGACAGAGCTTGAATGATGGTGACGATCATACCGTCTAGTAGCGGGCCGCTCTAGGCCGCATAGGGTTCGGTACGGAGAGAGAGGTATCGTCAGGCTGGTAGTGGCAGCCATGTCGTACGACCATGGGCCGCATGGAGCTTGTTACGGAGAGAGCGGTGTCGCCAGACTGGTAGTGGTGGTCATGTCATCCGATCGTGGGCCGCATGAGGCTTGTTATAGAGGAAAAGGTGCCCCCAGACTGGTAGTGGCAGCCATACCGTCGAGGTTCAACAGTCGTAGTTCGAGGAAGCAGACGTTGGTTGGTGAAGAACCTTGGTATATATCCATTTCAGGAGAGCTCGGACTCCTAAGAGGGATACATCTGGAGGGGATCATCTGTGAGGAGTTCGACCGAAGAGGATGTCCGAAAGAAATTTGGCCCCTGGAGGAGTGCAGAGGAAGTTCGGCTCCCGTGGGCATCCGATTGAAGAAGTGCGGAGAAAGTTCGGCTCTCGTGGGCATCCGACTGAAGGAGTGTGGAGGAAGTTCGGCTCCTGTATGGGTCCGATTGGAGCTTGACCGCTGAGAAGTTTGGCCGATCGAAGAAATTCGACTAAGACTCGACCGCTGGGATGTTCGGAAAGAGCTCGATCGGCTGAAGGAGTTCGGTTAAGGCTCATCCGCTGAAGCTCTTCTGTGACTACCGATTGCATTAGACTGAGCATCAGACTGGACTTCGACGGGAGCGGGGTTTATCCCCAACAATATTCATAAAAACTTTATTTTTTTTAAAAAAAATTATTTTTTAAATAAATATTTTATTAATTCAAATAATATATGAAAAATATTATTAGTATTTTCATAATAATAAATTCTTATCCAATGAATAAAAATTAAAAATATAACTATCTACCATCAACCGTTGAACAATATATATAAGATCTCTATATTTTTATATCATAATATTTTTAAAAATCACATGTATATTTCATACATCTATTAAACTATTTTAGAAGTAATGATAGTAAAACGATGGAGAGAAAGCAAGGGAGGGAGAGAAGTAGTGCGAGCAAGGATTCTCACCGAATAGAGAGTCCATGATGAGAAAGAGCCAGCGATGTGTTTGCACTGAAGAGATCATCGGCGATATGCTTACGACAGAAATAACTGGCGACGTAGTTGCATCGGAGAGAGCCGGCCACGTGATTGTGATGGAGAGAGAGCCGTCAGGTGTTTAAATTGGAAAGGGACCAGGAAGAAGTTTCTTCCGACCAGAAATAGAGAAAGAGGGAGAAAGCCCGAAATAGAGGAAGAGAGAGAAAGAATGAGGATTTGCCGGTGAGAGAGGGAGGAAAGAATTTCATTTTAAACGGAAAGGTCCACTACCTCTCCTTTTCAGTTCCATTTCCATTAAAGCAGCATCATAGCCTTGCAGAGAGAAGAGACGAGAAGAAGAAGACGACATTGAGCCATTAAAGTATTTTTTTCTATTATTAAATAATGCTAGCTGAGCTAACGACTAGAGAAATGCTCCATTTGCTATTAGCTCCATTTGCTATTAGAAACATCTTGGAGATGTGTGTCGATCCAACGATCTTGCATCCGACCGAATATGCACCAAAATTCGATCAATCAAAGCATAGTGTGTGTGTATGATTTACTTGATATTTTTAATATTTGATATTTTCGCCATATCGAGATAGAGGACATTCTAAACTTGTGAGCCGGTTGCCGAATCGGCTCGATTTGGCTCATAAAACAAACCGAGCCGGCTGCTTTTGACCTTTAAGCTCAAGCGGGGTGGCGTTGGGTGGAAGGCTCCGGAGACAACGGCAGAACGGCAGAAGCGAAGCGAGCGGGTAGAGAAACGAAGTCCTGTAGGCAACGGTGCTTGTATCTATTTATTTTTGAAACTGGTATTTCTGCCTTTTAAAATGTTTCTTAGTGGTTTTCAAGGATGTATGTGTTTATGGTTTGGAGGCTCGGATTGTAATTTTATTATTTTTATTTATTTATTTATTTTTTGTGGATTTGATATGATCAACTTTTGGAAGTATCAGGGATTGAATTGTTTGATATAGATTCTTGCATTTGTTTAATCGATTTGCATAAAGTTTTCTGCTAGAATTTTGGTTAGTTTATCTGTATTCTGTAGTGGTGCTTCGTTTGTTCTTGTTTTTGTCCGACTCCATCAAAGCTGCGCACATTAAATAGATATTTGATCATTTTAGTTTCGTTAAATTGATTTTAGAGTCTGTTTGATTCGTAAAGAACTCTGGTAGGAGCTGCCTGTAATCTTATGGTGGGTTCTGTTTGCTTTTTCCTTGAGGTTCATGAAAAATAGGTAAACCCATTCAGTAGCAACTTTTGGGCGAGTTGTTTGGTGATTGCATGCATGATCAGCATTGTGCTCTGTGTCAATTAAAGACTCAAATGGGATACATTTAACTTGTTTTGAAAACTACCAAGCGACAGTTTTGTGGAAGATTGTAAATCTTTGCTAAATACTGGTGATAAAGTTATTGGTGGGAACTTTCAGAAGACTAGTCAATGGTACCATGAGCAGGGAGGAGGTTTCTTGTGTTGGGAACTTCATTAGAATACCAGAAAAGTGATGGTCATATTTCATAAATCCTTCTAATCTTTTTATTCATGAGCGACTGGTGAAGTGGTTCATGGTGTTGTTCAGCGTATTGGAAAGAGAAGGCCGGTTTGAAGGTGTGGATTAAGAAGGGGAAGGATGCAGCCCATATTATATGATACACCTCACAGTTTTATCATTTACGGTGGTGGATCACATCTACATGATGGTAATCTTGTGGGGTTACTTCCAGATAGGATGTTTTAATCACAATGATATACAACTTCATCGGTCATCGAGATAGATTTTGATTATAAGTGTTATAATTTGTATGCATATCCAACGTCATCATGTTAAGTTCGTAGCATATTTATTCATTATTTGCAGGATGATTTGGTGTAATAACTAATAAGGCACCCTCATCTCCATGACACCCTCATCTCCATGCATGCCTCTCTTTTTCCTAAACCTTTTTTCAACTACCGCAACTTAAGTTGCAGCACAACTTTAGCCGCAGTGTAACTTCAACTATAAGGCTTTAGGCAGCCTAAGTTGTAAATTGGTGGATACTAGCATCTTGTAGAATTATAAGATATATAATACAAATGATATAAAAGAGGGCTGTAGTAATTGCTGATAGCTCTCCTACGGGATGGTGGGGATTTAGATGAATTTGACCTTTTAGTGAGATTGTCATTGTTTTAAATTTTGAAATATTATTGTTGTACCAATTTTGCTTTGTCTAACCCTTTTTGTTAGAGACACTACCCTTCTCAGAGGAAGTTGCCTTAGGTAAGAATTTGACAATGCCATATACGTGCACCTTTCTCTGATTGCAAAACACTCTTTGAATTTTAATAAACTTGTTGGTTGTATGTTTCATTCTTTTCTATTATTTTAAATTTCAGGATATGTTTGTTCCTGATTTCGAAGTACTGATTTGGAAGCAAAGAACATTTTACAACCGCGTAGTCAAAACTTTCGTTCTTAAAAGAGCATGATGATATACTCCTGCGTCCATTTGCAAGTACAGCTCTTTTTTCCCTCCTTTTCTTTTCTTTCCTTTACTTTTTTGTGTGTGTGAATAAATATTTTCCCATGACCAGCTATGATGACGTATCCTTGTTCTTTTAGGGGGTGAAATAAGGTAACAAGTGATGCAAAATATATTTTGCATTTCCTTCTTTCATGAACTCTGTTCCAGTTCTTTTCATGATTCCTTCTAATTCATTTCAAAATTGCTAAAACTGTTTGGCAGAATAAAGAATATTTCCCAATAACAAAGAACTAAACATGGGCAACTAGATAACCATAGCTGCAGCATAGCTAGTTCTGCAACACATACAGAGAGCTTGCAGCACCATATTGCTGGGATGATAGAAATCTGTTGTCATGCTTCTGAACTTGTAATCAGACAGGTCGACACCTGAGGGCATATTACAAATTTTTATCTGAAGTATGCAAATGTCATGAAGGCAATAACTTGTTATATGTTTTTGTGATGGCAGACAATTCTCTGTCTTATTTACCTATATTAGCATAGTATGACTCCAGATAGAACCGTGTGTCTAAGCTTTGGAATTCTAATGTTGCCGCATGCACTCTAAACCTTCGTCTTTATGATGGTCGAATGTTCTCAAGTGCTGTGTTTCAGAAGATATTTGATCACCATTTTGTTCTCCCCAAGTTACTAACGTTTTGTTTTATGGAAAGATAAACAAACTTTTGACTTATCAGAGCTTAACTTCACAAGTTTACTAACTTACGGATGTCCTCAGTGCTTTTTCTCTCAAGAATTGAGTGGGATTTGTCAGGGAACGAGGCCTGTTTAAAATACAGTGCGGTAATATTTGGGAAAAAAATGCAGGGCCCTTTTTGTTACCTTAATATTGATGGGATGTTGCAAACTACTTGGGAGCCACATTGTCTGGTTGCTCATAGATTGACAGGATCCTTGATGTGGAGGCGTTCTGTCAGCTTTGGTGGATAGTTTGTTGTATAAGATGAGGTTCCAGATCCCTTCTGCTGTCATGCTCTGTTGTTACTCTAATGATGAAGATATTGTGCAAACACTTGGCTACTTATTCATATGCTTCCTGCAATGTTCCTATGATTTTTTGGACTACACGGATTTGATGATGGTTTACTCGTCTCTTTTTTCCATACGTTTGATGATATATGCTTGTTGTTGCACTAGCAAATTTGATCTATCTGAATTATTTCTAAGTAAATATATTTTTTTATCAATTGAGGGATTGTCTACCAAAAAGATTCACAAAAATTTCACAAAAAACACTGCAGGTGCAATCACGATAGAGTTGTTTGAGCAGAAGAGGTGGACGTAGGGAGGAACAGAAGAACCATTTATCTCATGGTTCCTAAAATTTCAAGGAGAAAGAATCTACCTAAATTCCTAGATCTCCATATGAATCAAGGAGCTCCTGTCTTAGCCTGTACTTCGTGTTTGAGATGTCTGACCTTGTTAACTTATGCATCGTCTCTTTGCTACATTTGTGCAGGCTTATTCATGCAGGCAAGCAGCTTGCAGATGACAAGACTGCCAAAGAATACAACATCCACGGTGGTTCTGCCCTCCATTTGGTCCTTGCATCAAGGGGTGTCTTTAGCCATAGTTATTCATGATGTTTTATAAAAAAAAAAAAGGTGGAACCTAAACATTACATATGGATTTAATGTGTTTTATCAAGAGTTATCTTAAATTATCAGATTGTTGTCCAAAATGATGGAATATTGTTGATCCCGATTACAGTAGGTTCTTGATGAGATTTGTGTGATGCATCGATTTTGTTGTGCTAAATGTTGAAATCTGCTTGCCTTCATGTGCTACATTATGTACTCTTACTGCTATTCCTTTCAATATAAGAGGCACACATTTGTGCTTTTAAGGTTCTGGGTTCTAATGTGTAAATTCCAATGACTAAAATCCTTGACATTAAAGAAAAAGGACGAACAGAGCAGAACAACTTTTGGCTTACAGGAAGAAACTATTGTTGCCATGTTAAAGAGACATAAAATCTGTTTTTAAGCTGCAGGAAGTAGAGGTGTACCTTAAAAAAATAATAAAAAGGCTGCAGGAACTAGAGCATTTTCATTGCTACCTCCATGTAAAGGTGTGAATCGTACTAATACTAGCATGGATGACCGATCATACCATTATCAAACTCCAAGGGGT
The DNA here is from genome assembly GCA_006176705.1 of Cocos nucifera. Taxonomy (NCBI): domain Eukaryota; kingdom Viridiplantae; phylum Streptophyta; class Magnoliopsida; order Arecales; family Arecaceae; genus Cocos; species Cocos nucifera. Next base: position 276,913 of record QRFJ01004155.1, on the reverse strand, counting down.
CACCTAAGGGATCTCCCATCCAAAAACTAAAAGAACTTAAAAGAAAGAACAAAGATCACATAATAATAGAGCAAATATATGCTAAATCAAAGAGTGTGGTTATGCTTACCTTAATAAAGGAGAAATCCCTAAGTGCAGATCGAAGGGGCGCCCTCCATTCTTGGCTTTGATGTGGTGCCTGAAGGCTACCCCTCACATATCCCAACCTGCCAGATGGGAGTAGCTACTAATTTCATTTAACTAAAACAGAATCAATCTCAGATATTTTCTCCATTTAATCACGGCATGTATATAATCGCAGCTCCATGTGCCATGAATGGTTATGAATGAACGACCTAACGACGGCACATTAAAAAAACACTAAACTAAGTTAGAAGGAAAGTAATAATACAAAAGCAGGGTGCATTTTTAACTGCTAAAATCCCATCCCTTCCTTAAGGAGGGAATGAGAAAGAAGAAAAAATTTGAACATTTGCTAAAACATGTGGAACTGTCCCATCAGTTGAAACACATTACCCTTTTTCTATACAAAAGGACAAGAAATTCCACCCAAAAACTATACTCATGAAACAGAGTATCTCCTGTGCCTTGATGAAGACCCAGAAGATTTAGCTTCCACAGGTTTCACAGAAGTGGGAGGGCTTTGTGAACTCCCAGATGTATCACTACTTTTGTTCTCCCCATGCCCTTTCCCAATCCAGAACTTATCAAATATCCTCCTTGATCGAGATGGCAGCAATAACCCACCACCCCTCTCCTTGTTCTCCCCATTACTCTTCTTTCCCTCGTTACTCCGACACTCATCCTCTTTTATCTTCAAGCTCCCCAGTTGTTTCTTTACAGAGTTCAGGTTCTCCGGCACTGGTCTCTCCCAATCATCTTCCACGTTTGCTCGGGGTGTTGTCCTGCCATGTAAGGTTTCATTGCTTGGAGCTGTCAGGCTCCTGGCCGCTGCCCTCATCTGTGCAAAGAAGAGGACCTGAACCACCACTCTAAGAGGTAAATGCTCATTTTGTGCTGCATGCATGCAAGCATCCACTGAGAGCTTCTTGACATCCATCAGCCTACAGATCCTTTTCTTCTCTGCTTTACTCAGGCTTGGATGCTCCTGTATATTGTCACCATATCAGGTTATGAGGATTGGTTTCAATAATTTTATAAGGAATAAGAGACCAAATTGATAAATAACAATGCCAGCAAGAAAAATCACAAGTGGCAGGAATTTTCCAATAACAAAGGGGCTGCGTGATGAGTCTTTTTCTATTTTAAAAGTATTTGCAATAATACTGGATGAGTGATAAGCGGCAATTCATTTTTGTTCTTCCTGATTGAAATATGTGACAGCATGGTGGTCAAAGTGAAGTATCATTTACAAAAGGAATGCAAGCTAGTGAGAACAAGCCAGGCTCTGCAGCCGCTAATCAAGATTTCTACTTGAGTTCTGAGAAATGGAAAGAAGAAAATTGTTGACATGATCATCTAACATGAAATAACAAGACTATAATATTGAGATCAGTATGCCAGCTCAAGAAGCACGAAATAATGAAATGGATAAAGTTTATGTTGACAAATGCCAGAGTAAATTAACAAGATCAAATTGCTGAAACCAAGAATGATGAAGAGCACACATGCAAGGATAGTTTAATCAAAATTAACTATGTAATATTAAATTACAAATTGATCAATACTGAAGCAACAGAAGAGGAAAAGAACATTATAATATCAAACAAACACCATTACTTGCTAGATACAACCACAAGGACAAAGGACTAGCTTTCATCCTTATTGATTGATTTAATTGCCTAATGTGGAGCTGGTTTCCATCTCATCTCCATGTGCCTGAGGGTGCAGGGAACAGCAGATCCCATGCCCATATAAGGCTGCTGGTGCTATGCATTGAATGCATCCTGAGGGCAGAACGGATGGGTGATGCATATTTGGACTATCTAATGACCCGACAAGGGTCAAACCTATGATGCTCCTTGTCACAAGATGGTATACAGAAGATACTGCTCAAGAACAATAGTAGCTGTGCAACTTGAGAAAGCAAAAACAGTTCACCGAGAACTTTCTGGGGGAAAACAATAGATTACTTGGTGATGTAAAATATGAAAACTAAGAATAATTGATCATCCTTTTTATACAGCATGAACTAGTTACTACAGGACAGAACTGACCAAGAAAAAAGTATAAACCTTAAACAAAAAGAGGTAGCTAATAGGGTGTTCATCAACGTACCTTTAAATAGATATCAATGGTTGTGTACAGCCCATCATGAATTGGTCTGGCTGCCTCTGGAACTGACGTAGAAAGATCAATGAAGCTAGAAATTGGCAGATTTGGATCACCGGCTATTTCAGCAAGATAACAATCAATCATTTTTCCCAAAGTCAACAAAGATTCATGTTCTAAATCAATTTCATGCATCCTATTTTCACTCTTTTCCACAAAATCAGTATCATGAGTGCTCCCAAGCCGCATCATAAATCTACTGACAAGGTTTTGCACCAGATCAACGTCATACATGGTGCCGCCTGGTGATTTTGCTGGAATCAGCAGGTCCTTTACAGAAGCTTTGTGCAATTGCAAACTAATACGATCCATCAAGTCTTCTTTCAACAGATCCCCAGCTCCAACCAAGATAACAACTTTTAGCAATTTTAAGAGGAATCTGCAGGAACAACCTGAACCTTTATCTGATGGCAACAGCCTGATGATGGTTTCTACAAGAGTCCTGTTCCTTCTTGTGTAGTCATCAGTAACCAAGGCATCATAAGTATCAGGCAACCATCTAACTGCATAAGCCTTGAGGGCCTCTCCTATCACATCAGAAGACATCCTCCCTTTAGACTTCACAGCAACCATCACTCGCTTGTAAAGATCAACATCCAGCTCACATATATCCTCAATCCACCAATCCTTTGGAACAGTGTGCATCCTTTGTTGGGATTCAACTATCTCATCTGAAGTTGCCAATTTCTTGCTATAGGTGTATGACCAGTTTACGTTAGCAGGGTCTACAGATGTTTTGGAAGCAATGGAATCGATGCATCTTCCAACCACCTTCAATTCCTCGGACCACGGTAACAATGACTTTGTGGTTTGTAGAACAATAATGGAATCTTTCCAACTACGGAACACACTGGAGTTCAAGAAAACCTCTATTTTAAATATCAAATTACCTTTTTCAACATCCTCAGTCATCTCTAGGTACTCTGCTGCGCATCTAGCAGCAACAACATTGTAGGCATTGAGAATCACAGTCATGCCGTAGCAGAATTTAGCACATATCTCAAAGGCTTTTGGTCCACCAGGAAAATCATGGATGAAGACTTCATCGGTACTGTCCTCACTGGCCTTGAGTATCAATCCTTGTAACCGGTTGCTCTTGGATATAAGAGGAAACTGCATATAGAAACAATGAATCCCAAAGCTTCAATACAGTGGTGCAAAAATGGCTCGATGTTGTCACCCAAAAGAAAAAAAAAAAAAAAAGGCACGATGTAATGTGAAAAGACAGAAATAACACATAAATCATAGCAATGCAGCAAAATCAATAATTTTTTTTTATATATATAAAAAAAAGGTGTTCTGCTTCTTTGGCTGCTTAATCAAAATGATTAGTTAAATTTCATATTTAAGCTCTCATTTCAACTGATTGCCCAAAATCCAGCTTCAGTTCCATAGAAGCCAAAGTAGATTTTTAATTTATTTTCTATCAGCCCGAAGTGAAGAAAAAAGAGACAATGATGCCCATCATTTGCATGTCCAAATATTATGTTGCAAGTTCTCCACTTAAGCGAAAAGCATAAGCAACAAAGAATAGATATGAACCTCTGGCCCAAAAAACATAAATTTCACAACGTGGGAAGAAGAAAGGAACAGATAAACACTCTTGCCCTTCACTAGCGTACATGTTGTCCCTTTGTGCAGTCAATCAAGGGACGTATATGACCGCCCACTACCTCACACTCCCAGAGAACAAGGCACCACAGGCAAATGATACATCGATGGTACAAAAATTGACGAGCTTTGTACATGGATACAAGAATGGAGGTTCAGATGTAGACTTGTTAAACAGCTTTATGTACACAAAAGGAATGAAAAATTCATCTTCAAAAATGCAACTCAGCTGAGTATTACAATTAAAAAAAAAAAAGATTAATCTTTTTATCATTATTTATAGACTTCCAGCTTGGACAAGTTTAAAAGCAACCAGGCTAAGTATTTAGTCTTGCTCCACATCCTTATAAAGGGACTGAAAGAAAGTATACAAAAGCAGGCATAACTATGTAGAGATCTATACATAGATGTTCACAGCTTCCTAGCAGAAATTCAATTGCAAGTATTATAAGAACTAATTCAGCTCACTATTTGAAAGGATAGAAAATGACCTTATGCAAATAAAACCTCACTTCACCAACATGAATAATGACATCTGTTGCCAGCTCGGATACCACATACCTGCATTGGTCATCAAATGCGAGACTTATATGTATGTAGTATCAGAAACAAGGTATAAAAGCAAAACCATCATCCAGAATCAATTGAAAGCACATAATAAGATGGAAAAAATGATTCTGGATGATGCTTCTGAATTGTCCATTCAACATACAGTTAGTTCTACAATCCAACCAATTTGCTTTGAGAGGGATTCAAACAAGAGTGAAAGGGGGAAATAGAAATGAATAAAAAGTGTTGATGAGCCAGATAAATGCAACCAAGGAGCAGATCTCATTTCCCAGATACATGGTAAACAGAATGTTCCCCTTTGCATTTACATGACCATTTGTTGATGAATTACATTTTTAACTTGCTCTCATTAATCGAAATAAAGAAAATACTATCTAAAATTATCTAACCGCAAGCAAATATATGTATCACCAATTCATTGAGCATAACCATAGGAGGCCAAATTTCATGTAACTCTAACCTTACATTCCACAGAGAGAGAGAGAGAGAGAGAGAGAGAGAGTAGAAAGGAAAAGCAAAAAAAAGACCCATATTTAAGAAACTAGTTAGGTTAGGTGGTTGAATATGTGAACTATTCACTGATGGAAAGCCAGCATATCAACACTCGCTTGAGTTTTGGATTTATAAGAAGACTATTTTGCTGTATTTGGTTTGAGAATGATGTTAGCATATCTGAACTACTGCCATCCTTGCTCAATGAATAATTTTGCATTTCTTTCATACATTCTCAGTAAATGGGTGCCTCAGCAAAATCTTATCTCCTCTCAACAGTACTGTTGGGGATAAATCCTACTCCCGCCGAAGTCTAGCTCGATGCTCGGCCTAACGCAACCTGTAGCTGCAGAAGAGCTTCAGCAGCCCGACCCTAGCCGAACTCAGCCGCCGAGCTTCTTTTTACTCCTCAGTTGCCGAGCTTCTTCGGACTCCCAGCGTCAGGACCGAACCGCTCCAGCCGGCCGAACTGCTTAGCGGCCGAGCTCCCCGAACTCCTAGCCCGAGCTTCTACGGACGCGTTCAGACGGCCGAACTGCTTAGCGTCCGAGCTTTTACGGACCCGTTCAGACGGCCAAACTGCTCAGCGGCCGAGCTCCTCGAACTCCTCAGCTGACGAGCCTCAGTCAAAGTCCAACATCCGGCCGAACTCTACAACGGCCGAGCTTCGGATTCCCAGCTGCCGGACTCCTCAGCGGACGAGCCTTAACTGCATACCTCCGCCTATGGGAGCCGAACTCCCTCCAAGCTAAGAGCCCGAGCTCCTCCAAAATGGGCACACGACGAAGGCCAACCCTTCATCCGCCGCAAGCTCTGCAGCATCACCATCGGTCCACCGAGTGATAGCGACCCGCTATGAGGCGGCGATGGCTGTCACCATCCTGTGAGACTGGCTCCGCCGAACCTCGAGCGGCTCGCCAGCACGCGCTGCAGCTGTCACCATCAACCCGCCGCACACGGCACCTTCCCGTGAGACTGGCTCCGCCGAACCTCGAGCAGCCCGCTAGCACGCGACTGCAGCTGTCACCATCAAGCTCCGCTATAAAAAGAACCCCTCCAGATACGCTAACTCTAATCTCTCTGATCTCTAAACTCTCCTCTTCTTCTCTAAGCTCCGGAACTCATTCCGAGCACTCCATTCCTGTTGGCCAGAGCTGACTTGAGCGTCGGAGGGTCCTGCCGGAGCCACCCCCCACCGGCTCCGGACGGGACTTTATTTTGCAGGTCCTCGGCGGCGACCTCAGCAGCCTCGACTCCAGCGACTTCCAGCGGCGACCAGTTTCTGCACCAATAGATTGGCGCTAGAGGAAGGGCCTCGAACCTCCGAGGTTCCCTTGTTCTTAAAGGAGTGCTCGGCAACTCTTCTTTTCCCTCTCCAGAGATCTCCCCTTTTCTCTCCCGAAGAGAAAATGCCCCCAGGAGAGCTTCGACGCGGTGATCGGCGTCCTGCGCGCCAGGTACGCCTGCTCCCGTTGCAGCCTCGGTAGCCCAGGCTCCATCCGAAGCCACCGCAGATGTAGAACAGTTCAACCTGCCGGATGGATTCGTGGCCCCGCCGAGGTGATACAGGCCGTGCGACAACCTTCGACGGAGACTTTACCAGAAAAATGGGAGGAACCGACCTTAAGGAAGAGCATTTGGGCATGCCAATCGCTCTTAGGAGAGAAACGGAGAGCAGAAGTTCTTCCGCAGAAGCGGAATGAAGTTCGGCGCGAGGAATGTTCCGCAGGAAAACGGAATGAAGTTCGGCGGCAGCAAGGCTGAACTTCCCCCGAAGTCTCATCATCGGAATGAAGTTCGGCGTAAGTGAGGCCGAACTTCCGCTCGGGTATGACACCAAGGGAGCCACCTACGAAGAAGTCACAGGAGGTGGAATGAAGCTCGGGCAAGCGACACCGAGCTCTTCCTCGAACTCGTCATCAAGGAAGTTCCCCCCCAGGTTTCAGAAGGAGACGGAATGAAGTTCGGCTGCGCTCACGACCTCCCAGCGCAAGCAAGGCCGTACTCCCCCTCGAGCCCGTCATCGAGGAAGGGGCATTAGTTCTCCCGCGGAGGCTTTCGCGGGAAGAAGGAACGAAGTTCGGCACAAGTGAGGCCGGAGTGAAGTTCGGGCAAGCAAAGCCGAGCTCATCGTCGTCAAGGAAGTCCGGACAAAAGCAGCAGAGGAAGTTCTCCCGCAGAGGATTTCGCGGGAAAACGGAATGAAGTTCGGCGCAAGTGAGGCCGAACTTCACCTCGAAGCCCGTCATCGAGGAAGGGGCATTAGTCCTCCCGCGGAGGCTTTTGCGGGAAGGCGGAATGAAGTTCGGCGCAAGTGAGACGGAACTCCAGCCCGATTATGTCACCAAAGAAGCCCCCAACAAAGATTTCACACAAGGTGAGACAAAGTTCGACCGAGCTCACAACCGCCCCAGGGCAAGCGAGGACTCCCTCTCGAGTATGACTCCAAGGAAGCTCCGACAACTGGGCATAAAGTTCTCCCGCAGATTTTACAACCCCTAACTCCTTGAGCTCGCCACCAAGGAGGCCCCGACAAAAGGACGCGAAGAAGCCCTCCCGAAAGGTTCCGCAACTACGCCCCGCTCTTCTAACTCGAATTCTCAGCGAAGTTAAGAACCAGCTGCCAAGACCAGAAGGTTTACGGTCTCCTCTAAACAAGCGCGATCGTACTACGTCTACCATCGCGACCACGGCCACGACGCTGAGAAATGCATCCGGCTGCGAGACGAAATTGAGGAGCTCGTCAGGAAGGAACGGCTAGAGAAAGTCGGCTAAGGGCGCTGCCGTAACCAGAAACTTCTAGGTCGACCGCCTCACAGCATCATCAACGTTACCCCGGGGAGGAGCTTGGTACATCGGCGGTTCGTCGGCTCCCAGCGACAAAGCCAAGAGCTTGCTCCAAATCGAGAAGGCCAGCATGGGATAGAGGTCGTCTAGACGGGACTTACTGCCCGAGGGAGGGAGCTCCGAGGAACAACGCCCCGACGACCCCTCAGACGGGGATGTGCTGCCCATAACTTCCCTTTGGTAAAATTCTTCCCTTCCAATAATGTTATCCCCTGGCGCAGAAACTACGGTAACAGGGGATGGAGCAGTCAAATAATTACCGTATTGAGAACTGGCGGGGGACCTCGTGCTAACGGGGGCAGGTCGGAAGCCTTAGAAGCTCGGATGCAGGATATAAGATCTCCCCCGAGGAAGGCTCGGCTACAGGAGATAAGATCTCCCCCGAGCGCGCTGCAGGAGATAAGATCTCCCCCGAGGAAAGCTCGACCGCAGGAGATAAGATCTCCCCCGAGCGCGCACTTCGACCTCGGCTGCAGAAGATAAGATCTCCCCCGAGCGCGCACTTCGACCTCGGTTGCAGGAGAATAAGATCTCCCCCGAGGAAAGCTCGGCCACAGAAGATAAGATCTCCCCCGAGGAAAGCTCGACCGCAGGAGATAAGATCTCCCCCGAGCGCGCACTTCGACCTCGACTGCAGGAGATAAGATCTCCCCCGAGGAAGGCTCGGCCGCAGAAGATAAGATCTCCCCCGAACGTGCACTTCGACCTCGGCTGCAGGAGATAAGATCTCCCCCGAGGAAAGCTCGGCCGCAGAAGATAAGATCTCCCCCGAGTGCGCACTTCGACCTCGGCTGCAGGAGATAAGGTCTTCCCCGAGGAAAGCTCGGCTGTAGGAGATAAGATCTCCCCCGAGGAAAGCTCGGCTGCATGAGATAAGATCTCCCCCGAGCGCGCACTTCGACCTCGGCTGCAGGAGATAAAATCTCCCCCGAAGAAAGCTCGGCTACAGAAGATAAGATCTCCCCCGAGGAAGGCTCGGCTGCAGGAGATAAGATCTCCCCCGAGCGCGATAAAATCTCCCCCGAGCGCGCTAAGATCTCCCCGAGGAAAGCTCGACTGCAAGAGATAAGATCTCCCCCGAGGAAAGCTCGACCGTAGGAGATAAGATCTCCCCCGAGCGCGCACTTCGACCTCGGCTGCAGGAGGTAAGATCTCCCCCGAGGAAAGCTCTGCTGCAGGAGATAAGATCTCCCCCGAGGAAGACTCGGCTGCAGGAGATAAAGATCTCCCCCGAGCGCAGTCCGACATCGCCGCAGGAGATGAGATCTCCCCCGAGGGAAGCTCGGCCATAGGAGATAAGATCTCCCCCGAGCACGCACTTCGACCTCGGCTGCAGGAGATAAGATCTCCCCCGAAGAAACCTCGACTAGAGATAAGATCTCTCTCGAGCGAACACGGACAACCTCGACCGCAGGAGATGAGATCTCCCTCGGATGCCCGATACAACCTCGGCTAGGGAAAGCAACCGTGTCAACCTCGGCTGTAAAGCTTCAACTACCACCTACCACCTCGGCCAGAGATAAGATCGGAGACAGCCTTACCCTGAGATCAGATCTCTCCCAAGCGCCCGCATCGACCTCAGCGGTAGGAGACAATGTCGCCCCCGAGCAGCGCAACCTCCGACTTTGATCGCAGCGGACGAAGCCCCTCAAGCTCGGCTGGAGATGGGATCCTCCCCGGGTTTCAACTTCGATTACAACTTCAACTGGAGGCGAGATCCCCTCGAGTTTCGGCCTAGACCAGCACGGAGCTCAGAGGAAGACTTCGGCAGTCGCCTTCCCTGCACTCCCTTTCTTCGATTTTCGAACTCGGGAGTGGGGGGCTAGTATTGGGGATAAATCCTGTTCCCACCGAAGTCTAGCTCGATGCTCGACCTAACGCAACCTGTAGCCGCAGAAGAGCTTCAGCAGCCCGGCCCTAGCCGAACTCAGCCGCCGAGCTTCTTTTTACTCCTCAGTTGCCGAGTTTCTTCGAACTCCCAGCGTCAGGACCGAACCGCTTCAGCCGACCGAACTGCTTAGCGGCCAAGCTCCCCGAACTCCTAGCGTCCGAGCTTCTACAGACGCATTCAGGCGGCCGAACTGCTTAGCGTCCGAGCTTCTACGGACCCGTTCAGACAGCCGAACTGCTCAGCGGCCGAGCTCCTCGAACTCCTCAGCTAACGAGCCTCAGCCGAAGTCCAACATCCGGCCGAACTCTTCAACGGCCGAGCTTCGGATTCCCAGCTGTCGGACTCCTCAACGGACGAGCCTTAGCTGCATACCTCCGCCTATAGAAGCCGAACTCCCTCCAAGTTAAGACCCGAGCTCCTCCGAAATGGGCACACGACAAAGGCCAACCCTTCATCCGCCGCAAGCTCTGCAGCAGCATCATCGGTCCACCGAGTGATAGCGACCCGCTATGAGGCGGCGATGGCTATCACCATCTCGTGAGACTGGCTCCGCCGAACCTCGAGCGGTCCGCCAGCACGCGGCTGCAGCTGTCACCATCAACCCGCCGCACACGGCACCTTCCCGTGAGACTGGCTCCGCCGAACCTCAAGCGACCCGCCAGCACGCGGCTGCAGCTGTCACCATCAAGCTCCGCTATAAAAAGGATCCCTCCAGATACGCTAACTCTAATCTCTCTGATCTCTAAGCTCTCCTCTTCTTCTCTAAGCTCCGGAACTCATTCCGAGCACTCCATTCCTGTTGGCCAGAGCTGACTTGAGCGTCGGATGGTCCTGCCGGAGCCACCCCCCACCGGCTCCGGACGGGACTTTGTTTTGCAGGTCCCCGATGGCGACCTCAGCGGCCTCGACTCCAGCGACCTCCGGCGGCGACCAATTTCTGCACCAACAAGTACAATTTGTGTGACACCGAAATTATTGGCCTCAAGATCAGTATGCACTTCTGCTCTTATTTCCCCAAGGTTACTTTCAGCATTACAACTACTATAGCAATGTCACTCTCCTAGTCAGCTCAGCGTTGCTCTATCATGTTATGCTTACAAAAAAAGAAAAAAAAACACTCCATGTATCTGCATCACTTTCGCACTCTTCTATCACAAGAAAACTCATCCATCAACCATGTTTCTGCAATTCTGTCAATCACCCAACATTGCAGCAGCTCAAACAGGGTAAACATACAAGAAACTTCTGCTCCTAATCTCCAAGAAACTAATTTGGATTGCGAATTTGACCTATCAGACTGTGTGACAAAGAAATAGCTGTAGGACAGAGAAAAGAAGTGGAGAATGCGAGTAGCTCACCAGCTAATCAGTGGGAAAACAGGAGCTGCCTATCTTTATTTTATAAAGCTTTCATCTCTACCAAACCAAGTTACCAATACAAAGATGGATGGACACATGGCAAGCACGCACTGATTTGTTTTGGAAAAATTTAGGTCTAAAAGAACTAGCAAACAGGAACAAGTATCAACAGCATTGCGACTCCGAGGATTTCCCGCAGCACGAATATTCAAGAGGAAGAAATGGCAAAGACCTCGCTATCTAGTGTATCGACAGCCAAGCCTAGCCAGATCCGAAATTTCAAAGGTGCCAATTCTTCCTCCTTGACGGGATATCGGATCGTAAAGTCTCTCCTTTTCATATTTTCCACTCTCTCTTTTTTTTTTCTGAGAAAAAAAAATCCTGGGAAGACTAGAAAAATTCACGAAAAACAAGGTGCAACAGTGATGTGCTCTCTGATTCATGGCCACCATCTACATAGAGAACTGTTTGAATCTTAAAAAACCTATCCATGTCAATATAATTAACCCAAAGACACCCCTGAAAAAAAAAAGAAAAGAAAAAGCCTCTCCCTTCCCGAGCAAACGAGCACAGCATAAACACCAAAAATACTTCTCTTCTTTAACTATTCGTACTGTTTGCATTTCGCTCTAATCCAAACCCGACAATCTTAAAAGCAAAATGTTCTGAAAGAATCATGCGGAGAGGGGGAAAAAAGTTTCTTGTTCTTAACCTTAAATAAGACCGAACAGCATTTGAGATCTACCAGTATTCGAAAAAAGAGATCATTAGGAATGAATCAAAAGGACCATAAAGCAGCAAAATTTCATTAAAAAAAACGTTTTTTTTTTTTTTAAGAATCCATTCCGGCACAGAAACAGAACAGATCAAAGAAGAAACACACAACCCACACCAAGATCTCGAAACAAGAAAAGTCCTCACCTGACGTCGCTCCCGTCGGACTGGAACGCATCCGGCTTCGAACCCAGTTTCATAAACTTCATCGTCACCCCCTACCACCACCACCAATCCCCTACCTCACTTCCTCTCAAGCCCACCTCCCATTCCGCTCTTTCCTCCCGGTTTTCCCGTGTCCGTACGCCGGCCAACGACCACCCTCTTCTCTCTCTCTCTCTCTCTCTCTCTCTCAAATCTTCTTCTTCTCTATGACACGATGATGATGCCTTCGTCGCCGTGGTTATTGTTGTTCAGCGTCATAAAGAGAGGGGAGTCGATGGGAGTATCGGGAAGGGCACAAAGTATCGTGTCGTGTTATGATGAGTGTTATCTCCCCGCTTTCGCTTCTTTTCTTTGCTTTCCTCCTGCTTCCTTTTTTTTTTTTTTTTTTCCTCTTGTAATAATTATTGCTAGTATGGCGGTTTGCTTCGCCGCTGCCTGCCTTGCTCTTCTCCCTTGTAAGAAGAATAAGATTTTGCGCCCCGGGGGGGGAGAGAGAAGGAGGGGTCTTGCGGTCGCTTTCGGTAGTGCGGCGCTGTTCAGACCCCTACCCGCAAGTGTGCTCCTCTTTCTCTCTCTTCTCACTGCCCTTCTCTCTCTAAGAATCTCTGAAAGGTTGTGGCGGTGGATGTGGGATCGGCTGGAAGTGGGGGACCAGGATGACTTCCTGCCGCTAACTTATTAAAATATCGTATACTTGTTACTCATGTTCGAACGACTTAAGATTTTACGTGTTGGCCCCTGAAAAGATCTTAATGTTATAAAGATCCTCTTTGCTGATGAGACCAGGTCTGGCCCATCGCGTGGTGAACATGAATCAGGTCTCTTTTCAAGTCGGATACGAACCAAATTTATGTTCCAACGTACCGCAGTGAATTGATGAGGTTGCTACATCCTGTATGCCAGTAACGGTACCATCCTTGGCTAGGCTTCTATCCTAGTTTTCAGGTGGGAAAAAACCTGCATTTCTTTTCGTTATAACTTTCTCTTTCTTGGGATTGAATTATGTGTTGGAGTCCAATTAAGCTGGTTATTGATTGTGAGATCCATACTTAAGTCCAGTTGGGAACTAATCTTTATATGAGAAGACATGGAGCCATGACCTGATCTATTTCAAGCAGATGAGGATAGAAAATTGAATTGTATATGGATCAGATCCTTGTTCGTCTAATTCATGTGCAGACTTATTATCATCAAAAAGCATATGCTAACTTGCCCTCCTTCATGATTTCATGATGACAGCTTTTCTTTCATTAGTCATTTATAATAAACTAAAAGTTAAGCTTGAAAGAGTCACTTGCTATAAACCTTTTTTCTCCCATCATTTGAACAATTACATAAAGCTCCAAAAGAAATAACAAGAAAGCTCCGGAATTGTTGACCGGTTATTTTTGAATGGAAATTATGAGTTACTATTATATTTCTTATTTCCATATGGTTATACAAAATCTTGCAAGATGTCTATATCTCAATCACTAGATAGCTAATATGTTGTATTAATTCTCTCTCCTTTTATGATGGAAAAAATGCAAGATACCTAAAAAATAGAGATAGAAAACTGATGATAATAAAATTAACATTGCAAATAATAAATATATTTTTATATTTTTGATAAAATCTTTTATGCATATTCATCTCGATCGTAAGATTGATAGTCTATCATATAAACGTATCCTCAATGGATTAAAATAATTAAACTAGCCCGAGCTCTAATTGAAATCTAATATGTTCAAAAAACTTATTAAGTTCGAATGTTGGATCGATCTATTTACAATCTAAATTTATTTATATCAATTCTAAACCAACTCAAGATAGATTAGTTGTGCATCAAATCATATATATATATATATATATTACGGATAAATTTTGCTTCTATCAAAGTTCAGTTTGATGCTTAGTCTAATGCAACCAGTAATCATGAAAGAACTTCAATCGAAAATTCTTCTCCGACGGTCGAACCTCAGTCGAACCCCTTCAGCGGTCAAACCTTAGCCGAACTCCTACGAAAGCCAAACTTTCTTCGCACTCCTCCTTCAGTCAGACTCCTATAGGAGCCGAACTCCCTCCAAACTTCTCCTTCAATCAGACTCCTACGGAAGCCGAACTTCCTCCATACTTCTCCTTCAGTCAGACTCCTATGAAAGCCAAACTTCTTCCAAACTTCTCCTTCAATTAGACTCCTATGGGAGCTGAACTTTCTTCCAACTTCTCCTTCAGTCGAACTCCTACGGAAGCCGAACTCCCTCCGTACTTCTTCTTCAGTCGGACTCCTAGGAAGTCGAACTTCTTTCGAACTTTTTCTTCAGTCGGACTTCTATGGGAGCTGAACTTCCTCCGCACTTCTTCTTAAGTCGAACTCCTATGGGAGCCGAACTTCTTCCGGACTCCTCCTTCAGTCGAACTCCTATGGAAGCCAAACTTCTTTCGGATCTCTTTTTCAGTCGGATCGAACTCCTTTCGGATCCCTCCTTCAGTCGGATCGAACTTCTTTCGAATTTTTCTTTCAGTCGAATTTCTACAGAAGCCAAACTTCTTTCGGACTCCTCCTTCAGTCGGACTCCTACGGGAGTCAAACTCCTTCCGGATCCCTCCTTCAGTCGAATTTCTATAGGAGCCGAACTCCTTCCGAACTTCTCCTTCAGTCGGACCGAACTTCTTCTGGATCACTCCTTCAATCGAATTTCTATAGAAGCCAAATTTCTTTCGGATTTCTCCTTTAGTCGGACTCTCACATTAGCCGAACTCTTTTCGGACTTCTCCTTCGATCGAATTTCTTCAAGAACCGAACTTCTTTCGAATCTCTTCTTCAGCTAGCATTCCTTTCGGATGATCTCCTCTAGCCGTATTTCTTTTGAAAGTCCAAACTCCTCTAAAATTAATATATGTCGGAGTTCTTCACCAACCAATGCCTGCATCCTCCGAACTATGGCTATCAAATCTCGACGAACGATCGCCATCAGTCTACTACAGACGGCGTCCTCCTCCATGACAGACTCCACTAGGCCTCAAGCAGTCCGTTATTGGACAGTATGGCTGTCACTATCAGCCTAATGATATATTTTTCTTCGTACCAAACTTCATCAGACCTCGAGCAATCCGCTGTCAGATGGCTGCAGCTATTACTATCAATCAAACTCCATCTATAAAAAGAGATCCTCTAGATACGTTTTATTTAAGCTCTCTTCTTCTTTTCAAAATTCTACCGAACTCTTGTCTGAGCACTCCATTTTTGTTGGTCAGAAGAGCTGACTTGATCGTCGGAGGATCCTATCGGAGCCACCACCACCGACTCTGGATGGAACTTTATTTTGCAGATCTTCAATGGTGATCTCATCCTTCTCCACTCCAGTTCGTTCCGACGTCAATCAGATTCTACACCAACAGAATTAGTGCTAGAGGAAGGATCTCTGTCTCTAAGGTATCCTTGTTCTTAAAGAAGTGTTCAGCCAATCCTATCTACCTTCCTCTCTAAGGTTCATCTCCATCATCTTCCTCAATCCCAAGAAATACCTTAAAAGAAGGCGACTACCCAGAGATCTACCACTTCTGTCGTCAAATCTGAGCCGAATCCATCCACTCTTGCTCTATCACCAATACTTCAGCCACCACCTCTACCGACGGTCGTGGTAGATCCGAAGCAGTTTAACCTACTGATATAGTGGGTTCAGGGCCTCACCAAAATGGTGCAGACCATGCAGCAACCCTCGGTGGCAGTTCCATCAAAAAATCCATCGTTGAGATGTCAAAAGCCGATTCCAAGGAGGGGCACTTGGGCTAGCATATCCGTCACCCCAGGAAAGAAGAAATAGAGAGCAGAGAATCCTTGCTTGGATCATGGTTCTTCTCCGAAAAGGGATCTTTTCCATCCATGATCGAAAGCCTTTCAAGACCTACGATCAAGTTGACGATCTCGATTAGAAACTGTAGAGGATGGATCGACAGATTAAGAAGCTCAGCTACATCGCCCCAACTCACCATGATGACATTCGCACCGATCCTCCTTTCTCTTTTTGAATTATGTAAGAGTCTGTTCCGCTGAACTTCAAGCTTCCTCGATTTGAAAGCTACAATGGAACCTTTGATCCGATTGATCATCTGAAAGCCTTTCAGACCATAACGCTGCTCCATGGCGCACCAGACGCCATATTATGCCAAACTTTTTTATCTATCTTAAAAGAAGCAGCAAAAATCTCGTACTCGGCATTGAAGTCGGATACGATCTTTTTCTTTAACCAGATGAGCTATCAGTTTGTGGCTCACTTTGTCAGCAACCGACGTCCGCGTCGAGGTTTAAATTTTTTGATGAACATCAAACAGAAGGAGGGAGAATCCATCTGGATATATGTCATCCAATTTAATACTGCTGCATTGGAGGTCCAGAACCTGGATCAGTCAGTTGCGATGGTCGCACTTAAGGACTGTCTTCGAAAAAATGATTTGCTGTTCTCCCTAGAAAAGAAGTACCCCAGAGACTTTATCGATCTGCTGGCTCAGATCGAGAGATATGTCCGTATGAAAGAAGCTTTCAAATTGAAGGATGAAGAAGCCATAGGAGAGCGGCAGATGGACGAGTCTAGCAAACCCATGGCTGATGGAGGGCTGAATGAAGTTCGACCATGCTCATGAACTCCCTCCGAGTGCAAGCGAGGCCGAACTCCCCCTTGAGCTCGTCACCAAAGAAGTCTCGATAAAAGGGCATGAAGTTCTCCCTCAGGAGGTTTCATAGAAGGGCTGAATAAAGCTTGGCCATGCTCACGGACCCTCCCCTCAAGCGCAAGTGAGTCCGAACTCCTCGAGCTCATCATCAAGGAAGCTCCGATGGAAGGGCATGAAGAAGTTTCCCTAGAAGGTTTCACAACTACATCTCCCTCAATGCTCCACAGACGTTGGCCTGAAGCAAGCTAATGGTGCTACCGCAGCTAGAACCATCAATGAGGGAGGAATAACAAGAAGATCGGCCATCTTCCGACATCATCG
This sequence comes from Cocos nucifera, assembly GCA_006176705.1. Lineage (NCBI taxonomy): Eukaryota > Viridiplantae > Streptophyta > Magnoliopsida > Arecales > Arecaceae > Cocos > Cocos nucifera. Next base: position 259,939 of record QRFJ01004155.1, on the reverse strand, counting down.
ATACTACCTCTGGGGGGCCTAGTATTTCGATGAGTCACCATCTCTTAGCCTCAGAACCAGGAGAAGCTTGCCCCGAATTGGAAAGGTCCATATGAAATAGAGGAGATCGTCCGGTCCAGAACTTAAGATCTGAAGAAGCTCGGAGGAACAATACTTCCACGATTTTAGAACTCAAAAAATCTAAGAATATACCATCAATAATTTTTCTTCAATAAAATTCCTCCATTTTAACATTATTGTTTCTCGGTGCAAAAACTACCTGATGATAGGAAAGAAGCAATCAATAATGGCCATATTAGGAATAGGAGGAAAACCTCATCCTAACACGAGCAAGTCGAAGGCTTCGTTCATTTTGGACGAGATAAGAGGAGATGCTCTAACAACGATCCTTATGTGCCTCCACAGCCCGTTAGGAATAGGAGGAGAATCTCATCCTAATGCGAGCAAAATCGAAGGCCTCGTTCATTTTAGACGAGATGGGGGAAGAGGTCTTAACAACTTTTCTTATGTGCCCCCACAGTCCATTAGGAATAGAAAGAGAATCTCATCCTAATGCGAGCAAAGTTGAAGACCTCGTTCATTTTAGACGAGATGGAGGGAGAGGTCCTGACAACGATCCTTAGTGCCCTCACAGTCCATTAGAAATAGGAGGAGAACCTCATCCTAATATGAGCAAAGTCGAAGGCCTCGTTCATTTCAGACGAGATGGGAGGAGAGACCTTAACAACAGTCCTTATGTGCCCCCACAGTCTATTAGGAACAGAAGGAGAATCTCGTTCTAATGCGAGCAAAGCCAAAGGCTCCGACAGCGGTCCCATTGTGCCCAACAATAATAGAAGATAAGATCTCCTTCAATCTCGGCTAGAGATAAGATCTCTCCCAAGCTTCTATATCAATAAGAGATAAGATCTTCTTCAACCTCGGCTAGAGATAAGATCTCTTCCGAGCTTCTACGTCAATAGGAGATAAGATCTCCTTCAACCTCGACTAGAGATAAGATCTCTTCTAAGCTTCAAAGTCCATGTCAATAAGAGATAAGATCTTCTTTAATCTCGACTAGAGATAAGATCTCTTCCAAGCTTCTACGTCAATATGAGATAAGATCTCCTTCAATCTTGGCTAGAGATAAAACCTCTCTCAAGCTTTAGAATCTATGTCAACAGAAGATAAGATCTCCTTCAACCTCAACTAGAGATAAGATCTCTTTCGAGCTTCTATGTTAATAGGTGATAATATCTCCTTCAATCTTGACTAGAGATAAAATCTCTTCCAAGCTTCAAAGTCTATGTCAACAGAAGATAAGATCTCTTTCAACCTCGACTGCTGGAGATAAGATCTCCCCTGAGCTTCAACTTCTACGTTAATAAGAGATAAGATTTTCTTCAACCTCGACTGAAGACAAGATCTCCTCCGAGCCTCAACTTCAATGATAACCTCGATTAGAAACAAGATCTCCTCCGAGCTTTCACTTCAACATCAACCTCGATTAGAGATAAGATCTCCTCCGAGCTTCAACCTTAGTGGGTACAGAGCCTGAAAAAGAACTCGACGATCATCTTTTTTGTACTTTCTTCCTTCGAATTTCAAATTTGAAAGTGGAGAACTATTGTTGGGGATAAATCTCGCTTCCACCAAAGTTCAGTCTGATGCTTAGCCTAATGCAATCGATAATCACGGAAGAGCTTCAATCGAAAATTCTCCTTCCAGCGGTCGAACCCTAGCCGAATGCCTTCAATGGTCAGACCTTAGCCGAACTCCTATGGAAGCCGAACTCCCTCCACACTCCTCCTTCAGTCGGACTCCTATGAAAGCGGAACTCCCTCCGTACTTCTCCTTCAGTCAGACTCTTACGGAAGCCGAACTCCTTTCGAACTTCTCCTTCAATCGGATCAGTCGGACTCCTACGAGTGTCGAACTCCTTCCGAACTTATCCTTTAGTCGGACTCCTATGAAAGCTGAACTCTCTCTGCACTTCTCCTTCAGTTGGACTCCTATGGGAGCCAAACTCCTTTCGAACTTCTCTTTCAGTTAGACTTCTATAAGAGCCAAACTTTCTCCACACTTCTCCTTCAATCAGACTCCTACGGGAGCCGAACTCTTTCCGAGCTTCTTCAGTCAGACTCTTATGGGAGTCGAACTCCTTTCAGATCCCTCCTTCAGTCGGATCGAACTCCTTTTCAATTTCTCCTTTAGTCGAATTTTTATAGGAGCCGAACTCCTCCTTTGGTCGGACTCCTATGGAAGCTGAACTCCTTTCGGATCTCTTCTTTAATCGAATTTCTACAGGAGCCAAACTTCTTTCGGACTCCTTCGGTCGGACTCCTACGGAAGCTGAACTCCTTCCGAATCCCTCATTCAGTCGGACTGAACTTCTTTTGGATCCCTCCTTCAGTCGAATTTCTATAGAAGTCGAACTTCTTCCGAACTTCTCTTTCAGTCGGACTCCCATATTAGCTGAACTCCTTCTAGACTTCTCCTTCGGTTGAACTCCTCCAGAAGCCGAATTTCTTCCGGATCTCTTCTTCAGCTAGCGTTCCTTCTGGATGATCTTTTCTAGTCGTATTTTCTTTGGAAGTTCGAACTTCTCTGAAATTGATATATGTTGGAGCTCTTCACCAACCAACGTCTGCATTCTCCAAACTACGGCTATCAAATTTCGACGAACGGTCGCATCAGTCTGCTACAGGCAACACTACAGACGATGCCCCTCTCCATGACAGACTCCACCAGATCTCAAGCGGTCCGCTACTGAATGGTATGGCTATCACTATCAGCCTGACGATACCTTCATCTTCGTACCGAACTCCACCAGGCCTCAAGCGGCCCGCTGCCAGACGGCTGCAGTTGTCACCATCAATCAAGCTCCGTCTATAAAAAAGGACCCTCCAGATATATTTTTTTATGCTATAATCTCTCTCTCCTTCTCAAAATTCTATCGAATTCTTGCCTAAGCACTTCATTTCTATTAGACAGAAGAGCTGATTTGATCGTCGGAGGGTCCTATCGGAGCCATCACTATCAATTTCAGATGGAATTTTATTTTGCAAGTCTCCAACGGTGACCTCATCCTTCTCCGCTCCAGTTCATCCCGATGTCGATCAGATTCTACACCAATAATATATATATATATATATATTACCATCTTCAATCATATTCATCCTTGTCCTGTTCTTATCAGCATCCGGACAAAACTAATTCATTTAAAAGTCAAGCATAAAGAAAGCGATGCTAATGATCAATTAGACATCCCCAGCAACTAATTTGTTCTTTAATACCTTTGACAACATCTTTCATAGAACTTCCACCTCTGCTCACTAGACAAATACTGCCTCGGATATGCCTATGTGCATGCTATTTTATCGCCAACCATACACTTTTTTGTTTTTTCAGCAAAATAGATGTATTATATTAAACTAAACTTGAGTAAATACATCCCCAGCCATGCACTTTGATGATTCCATTGCATTTAAAAGTCAGAGAAGGAGAAAAGTAATATTTTTAACCATAAAATTGTTCACTTTGGCTTATTTTGCTGCCGGGAAGAAAACAGCATGAGTTTGCATGCAAAACTTTCGAAGCGAGGGGGGGAAGGATTCGTTTGAAATTCCGAGGGTTAGCAGGGTGCTACATGAAAAAGAAAAAAAGAAAGGAAAATCCCTAGTAATTTCCTATGGGCACCTGAGAAGCTTTTCGTTATTTTATTGTTATTTTTTGGAAGTCGCTCTCAGATATATGACTGGGATGGCTACGGAGGTCTGGTCCGACTGCATCATCCTACGCTTCCCCTTCCACTGCTTTTATTATTATGCCGTCAATGCACGCCACTCTGTCAGCAATTACCTCTCTACCCACCATGCTTGCTGGTGGCATCTCCCCCACCCCAATGTGTTGCTCAAACTCTAGCTTTGTTAATGGGAGGACTAAAAAGTTAATTAATTTGTTAATGGGTGGTAGGGTAGGGGCATTGGATTTGGACCACCATGAGTGTGAGCTCACCATCTATGGTTCCAATCATGGTTGTTGATTATAGGAATCATACTCTCATGCCAAACCTAGTGAGAATCTCATCATCACGTGAAAACTATGGGAAGAATTGTGCTAATTCTTGCCAATTTGATTTGCTATTAAATTTTTGGCCCAGAGACATTACGAAGCACATGCCTGCCATGAGGTTTAGCCCATCAACACATGCCTTTGAAACCTTGCAAGTGATGAGGTGCATGAAATGAAAGCTAACTAGCTTTTGTTTTTTTATTATTTTGTAGGGTGTGGCTTTCTTTGACTCTCTAAGATGGAAGTGAAGGATGGCCAAATAATACTAGATCTGCGTAGTTAAAATATATTAAAATTACTAAATCATGTGAGGGGCATATGAAGCCGTAAGTTTGTGTGTAGGTCATTTTGGAGATTCCAACCCCTTGGAAGATGCCTAAAGAGGCATACTATGTGTACATGCTCTGAAAAGAAGAAAAAGGACATCTACAGCAGCAAGAATCGCAAATAACCCCCAAAAATTAACTAGTGAGACGTATCGCCGGCAAAGTTGGGTTCTAGTCACATCACATCATTCTGACTCCTTTTATGGCGATATTGGCCGATCCAGAGCTAGCACACCTTGGTGGCAAGCATGGATCGTTTTCCATAATCTTTTGTGAGCAAATTTGGATCAAACAATTTACCATTGGCAATAATGGAATAAAGAATTCATGTTTACATTCTATGTCCAGCCAAAGTCTATTCCTACCAACATGATATAATTTTCATCAGCTCGTTTGTTCCTTAAATGAACATATTTAATTTGCATTAGGTGTAAAAAATAGAGAGAAGGCACAAAAAGAAATTAATTACTCTTTGATATTTATATAGCTATATGAGGAAATATAATCAATTGATACGGCCACCTCCTATTATAGTCAAGCCTACGAGAAGGTGAAGTAGCGAGCATTGCTGAAAATCTAATCATTGTTCAATTCTTATTGGCTTCTCTCAGCAGATTATCCATCTACTTACACAGCTACTATTTCATATCTACTGCCGAAGAAATACAAAATAAAATTTGACGGTTCTTTAGAATCCCATCTAATTTGCATATATAAATTATAATTATAAGCTCACTACCATTTCTTCTCAGGATCCCTCAATTAGTTATCATGGTAACAAAAAAAAAAAAAAAGTAATAACGATGCCAACAACAACATGCTAATGCTCAACTCAACGTACAAAATAAGTAGATTTTCAAGTTTATGAGCGTAATAATCACGGTCATGATTTATGGCAATATTATTATTGGGACAGGAATCATGAGCATGCATCCTATGATGTACTTTTTTTTTAGTGGAAAGGAATTAGTTTGGAGGATTCAATCCGTGATATTTTTGTAGTTTCACCGATGCTTATAAAAAACTTCAAAGATGGACATTTTAAGCAATAACGAAGAAGTTTCTGTTCATTCATTTTTAGCGACTAAATTATATCAGTCCAGGCACAGTCCAACATGATTCACCGTATCCTCTTCTTTTTTTCGTTGAAACTAATTATATAATAATGTTGTGATGGATTTGGTCATACATGTCATGCTTGACTGCAGCCCGACCCCACGTTGAAGACTTTCGCAAGTAACTAGATTTCTCGCGCAGGCTTATGCCTTCCTTATGATTTACATGTGATGGGACCACCAGGATAGCAAGTCTGTTGACTTTGGTTTTCCATCCATTCCAATGGTACGAATGAGCATGAAGAGCCATCTAGGTACGGTGAACCTGAATTGACCCAAAATTTAACCACATGGATGAATCCTGAATCAAATTTAAGATATTTTTTTTATTAAAAAATTAGATTTTAAAATAAAAATTAAAAAAATAATTTTTATTCCAATCATTTGATTGAAAATTTTTTTAATTATCCCTATTTTGATTCCGATAAATATAAAAATATATTTTAATTCTTTAAAACTCAATCTTTATCCTAATCCAATTTCAATTCTGCTAATTAATAAATGAAATGTGCCGGAAGATATGATTGTATCATGATTCTGATTTCAAAAACGATTCTAATCAAATGCATCCTTGAACAGAAGAATATGAGTAAGATAGGTTGGGGATAAACCTCAGGAGATTAGTTCATAAATGCACAGGACCCACCCAGATAGATCACTCCAAAGTCTAGCATCATTTCACATTAATTTGTATAGGATCCAGTCTCGTCTCATCCACCTCCAATTGCATCAAATCAAGGACTATACTACAAAGAACCGGGTCACGGTCATGCATGATTCAACCCGACACACAACGTCTTGTGGTCCAACTTGTGTGGCACGATTTGTCATGCAGGCAAATGCCATCCAAATGATTTTATGTGAATGGGACCACTCGACCAAGCCTGTCTTCCAATTTGGTTGGTTCTAATCCTTTTCCAATGGCACGAAGGCCAGGACAGTACACACGTGGGTAGCGGCATGCAAGCTCCAAAGTCCCCTTTCAAAATCCCCAACGTCAAAGAAATGCACAGAAGCCGCGCACCGTCCCGGGTTTAACCCCATTCGAGGTGTAATTATTATTTAAACCAGGTCTAACGGACCATGCCAGATCCCACAACACGCCACGTTATCCCCTGCATTTCACTAATTCCCGAATATGCGTTGTCCACCGTGCATATATTCCAAGATTTGCTCCGGCCCATGCAATAATTTCTCCCGTGGTGGGAGCTGAACGTTGCACGGTCAACGGTTCTACAGTCCAAAACATTCCTTTTCGGCATTTGAATGCATGGAAGCCGGGCGCATACCGTTTGGAATCAAATTAAAAAAAATATATTTTATACAACATACACCACGTACCATACATATTATTTAAAATAATATATTAAATATTTATTTTATTATATTATTATAAAAATAAATAATTATAATTGATAATATATATGGCACATAGTATAGAATATAATTTTTTTTGCTCGATCTAAGTTTTACTTTTCTGATTGATGGTGTCCAAAGTTTTTATTATTGTGGACACAAAATATTCTCTGATATAATTCATTCGTGTGGATGCAATTTCTCAATTTTTCTTTTACGATCGTAAACGTTCATCTTCATTATCAAATATCAAAACCAGCATCACAGATTTGCAATTAACCACAAGTTCTTTGGATCAGCCTTAATTTAACGTTATTCTACTCCTGCCCATGCCTATTATGGTTGCTTCTATTTGTCAACATGAACCATGTAAAACACTTTCTAGTTTTTAACAAATTCTATATTTGTCTTGATAACCTCTTTTTTTTTTATATTAAATATCAAGAAGAGTAATATATTTATGAAAAACCTATTATTGAATTAGTTTCTATAACCTTCTGAAGTTGATGCACTCTTGCCAATCGTTGGCATGCCCATTGTCATCCTTTAAAAAAAAAAAAAAAGAGTTATACTCCGTCAATATTCTACGGCTGCGATATCTTTCTTTGGATATTTTGGATTATGCTGAGCCATTTACGCCAATTCCAACAGATCCTCCATCAAAGATGTCAATCTTTTAAATACATAATTGACCCATCCATCTTAAGATGATTCTTCTTAATTTAGCACCTAAGCATTCTATTAGGTTTTCAAGATCTTTGTATTTAGTTTTTGACCCGCATTGTGGACTTTCCCAAGTCATGCCGTGCAGGAGACCATTAAGATGCGGTTGCTGCGTTAGCTCTCCATATCACGTGCTTTGTTCAGTGCCAAGGTGGGTCGAGCACTTCTTGTAGCCAAAACAACCGTCCAATTAGATGAAGTGGCATAATATCACTGATTAACAAGTAGATGTCCATGTCATAATTTGAAGCCATGAATATGGTCTGGGTCGGAGTGACAAAGCATAGCAATTGGTGTGGGTCCGGGTGTAACCAAGCGGCTTGGATTGGGTCAAGCTTGGTTTGAAAAAGTTTTGAGCTTGAATTCCAAGATTGAGTTTGATTTATTTGTCATTGTTCCTAGCTTAGTTCAAGCTAAATTTCGAATGAAGCTGATCATCTTGATAATCCTAAATCAAGCTGAAATCAACTTGAAACTAAATTGAGCTTTATTCAAGCTTAAATGAAAGTTTAATCCTTGCTTTTATGTTTTAGTTCAAAGTTTGATTTTGATCTGACTTAACATTTAATGGATCAAAAAAATAAAATATACACCAACTAAGACTTTAATCTAGTACTCTATTATATATAAATTATATAATATATATTTTAAATATGTTCGAAATTTATCAAGTTGAGCTTGATAAAGCTGCTTGAAATTAATTTTGAGCTTATTTTGCTAGTACAAGCTTAGTTTGTTTAGCTCTAAATAAAACTTGATTCGAGCTTTTCTCAAGACAAGCACGAGTTTCTTAGTTAGTTTGACAAGACTAGGATGGGCTAACATTCATGAGTTTTGATTAAATCCGTTGCCGTTGAACTCTCAGGCTAGACTAAGGTAGGTAAGGCCAAAGTGATGGTGAGGTCGGTTTTCTCCGGTGAGGACTTGAGTTTCTGACCGTTACATCTCCATGGTTGGCAATGAACCCAAAAGAAAAAAAATTTATCGGAGTTTTTTGATGGAGAATCCTCCAACACTCAAGTCAATTAGAATTCAGAGAATAATAAAAGAGAGAGTGAGGGAGATATATTGGATGAGAGGGTCCCTAATTCATTTCTATTTATACAGGAGTAGATAGAACATGTACTAACTGCATGACAATAGCTACAATCATGCCCAACTACATCATAATAGTTTTTCATGTTATTTCGTAGTTATAGATACTTTAAACGTACGATAATGGTCGACTGGGCATAACTGTCATCACTATTCTCTAGTCGATACGATCGTCCTTTAAGTTCATTTACATTCGAGGTGAATAAGATCGGAGATTGTAGAGATGACTCTATTTCAGTTATCATCGAGGTCAAATAAAAAATTTGCCATGTCACGATCCATAACAAGTGCAGTTGTTCTCAATCATTTCCCTAGAATGATTATGTCAAATCAGATTGCATGTGCGGTTAATCAAACTCCTACACAAATGCCAATCCATATTATAAAAGTCAATTAAATGATCCCTAGTTTGTGTAGCCAAATCAACTCATTTGGAAGTGGTTCGCAACTCAAAACATATCGTCAATGAAAAAGTGAACAAAAGAACGAGTAGAAAGGTAAGGTTTGAAACAAGTCGACGAGCGCTAAATTATGCTCTCCATGGCTCACTCTCTGTTTGAAAACAAAGAGGAAAGGGACAGGGAGCTAAAAGTTTGAGCAGAGGGGAAAGAACCTTAACCACTGAAAGGTGCGTGGAGAGCATAGCTTAAGGGCTACACAATATTTAGTTCACACGTCATGGCTTCATGAATCTCTTCAATGCATCAATAGACACCTTTTTTTTTTTCCTTTCACCACTCCATAGCCTTTTGACATCTAGTTGATTGAATGATTGAATAATATGTGGATGTCCCCAATTGAAAGGGAGGACTAGTTAATGCCACGTACAAGCACACGTAAGGCATATAGAAGGAATCAAGGATTGGAGTTGGGTTGATAAAAGGAATGAAAAGTTGAAAGGGAGGAAAAGGGATGAGCATAGCATGTAACCATTTTTGCTACTCACCTTTGAAGAATATATGATGCAACAAATTATAAATTGAAAGCGACATATCACTCGATTGAATAGCATGTAACCATGGCCGTGGCCAACAAAAAATATATATATATACAGTATCAAAAGCTTAACATGCACCGAATGGATGAGTCATTAGGGGTTGTCCCCGGTCACCATGTCTCTATCAGCCCACAAGCAATAACTTGGTGGCATCTAACCTGAGTCAAAACTAGGAAATATGCAAGGCATTCCTTGTAGCCGGCCAACCTGTTACAAGAACGTACATTATATATATATATATGGAACTTTAGCTACCATGCGATTAGTTAAGTTCGAGTATATGTTTTAATTAGAAATATAAAAATTTAGATAGCTGCAGGCTCTGAGACGACATGCACTAGTTAATCAGTGCACCTCATCTGTTTGATTGTGCGAGATATAATGGGATAATGACGCTTGCCATGAAAGCACGAGGAACAGAGATCATGAGAGGTAGTTTGAATGAGTCGACCCAACTACCTAGCAGGACATGGATGACGGACGACTCTGATCTCAAGTCACAAGAATTTAAAAAGAGTAGTTTATGTTTACAATTGGATCGATTGGTCCCCCGAAGTATCAAATGGACCATGAAAAATTGGCCAGTCCTGTTGCTCGCACCGTCATTGTCCAAATGCAAATAAAATATGATGATCATGATCTTGCATCACAAGACCATGTCGTTATCAAAAACAATTAAGAATAGTAGTTTATGGTTAAGGATGTTCTGATCGGCTTCTCATCAATTGGTTCCTTGAATTATCAAATGAACCATGACATTTGCGAGGACACAACAGTCACGGTCCAAATACTAATAATTAAGATATGCAATGATCTGACTTTGCGTCGCGAGACTTTAAAGTTATCAAAAACAATGAAGCGTAGTTTCTACTTAAAATTTTGAATCATCGAATGGACCATGACATTGGTGATCGGCACGTTATGCAAATACTAATGCGATCCGTTTCGTTCTCAAATATTGCCATTCTTTTGTAGTTCATGCCATTAGAGCAGTCCCAATCATATATCTACATTGTTGTTTTTATGTATCATGGCGTCTCTTCCCTTGAGATTCTCCAAAACAGATGCTGGTGAGTCACTGGTGGTGCCTTTCTTTTATTTATGGCCGTCAACTAAGAATATAATGGTGCCTTTCTGTTTTGCCCATTTGTAGTCTAGGTAAGAGAGTGGGATGCATTCATGGCGTGGGGAGCAACTTATGATATTGCCACAGGAACTCATGGGTCCAAAAGTTTCAAACAAGTACTAGATTGCTGGAATGATGGGCAATCATGCATCTCCATCTGCCAAGGAATATTGAAGTGGATCGTTTAAAACGAAGGGCCTCCTTTTCTGGCGATGTTTGTTGGTTATCATGAGCTTTTCGAGGACCACACAACTCCTCCCTTTCTCATCATTAGTTCTATATGCACGTACATATGGAAACTCTATGAATCTACCTTTTTTTGCCGGAATATTAATAGCAAGATTTTCTTATGTCGGATGCATCACTCCAACAGGACATCCAAGCTGATTGCTGAGTGCTTTATATGCTGCTAAAATTAGGGGTGCAAATTTATCTGGTTTATCTGAACCTGATTTCCCATAATTTGACTTGGGCCACACTCATGTTACACCATGTCGACCCAATCTCATGCTTCAAAAAGTTTCGAGTCTCAAGCAACATGGTTGAAATTGAATTTACCAAATTTTTATGGTAGAGCTAATGATCGACCTCGAGAGGCTATGAGTAACACATAAGCATGACCCAAATCATAACACGAAACTGTGTGTCATGATTGAAGCCATCCAAAGATGCAGATCAGACTAAGTTGCAATTGAAATTTTGGATTTGATTCAGACTTGGGTTTTGCTTGCTATGCTATTTTTGGATCGGCATCAGAAGTTCTTTCATTTAGAGATTCACCTAAGTTGAATTCTGGCTAAAACGATGCACCTCGTTAAGGTATGTTCGGAGACATCCTATAAAACTAAATTGATATTAAGTTGGAAACTAGTGACCATCCTATTTGAATCAGCTTCATAACCAATATAAGCTCGTGGCCCGTGGGTGTGATATTAAACATACATAATCTAAAGTTAATTTGATATTAACTTGTCTTGTTATTTAAATACTTAAACGGCTTTTTTGCTGATTCTACGCAAGGTTGCATCCTTTTACTGGTCGCATTTTTGAAATCTGGCAAGAGGGGCCAAATCATCGACCTATCTATCAAAAAAATTGGATTTGTAGACCGTACCAGCTAGATCGCAGCCATCAATGGATCCATCAATAGTAGGGCTGTAACCTGTGACAAAATTAGGTTCAATCTGGCTTCAGGTTTTGGATTAGGGGAGCTATGGTTTTATAACATGAATAAAAACCAGATATTTTAATCAACCTCTTCAGGCTCGAATTGGGTCCATTTTGTTTTGATGGAATCAATTTTGATTCTAATATATTATTTCCTAAAAAGAGAAGTTTTGTTTCCCCTGCATCCCGTCCATTCCCAACCTCACCAAAGTTCTAGTCTTGGGTGGGAACTGCAGACTGACTAATCGTGATAAGTTAGGCCGGATCCGGATCTAGGCCGAATGCTCTATCGCCCAGCCATGAGCTTGACTTGACGAGCTTTCCGAATGCAAGCCCAACCAGCCCAACATCTCTCTCTCTCTCTCTCTCGCGCGCCGACAATTCGTGATCGCTTAATTCCTGGACCAAAAGGCGAATGTCACGGCAGTCTAGGCCACAAGAGCACAGGGGATTGCTGGGGCCAAGTCCCACGAGACTCTTTTTTTTTTTTTTTTTTTTTTTCTTAGACAAAATTGGGATCGCCTGTGACCCTCTGCATTCTATCATAGTCCCATATTGATTAATAAAAAAAGATGCTATATGAATTTATTATGTACCGGCAGTTTACGCTTCTAGATTGCAAGTCCTTGATAAATGATGTTAGAGTCAAGCACATTGTGCATCGTAACCTTTATGTCATGTGGACCCTCATTGAGGGATCATGGTATCACGAAGGATCCAATATGGTTGACTAGGACCTGGGTCATGGGTGAGCCTCCCTCACTCAAGTAAGAGCCAATTGCAATGAGAGCGTTACAAGATTAGGTGAGGAAGATTGTTATAGCCTCACATAATAAAAAGGCTGTCATATAAGTTTATTAGATCGGACCGGAGCTTTTAGGCTACTTTGTCCACTCCCTCTCTCTCTCTCTCTCTCTCTCTCTCTCTGAACTCCATCCAAGTTCAGACCAGAACTTTCCACAGGCTGCAAATAGGAATTGCTAACAACTCAAATCGAACTTGATTTCAAGTATTTTAAGCCATGATTCAGGTTAAGTGTTCTGCCTGACTTGCCGGAATGGCTGGTATGGACTACTACAGGATCGCTGTCCCTTGCAGACTATCAACTTGGCCCAACGTATTCAAAATTTTCAACATTGGTTGACCTAAGAAATTTTTTTGCTCACTGCAGGCAGTGAGCTCCTGTGTCACCACCTACAGTGATTGGCTCACGTATGAGTCCAAACAAAAAAAAAAGAATTTTTTTTTATGAGATGCCATATTTTTTTTCTGTTCAGATCCATACGTGAATCAATCATCGCGGACGATGAGCGCAGAACCTCACCGCCTATAGTGAGCAAAGTATTTTCCAGTTGACCTAATAACTGGACCAGGAATAATAGAAAATTAGGCCTGCGGTTGGCCTATGTCCAAGTAAATACGAGTTTATATCTGTGGATTGGATGTTACTCATTCTCGACCCCCTAATTCATCAGTTCTAGCCGACTTATTAGAAAATCCGATATAAGCTATAAAGATCGATGATTCTATAAATCATTCCACGATGATCTATCATGGCTCGTTCATCCCCGACTAATTTTCTTTCTATGCTGGCTATCTGTTTACCGACGATTCTATAGGTCGTATATGGCCAACCAATTTTTTAGAATGATTACTGTTGGGGATAAATCCTGCTCCTGCCGAAGCTCGGCCCAACGCTCAGCCCAATGTAACCAGTAGCCGCTGAAGAGCTTCAGTGCCAGGCGCCTGGCCGAGCCCCTAACACGGCCGAACTGCCTAGAGGCCGAATCAGCGAACCCTGGCCGAACTCCTTCGGACTCCCCGCGGCCGAACTGCCTAGAGGCCGAACTCCCCTGCACCAAGGTCCGGGCCGAACTGCCTAGAGGCCGAATCAGCGAACCCTGGCCGAACTCCTTCGGACTCCCCACGGCCGAACTGCCTAGAGGCCGAACTCCCCTGCACCAAGGTCCGGGCCGAACTGCCTAGAGGCCGAGTCAGCGAACCCTGGCCGAACTCCTTCGGACTCCCCACGGCCGAACTCCTTCCCCTTCGGGCCGAACTGCCTAGAGGCCGAACTCCCCTGCACCAAGGTCCGGGCCGAACTGCCTAGAGGCCGAATCAGCGATGACCGAACTCCTTCGGACTCCCCACGGCGAACTGCCTAGAGGCCGAACTCCTGCACCAAGGTCCGGGCCGGACTGCCCGACCGAACTCCTCAGCGAGCCCTGGCCGAACCAACTAGCAACCGAAGTCCTTCAACTGGCCAGCCGAGCTTCTTCGGGCCTCTCAGCGGTCGAACTCCTCGGCAACCGTCCCGCGGCCGAACTCTGTTACAAGTCCGAACTCCATTGGACGAACTGTCGCCTGCAGCAAGACCGGACGGCGCCTTCCTCTCCGTACCGGACTCCATGCGGCCGACGACTCGCCGGTATGGCTCCCACGATCTACCGGACGACGCCTTCCTCTCCGTACCGGACTCCATGCGGCCCACGACTCGCCGGTATGGCTCCCACGATCTACCGGACGACGCCTTCCTCTCCGTACCGGACTCCATGCGGCCCACGACTCGCCGGTATGGCTCCCACGATCTACCGGACGACGCCTTCCTCTCCGTACCAAACTCCATGCTGCCCGACGACTCTCTGCCAGACGGCACAGCCGTCACCATCAACTAAGCTCCGCTATAAAAGGACCCCTCCCGACATACTAAGGCTAAGCTCTCTGAACTCTCGACTCTCTAAGCTCTCCTCCATCTCTCTAAGCTCCGGAACTCATTCCGAGCACTCCATTACTGTTGGCCGGAAACTAACTTGACCGTCGGAGGGTCCTGCCGGAGCCACCACCCCACCGGTTCCGGACGGGACTTCGTTTTGCAGGTCCCCGGCGGCGCCCAGCGGCCTCGATTGCGGCGACCTCCGGCGGCGACGGATTTCTGCACCAACAGATTGGCGCTCTGTGGGAAGAAGGGACTGAACCTTCGAGGTTCCCTTGTTCTTAAAGGAGTGCTCGGCGACGATTTCTCCTTCCCCTGCTCCGGATCTCTCTCCTCCCTCTTCAGTATTCCTTTTCTGAAAGAAAAATGCCCCCCAGAAGAGCCTCGACCCGGAGGTCGGCAGCCTCCGCGGCCCGATCCCGTTCGGGTCCGTCCGCTCCCACTCCGGCCCCGGCGACACGGGCCCGCTCCGTACCCACGGTGGATGCGGAGCGGTTCGACCTGCTTGCCCAGCAGGTCCGCGATCTTACGGAGGCGGTGCAGGCGGTGCAGGCCACGCATTCGCGAGGTCCAGCGCCCACTCGACCGGCGCGGGGTTCCCCGGAGCCCGGGAATCCCAGTCCAGGAGCGACCGATGTGGGCTACCCGACCTCCGGCCCTCGGGAGAGAAGGGGCAGCCGGCAAGGAGAGCCCCTGCTCGGACCGCGGCTCGACCCAGGGAGAGGCTTCACACCTATTTCCGCGAGAAGACCTTGGGGATTAAGGATCGCGAAGACTTTCCTGGATCAAAGGCTCTTGGAGATGGGACGACGCATAGAAGAACTTCGTCATACTCCTTCCTCCCGCGGTAACGATATTTGCACTGATCCTCCCTTCTCACAGAAAATTATGCAGGAACAGGTACCGCCGAACTTCAAGCTCCCGCATTTTGAAAGCTACGATGGGACCACCGACCCGGTCGACCATTTGGAGGCCTTTCAGGACGACGATGTTGCTTCCATGGCGCGCCTGATGCCATTTTGTGTCGGGCTTTCCCTTCTACCCTCAAAGGAGCGGCCAGGAATTGGTACTCGGCGCTTAAGCCGGGCACCATCCTGTCGTTTGACCAAATGAGTCAACAATTCGCGGCCCACTTTGTCAGCAGCAAACGGCCGCGCAGAGGCTCGGATTCCTTGTTGGCCATCAGGCAAAAAGAGGGGGAACCCATCCGGGCTTACGTCACCCGGTTCAACGCTGCCGCGCTGGAAGTCCGGAACCTGGACCAATCAGTTGCTATGGCCGCCCTCAAGGGCGGCCTTCAGAAGAACGACCTGTTGTTCTCCCTGGAAAAAAATATCCCAGGGACTTTCGCTGACATGCTAGCTCGGGCCGAAGATACCGTGCGGAAGAAGCTTCAAGCTGAGGACGAAGAAACCTAAGGGAGCGGCTGACAGGCGATAGGGAGCAATGAAGTTCGGCCGCGCTCACGGACTCCCTCCGTGCAGGCGGGCCCGAACCCCTCGAGCTTGCAGAGAAGCGCGAAGAAGCCCACCTCCCAAAGGATTCGCGACTATGTCCTCCTCAACGCCCCCGAGCACAGATCCTCACCGAAGTTAAGGACCAACTCCCCAGACCGGAAAGGTTACGGTCTCCTCCCAAACAAACGTGACCGAAGCAAGTACTGCCTCTACCATCGCGACCACGGCCATGACACTGAGGAATGCGTCCAGCTCCAAGATGAAATCGAGGAACTCATCAGAAAGGGGCGGTTGGGTAGATTCATTCGACGCCAGTCTAAAAGATCGGTGCAGGGCGCTGCCGTAACGAGAAATTGACAAAGTCGGCCGCCTCACAACGTCGTCAACATCACCCCAGGATCCCAGCGTCGAAGCCAACAGAAAGCACGCTTCAACGCAAGGAAGCTCGAATGAAATAGGAAAGGTCGTCCGCGTGGAAGAAGCGCGGAGGAACGATGCTACTACCACGACCTGGATCACAGAAAATTCAGAAAAAATTGCCAGTAACTTCCTTTCAATAAAGTCCTTCCCTTCCAACAGTGTATTATTTTTGGGCGCCAAAAAACTATGTAATGGCTGGAAAAGAAGCAGTCAATAGTCGCCGTGTTAGGAACAGAAGGAGAACCTCGTCCTAATTCGAGCGCAACCTCGGCCAGAGATGAGATCTCTCCCGAGGGCAAAGTTCGGCCAGAGATAAGATCTCTCCCGAACAACAAGGTCGGCCAGAGATAAGATCTCTCCCGAACCGCGACCTCGGCCAGAGATAAGATCTCTCCCGAAGGCAAAGTTCGGCCAGAGATAAGATCTCTCCCGAACAACAAGGTCGGCCAGAGATAAGATCTCTCCCGAACCGCGACCTCGGCCAGAGATAAGATCTCTCCCGAAGGCAAATTCGGCAGATAAGATCTCCCGAACAACAAGGTCGGCCAGAGATAAGATCTCTCCCGAGACCTCGGCCAGAGATAAGATCTCTCCCGAAGGCAAAGTTCGGCCAGAGATAAGATCTCTCCCGAAAAGCAACCTCGGCCAGAGATAAGATCTCTCCCGAACCGCGACCTTCGGCCAGAGATAAGATCTCTCCCGAAGCAACCTCGGCCAGAGATAAGATCTCTTCCGAGCAACAAGTTCGGCCAGAGATAAGATCTCTCCCGAACAACAACCTCGGCCAGAGATAAGATCTCTCCCGAACCGCACCTCGGCCAGAGATAAGATCTCTCCCGAAGCAAAATTCGGCCAGAGATAAGATCTCTTCCCGAACAACAAGGTCGGCAGAGATAAGATCTCTCCCGAACGCACCTCGGCTAGAGATAAGATCTCTCCCGAAGGCAAAGTTCGGCCAGAGATAAGATCTCTCCCGAACAACAAGGTCGGCTAGAGATAAGATCTCTCCCGAACCAAGGTCGGCCAGAGATAAGATCTCTCCCGAACGCACCTCGGCCAGAGATAAGATCTCTCCCGAAGCAAGTTCGGCCAGAGATAAGATCTCTCCCGAAACAACAAGGTCGGCCAGAGATAAGATCTCTCCCGAACAACCGGCCAGAGATAAGATCTCTCCCGAGATCTCTCCCGCAAAGTTCGGCCAGAGATAAGATCTCTCCCGAACAACAAGGTCGGCCAGAGATAAGATCTCTCCCGAACCGCAACCTCGGCTAGAGATAAGATCTCTCCGAGCGACCGGAACAATCTCGGTTGGGAACAGGAGGAGAACCTCGTCCTAACGCGAGCACCAACCTCGCCGCAGGAGATAAGATCTCCCCCGAGGGAAGCTCGACTGCAGGAGATAAGATCTCCCCCGAGCGCGCACTTCACTTCGGCTGCAGGAGGTAAGATCTCCCCCAAGGGAAGCTCGGCCGTAGGAGATAAGATCTCCCCCGAGCGCGCACTTCAACCTCGGCTGCAAGATAGGAGGTCTCCCTCGAGTCGACTTCAACTGACGAAGATAATGTCGCCCCCGAGGAGCTCAAATCCGACCTCGACCGAAGGAGGCGGGTCTTACTTCGGCTTCAACATCAGCTTCATCGACTTTAGCCGGAAACGAGTTCCATTTCAACTCCAAACATCGACTGAAGATGAGGTCTCCCCCAAGCCTCAGCTTCAACTTCAGCGTCAATATTGGCTGGAGATGAGACCTCCCCCGAGCTTCAGCTGCAACCAATGCGGAGCCTGGAAGAAGACTTCGGCAGTCGCCTGTTTTGGTACTCCCTTCCTTCAATTCTTGAACTCGGGAGTGGGGGGGCTACTGTTGGGGATAAATCCCGCTCCTGCCGAAGCCCGGCCCGACGCTCAGCCCAATGTAACCAGTAGCCGCTGAAGAGCTTCAGCGCCAGGCGCCAGGCCGAGCCCCTAACACGGCCGAACTGCCTAGAGGCCGAATCAGCGAACCCTGGCCGAACTCCTTCGGACTCCCCGGGTCGAACTGCCTAGAGGCCGAACTCCCCTGCACCAAGGTCCGGGCCGAACTGCCTAGAGGCCGAATCAGCGAACCCTGGCCGAACTCCTTCGGACTCCCCACGACCGAACTGCCTAGAGGCCGAACTCCCCTGCACTAAGGTCCGGGCCGAACTGCCTAGAGGCCGAATCAGCGAACCTTGGCCGAACTCCTTCGGACTCCCCACGGCCGAACTGCCTAGAGGCCGAACTCCCCTGCACCAAGGTCCGGACCGAACTGCCTAGAGGCCGAACTCCCCTGCACCAAGGTCCGGGCCGAACTGCCTAGAGGCCGAATCAGCGAACCCTGGCCGAACTCCTTCGGACTCCCCACGGCCGAACTGCCTAGAGGCCGAACTCCCCTGCACCAAGGTCCGGGCCGGACTGCCCACGACCGAACTCCTCAGCGAGCCCTGGCCGAACCAACTAGCAACCGAAGTCCTTCAACTGGCCAGCCGAGCCTCTTCGGGCCTCTCAGCGGTCGAACTCCTCGGCAACCGTCCCGCGGCCGAACTCTGTTACAAGCCCGAACTCCATTGGACGAACTGTCGCCTGCAGCAAGACCGGACGGCGCCTTCCTCTCCGTACCGGACTCCATGCGGCCGACGACTCGCCAGTATGGCTCCCACGATCTACCGGACGACGCCTTCCTCTCCGTACCGGACTCCATGCGGCCCACGGCTCGCCGGTATGGCTCCCACGATCTACCGGACGACGCCTTCCTCTCCGTACCGGACTCCATGCGGCCCACGACTCGCCGGTATGGCTCCCACGATCTACCGGACGACGCCTTCTTCTCCGTACCAAACTCCATGCTGCCCGACGACTCTCTGCCAGACGGCACAGCCGTCACCATCAACTAAGCTCCGCTATAAAAGGACCCCTCCCGACATACTAAGGCTAAGCTCTCTGAACTCTCGGCTCTCTAAGCTCTCCTCCACATCTCTAAGCTCCGGAACTCATTCCGAGCACTCCATTACTGTTGGTCGGAAACTAACTTGACCGTCGGAGGGTCCTGCCGGAGCCACCACCCCACCGGTTCCGGACGGGACTTCATTTTGCAGGTCCCCGGCGGCTTCCAGCGGCCTCGATAAGGGCGACCTCCGGCGGCGACGGATTTCTGCACCAACAATTACCTATTATAAATCAGTAAGTACTGACGTATTATAGTTCATCTTTAGATGAGCTATCCTCATTTTTTTCAAAGTGGCCTTCTCCGAATTGACTAGCAACGAGCTATCCACCGGTGACCTACCTAACATAGATTGTACATTGCCAATGAAAATTCGACGACCAAGATTGAACGCTTGCTCTACGGGCTCCTGAATGTTGGTTTTGTACGACCTAGATCATTTATTATCGAACTATTTTTGCCTTGACTAGATCCATCTCCTCTCCGAATTGGAAAAGTTCAGATAAGAAAGAAATTCTCTACGATCTGGCCTCTCAAAAAAGAAAATGCACCTTCCTAACAATCTAGTACGACAAATTCGAAAGGTTGTTAGAGTCCGAGATAAATACGACTCTAATCCTTCTCCTATAAATAAAGAGGCTATGGGACCCTTAAGGTACACACTTAGTTCGATATTTTTTTTCTTTCTTTATTCTCCAATCTCTCAATTTGAGCATCGGAGAGTCTTCACCGGAGAATATCTCGATGAGGACTTCTATGCAGGAGATCGGGTGAAGCTCCAGTAGCAGTTCTTCCTCAGCTATACGTTCCTCAGCGACCGACCTCGGGTAGAAAGATTTTGAAGCAATAATATCCAAGCCATCCTGGAAATTCAACTTCATATGTCATTTAACTGTGGCTGTTGTTTAACTAATGACAATTTTGTTGTCAAAACCTTTCAAGTTAATGCTAACAAGGTAGGACTGGAGATTCTTCTCAGAGCCCAGTCGGAAGGTTTCGGGACCATGTTCAACTAGCGCAAAGACCTAGAAAGCTAAGATATCCTTCTCCTATATTTTGACTTTGTAATCCTGAAAGGCTTGCATGTTGGTTTCACCCAAGTTCACCTAGCTTGTTAGTTGCAGCAACTACATGTTATGGTCCCTTTTGTCTGACACGTCCGAATTTATTTGGGTTGAAGATCCAAACTTACAATTCGAACCATGCAAGCTCCATATGCCTGAAGAAAAATCCTGATTTTTCGGACTAGGTTCGTTCAGATCTGATCAGATCAAGAGATATATTTCAATTTTTTTTTTCTTTGATCCTAATCGGATCTGAGATATTTTAGATCTGATTATTATTATTTTAGAAATAAAATAAAATCTAGATAAATTAAATTAAATTTAATTTACCTTGATATGGATAATTCTATTATCCGTTGATGATCCTATATGCAGCGGAAGATTCTGGATCTAACCACGCAAGTGCCGGGCCTCTATCGATATTCACTCAGACTGGATCTGGATATCTTCTTCTTCTCTATCACATCTTCAGAGATCAGATCTGGATCTGATCTGGAGGATCTTCAAAATTTCTTTTGAAGATTAGCAGTCGTCCTTTGCAGCAGCACAGCCTTCTAGCTTTCACTTGCCTTTTTCTTGTCTAAATTGCACCAACCAAGGTCTAAAACCCTTTTGGACGTGGAAAGGAGAGGGAGAAGGTGGGTTTGGCGTGGAGGAAGAGGGAAGAGGCAGCCTTGGGGCATGGAGAATTGTAATTATCAAACTTTCAATCACAATCTGGATTGGACGCAGGGTCTTATTTATAGACTGTCTGTGATCCAACTTCTCTTCTTCCCAACCAATCACAACTCTTTATGAAATCAGATCTAAATCTGATTGATGGGAATAGAGTCCCCTGGATTCCTCCTTAGAGGGCGTCTAAGACCAGTCAAAGTTGGTTCTTAGGAGAACTCTAATTGGAATTCAGAAAGGAGATGAAGTTCCTGTCCAATAGGAACTCCTAGGCGCCTCCAACTTGGGCACACGTCAAAGGTGGCGTGCGCCCTCTTCCTTGTCAGGTTCTGGTAGGAGGACAGGCCTCCACCAGCTCTCTAATAGGTGCGTGACATGTGGTCAAAAGTCAAAGTGTCAATGGTCAATATTTGACCAGTCAAAGGTAGACTTTTGACCAAAGTCAAAGAACAAGAAATGGTAGGTGACCAAAAATGGTAGGTAATGTCTTACAAAATAAGACAATCCTTTTCTGACTTGGACAATCTCCAGTCAGACCATATGAAGGCCTCTGATTGAGCACAAACTCCTTTGGCTCAGTCAGGACAACTAATTTATGATAGCAAAAGAAGAACATTAGGTTCAATCGAGTGCTAGCACGATTTTCTTGAACCTAATTGAATCTCATTCAGATCAATTGAACTGGATCAGTTCAATTGATGATCACTAGATTCAAACCCTTATTTGTGTGATCCAGTTAGGTTCAGTTCTGTATGGTAATGGGATATGTCAGGATCAGAACTCTTCTGATTCGAATAGTTAGAATGATCGATCATCTAAATCATTCTAATTGCTCTCCAAAATCCACCAGTGACACCTAGCAGTATATGGTGGCAATCCATCAGAGCTGAATGCGAACCTCTTGGTGCAGCTACTTGTGTGATTAAGTTCTTCTATCTTGAGCCCCGATCAGATTAGGGTTAAGGTGAACTCGTCAAACCCTAGTTTCTGTCATATGATGTAATCATTCGATTCGAGTTCGATGTGAAAATCTAAATAGAAACTCTTTCTATTATTTCACTCTGCCATGGCCATGGACTTTTGGACTTGATTCTCATGATTATCATAGGGCTGCTCCTCTACCACCGAGGTAGATAGATTCCATCTTGATGCCATCCAGTTCCTACAATGAACATGCTATAGCCAACATACACCTCAGGGTTCCATATGGCTAGGAGACCAAGTAATGGTGTAGTCAAACTATAACACCCTCAAGGTGAACTGTCGATGCATCTCAGATCAAAGAACCAGACACACTACTGCAGCATCGAGTCAGTCATTGATGAGAAGGTAGACTCCCTAATGACTACTCGAGGTGGTCACGCTCAGTGCCCTCGTTCTCTAATGAGTATCTATACTCTCGCTCCAGTATCTCCACACCGTAGACTCAAGACTCATCTATTAAAGAAAAGCGATTGTATACCAATCTTTCGGATCAATCACCATCCTCGTGATGATCCTATGGTCGAGAGCATTTTATGAGTTAACAATGATTATTCATGTCTTAAATTTTCAACTCTTGAAAATATGAATTATCATTATCATTAACTCAAAGGATGTATCACAGACATTAAATACACATATGTGATAAAAAATAATCTATTTTATTGATATTAGTCAAAATTATAATTTTGTCTTAAAAATGTATTACAAGTGTCAACCAATTCTGGCTTCTAGGACACATATATCTAATAATGCCAAGTTACTGTCCAATTGTACCATATTTATAATAATAATTATTATTATAATTATAATTATTATTATTATTTTAATAATAATAATTTTATTTCTTTATAAAAGTTTGAAGTTAACAATCTAACTCAAGTACATAATTTATCAGGGCTTCTAGTCTCTGATTACATTTGTGATAATTAAATACATATGATGTATAATGAATTAAGGCCATCTGGATAAGCTATGAGCTATAACCAAAATATTAATCTATTTGCACAAGCAATAATTAACCAACACCTCTACTTACCAGCCTTGGTTCATCAATACAGATGAAGCACTCCTAGGCTATTAATTCCTACAATGGAAAGTCGACAATGAAACCAAAGTTATAACTTGGTAGGCAACTTTCTTTTATTCTTCATAATTAATTAGCAACTAAACACACCCACGAAGCTTTTCTTAGGAAGAAAAAAAAAAAAATCTCACTGTCCCTGATACACACACACACACAATATGAATCAACTTATCTTCTTTGCAGTATTGTTGTTGTATTCTGATTCCTTCTCTATTTGGTGTTTGTTCCTTGTACTTCATTTCTTCTAGTGAGATGGATAGATGGAAAATTCCAATTTTTGTGCTAAAAAATTGAATACATATAGATAGAAGCAATGACCCAAGCATTCTCGGCTGCGTGTCATAGGGAAGATGAAACCAGAAACTTATATGAACAACACGAGAAGGAAAAAGAAAAAAAACTCATAAAACGATGCCTCAAAGGATCCTCGCCACCATCACCATGACAGCCAAAACACCCACCAACCCCCCTTTAATCCCCACCGTCAACTTCCGACCGCCGCTCATCGGAGCCATTGTCGGACCATCGTACTCCATGGGGGAAGGTGCAGGGGAGATCCCACCAGACCTGCGCTGCCTCCCTGACATCACTACGACGATCAGCTTCTCCCCCTTCTCACAGGCCCCCTCTGCTCCGCTGATGAAATAGTACGGCCCTGATCGGGGGAGCTTCACTACCGTGTTCCCGTCCCTGTGCTCCGCGATCGGGCTTGATGTGTTGCAGCTCAGGTAATGTTCCCTCGTCACCTCCAGCACCGAATCCTTCTTGTCATCATACTTCCAAACTGGGTCAGGAAGAGCCAAAAAGAAATGTTACCTTTGGTCTCGAAACTCTAGTAGAGAGAAGAGGGTCGATACTTACCGAGCGAATCGCCGACTTGGAAGCGGTTCGCCTCCGCCCAATGATTGAGGGTTTTTGATGGAGACGAAGGGATTTCCCATGATTCGGTGTTGCCTCCAACCAAGAAGTCTTTAGCTTCAGAGCTTCTGGCGACGAGAATAAGGACAAGGAACGCGAGAGAAGAGAACAACGGCGAAGCCATGTATGTGAACCGAGAGAAGAGAGCAGCAGTAGTCGTAGTAGCGGCGAGAGGAGGAAGATGAAGCAAGGCCTTAGTTGAGGGACTTTGTGTAGCTGGAGACGAAGGGGATTGGGCCTATTTAAATTGGGTGAAAGAGGAAACTAGCCGTTGGGATAGGCTGGCTAGGGCTCGCCTTTTTGGGCTCGTTTGCCGCTGCCGATTCACCTTGGGCTCGCTTCTTTTGTCGGGGGCCGCAACGGTCGGGAACGTTGAAATGCAAACAACCAAAACCAGGGACGATGCTTTGCTGCCCACGCTCGCATAGTATAATTTATGCGGGTCCATTAACTGCCAACACGTGATTATATGATCACGTGTAAGAAGGTAACAACTTTGATGGATCATTATTCTTCAGACAAGATAACAACTTTGGTTGCAGGAGAATTCTTCTTTGCTTCAGTGACTGAAGAAGGGCCTCTATCTCAGCAACTTTTGATGGATCAGTGTTAGCCAGAGTTTCTTTATATGATCGCAGCGAAAGCGGCTGGAAGCAAACATTTTCTTCGATGACAACAACGAATAATCTTATCCCATTCTATATATTATTATTATTTATAAATAAAAAATTATAATGATTAAAAATATTTTTAGTTGTAGTTAAAAGGATTTGAGATGTTATAATAGAGAGAATATTCATTTCAATTGTAGATATTTTAATAGCTTAAACAGATTTTTTTTTAATAAAAAGTCTTCAGTTCCCGTTCTATGGGAAAGCTAAAAAGCCATGTCTTATATAGATTTTTCATTCTCATGAAATATAAGAATTATGTTTTAATAGAAATATTTTTTTTTTTTATTTTTTGATTAAAAACTTCAATCAAATAAGAAAGATTTTTTCACTGCTCCTTGATTGTGCTTTCTTTTCATAAACTAATTGAGTCCTAAATTGCTTGCAAACATAAAAACAAAAATCCAAACAAGTACAAGAAAGGGGAGAATATTGACTTTCTACTTACCCACCTTCTTGCCTTCTTTATCTCCGCCATATAGGATCAAGACGAGTATGGGCATGCTTCACCATCAAGCTAAGATATCACAACATTGTGGTTCAAAATTCATCCAAACCATAGCCATAAACTTTAGTTTTGATGGTATTAAGGCTACAAACCTTACCATGACTATTGATGCATTGATCTCACCATTCTTCTATCATAAACTATCAACATCACATTCTTATTGGTGTGGTACATTGCTGTTGGGATATTAGTTATTCTGATACCATTTTATTAAGAATCTAGTATCGAAATATTATAGTAGGAAGAAAAAAAAAAAAAATAATTAAATAATCAAATACGTGGATCAGCCCAAAGACTCATCTCCATAAGGCATGCAAAGCTTCACTATGAGAAAGAAAATCAAATAATACAAGAGGAACTTACCACTCAATCTTTATACAAGAATCTCTCAACAAGAAACCCCAAATCCTCATAAAAGCTCTCTCAAAATTTCAAGGAGACCCTCAAAAGCTATAAGATACTCTGCCCTCACAGCCTCTGTGCTGGATGCTATGCACCTATTACTTCTCTCTTGCGGACTGCATGTACTCGACACTCTACCAAGCTCCTCTCGATGGCTGTCTGAGCCTTTTTACGTGCCTTTCATGCCACACGCATCACCACCTATGCCACAATACCTCAATCCTTTAAATAAGATGAGAATTCTCTTCTCAGTAGTTCACTGAAATCCTAACAGGACTCTTTCTCCTAATATGAGTCGAACATGATCTTGATGGAGTCTTAAAATATTTTTCAATTTTTATATCATGACAACGGCCCTCCATGGCGCTGGATCTTGTGGTCCACGCACAACTCTCGTAGACCCTTTGCATTAATCACAATTCGAGTCTAAATAGAAAATCTCGTCCTATTCTGTTCGTCTTCATCGAGCTGACTTGACTGCATTTCGTCCAAACTCCTACTCTATCTGTCTGAGAGGGCTGGCTCGATTGCGATTCGAGCCGACTCGATCTCAGTCCGAGCTGACTCGATCCTGTATCCGAGCTAGCTCGACTGCTTGATAATTTGATTCTTCTCTACTGTGGATCAAATTTGATGCATCAAATCCTAACAATTTTCATCTCGACTCAACATTCAGCCTCTACCTGACTTTGAGAGCTTGTGATCCATCCCGCCCTCATGCCCTGAAACATGCCTGTTGATCATGGATGGGCAAATGTAGGAGTCGAGCTAGGCTGCTCGATCCCACCTCCATCAATAGCTGTGTCCACTCTGACCAAAGATCTACTCGAAAAAATCTTCTGCGATAATAGAAACTTCACTCTACGACATCGCCTCTCATCCTCTCTCATCCCGTGCCTGATCCATCTTCATCTGGAGCTCTACCTCGCACTGGGCTTTCTGATATGAGGTAATATTCTCGATACTTTCTTCCTCTTAGCACCATCCTACTGCCATACATGACCTTCAGGATTTCTCCATCAGCTTTCCATCTGAAGTCGGTTGAATCCAATCTGCTCAGTGAGATTAGATTCTTTTTAAAGCTGGGTATGTATCGGACCTCATTCAACTTCTTTACTATTTCATCATGGAGCTTCATGCTGACTGTCCCATCGCTCTCGTCCATCTTGATGGTTCTCTTTCTCACTAGAAGAGCGGTCACCAAGGATTCATACAAAGGAAGAAGCGATACTAGCAAGACCAACGTTCTGATTTTCTTCTCAACTTTTTCATCAACGCTGAGAAGATCGATGAGGATTTTTAAAAGTTGGATAAATGCTTCGGCACACTTTGACCTTCATCTATCTGCAGCTGATAGAACTACCTTCAAAGAAATAATGTGTTGGTGAGCGATTTCGCCATATACAACTCCTCGAGTTTCGACCACAACGCCGTCAGAAAAGTCTCGCTAAGTATATGGATCACGACATCATTCGCTAGGTACAAATAGATTATACTCACTGCCTACATGTGGATCCGCTTTCAATCCTTCATCTTCATGGTAGCTGGTATCTCGTCATTTAAGAAAATATCGATCAACTCATGTTGGATGAGGATATCCTTTACCCTTACTTGCTACAAGAAAAAATTATCTTTCACATCAAATCTATTGATCTCTATCTTGATTGCATTTATCTTTTTCATATTCTTCAATCTCTATTCACTACTGCAATCTATGCTCTGGTACTGTTTGGCTCTGATATTAATTTATTAGGATATCAGTTACTCTGATACCAGTTTGTTAAGGATCTAGTACCGAGATATTATGACAAAAAAAATAAAAAATAAAAAAATAATCAAGTATGTAGATCAGCGTAAAGGCTCACCTCCATGGGACATGCAAAGCTTCACTATGAGAAAGAAAATCAAACAATATAAGAAAAACTTATCACTCAACTCTTGTACAAGAATCTCTCAACAAAAAGCTCTAAACCCCCAAAAGCTCTCTCAGAATTTCAAAGAGATCCTCAGAAGCTATAAGATGCTTTACCCTCACAGCCTCCGCGCCAGATGCTATACACCTGTTACTTCTTTCTCTTGCGGGCTGCACATACTCGATACTCTACCAAGCTCCTCTCGATGACTGCCTGAGCCTCTCTACGTGCCTCTCACAGTACACGCACCACCACCTACTCTACAGTACCTCAGTCTTTTAAATAGGATGAGAATCCTCTTCTCAGCAATTCATGGGAGTCCTAATAGGACTCTTTCTCCTAATATTAGTCGAACATAATCTTGATGGAATCTTGAAATATTTTTCAACCTTTAGATTATGACTGCAGCTCTCCATGGCCACTGAATCCTGTGGTCCACGTATAATTCTCGTAGACCCTTTGGATTAATCACAATCCGAGTTTAAACAAAAAATTCTATCTTGTTCTATTCGTCTTTATTGAGCTGGCTCTATCAGGGAGTGAGTTGGCTCGACTGTATGTTGTTTGAACTCCTATTTTTTGTCTGTATGAGAGGGCCGACTCGATTGCAGTTCGAGTCGGCTCGATCTCAGTTCGAGCCGACTCGATTCCGTATTCGAGCCAGTTTGATTGCTTGATGATTTAATTTTTTTCTATTATAGATCGAATTCGAAACATCAAATCTTTTATAACTTATTATATCTTCTTCAACTGAATTATAATCAAATTAAGCATATATTCTTCTTGAGCAGCGGTGATGTATATCCCGGTCCACTATTCCAATCTCTTTCTTCCACTCACATCTCCCCTCTCCAAATGAACATTCCCATCTTTAAGAAACCTTTTTACTCTCTTTAATCTAGAGAAATGAATTTCGCCGGCAAAAATGACCGTATTTGCATTAATAGGCATGTAGCATACTCTAACCATATAATCCAAACCTTTTAAGAACCACGTCGGCCTCCGTGGTCTCCCCATTGGCAGCAGCGAAGGGTAGAGATCTTCGGAAGCGGAGAGGTCTTTCGGGAAAAGGTTATAGCTTTAGGCAAAAGGCTCCTCCGTCGGTCGCAATGGTCGGTGAAAGAAAAGTACGTATTTGAAAATAAAATTTGAATCACTAATTATGCTCATGATATTAATATACTTTATATATAAATTAAATTTTTTTAGAGATCAATAAAATACAATAATAAAATTTTATCATTATAGAAAAGATATTAAAGAATAAAATAAAAAGATGCCAGAGATGTAATATAATATATTATATTACCATAATTCTATGATTTGGTAGAATATGATTGTTGTAGATTGCTTATTTCTTATCTTTGATCACTATATAATCACATCCGACAGATCTATAAAAAAAGTAAAGATCGTCCAATATAAATTATGAAGATTTCGATGATTTCTTAGATTATTTCTGCTTAATCTCATCTTTGAATGACCTACTATAGGTCGTACGGAGCCGATATATCTTCAAAAACTTGAAATTTAATATCACTTCTGTTGGTGCAGAATCTGATTGATGTCGAATTAAGCTGGAGTCGAGAAAGACGAGGTCGCCATCGATAACCTATAAAATAAAGTTTCATTTCGGAGTCGATGGTGGTGGCTCCGGTAGGACCCTCCGATGATCAAGTCAGCTCTTTTGGCCAACAAAAATGGAGTGCTCAGGCAAGAATTCAGCAGAGTTTTAGAAAGAAGAAGAGAGCTTGGAGAAAATGTATCTGAAAAGTTTCTTTTTATAGACCGAGCTTGTCATATCCATCCGGTAGTGGGCCGCTCGAGGTCACGTGGAGTTTGTTACAGATAGAGATATCCGTTATTGTGATGTGGTCGTTCGATAGTGGGCCATTCGGGGTCACGTAGAGTTTGTTATGGAGAGTGGTGTCCATTGCCATGAAGTGGCCGTTTGTTGAGATTTAATAGTTGAAGTTTGGAGGAAGAAGGTATTGAATGGTGAAGAGCTTTGACATACATCAATTCTAGAGAAGTACGGACTCCTAAAGAAAATACGACTAGAGGAGATCATCCGAAAGAAATGCTAGCTGAAATCTAGAAGTAATCCACTGAAGGAATCCGACTAAAGGAGAAGTCTGAAAGGAGTTTGACTCCTGGAGTAATCCGACTGAAGGAGAAGTCCAAAGAAAGTTTGGCTCTTGGAGGAACTTGACTGAAGAAAAAATTCAGGAGTTCGGCTCCTAGAGGAGTCCGACTGAAGGAGAAGTCTGGAAGAAGTTTGGCTCATGTAGGAATCTGACTGAAAGGGAGGTCCGAAAGGAGTTCAGCTCTTGAAAAAATCTAAATGAAGAAAAAATCTGGGAGGAGTTTGGCTCCTGTAGAAATTCGACTGAAGGAGAAATCTGGAAGGAGTTCGGCTCCAAGAGGAGTTCGACTGAAGAAGAAATCTGGAAGGAGTTCGGCTCCTGAAAGAGCTTAACTGAAGGAGGGGTCTGGAAGAAGTTCGACTTCTGAAGGAGTTCAGAAGGGGTTCGGCTCCTATAGGCATTCGTCTGAAGGAGAGATCTGAAAGAAGTTCGACTCCTGGAGGAGTCCGACTGAAGGATGGATCCGAAAAGAGTTCGGCTCCTGAAGAAGTTCGATTGGGGTCTGACCGTTGGAGGAGAATTTTTGATCAAAGCTCTTTCATGATTACCGATTGTATTAGGCTAAACATCAGACTGAACTTCGGTGGGAGCATGATTTATCCTTAATAATAGTTCCCCCACTTTCGAGTTCAAAATTCAAAGGAAGGGAGTATAAAAAAGACAACTGTCAAAATCCTTTTCTGGGCTCCGCACCCATTGAGGTTGAAGCTCGAGAGAGATCTTGTTTCCAGTCGAGGTTGATGTTGAAGTTCGAAAAAGACCTTCTCTCCAGTCGAGGTTGAAGGAGATCTAATCTCCTATCGAAGTTGATGTTGGAGCTCGGGGGAGATCTTATCTCTTGTTGAAGGGTTGAAGCTTGGGGGAGATCTTATCTCCAACCGAGGTTGACGTTGAAGTTGAAGCTCGGAGAGATCTTGTCTTCAGCCGAGGTTGAAGGAGATCTTATTTTCTGTTGACATTGACATTAAAGCTTAAGGGAGATCTTAACTCTAGTCGAGGTTGAAGGAGATCTTATCTCCTATCGACGTAGAAGCTTGGGAGAGATCTTATCTCCAACTGAGGTTGAAGAAGATTTTATCTTCTGTTGACGTAGATATTGAAGCTCGAAGGAGATCTTATCTCCTATTGACATAGATATTGAAGCTCGGGAGAGATCTTATCTCCAACCAAAGTTGAATGAGATCTTATCTTCTGTTTACGTAGAAGCTCGGAGGAGATCTTATCTTCAGTCGAGGTTGAAGAAGATCTTATCTCCTATTGACGTAGAAGCTCGAGGAAGATCTTATCTCCAGCCGAGGTTGAAGGACTTCGACTTGCTCATGTCAGGATGAGGTTCTCCTTCTGTTCCTAACATGGCCACTATTGATTGCTTCTTTCCTGTCATCACATAGTTTTTGTATCAAGAAATAATAATATTAAAATGAAGGAGTTTTATTGAAGAAAAAATACTGATAGTACATCCTCAGATTTTTGAAATTCAAAGGTCATGGGAGTGTTGTTCCTACGAGCTTCTTCAAGCGATAAGTTTCGTGCCAGACGATCTCCTCTATTTCATACTAGCTTTTTCGATTTGGAGCAAACTTCCCCTGGCTTTGAGGTTGAGAGATGGTAGCTCGTCGAAGCACTAAGTCCCCCAGAAATAGGATTGATGATGTCGAGAGGCGGCCAATCTCCTTGTTGTTCCTCCCTTATTGATGATTTTGGCTACAACAACGCCCTTGGCCGATCTTCTCTTGCTTCAGACCGGCATCTGAGGAATCGACCCAGCCGGTCTCTCCTAATGAGCTTCTCGATTTCGTCTCGGAGCTAAATGCATTCTTCAGTATGATGACCATGGTCATGATGGTAGAGGCAGTACTTGCTTCGATCGTGCTTGGGGGAGATCGTAATTCTTCTGATCTTGGTAGCTGATTCTTAATTTTCGTAAGAATTTGAGTTTTAGGTGCATTAAGGAGAGCGTAGTTGTGGAACCTTCTGGGTGAGGACTTCTTCGCATCCTTCTGTCAGGGCTTCTTTGATGATGAGCTCGAGGAGGAGTTTGGGCTCGTTTGCACTCGAGGGGAGTCCGTGAGTGCGGTCGAACTTCATTCGACCCTCCATCAACTATGGATTTACTAGACTCGCCAGCCTACCACTCTCCTATGGCTTCTTCATCCTTCAACTTGAAGGCTTCTTCCGTACGGGCATATCCCTCGATCCGGGCTAGCAAATTAGCAAAGTCTCTGAGGTACTTCTTCTCCAGGAAGAATAATAAATCATTCTTCTGAAGGCCATTCTTGAGTGCGGCCATTGCAATATAATGGTCTAGATTTCGGACCTCCAATGCAGCAGTGTTAAACCGGATGACATAAGTTCGGATAGATTTTTTCATCTTCTGCTTGATGTTCATCAGAAAATCTGAACTTCGGCAAAGACGTCGGCTGCTAACAAAATGAGCCACAAATTGATAGCTCATTTGATCAAAGAAGAAGATCGTACCCGACTTCAACGTCGAGTACCAATTTTTTGTTGCTTCCTTTAAGGTAGATGAAAAAACTCGGCATAATATGACATCTGATGCATCATGGAGTAGCATCATGCTCTGAAAGGTTTTCAGGTGATCAACCAGATTAGAGGTTCCGTCATAGCTTTCAAGTTGGAAAGCTTGAAGTTCGATGGAATGGGCTCTTGCATAATTTGGAGAGAGAAAGGGGAATCGGTGTAGATGTCATCATGGAAAGCTGGAGCGACGTGATCGAGTTCTTCAATCTGTCGGTCTATCTCCTGCAGTTTGTGATCGAGGACGTCATCTCGATCGTAGATTTTGGATGGCTTTCGACTGTAGATGGGGAAGATCTCTTCCGAAAGAGAATTATGATCCGAACATGGATCCTCTACTCTCTATTTTTTCTTTCTAAGAGCGATGGATATGCTAGACCAGGTGCCCTTTCTTGGAGCCGATTCTTAACATCCTGATGGTAGATTTTCTGACGAAATCGCCGTCGGAGGCTGCCGCATGGCTTGCACCATTTCAGTGAGGCCCTGAAGTCGCTGCATCAATAGGTCAAACTGCTCCGTATCTACCATAGCCACTGGTGGAGGTGGTGATTGAAATGCCGACGATGAAGCAAGAATAGATGGATCTGGCTCAGATCTGACGATAGAAGCGGTAGATCTTCAGGTAGTCGCCTTCTTCGAAGGTATTTCTTGAGATTGAGGAAGAGGATGGAGATGAATCTTAAAGAAGAAGATCGGCAGGATCGATTGAGCATTTCTTTAAGAACAAGGATACCTCAGAAATAGAGGGGCCCTTCCTCTAGCGCCAATTCTGTTGGTATAGAATCTAGTTGACGTCGGATCAAGCTGGAGTCGAGAAAGATGAGATCGCCGTCGTTGATCTGCAAAATAAAGTTTCGTCCGGAGTCGGTAGTGGTGGCTCTGGCAGGATCCTCCGACGATCAAGTTAGCTCTTTTGGTCAATAGAAATGGAGTGCTCAGGTAAGAATTCAGCAGAATTTTGGAAAGGAGAAGGAAGCTTAGAAAAAAGCGTATATGAAGGATCCCTTTTTATCGACCGAGCTTATCATAACCGTCCGGTAGTGGACCGCTTGAGGCCACGTAGAGTTTGTTATGAAGAGAGATGTCCGTTGTTGTGATGTGACCATTTGATAGTGGGCCACTCGGAATCACGTAAAGTTTGTTACGAAGAGTGGTGCCCGTTGCCATGAAGTGGCCATTTGTTGAGATTTAATAGTTGAAGTTCAGAGAAAGAAAATGTTGGATGGTGAAGAACTTTGATATACATCAATTTCAGAGAAGTTTGGACTCCTAAAGAAAATACGACTAGAGAAGATCATCCGAAAGGAATGCTAGCTGAACTCTGAAAGTAATCCACTGGAGAAATCCGACTGAAGGAGAAGTTTAGAAGGAGTTCAGCTCCTGAAGAAATTCGACTGAAGGAGAAGTTCGGAGGGAGTTTGGCTCCTGGAGAAACTTGACTAAGGGAGAAATTCGAAAGAAGTTCGGCTCTTGGAGGATTCTGATTGAAGGAGAAGTCTGGGAGGAGTTTGGCTTCTGTAGAAATTCGACTGAAGGAGAGGTCTGAAAGAAGTTTGGCTCCTGGATGAATCCGAATGAAGAAAAAATCTGAGATGAGTTCGGCTCCTGTAGAAATCCGACTGAAAAAGAAATCCAGAAGGAGTTCGGCTCTAGGAGGAGTTCGATCGAAGAAGAAATCTGGAAGGAGTTCGGCTCCTGAAGGAGCTTGACTGAAGGAGGGGTCCGAAAGGAGTTCGACTCTTGGAGGAGTCCGGGAGGGGTTTGACTCCTGTAGGCATCTATCTGAAGGAGAGATCCGGAATGAGTTCGGCTTCTGAAGGAGTCCAGAAGGAATTCAGAAAGAGTTCGACTCCTGAAGGAGTTTGGCTAGGGTCCGACCGCTGGAGGAGAATTTTTGATCGAATCTCTTTCATGATTATCGGTTGCATTAGGCTAAGCATTAGACTAAATTTCGATGGAAGCAGAATTATCCCCAACAATCTCCAATTATACTCTTGGTTACTCTCGATGTGTCATAACTTATTTTATAGTGAGCAATCTTCCGAAATAATGATCTATTACAGATCAGATTATGGTGATCCATTATAGCTCGTTCAAATACGAGCTACCTTCACCTCCTTTAGAATGTTCTTCTCTCTAAATTGACTAGTGACAAGTTATTCCTATTCTGACGATTTATTATAGTTCATCCATTGACGAACCATTTTCATTTCCAGTAGATCTGATTTTTTTTCAGATTGAAAAAGTTAAAATAAGGAAGAAGTTCTTATTGATTCGATCTTTCGAAAAGGAAAATACATCTATCGAACAATCCATACGACAAATTCGAAAGATTATCAAAGTTTAAGATGGATATGACTCCAATTCTTCTTTCTTCGAAATTCTTAAGATACTTATTCAATTCGGTACTTTCTTTTCTCATTATTCTTCATCTTCTAATTTGAGTATCAAAAGATGTTCATCAGAAAATATCTTGATGAAAACTTTTGTATAGATGATTGGGTGAAGCTTGAAAATCTCGGCGGTCAATCTTAAGTAGAAAGATCGGGAGCAATAATGCTAACTCAATTTCATAATTTTTTGGGATTAAGATGAGTTAGTGTATCAAGATTCTACGTACGGTACGTGATATCCAAGAGATCCCGGCAATGAAGAAGCAACAAGGGCGAAAGCGAGATACTGCTACCCATGGTTTTCCAGCTGCACTGGGGAGTGTTCGCTCCGGTCCGATCGAACCGGTTCGTTAAGGGCGGATGTAATGTGGGTCCTGGACTTGGACCGGTGCACGTGAACCAGTTTTGGACTGTTGGTTGGATGAGGGGGAGTCAGTGTGGGAGCCTAGATTTACGGGATTCGCATCGCTAGAGCCGTGAACGAACGGACCCAAAAGTCTCGTACTGGCTAAAGAATCGCCAAATTAATGCCTGTCGCGCGTGTTGCTTTGTGTTTGTCGCTTATAACGTTGCCGGTGCGTCCTGCTCGTCCGGTCTCTCTCTTTTTTTAATTGATCAAAATTAGACAGTGCTGCAGGTAGGAAATGGGACAGCAAGATAAAGCTCAGACCAATCAGCGTGCAAACTTTATGAAATGGAAATCAGGGACCATGTAATTGCGTTTGGGAGTAGCAATTTTGGATGGTCATGTTGTGGTAACATCTCTGTTTGTTCAGACGTAGAATGAGTATCCCTTCACGGTGGCAAACTATATGTCTAATCAAATCTTCAAACATTGATTATGACTAGAAATTTAACTTGTTGTTGGTTAATGGAGAGTGGTGTAGTTAATCTACATTACATAACTATGATTGCTAGCCAGGTTAGATAATATCATTCAACTTTTACTTATAGTATCATTTTGATTAAGAACCTATTCACGGTCACCACAGAAGTGAGTTAAAAGAGTCCTTTTCGTGCAACATAATGATCTTTTCTCATATGGAGAGACTTCTCTTTCACGAAAACTACATTAGAATCTTCCAGCACATTTAACTGTTGGAACCTGTTTCAATGTTTTTGGAAAGTTCTCAGCATCCGATTCTTACTCTTTCAAATTATGGTGGCGTAGCCCCTACTTTAACAAGAAAATAGAAATAAAAATTACCACTACCTTCCTCCGTTGGAGTGGTTGATTGAAAATCGAGGGGTGTACTTCTGTGATGGATAAAAAAAATTCTGCAGAGAAAAATTTATTCTTCGACGGTTGGAGAAAGAAAATAGTTTAAAAAAATTAAAAATAATAACTAAAATTTATAATATAAAAAAAATTTTAAAAAAATTTTTAGCTCATTGATCTTTATAGCATAGAAAAGAATCGTTACTGTATCATTCTTATCACTGAATATTTAGAATGTGAAAGTTATGACTTTTAGTAGGTGATTATTTTATTGATTAATATTAAAAATTGAATAATGGATTGCACATGGATGAATGTTGTGCATTATATTTATGAGTAATTAATATCTCTATCGAGTAATTATCGATGATTCTGATAGTCGGTAAGATTCCGAGTAAATATCGGTTGAAAGTCGAGTATTACGGAAAGTAGTTCACTAGATGTCGAGTATTTTCAAAAAATTGGACCAAGTTGATTATGTTAGTTGTTTGGTTGATGAAAATCTATGAGAACTGACCTGTGAAAATTTTTCGAATTTAATCGGTTGAACGCCGATTAGAACTCATCTATCTAAGTTGGGCTAAATCTTGAAAGCTTACTCGGTATATGGACGAGGAAAAGGCAACCGTCATAGACTTAGTCGATCTCAGAATGAGAAAGTAGAATAGTCGGATAAATGATGAGGATCTATTTCAATAAAAATAAAAATAAATAAAAAAACTAAAAATTAAAAAACTAAGGGCGTTCAAAGAGATGGTCTGTTTCCGTTCATTGGGGGGAAAAAATGAATGAACAAGTACATGTTAATATGGTTTCCATTCTGTTTTGTTTTTTGACATGCAACTTCAGATTTAAGAGAGTGAAGATGGTGGAGATAATTAGAAAAAGAAGTTTATTTGGAACTTTCATGTGGTTTCCATCAGTGCCACAATGCAACTTGCTGATGCTACTCCCCTATAGCTTTTCA
Organism: Cocos nucifera; assembly: GCA_006176705.1. Lineage (NCBI taxonomy): Eukaryota > Viridiplantae > Streptophyta > Magnoliopsida > Arecales > Arecaceae > Cocos > Cocos nucifera. The sequence goes on along the minus strand of QRFJ01004155.1, from coordinate 222,952 downwards.
TGCAGCAAGGGTGAATTCACGGTTCATTTGGATGCTATACTAGTTTCCTCCCTTTTAACGTGGTTGAGTTTCACGGAACCAAATAGAACAAAACAGCTTGATGTTGGACTCTAGGTATTGTGCTGCTGAAATATTATTTTTTTATTAAAAAAATCAAATAAATATGTCACATATCTAAGTTGTTTGTTTTTACAATTTAACAAATCATTCGTGTATTCATCTGTAATGTTATCATATTTTACATATTTGCCCGACAATGCTGTTCTAGCTTCAATCAAGCAAGAAGGCGCACCACAAATCCATGACAGGGTTAGGAGTTGTACAAGAATTTGTAACCCTGAAACTGAACCTCAGATGGAGGGTAACTCAGATATCTTAAAGGTCACCAAAATCCACCAATAAGTAGGCAAAACCGGCACTTCTATTTTAGGCCGCAACCAGAAAGATAACCGTATCCATCAGAAGCTATATATTTTCACCCAATGAAAATGGCAATACATTGCATCACAAGATGCTTGGGGACCATACATCGTACTACTCACTTTGCATGATTAAATAATCAGTAGAAAACTTTTTTGTAGCAATGATCTCGATTTATGATTGCTTGAATCTGGTGCAGTCTGATTAAACCTTAGCCTAAAAATCTTTAGGTGATAAGAGTTCATCAGGGTTGGCCGCCGGTCAAGTCATGCCTCTTGTCCGAGATCAGAGTCCGACGTCAATTTGCATTTGATTAAGTTGCCTGACATTGTATTTGACTTTTTAATTCAGATTTTGTTGAAACGATACAAAAAAAAAAAAAAAAATAGAATCACTGAAGTTGCTTCTGCATCTCCTGATTTGAGATTGACCGATGAAGATCAAGAAACTCGGCCACCAAAAAATATGCGGTCGAGAATGAACTTTCGCTGAAGCTTCATCCATTCATCCGCAATAAAGTTCCCACCAGAGTATTTTCTGGTAAAGATCCTCTAACACTCAAGTTAGAAAATTGGAGAACAATAAGGAGAGAAAGCGTTGAATTAAATGGCATACCTGGAGGATCCCGAAGCTCCTTTATTTATAGGGAAGGAGTTCGAATTGTATCCGTTTCGTACTCTAACGGCTTTCTGAGTTAGTCGCCCTGGATTGATTCGGAAGATTTCTTTCCTTCTGAGGAGACGGGATTGCGAAAGATTCCCCTTTATCCAAGTTTTTCAATTCGGAGAAGACGCAATTTCAGTAGGGATGATTATAGGTCGGTCATTGACGAGTTATGAGCCTATTCATATAGCTTGACGGCCAACCTGAACCCGACGAGGATGAGATATGAAGGCCTACTTTGTTTTGCCAGGAGGCGATCTTCAGTAGGTCGGCCGAAATTGTAGGTCGGCTTAAGCCGACCTATAGCTAACCGCGGGCGAAGTGTCGCATCGTTCCGCTTAGACGATCCATTGGGATAGGTCGGCGGCCGATTCTAAATAGACCGAGGCCACACTAGCCTCATTCCACAACAGTTTGCCTTCCACTTATGAGGTCGATCTACCTCTGAGCGATCGATGTAAGTATCCTATCGAAGTCGAGGCCGATCTTCAAATCGTGCCCATATTGCAGCATTGGAGATCGGTAGCATGATGAGATTGGGAGAAGTCCATCAACCATGAAATCTAATCGTTCGTTGTTTTGCTCCGAGTCTACCCATCCCGACTAACGGGTATCTGACACCTCACAAAGATCTAAAAGGATAGATGAAATGGGAGTAGATCGTAGCCATCCATGCCTCTTATAAATAGGGTCTGTATTACTCTTTTTGACTGCTACTGTTGCTTAAAGGATGAACTCTGGTACTTTGCGCGAGGAATAGCTCGGACTCAGTCGAGCTATCGTCGATCCCGTCATAACTCCCCTTGTTGCTCGGCCTCCTCGCCCTTTAGGTCAGTCTCCTCCGTACTTATGAGTCAATCTAGTCTGTCCCGATCTTCTTGGGACTCGAATAGCCCTTCTAGCAAGGATCACGGTTATGGAGTAGTAGGTTCTCCGGGCCAATCTGAAGAACGTGAAGTTTCGAACTATGGCTCTTTCAGAATAGATTCCGTCCTCACCTCGGAGGACCTGAAAGTCATTAAGATAAAGTACCATGTCCCCAGTGATTTTAAGTTAGAGGTCGTCGGTCCCAGGGAGTGTATAGCTCTTCCTCAGCCTGGATGGATCGGTGTTTACGAGGAATCGCTAAAGGCCGGCATAGGTTGCCTTTTTATTTTTTAATTGTCAAGCTTCTGAACCTGTATAGAATTAGCTTTTGTTGTTTGGCGTCGAACTCTTGACGATGGATTTTAGGCTTCTTCACCCACTACCTCCTCCTCGGGATCAAGCCTACCTTCCATCTTCTCCGAGCTTGCTTTACTTTAAAGAAGCATCCAACGGAGTTTGGATGGTGGTATGCTTCTCCTCAGAGAGGATGCCGCCTTTTCCGAGGTGCTCCTTCCTCGGTGCATAACTGAAAGGAGTACTTTTTTGTATCGGCCAAGCAACCATGGAATTTCAGCACATCATGGGGGTGACCTCATAGGTCGGCTGTCAGACCTCCAACACTGTCCGACATCGAGGAGGAGATCCTGAGTCAAATATTTAGTCTTGCTCCTCTCCCGCTGTCCAGGCTCCTTACCGAGGAGAACTTATTTAAGGTTGGACTGATTCCAACTGATCCAAGGAGTAAGTGTTCTCATGCGATTTTGTTTGGGTCGTCTTTTCTTTCCTCGTCATTATCATTGAACGAGTCTTATATTTTCTATCCAGCGATGAATCCATCCGACCTAAAAACTCATCGTCGAATGGTGAAGAAGAGGAAGACAAGCACGACCGTGGCCCCCAAACGTGCTCGGACCGAGGCTGTCCTGGCGCAGCCCATGGCAGGAGGTTCCTTGAAAGCGGCCAACATCCCGAGGAAGGAGAAGTCGGTGTTGGCGAAGGCTGTGACGTCGATTTGGTCCGCTGCTCCAGGAGAGTCCGTCCCTCGACCTTCTGCATCCTCTTCCAAAAGAAGCTCAGGTGGGCTAAAGATCTCCATCCGAATGTTCGACTACGGATCCGATGTTTCGAAGAATGTCTCTTCGGTGGAAGTTCCCTCAGATATCGAGGATAAAAAAAGGGCATCGGCAACAACCGTGTTGCCCGTTCCTTGCTGAAGTCAGTCATTGTACCGACCGACGTCCAGATCTTCGAGGAGGCTGGAGGTGTCTTCCGCATTCAGGACTCCTACGATTCTCTCCTTCAGGTATGTATTGGCTTTTTACCGACCTTCATTTTAGCTCTTTCGTTCATTCCTCAGCTCAACTATTTTTTTTTCTAGCTCGTCCATCATGTAGATTATTTTGTCGAAGTAATTAGAGAGGTTCGGCACCTCTCTAAGGAAGCCGAGGAGAAAGCCACCCAAGCTCATCGAAGGGAGGATGATGCTCAGCTATCTCGTTTGAAGGTCGAGGAAGAGTCTAGGTCTCTCAGGGAGAGAGGGAAGCAGCTGAAATCCGAGCTAACTAAGGTTGAAGCTCGAGTGCTGGGAGAGAGGAAGGCCGTGAAGGCACGAGCGAGGGCCGCTAGGGTAGAGGCGGTCGAGGCCTTCTGCGCCTCGGAAGAATTACGCAACATCAAGGCAGATTTTGTATTGCTCTCCTACCTGCAAGGGGGCATAGATTTGAAATAGAAGGTCCAGAAGATCTTCTCCGATCTGAACTTGGACCTCTTGGAGTCGGACGAGGAGGAGGCCGAGGAAGCTGAGGGTCGGGAGATTCAAATGAAAGATGTCTTCAGTCCCGCACACGATGACCTGGCTGTCGAGGATGCAGTGTCGATACCACCCCCAGCCGTTATCACCCTACCAGACCAAGCGGAGGTCGGCGAATTTGGAGCTCTGGATGGAGCTAAATATACCACTTTGATCGGCATGTCCAATCTCTCTTTCTTTTTCTTTTTTAGGTTGGCCTTTTTTGTTTGCCCATCTTTTTTGTTTGCCCCTGGTCTTTATCGAGGTACTTTTGTATGGGCCGACCATCACTTGTAAACACTTAGCTTTAATACAAAGCCTTCTTTTGCTAAGTTGTTAAGTTCGTATGTTCTTCATCAGATTTTTCTTTTTTGAGATGTAAGTTAGCGAAGATCTTAGGCGGTGTGACTGAGAAGTGATGAATGATTCATGCTGGTGCGTTACGATCCTCGGCCATAGTCGAGGAGCGTGTTTTCACAAATTTCATGGGTCACATCCCGATCCTTGGTCGTGGTCGAAGAGTGCACGTTGGCAAAATCCAACGGAGATGCATTCCGCTCCTCGATCGTGGCCGAGGAGCATGCGTTCGTGAGATCCGATGGAGATGCATTCCGCTCCTCGATCGTGGTCGAGGAGCATGCCTAGGCGAGATCCAATGGAGACGCGTTTCGCTCCTCGATCGTGGTCGACGAGCGCACGTTGGTGAGATCCGATGGAGGCATGCGCATTGGCGAGATCCGATGGAGACACGTTCCGCCCTTCGATTGTGGTTGAGGAGCACGCATTGGTGAGATCCGATGGAGATGCATTCCACTCCTCGATCGTGATCGTTGGCGAGATCCGATGGAGATGCATTCCGCTCCTCGACCATGGCCGAGGAGCACACGTTGGCGAGATCCGACGAAGATGCATTCTGCTCCTCGATCGTGGTTGAGGAGCGTGCATTGGATAGATCTGATGGAGATGCATTCCACTCCTCGGCTGGATCCAATGGAGATGCATTCCACTCCTCGGCCAACCGAGGAGCGTGCATTGACGAGATTCGACAGAGATGCATTCCGCTCCTCAGCCATGATCGAGGAGCATGCGTTGGTGAGATCCGATGGAGATGCATTCTGCTCCTCAACCATGGCCGAGGAGCATGCATTGGCAACATCCGGTGCAGACACATTCCGCTCCTCGATCATGGTCGAGGAACGCGCATTGGCGAGATTCGGTGAAGAAGCATTCCGCTCCTCGGTCGAGATTTGATGGAGATGCATTTTGCTCCTCGATCGTGGTCAAGAAGCACGCATTGGCAAGACTTGATAGAGATGCGTTCCCTCGATCATGGTCGAGGAGCGCGCATTGGCGAGATTCGATGGAGATACGTTTCGCTCCTCGACCGTGGTCGAGGAGCACGCGTTGGCGAGATCCGATGAAAATGCATTCCGCTCCTCAGTCGTGGCCGAGAAGCGCGCATTCGCAAAAATAAAACCTGCGAGAAGTCATTATTCATTATTGAATAAAAATTCAAGATGAAAATTATATTTTAAGGATAATATCTTCGAAGATTATCAACATTCTAAGTCCTTGGGATCGAAGTTCCATCCAGTCGATAGAGACGGTAAGTTCTAGGCCGGACTACTTCAGCCATGCGATAAGGACCTTCCCAGTTCGGCGATAATTTTGATTGTTCGGATGGGCGAAAAATCTCAGCTCGATGAAGAACTAATTGTTTTGCCAGAAAAAATTTATTCTTTACTCCAGAATTATAGTATCGAACAACCTTCTGTTGATAGTTGGTCATTCGAGCTCGAGCTCATTCTCGAATTTCTTCCAACAGATCCAAATTCGCTCTCATCCCGAAGGAATTACTATCTTCATCGAACTCTTCTACTCGGAGCGTGGGTAACCCCATCTCTATGGGTATCACAACTTCCGTACCGAAGGCCAACATGAAAGGTGTCTCTTCAGTTGAGACACGTTGCGTCATGCGAGATGTTCAAAGAATGTTGTACAACTCTTCTGCCCATGATCCTTTTGTCTGGCTTATGCGAGCTTTCAACTCCTGCAATAATGTCCTGTTCATCACTTCGACCTCACCATTAATCTGTGGATGACCTACTGATGTCAATCTATGAGAAATTTCATAATCATTACAGAATCTTGTAAATCTTGAGTTATTGAATTATCGTCCATTATCGATTATGATAGCGCGGGGTAAACCATATCAATATATAATAGACTTTCAGACAAAATTCCAAACTCTAGCTTCAGTAATCATAGCTACTGCCTCTGCTTCCATCCATTTAGTAAAATAGTCAATCACGATAATCATGAACTTCTTCTATACCACGGCGATGGAAAATGGTCCAAGAATATCCATTTCCCATTGAGCAAAGAGCCAAGAGGTCATGATCGGGATCAATGGGGTCGATGGTCGATGCTGAATGTTTGAGGTTTTTTGGCATTGGTCACATTTGCTCACCAGATCGATCGCATCTCTTTGCATGGTTGGCCAAAAATATCTCTACCGTAATATTTTATGGGACAGAGCCTTACCCCCCAAGTGATTACCATAGATTTCTTCGTGAACTTTCGGTAGGACATAGTCGGCTTCCGAAGGATGGAGGCATCTGAGTAGAGGTAGGGTGAAGGACCTCTTATACAACTTTTCTTCGTAAACGACGTATTGTGGAGTGAGGTGTCTCAATCTTTTCATCTCATCTCGATCTGTAGGCAAAATTCCATCTCACAAATAATGGAGAATAGGATCTATCCAGCTCGGTTCTGGATCAGCTTGCATTATCGGGACCTCCTCAATACTCGGCTTCTCCAGGACTTCCATATATGAGCTTCTTTTTAAGTCGGCCGTCCCATGGGTTGCTAGCTTAGAAAGGAGGTCAGCTCGTATATTCTCAATCTTTGATATCTGTTGAACATCCATCACTAAAAAGCTAGAAACCAAGTTTTTGACCTTCTGTAGATACTTAACCATATTCGACTTTCGAGCTTCATATTCTCTCTGAACCTAATCAATCACCAACTACGAATCACTATATACTTTGAGATGTCGAACTCCCATTTCTTTTGCTATTGTAAGTCCCGCTACCAATGCCTTATACTCGGCTTCATTGTTGAAAGCCGAAAAGTCGAAGCGTAGAGCATATTCTACTACTACTCCTTTCGGACTGGTTAAGATCAACCTGGCTCTGGAGCCCGTGGCATTCGAAGATCCATCAACATATAGGATCCAACATTCATCGATTGAAGGGATTTTAGCGTGACTGGATTCCTCATCTAGAATTGTACGTTCCAGAATGAAGTCCGTCAATGCTTGAGCTTTAATGGATGATCTCGATAAATATTTAATATCAAATTCGCCTAGCTCAATAGCCCATTTAGCCAGCTGCCCCGAAGTATCTGATCGGTACAATACCGATCTAATGGATTGGTCTGTAAGGACTGCGATGGTGTGCGTTTGAAAATATAGGCATAACTTTTTCACAGATATCAAAAGAGCATAGATGATCTTTTCCAATCTCGTATATCTGATCTCAGCATCATGAAATATCCGGCTCATGTAATAGATCGACTTCTGCACCTTGACCTCCTATCGAACCAGAACAAAACTAATTGCCGAAGAAGAAATAGCTAGATATAAGTACAATACCTCCTCGGGCTCTGGCTTGCTTAACAGAGGAGGGGAGCTAAGGTATTTCTTTAACTCATTGAAGGCTATCTGGCATTTATCTATCCATTGAAAGTCCTTCGATTGCTTAAGAGCTTTAATATGGAAGGCTCTTTTTCGCCGATCTTGATAGGAATCTATTTAAAGCTACGATCCTTTCTGTGAGTCACTGTACTTCTTTGATCATCTTCGGAGGCTTCATTTCTTGAAGAGCTTAAATCTTCTCCGAATTAGTCTCAATCCCATGTTGTGATAGGTTTCTTCTAGGTCGGTAATATAATATTTGAAAGTCCTACTTTTGATGAGTATGTTGTCCACGTACACTTCCATATTTCTCTTAATTTATTCTTTGAAAAGTTTGTTCATAAGTTTTTGATAGATCGCTCCACCATTCTTCAAGCTAAACAGCATGACCCTGTAGCAAAAAAAACCTTGGTCAGTTATGAAAGAAGTTTTCTCTTCGTCCTCGGGTGCCATTCGGATCTGGTTGTATCCCGAGAAAGCATCCATGAATGATAGGAGTTGATATCCTGAGGTCACGTCCACCAGTTGGTCTATACGCGATAGAGGATAGCTATCTTTTAGGCATGCTCCATTGAGATCCATATAATCAATGCACGTGCGTCATTTTCCACTAGTCTTTTTGATGAGGACGACGTTAGCCAACCACTCTGAATAATAAACTTCTTAAATGAAGCCAGCCTTCAAGAGCTTATCTACTTCTTCTCGTATCGCCCTCTGGCATTCAGGGATGAAGCTCCATTTTTTCTGCTTGATCGGACGATGATTCAAGTCCACATTGAGTCGGTGTACCATGACTTATGGATCGATGCAGGATATATCCAAAGCTGACCAAGCAAATACGTTGGCATTATCTCGTAGAAATGTGATGAGGTGCTATCGATCCTCTTAACATAAGCTTAAGCCGACCTTCACAACCTTGTTTGGATCATCCTTGATCGGTATAGAGATCAGTTCTTCTACCGGAGAGCCTCTTTGTTCAGTTTGTTCATCCCGGATGTCTAACTCATTCATGAGTTGCTCTTCAGCCACCACTCCATGCAAAGTAGCCATGTAACACTCCCTTGTGATCGACTAATTTTTTCTGAGCTCGTTGATTTCATGTGGAGTTATAAATTTGACCTTCAGATGATAGATTGATACTATGGCCTGGAGGGTATTTAGATCTGACCGACCTAAGATGACATTGTAGACGGAGGGGCTATTCACAATGAAATAAGTTATGTTGACAATCGTCTGCTTCGGAGCTTGTCCAGCTTTTGTCGTTAGTAAGATAGTTCCTTCCACTAGAACCATAGTGCCAGAAAATTCGACTAGAGGTATATTCCTCTTCGTTAGTAGTTCAGGACTTAAGTTCATTCAAATAAAGGCATCATAAAACAGAACATCTATCGAGCTTCCATTATCAACAAGGATCCGATGTACTTCATAATTAGCAATATTCAAAGAAATGACTATAGGATCATCATGGGGCTGACTTATTTCTTTCAGATCTTCATCGATGAAAGTAATTTCATCATCTGCTTTCCTCTTCCTTGGTTCATCTTTTGATTGATTTCGATCTGAAGTATTTTCATCGAGGTTTCCTTCAGCAATTACTTTAATTTCTCTCATAGTCGGCTGCTCTCCGTGCGGTTCATCCTACCGAGGTTGGTCACGACTCGGATTCATTGAAACTCGCCATTCATCCACATAGTGCCGAAGTCATTCCTGCCTGATTAGTGCCTTTATTTTCTCTTTGAGCTACCAGCACTCCTCGGTATCATGCCCATGGTCATGATGATATCAGCAATACTTCCTCGAATTTCTTACTCGAGCAGGGGTTATTATTTTTTTGGATTGAGGTATATCTTCTCGTCGCTCAATCTCCATCAAAATCTGAGCCCGGGGTGTGTTGAGAGGGATGTGATAATTGAACCTTCGAGGTGGAGTTCTAGATCGGCCTCGCGGCTTTGGAGATGTTGGTCGACTACTCCAAGGTGGGGTGCATGATTGATGAAATCGTGGGTCCTTCCGATGGTGCTGCATCCATCTATTATCTTTTTTCTTTTTCTATTTTTGGGATGGACCTGACCTACCATCTTGGCTATTCCCCTGCTGATCCTAAGCCTCTTCGACCTAGGCATACTTCTCTGCTCATTCTAGCATCTCAGCGAAATCCTTTAGATAGTCCAAGTTGAGAGAGAACAAAAGATCATTTTGGAGGAGGTCGGCCTTGAATACCATCATGACCATAGACGGATCTAAATTTTGGACCTCCAAGGTGGCTGCATTGAAGCGATTGATATACTCTCGAAGGAGCTCATTCTTCTGTTGCTTGATGCTCACGAAAAAGTCAGAGTTAGGACGTTGCCGACGACTACTTACGAAGTGGACAACGAATAGATGGCTCAACTGGTAGAAAAAATCTATCGAGCTAGATTTCAGGTTTGAATACTAATGTCGAGCCGTCTTTCTCAAAGTTGAAAGAAAAACTTGACATAGTATCACATCGATAGCCCCTTGTAGATGCATAAGAGTTCGAAAATTGTCTAGATGATCTACGGGATTGGCCGTTCCATCGTAAAGCTTCATCTGAGAAATCTTGAATTGACGTGGCAAGGATTCGTTCATAATCTTCTGAGTGAATGGAGGATCGACATTAAACCCCAAATCCTCCCCTTGCTGCCTCGGCTTCCGCAATGCATCCAGCTATCATTGCATCTCTTTGAGCTTTTTCTGCATGTCACCCTCATAAGTGGCTCGGTGCTGAGGAGTCTTATGGTCCGGAGTGAAGCCTCTTTTGAAAATTGATGTTCACGAGTGTTGGGGATAAATCCCGCTCCAGCCGAAGTCTAGGTTGATGCTCAGTCTAATGCAACCAGTAGCCGCAGAAGAGCTTCGGCAAACAGGCTTCAGCCGAACTCCCAGCGGTCGAGCTTCTTCTAATCCGTTCAGCCGGCCGAGCTACTTAGCGGCCGAACTCTCCATCGGCCGAGCTTCGGATTTCCAACGGCCGAACTCCTCAGCGGATGAGCCTTAGCCGAACCACTTAGCAACCGAAGTCCTTCAACCGGGCCTCAGCCGAGCTTCTTCGGGCCTCTCAACGGTCGAACTCCTCAGCGGACGTCCATCGGCCAAACTTCGCCCGATCGAGCTCCTGCCGAACCCCTCCAGTCGGTCAAGCTCCTTCAATTACAAGCGGCCGAACTCCTCAGCGAACGTCCATCGACCGAACTTCGCCCGATCGAGCTTCTGTCGAACCCCTTCAGCCGGCCGAGCTCCTTCAATTCCAAGCAGTCGAACTCCTCAGCGGACGTCCATCGGCCGAACTTCGCTTGACCGAGCTCCTGCCGAACCCCTCCAGCCGGCTGAGCTCCTTCAATTCCAAGCGGCAAAACTCCTCAAGCAGCCATCCCTTCAGCCGACCGAGCTCCTTCAATTCCAAGTGGCCGAACTCCCAAGCGACCGAGCCTTAGCCGCGCACCTCCGACCAAACGCCTATGGGAGCCGAGCTCCTCCCGAGCTTTTCTCTCAATCGAACTCTCCTATAAGTCCGAACTTCTCTGGACGAACCATCGCCGTCAGCCCGCAACAGACAACAAGTGCAGACGACATGGCCACCACTACTGGTGATGCCACTCTCTCTGTAACCAGTCCCATGCGGCCCACGACCCGCCAGTATGGCTGTCACCATCCACCTGACGATGCCTTCCTCTCCGTACTGAACTCCATGCGGCCCCAACGGCTCTCTGCCAAGCGGTATGGCCGTCACCATCAACTAAGCTCCGCCTGTAAAGGGCCCTCCAGATACGCTGATCTCTGACCTCTCTGATCTCTAAGCTCTCCTCTTCTTCTCTAAGCTCCGAAACTCATTCCGAGCACTCCATTCCTGTTGACCAAAGCTGACTTGATCGTCGGAGGGTCCTGTCGGAGCCACCCCCAACTGGCTCCGGATGAAACTTTGTTTTGCAGATTCCCGACGACGACCTCATCGGCCTCCACTCCAGCGGACTCCGATGACGATCAGATTCTGCGTCAACAGATTGGCACTAAAAGGAGGGGCTTCTCTGTTAAGAGAAAGCCGAAGTCTCCTCGTTCTTAAAGGAGTGCTCGACGACGTTTTCCCCCTTTCCACTCCAAAGATTTTTCTTCTTTCTCTTTTCAGAAAAAAAGAAGAGATGCCCCCCAGGAGAGCCTCGACTCGACGGTTGGCAGCCTCCGCGGCCCGATCCCTTTCGGATCCGACCGCTCCTGCTCCAGCCTCGATGACCCAGGCTCACTTTATAGCCGCGGTGGATGCGGAGCAGTTCAACCTACTCGTCAAGCAGGTCCACAATCTCATGGAGGCAGTGCAGGCAGTGTAGGCCATGCACCAGCAAGCCCCAATGCTAGGCCAACCGACGTGGGACTCTCCGGAGCCGAGTGATCCGGTCCAAGAGCGACCGACTTGGACAGCCCGACCTTCAATCTTCGGATTGGAGAGGCAGAGGAGGGAGAGCCCTTGTTCGGATCATGGATCGGCCAAGGGTGAAGCCTCGCGCCCGTTCCACAAGAGAGCCTTGGAGATCAGAAATTGTGAAGATCTCCTGGATCAAAGGCTCTTAGAAATGAGCCAGCGAATCGAAAAACTTCGTCACACTCCCCCCTCATGTGGCAATGACGTTTGCACTGACCCCCCTTTTTCGCAGAAAATCATGCAGGAACCAGTTCCGCCGAACTTTAAGCTCCCACAGTTCGACAGCTACGATGGGACCACCGACCCGATCGACCACTTAGAAGCCTTCCGAACGATGATGCTGCTCCATGGCACGTCAGACGCTATATTGTGCTGGGCTTTCCCCTTTACCTTGAAAGGAGCTGCCAGAAACTGATACTCGGTGCTCAAGCCGAGTACCATCTCATCATTTGACCAAATGAGTCAACAGTTCATGACCCACTTTGTGAGTAGTAGGCGACCGCGCCGAGGTTTGGATTTTTTGATGGCCATCAAGCAGAAGGCGGAGGAACCCATCCGGGCCTACGTCACCCAGTTTAACACTACCGTGCTGGAAGTCCGGAACCTGGACCAATCAGTCGCCATGGCCGCCCTCAAGGGTAGTCTTCAAAAAAATAACTTGCTGTTCTCCTTAGAAAAAAGGTACCCTAGGGACCTCATCGATCTGCTGGCTCTGGCTGAGAGATATGCCCGTGCGGAAGAAGCCTTCAAGTCGAAGGACGAAGAAGCCTTAAGGGAGCGGCTGGCAGGCAATGGGGAGCCGAATGAAGTTCGGCCGCGCTCACGAACTTCCTCCGGTAGCAGGCGGGCTCGAACTCCTCGAGCTTACAGAGAAGCACGAAGAAGCCCTCCTCCCAAAAGATTCCACGACTATGCCCCCCTCAATGCTCCTCGAACTCAGATCTTCACCGAAGTTAAGAATCAACTGCCAAGATTCGAAGGGTTATGGTCTCCCTCAAACAAGCGTGACCGAAGCAAGTACTGCCTCTACCATCGCGACCACGGCCACGACACTGAGGAGTGCATCCAGCTTCGAGACGAGATCGAGGAGCTCGTTAGAAAGGGACGGCTAGGTAAATTCATTCGGTGCGAGCCTGAAGATCGGCGAAGGGCGCTACCGTAACAAGAAACGATAAGATCGGCCGCCTCACTACGTCGTCAACGTTACCCCAGGACCCAGTATGGAAGCCAAGAGAAGCATGCTTCAAAGTGAGGAAGCCAGCATGAGGTAGAAAAGGTCGTCCTGAATCACAGAGAATTCAGGAAAATATTGCCAGTAACTTCCTTTCAATGAAGTTCTTCCCTTTCAACAGTGTATTATTTTTCGGCGCCAAAACTATGTAATGACAAGAAAAGAAGCAGTCAACAATCACCGTGTTAGAAAGGAAGACCTCATCCTAACACAAGCAGATCAAAGAGTAGTTCGGCCAGAGATAAGATCTCTCCCGAAAAGCAACATCGGCTAGAGATAAGATCTCTTCCGAAAAGCAACATCGGCCAGAGATAAGATCTCTCCCGAGCAGTTCGGCCAGAGATAAGATCTCTCCCGAAAAACAACGTCGGTCAGAGATAAGATCTCTCCCAAAAAACCACCTTGGCTAGAGATAAGATCTCTCCCAAGCAGTTCGGCCAGAGATAAGATCTCTTCCGAAAAGCAACGTCGGCCAGAGATAAGATCTCTCCCGAAAAATCATCTCGGCTAGAGATAAGATCTCTCCCGAGCAGTTCGGCCAGAGATAAGATCTCTTCCGAAAAGCAACGCCGGCCAGAGATAAGATCTCTCCCGAAAAACCACCTCGGCTAGGGATAAGATCTCTCCCAAAAAGCAACGTCGACCAGAGATAATATCTCTCCCAAGCAGTTCGATCAGAGATAATATCTCTCCTGAAAAGCAACATCGGTCAGAGATAAGATCTCTCCCAAAAAACCACCTCGGCTAGAGATAAGATCTCTTCCGAGCAGTCCGCCTAGAGATAAGATCTCTCCCAAAAGCAACTTCGACCAGAGATAAGATCTCTCCCGAAAAGCAACCTCAACCAGAGATAAGATCTCTCCCGAGCGACAACTTCGGTCAGAGATAAGATCTCTCCCGAGTGAAGGCCTCGTTCATAAAAGACGAGATGGAGGGAGAGGCCCTGACAACGGCCCTTATGTGCCCCCATGGCCCATTTGGAATAGGAGGAGAACCTCGTCCTAATGCGAGCAAAGTTCAAGTCCGAGCTCCGAAGTCCAAATCTCCATCAACCTCGGTCAGAGATAAGATCTCTTCCGAGCGATCGTGGACAACTTCGATAGTTGGAGATGAGATCTCTCCCGAGCGCCCACATCAACCTCAGCCAGAGTGCCCGTATCAACTCCGACTAGGGATAAGGTCTACGATAACCTCGGCCAGAGCGCCTGAGTAACCTCGGATAGAGGTAAGGCCTGCGACGACCTCGGTCGAAGAGCTTCAACATCGACCTTGGCTAGAGAAAGCAACCGTGTCAACCTCGACTGGAAATGGGATCTTCCTCGAGCTTGAACTTCGATGTCAACTTCAAGCCGGAGATGAGATCTTCTCCGAGCTTCGACCTAGACCAGCACAGAGCTCAGAGGAAGACTTCGGCAGTCGCCTTTCCGGTACTCCCTTCCTTCGATTTTTGAACTCAGGAGTGGGGGGCTAGTGTTGGAGATAAATCCCGCTCCAGCCGAAGTCTAGGTCGATGCTCAGCCTAATGCAATCAGTAACCGCAGAAGAGCTTTGGCAGACGGGCTTCAGCCGAACTCCCAGCGGCCGAGCTTCTTCCAATTCGTTCAGTCGATCGAGCTACTTAGCGGCCGAACTCTCCATCGACCGAGCTTCGAATTTTCAGCGGCCGAACTCCTCAGCGGATGAGCCTTAGCCGAATCACTTAGCAACCGAAGTCCTTCAATCGGACCTCAGCCGAGCTTCTTCGGGCCTTCAGCGATCGAACTCCTCAGCGGACGTCCATCGACCGAACTTCGCCCGACCGAGCTCCTGCCGAACCCCTCCAGCCGGTCGAGCTCCTTCAATTCCAAGCGGCCGAACTCCTCAGCGGACGTCCATCGGTCGAACTTCGCCCGACCGAGCTCCTACCGAACCCCTCTAGTCGGTCGAGCTCCTTCAATTCCAAGCAGTCGAACTCCTCAGCGGACGTCCATCGACCGAACTTCGTCCGACCGAGCTCCTACCGAACCCCTCCAGCCAATCGAGCTCCTTTAATTTCAAGCGGCCGAACTCCTCAAGCAGCCGTCCCTTCAGCCGGCCGAGCTCCTTCAATTCCAAGTGGCCAAACTCTCAAGCGATCGAGCCTTAGCCACGCACCTTCGGCCAAACGCTTGTGGGAGCCGAGCTCCTCCCGAGCTTTTCTCTCAGCCAAACTCTTCTACAAGTCCGAACTCCTCTGAACGAACCATCACCGTCAGCCCGCAACAGACAACAAGTGCAGACGACATGGCCACCACTACTGACGATGCCACTCTCTTCGTAACCAGCCCCATGCGGCCCATGACCCATCAATATGGCTGTCACCATCCACCTGACGATGCCTTTCTCTCCGTACTGAACTCCATGCGGCCCCAACGGATCTCTGTCAGACGGTATGGCCGTCACCATCAACTAAGCTCCGCCTATAAAGGGCCCTCCAGAGACGCTGATCTCTGACCTCTCTGATCTCTAAGCTTTCCTCTTCTTCTCTAAGCTCCAAAACTCATTCCGAGCACTCCATTCCTATTGACCAGAGCTGACTTGATCGTTGGAGGGTCCTGCCGGAGCCACCCCCCACTAGCTCCGGATGGGACTTTATTTTGCAGGTCTCCAGCGGCGACCTCATCGGCCTCCACTCCAGCGGATTTCGGCGACGATCAGATTCTGCATCAACAACAAGCGTTCAGATTTTCGACGGAAAGGATCAGTAGGTCGGTTGTGATGACCGGCCTCGGCCCTAGGGCTTCAAGGGCGTCGTTCCTCTAGCCTTATCCAGACTAGACCTAAATTTTCTTCGATCGGATGGTGCTCGTCGGCCTGCTGTATTCCTCGTACGGTGGTTGATAGTGTCTACACCTGATGAAGCAGGATATCATACTGTTCCTATGAGATCGTCGGTGCCGTTGGTGGGTTTTTCTGGATGGGTGGTTAATCTATTGAGCATTGTAGGCCCTCCGACCACTAGAACGCTGGAACGCGTTTGATGTTCCCTTTCGAATTCTCATGATATTCAGTGTCGTACTTTCTTCCCTCAAAATTAAACTTTGAAAATAACCGAGGCCCTTCCTTTAGCGCCAATTGTTGCTCTTGGATCTCTTGGCTTGAGGTCGGCCGACGAGGATGGAGGAGCTCGACTACCGAGGAATATGAGGCTGAGGATGAACTTTCGCTGGAGCTTCATCCGTTCATCTGCAATAAAATTTCTACCGGAGTGTTCTCCGGTAAAGATCCTCCGACGCTCAAGTTAGGAGATTGGACAACAATGAGGAAAGAAAGCGTCAAATTGAATGGCATACCTAGAGAGTCCCGAAGCTCCTTTATTTATAGGTAAGGAGTTGGAGTTGTATCCATTTTGGACTCTAACGGCTTTTCGAGTTAGTCGTCCTTGATTGATTCGGAAGATTTTTTTTCTTTTGGGAAGATGAAATTGCGAAAGATTCCTCTTTATCCGAGTTTTTCGATTCGGAGAGGATGCAGTTTCAGCAGGGACGGTTATGGCTCGGTTATTAACGAGCTATAAGCCTATTCATGTAGCTTGACGGCCGACCTAAATTCGATGAGGATGGGTTATGAAGGTCTATCTTATTTTATCAGGAGACGATTTTCAGTAGATCGATCAAAATTGTAGGTCGACTTAAGTCGATCTATAGCTAACCATGGATAAAATATCGCATCATTCCGTTCAAACGATCTATTAAGATAAATCGACGATCGATGTTAAATAGATCAAGACCATACCAGCATCATTCCACAATAACAGACATGCTAATAAAATAATAAAATCCATCCAATTTATCTCTCACATGCTTGGTTAGATGTAATCCTCGGACCGTCCTTGGGATCCAGGAAAGGATTATTTATCTATCACCTGCATCGTACCTGCCAAATTGCAAGCAGAGAGATTTTTATGCGAGCGTCCCCTGCCGAAGGATATAATATAGGTTTGGCCGTGGAGAAGTGGAAGTTCTCTCCGAAGTAACGGCCGAGGGAGGTCGAGGGAGGCGAGGTAAACGCCTCTTTTGCCGCGGATCTCACGGACCTTCGCCGAAAACTTCCCTGGCTGCAGTGAACCAGTTTTTGTGTGACGGACGGGATTCGCCTCGTCAATCCCGTTGCCGACTTCCGTTCCTGCCAATCCCCAGCCAAACCTCTTCCCCAGATCAACCGTTCGCACCTTTCCCCGCTCTCCTCCGGCTTCCAACCAACCAAAGGTCCACATCGGAGCACGAGAGGCTCGCAGGTCACAAGCCGAGCAAAAGGCCCTCGGTTGGTTGGTGGTGGACCCACAGGGTTTAGTGGTCCCAAATTCCAACCAACCTTCTACTCCAGTGGGTAAAAAAAAAAAAAGAAAAGTTATAATAAGTCACCGACACGTGTTAGTATAACTTATATTTTAACAGCAGTGAATCAAAAATCATGGCAGCTTTACACAGCCCAAGCGCTCTGATGGTGATGGAGGTCTCAAAGTAGGTTGACACAGAGGTACTGGCACAGCACCTAACGTCTCCCCCCTCCGTGTTGAAAATAAATTTCCTAAAATACCCCTATTTGTTTTGGAACGAAAGGCCGGCTGAACCCCATCCTCCTGTTTGTGCGGGGATGTAAGCAATGACTTGGAGGTAGCAAGGAGCCTTCGTTCAGCGTTGATCGATAAAACAAAAGAGATGGTGGATATTCTTATAAAAAAGTGATTCATCTGGGCAGAAGTTTGTTCCTCTCTGGATTCTCCGATGATTAATAGTACTGATTAATTATAATTGAAAAATCTCTAAATAAATAATATATTTTTTTATTTTGATAAATTATCGTGAGGATTGTTCAAAAGATAGGTGAGAAGAAAAGAAAAAAAAATCAGCATAAATAAAGAGAAAGAAAAAAAAGTTAATCTAAAAAATCTAATTAAAGAAAGGGTAGTTTAGTAATCATAATCGATCGACTTAATAAAGGTTCCATCCTCACCATCAAGGGGTCTACAAGGTAGCAGGCAGGCAGCTGCAACATCAGAGAGAAACAAGCATCACATCCATGTAGCCCTTCCTTTTTATTCCCGTCCATCCTTTCCTCACTTCTCATCCCAACAAATAGCTGGGGTAGAGAAGCAACCAAGGAAAGGGAGGAGGGAGAGAGAGAGAGAGAGAGAGAGTATTTATTAAGAAGAGAAAATCCAATCCCCAAACCCTTACCCTCTTTGCCGAGGAGACCTTGTCCTTTCTCTACGTCTTTCTAGTTTCTTTCTGATGGCCCAAGTGGACCAAATTTATTTGAGGGGGGGAGAAACAAAACAAAAGGGAGGTGGGGAGAAAGAGAGAGAAGAGGGGAAGGAAAGGATGGGTGTCTTCAAGGGTGTATCTTGCAACCAAACCCCCCCCCCCCCTCCTCCAGAAAACAAGAATAGAGACTAGAGAGAGAGAGGCCCCCAGGCAATGCCAGAAATACCCCTCTGCAAGCCCAGATAATCTACACCTTCGTCAAAGCGAAAAAAGAACTCTCCTTTGCTCTCCAATTCCCGATTTTTATGGGCCTCTTTCGGGTTTTATCTTGGTCAGACCTTCTACAGAGAGAGAGAAAGAGAAAACAAGGGGAAGGAACCTTTCCTTTCTCTCTCTCTTTCTATCTATCTTTCTCCACCCACCTTTATTTCTCCATTATATCTTTACCTCTCTATCTCTCTCCATCTATATCTTTATTGACCTTTTCTTCTCCATCGCCTCTTATAATATAGTCTTCTCCTCCTCCTTTTATTGTTCCGTATTTCTTTTGTTTTTTCTTCCTTAGTCTGTTTGGGTTCTGGGGAGAAGGGGGTTGAGGAGAAGCTAATGAAGAAGGTGAGAAGGGTTCCTCCCATGGAGTCGTCTCCATCGTCTTCGTCGTACATGACCGCTGGGGAGGAGGCCAGGGCGCGGTTCAAGTACCAGGGGCTCTTGCAGGACTATGAGGAGTTGGTAAAGGTGAGATCTTTTCCTTGTTGAGTTGATTGGATCTTTGGCCATCCAGCGTTTTCTGTTGCCAAGATGTGGTTTTTGTTCCGAATTTGTTTTCTTTATTCTGGATGTTCCTGGTTTATTATCTTCCATTATTTAGTTTGTTTAAAAAAAAAAATTGGTTCGCCCTGTTGTTATTCTATTTGATTTTAGGGGTGTCGGTTTTTTCTTTCGAGTGGTCATTATTATTATTATTATTGATTTTTGGGGATCTGGGGCTGTTTTCCCCTTATTTTTGTCGATTTCGTGGGTCCAGGTCGCGTAGATTGAGAGATCTAGGGTTTTATGATTTTTTTGTGTATGAATGCTTGTTTGAGCTTCTGTTTCTAATTTTTAATTGGCTGGATTTTGTCTTAGGTTTTCTTAATTAGAATTTATTCACTCCTTTCTTTTCCTCCGTCCCTTAATTTTTTTTTTTTTATTTAAAAAAAACCCAATCTTTTTATTTTTATATTTTGCCGTCTCCGTTGTAAAGTTTGTAATTTCTTTAATTTATGATACCCCCTCAATAATTTGATTGCTTTTTCTTTTCCCCCCGCCTCACCGAGGAACTGCAACTTGTTTTCACAGGAAACTGAAGCAAAGAAGAAGAAATTTCAGCAGACAAAACAGAAGGAACTCAGGCTCTTGGCTGAAGTCAAGTACTACCTCTCCGATATATTTTTCTTTGCACACATTTATCTGTTTCCTGATTTCGTCGTTATATCTCACCTTCTTTCGAAGGTTTAACTTTAAAAATTTATAATTTGGTAATGTTAGATTCTTGCGGAGAAAATACAAGACTTTATTGGAAACCCCATCTCGGGCCGCCCCACATAGACCCAAGAAACAATCCCGCAAAATGCAAGCATCTGTCGCAATCCCTCGACCACCAAATGCGGTTGTTCAAATTGAAGGACCTACGAAACATAGGAATCAAAGAATAATGGAAGCTGCAGCTCCAAGCACTTCTGCCGTGATTGATTTGAATCAAATCTCTTTACCGGTAATTGGTCGGGTTCTTCTATTTGGAACTCGCGTGGATACACTTAGGAAGGTTTGTTAATTGGGAATTTTTATTTGTTAATTGCAGAATGGTGAAGAAATGGAGGAGTTTCGTGTGAGGCCGGAGCGCCTGAAAATGGAGAAACTGAAATGGTGTTCAATAGATGGTGATGGAGGGGATCATGATCTTAAGTCATCAATTTGTGGAGGTGTTGAGAACAATTCAAACAGTGTGGGTAAGAGGAAAATTTCATGGCATGATCAGTTAGCTCTCAGGGTTTGATATTTTTCGGCTATTATATCATATGGGTGAGGAAGGAAGTTCTTGTGCCGTTACCATGTTTACCTTCTTCTATCAAATTGTATGTATTGGTCCGTAGAGGAACAACTCAAAGGGATACTTGTATTCCCATTATACGTGGAACTTAGTAGAGTTGTAGAAATGCTAGCATCCTTCTATTGACAAATACATCTTCCTTGCATGGTTTTGCAGAATCAATTATTCTTTACCATCTTACATGGTTAAAAAGTTTGGCAGTTGTTTGTTGGATTTAGAAGTGTGATGGAAGAATCCATGATAATATTTCAGTTGGTTACACTCTAGATGAATGTTTGGAAATCATCTGACTTTTTGTTGGTTTGTGGTGAAGAGAATGTAGCTTGATCTTTCGGTTTGTAGATTGCTTTTCCTTCTCAGAGTTATGTTATTGAAATTTCGGACTGCTTGTGTGGTGTTTTGCCATTTGTCACAGAATTTGGACTTCTGCAAGGAGGGAGGTTGACGGTGGAGAGATGATCTCGCTCAATCTGCCCTTGATTGCAATTTTTTTATTTGTCACAGAATTGGAGCATCAAAGTTTCAAAAATGCATTTATAAGTGACAATTCAATCTGAAATTCTGCAAGAGAATTTGCTTGGTCTTTACATATCTTTCAGATGTATCTGCATCGGCAAAGCGATGATGGTTTTTTTTTTTTTTTTTTTTTTTTTTTTTTTTTTTTTTTTTTGTATAATTTAAAATTCGATGCAGTCTGATATCAATTTTACTTGGGTACCAAGATGTTTAATACAATATAATTTCTATTTCCAATGTTAATGCTCGTGCTCTGTACTGCATGGCTATCGTGTACACCCGCTATATTTCATGGCACGTATTTGTGTGCAAGCATGGAAGATGCGTGATCGATGAGTTGGTAAGGGGAGGAAGATCCATATTTATGGCATCCACCTTTGGAAAGCAAGCGAATCTTATGAAACTGGAAGACCAATCTATAACGACGCCGTGTGATTCATCATCGACGTCGTGTCTGTCGGTCGTAACTCTTTCTGCAAAGCCGACGTGATAACTTTGCTAGGTCCTGTAGGGAGCACCAAAATCGAAGAAGCCTTGCATCTATAAGTTGAACATGGCTGCGTGCATGCCACTTTTGCGGGGGCCGTCGAAGAATGGAACTAATTTATTTGTTGATGCCTCGGGTTTTAACTTTGTCCTGAACCGCATTAATTCAAGCCATATGAATATACTCATGTACCGATATTTATTTTAAGAACTATTTTTTTTATTACTATTTTATAAAATAATAAGCTCACCAAAGAGCTTGATTGATTTATGAGTTTAAACAAATTAAATTTGACACGAATCAAGATTAAAACGAAAAAAAAAAAATTAAAATCAAAATAAAAAATTTTAAATAAAAATAAATAAATAATAGCCAGTTCAAACCAAATTGGTTCGAAAGAATCAGCCGGTCTGTGCGAACCAGAGAAGGCCGGCTCGACTTAGAGAAGCCCAGCACACCCGCGCAGCCTAGCCCACCAGCGTTGACCTCAGGCCAGCGTCAGATTTATCGCAGCTTATAGGAAGGTGGTTACCATGCCGGTGAACTGGGTTCTTATGCGGTCTACGGGCGGGGCTTCGTCAGGCGCTGATGGACGGCATCCAATAGCCGATGGTCGGGATCCAACGGTTGAAGTCACAGGCGATTGTGATTCAAATTCGTCCCAGCCGATTTTACGTGATCCAACAGACGACGTCACTGCTGATCGCCATCCAACAGCGGAAAACACTCCTAACTTGATCTAGGATTTCTCAAGCCTCTTACACGCCATCCTACAACCAAAAACCTCTGATGAAGTTAATCCAACAATCTTGAATTGATCTGGGAATTGATATGGAACCAGCAATTGGATTTTGATGGGATTTGAAGCATCTGATTACAGATCAACCAGAAAAGAGTTAGGTGATGGAATTTGTTCCAGATTCAAACTAGACTTTGGAAAGGACTAAAAAATCTTAATTTTTCTCTATAAAAGCTTCCTTACGACCCACAACTCGAAGGGAGACCCTCCCTTGGGGGGAATTAGCCTCTCTCCTCTCTTTTCTTCTCTTTTTTCTTCTTCCTTCTCTTCTTTTATTTTATTTTTTTATTTGAAAAATCTAAAAATGTCGAAAGCTAGCAGATTCTCGATCATATGTGGCTAAAGATCTCATGTTCAAGAAAGTAAGAAAAATCTTCAGTACGAGAGTTTATAATCTAAATCTTATTTATTTTTTTATTGAATAATAAAATTTATTTATCTTTTACATATCTTTTTTATTTATATTTTAATATTTAATTTTTTATAATTTATACATAAGAAGATAGATCATGATCGTGAAAAGATACGATTTGTGCTTAAATTAAGATGAATTATAAAATTTAATCAAATGTATATTATGTTTGATTGCACCATCATAATGGTCTATATCTATGAAATAGATTATGATTATATTAGATATGATCCATACTCCATAGAATAGGTTATGTTAGAATTTGGTCAAGAGAATATATATCTCATAAGATTGCATGTTGATAATGAAAAGATTACATGAATCAATTATAAACTTGAATACTGAAAGATGAAACCGAAATCCTAAACAACTTTCTCTTTTTATTTTAATTAATTCTTAAATCCCACTTTACTTATTTATTCATTTTACTGCTTTATATTTTTGGTTTATTATTTATTTTTTTTCTACTTTTACTTTTCATACTTTATTTTACTGATTAATAATTAATTTTTATTATCAGTCAATTTAATATAATTGCTTAATTATCATTTATTTACTTTTTTTAAAAAAATTCTACTTTATATTGCTTTTCATATATGGTTTATTAATTGCTTTTAGCTAAATTATCTTAATTGCATTGTTAAATAATTATCTTATTTTATATAATTAATTTACTATTTTTTATAACTTAGAATAAATTATTATCTTAAAATTTAATTTAATTTTTTGCTTTACTTATAGGTTATCTAGTTGCCTTTTAATCATAGTATAATTTACTTTTTAATTAGATAGATTGTCTAAATTAGTTTAAATAAAATCCAACATAATTAATCTAATTAACTTAATTAAAATCTATCATTTATTTTTCTTACTTTAAATAACATAATATAAAAAAATAAATTAATCTAATTAACTTAATTAAAATCTATCATTTATTTTTCTTACTTTAAATAACATAATATAAAAAAATAAATACACCTCATAATACTTAATTAATATAGAAAAACTAATTAGACCTTAAAAGAATCTAACATGTTTGGATACCTTGCTTTGTTTGCATTGCATATCCATAATTAACTTTAAGGGCATAATCCATTAATTAAGATAAGATGGAGATTTGATCATCCTTAGACTAAAAATTATATATTTTATTTTGCATTACTTAAATCTTAATTTAAAATTAATTAAATGTTGATCCTAGAATATTCGAGCTCAATAGGGCAAAAAAGTCCTATAGTTGGATCGGATTCAGATTGATTAATTGCTCAGTGTCTAAAGCAAGTGATTTAAAAAGATAGTTTTTAATTGGTTCTGTTGTCTGATCTGACTAACTCAATTGATGTCTAAAAAAAGTAATAAGTAGGGGACCTTCTATATCTTATACTTACCTGATCGAATCAGTTAGTTAGTCTTGGGCTTGGAGTGCCTAAAGATGATCTTGGCAGTTAGGAGCTGTCTAGATCTAGGTTAATCTTAGAATAGAGAGTCCATGCTTATTTAACTTGATTGTAATAAACAACAAATACTAAACTAATTTTTCGCATCTATCATCCTTAGATCTAGGATTCTCTAGACTTTTATCTTGAGAATTTTCTCTCCTCGTCTCTTTTCTTATCCTTTATAATAAAATATAATAAAATAAATAATAATCAAAAAAGGATTGCCCTGATTTAGAATCCTTAATTATATATTTGAATAATCAGAATAATCTAAGATAGATTTTGATAGTAGATATGATGAGCTATCTTGTAGATTAGATCGTCTAACAGTCATTAGATATTCTTTCTATCCATCTTTTCTTCCTACACAACAAGATTGTGCTATATATTTGAGCCCCACTCACTATGCAAATGAATGTCCACATCGATTTTTTGAGTATATGTATGAGCAAATTCATCAAGATCAAATCTAAATGATCTACAAACCAAGAAATAATCCATACTTTAATGCCTATAATTCAGACTGGGGTGCTCAATCAAATTTTTCATGACAATCAGAATCAGTGGTTATCCTAGTGCCATAAGGACCCACATTCATAGATATATATTATGATATGCCCTATCCATAATATCATTTGTCTTCAAATAATAATGAGTCAACTTTTGAAGAGAAAATTCAGCAAGCATTAAACAAGTTAGAACTCATCAATCATACCTACAAATAGACCTTTCACTCCTGTATGCAGATCTTTAAAGAACTAGAGAAGCTAGCACTCACATTCAATCAGTAGAAGAAAAGTGAGTTGCCCAGTCAACCTGAGAGCGACCCTGAGGGACCATACCTAACTAAAAATTTTAATGTCTATATAACTTTTTCTGAATAATCAGTTATAACTCTCGAAGAAGAAATGGTCATAAAACAACGTTGCATAACTAAAAAGATCCTCTTAGACTATATAATTGAGGTAAAAATATATAGAAGTCATTTAATTGAGGATAATCTGGCATGAAAAAATAATTTTCATGTCAGATTATCATGTTTGGTATAAAAAATGGAAGAGAGATATGATAAAAAAAATTGATGGGTTCCATGCTCATTTTTTTGAGAGAGAAAGTAAAACAAATACCAAGTTCGAGTGGTGGCAATCGATATTTAATAAAAATATCCCAAATAAAGCTATATATATAATCATTGATTTTATTCTAATATCTTTCAAATTTTATTCAATAAAGAGCTTTATAAAAAAAATTAAGATAGAGATGATGTTATGCAAAAAATTATGTGATTATAGTCATCATATAAAAACTAATTATATTATTTTAGTATTAAAAAAATATTTTATATTGAAGGATATATTTATAAATTTTCTCATATTTTCATATAGGATTATCTCCAACCAAACGTAATAATTCTTTTTCGATATCATTTTCTGCAATAATTTTTTCATCAACTAAATATAGTAAAAGTTATTTTTCTCTACAATCATTTTTTCAGATAAATGATTTTCATGAATTATCAAATTATCCCATAATCTGATATACTCCAACCAAATGGATCCATAGAAAAGAATCAAAATGGTGGGACGAACCAATTTCATCATCATCTTACTTATCTATGGATCCATTCCCAAGTGCCTTAGAATCATCGATTTTTTTTAATAGGAAAGGAGAACAAACTAATGAGATGATGGAATTAATAGAGACTTTCTAATAACTATAGATGAATAATATACTAGAGAAAGCTTTACCCATAATTTTTTTCAGGATTCGTTAAAATCCTGTCTGACTCATTATAGAGTGGATGATTTTGATGAAGATGGATTTAATACAGAAATAAATGATCAAGTAGATATCCCCTACCCTAAAACCATCCTACTATAGATCGAAAAATTTGAGCCACCATCTAGCCTACCAATAGCTTTCTTATTAGAACTATCAATTATTTTAGAATTGAAGCCACTTCCTGATGCACCCACCCCACTAGTGATGCCTAACCAGGAAGATCAACTTATAGGTATTCTAAAAGCACATAAAAATATTGTTGGATGAAATATTGCTAGAATGAGGGATAACAATTTTAAAACTAAGTTTTCTTATATTCAGCACTACTTTTGAGAATGGCCTTTAAAATTTATCTACAATATTAAAATGATGAATGAAAGTAGATTTAAAATTAATTTGAAAAAAGTGCAATACTTTAGATCAGAAAGAGTTGATGCTAAGATATATCAAATCCGAGAAAGGAAGTAGGATAGATCAGGTTATAGTTGAAGTAATTTATAAACCACCACCCTCGATTTTGGTCCAACAACATAATTTTTTCCTAGTCATTATAAAAATTATGATAATTTTATATTCTGGTATAGCATGCTTGCTCAATATACTTTAATGATTAGGGCTAAATCTAATCATCGTAAAGTATTCTATGAATATTTTTCTGCCATAATAACAAGACCTTTTGATTGGTCCTATCTTTTTGGAAATCTGAAGGATGCACTAAAGTTAATTATATGTAAAACTTCTTCATAGGGTTTCAGCTGAAGATGTTAAACTTAGCATTTACTAGGAGGCAACCCAGCTTTTGCTTTTGAATTTTATTTTTATTTTTAACTTGCCTTTCTTTTAAGACTAAGTTAAGGGGATAACTACAAACCCATGCTAGATGAAGAATTTCATTTTTTGAATTTCAAACCCATGCTAGATGAAGAATTTCATTTTTTGAATTTCATTTTTATTTCTTTTTGCCTTCTATTTCATTTATCACACTCTGTTTCTTTCTTCCATTGAGGATGATAGAAATTAAGTTGGAAGAAAAGATAAATAAAAATAATTAAAATCCTTGAAAATGATAATTATTAGTCTTATATACCTATTTTCGTCTCAATTTGAAGTTAATTAGGCATTTGAATCGATGATTGATTAATGGTCTAAAATTTTTTTAAAATATTAAGGACTAAATTATTAAAAAAATCTAATAAATTATCAAATTTAGAATAAAATAAATTTTTGAGTGATTATAAAATCTTATTTCAGCCTATATTCAATAAAGAATCAACTTTGTATGGATATGAGTAGAAAATATATTAAAAATAATAAAAAAAGAAAAATAAAGAGTAAGTTCTAAATATTGGTCTTTCGTTAAGCAATCGAATCTCGTTGTCTAAGTAAGCAAAGATATTCGCATCAAAAAGTAGATAATGTGAAGAAGCTTATTATACAGCTTATTTTAACTTGTAGACTATTTAACTTCAATCAGTAAGCCCGAAGGATGTTCTACGTCTAATGCCTTAAAATCAACTAGTTTGAGAGTCATTAGTCCAAAGCTCGTTACAAGGATGAGATAGAAAGCTTAAGGAATTAAAGCATTACACTGACTGTAATATCAAAAAAAACACTCTAGCCCATACTAAAAATAGAGAACTTAAAAGAATAAAGATGAAAAATAGGTTAAAAAAAAGCTCTAAAATTTTATGTTCTTTATTTAATCACTATTTGAAATAAAATTAATAATCTAATGATGTATCTCTTGATTCTCTAACTAGATATCAACTAACTTTAGGATAACTTGAAAAAATTTTTATATCTTATCGAGTTGGTACAAACTTCAAATTTTCTTTCTTTTACTCGAGGATAAGTAAAACTCAAGTTAGAAAATATGATAACTATCATAAATTTATTAAAAAATAAAATATATATTAATTGATATTTATTTTAAGAATTGATATTTTTTATTGATGTTTTATAGAAAATAAGCTCGCCAATACAAAGAGATCGATTTATGGGTTTAAACAAATTAAATTTGACACGAATTAGAGCTAAAATGGAAAAAAACTAAAGCTAGGTGTTTTAAATGAAAAAATAAATAAATAAATAATAGCCGATTCAAACCAAACTGGCTTGGAAGAATCGGTCGGCCTGTGCGAACCAGAGAAGACCAGCTCAGCGTGGCTCAGAGAAGCTCAATGCATCCGCACAGCCCAGCCTGCCAGCATCAGATTCATTGCGGCTTATGGGGAGGTGGTTACTATGTCGGTGAACCGGGTTCTTACACGATCTATAGGCGAAGCTTCATCGAGCGCTGATGGACGGCATCCAATGGTCGATGGTTGAGATCCAATGGTTGAAGTCGCAGTCGATTGTGATTCAAATTTCTTCCAATTGATTTTATGCGATCCAACGAACGACGCCATTGCCGGTCGCCATCCAACGGTGGAAAACACTCCCGACTTGATCCAGGATTTCTCAGGCCTCCTACACGCCATCCTACAACTAAAAATCTTTGATGAAGTTAATCCAATGGCCTAGAATTGATCTAGGTGTTGATATGGAATCAATGACTAGATTTTGATGGGATTTAAAGCATTTGATTATAGATCGATGGCCAGAAAAGAGTTAGGTGATGGAATTTGTTCTAGACTCAAACTAGACTTCGGAAAGGACTAAAAAATCCTAATTTTCCGCTATAAAAGCTCCCTTACAACCCACAGCTCTAAGGGAGACCCTCCCGTGGGGGAAATTAGCCTCTTTCCTTTCCTCTTTTCTTTATTTTTCTTCCTTCTCTCGTTTTCTTTTATTTTTCTTTATTTGAGAAATCTAAAGATACAGAAAGCTAGCAGATCCTCGATCACGTGCGGCTAAAGGTCTCGTATGCAGGAAAGTAAAAAAAGTCTTTAATATGAAAATTTGTAATTTGAATCTTTTTCTATCTTTTTATTGAGCAATAAAATTTATTTATCTTTTATATATCTTTCATATTTATACTTTAATATTTAATTGCTTGCAATTTATATCTAAGAAAATAGATCATGATCATGGAAAGATATGGACTGTGCTCAAATTAGGATGAATTATAAAATTTAATTAAATTTATGTTTATGTTTGATTGTACTATCTAAATAGTCTATATCTGTAAAATGGGTCATAATCGTATTAGATATGATCCATACTCGATAGAATAGGTTATGTTAGAATTTGGTTAACAGAATATAAATCTCATAAGATTGTATGTTGACAATGAAAAAATTGTATGAATCAATTATAAATTTGAATATTAAAAGATGAAATCGAAATCCTAAACAACTTTCTCTTTTTATTTTTAATTAATTCTTAAATCTCAATTTATTATTATTTATTTTTTCTTATTTTAATTTATTAAAATCTAAATTAATCCTCTTTAATTTACTTCTTTAAATTTTTATTTTTAAAAATTAATTTAAAATTTTATTTTTTTAATTAAATTGAATGCAATTTAGCCTTTAATCTCCGAAAAAATCGACATCCGACTCATCACTATTCTAATTCATAATAAAATATATTTAAATTATTATTTATGCTGTAACGATAAGCATCATGCTCCCACACTGGTACTATGAATACAGCAACTATGCCATTAACATTGCAGCTCAAGAATGCAGTCTTCTTGATTGATTAATATGATGTGTTGGTGCAGAAAATTGCCAAACACCGAAGTTTGCTGGAGTTTGAAGAAAAAGACCTCATTGATAAGATTTGTAAGAAGAAGTCCAGACCAGAGGTGAGTGGCTCTAGCAGGATCCTTCGACGATCAAGTTAATTTTTTGGCCAACATGAAATGGAGTACTCAAAAGAATTTAGGCAGAGAGAAGAGCTTAGAGAAAGATAATGTATCTAAAAGATTCCTTATATAGACGGAGCCTGTAACAGAATGATAGTAACAACTATAACAGAATATCAGAAAGACATTTAGACCACGTGAAATTTGTTATGGAAAGTAGACTGTCGTTTATCGTTACTTGTTGGTGGTTGAATTTCATTTGTTGGAGATCAAACTGACCGAGCTTCGAAGGTCGGCTTTTACATTGATGATGGTAAGTTCGCAATTGGGTTCTAGGTTCGGCTTCTGTTAGTGCTGTCTTTGATAATTTTTAGGAACTCCGCTGCCTTCAAGGTTGGCCGCGAGCGGATATAGGCATTTAGACTAGAGGTTAGAGAGGAACGACGGGTTTCTCAATGAAGACTGCAACCAAGCTTTCTTAAAAAGGTTTGGCCAAAATAACGAAGATCTGAGATTGACTTGAAGCTAGGATAAACAAATACTGAGATTCGTCGCTTCTCAAGTGACCACTACTTATTCTGGATTGAAGATCGAACTTATGTTGATGGCAAAATTCTTTCGCTGACTCGAATTCGTCTATCCAAAGTCCTTAATGTAGAGCTGCTAGAATCTGCCATCCATAATCTACCATCCATAAGGTGGAATAAAGAAATTTGGTTGGCTAGAATTTCTGATATGAAATTGGTGAGATCTATCATCTGTAATGAAAAAGTTCGACCGCCTTCAACATCAGCCACCAAATAAGGTCGAACTATTCTGGGATTCGATACTTGATGCAAGGCTGACTATCTATCTCAAACCAAGAATTAGGATCAATCAATTTCACTGCTCAAATTCGTCTGATCGAAGTCCAGCACATCTCCAATAGATTCTATAGTTATCAGAAGAGCTAAGAGAATTGGTGCAAAAACATCATCCAACATATAAAGACTGAAAATCTACCTTCCCAAACTAGAATGTGATGGAGAAGCAGCTTAGCTGAAGCTCGAACTCAATCATTGCTACTCCAAACAACACCATACCAAGATCGGACACCCTACTAAATTTCGATGAAAGCCATTTTACTCCCAACATGATGCATACACTGGCGCATTTATATCTAACAGAAGTACTTAAAAGCTTAGAAGTTGTAACGTAAGATTAGATTTTTGTCACGTGCTTTCATCAAATCATTCCCTAACTTATACAGATCGAATTGAGATGTAGTTCTGAACTAAAAATTATGCACCACAGGCCCATACCGGGTCTCCACAGTGGGCTCAAGACTAGGCAGTTGCATCGTACAGACACTCCCTTGAGTCGCCGATTCCAACAAACTCCCTACCCTACTTAAATAAGGTTCTCCTGGTAACCATCCTCTGGCATGCTCAGACATAAAAAATCGGCTACTCTTGGTCTTTCAATCAGAGAACTTTGCCACTTTTCAGCAATCTTGCTATTCTCTGCCTCGTATTTGTTGATGGTTATCTGCTTCTGCCTTCTTGTCTTCTTGCTCTTATCTCCTCCCTCTTTGCTGCTTAATTTGTTTTAACCTTCTTTCTACCACCGGCTGGCATCATGGGTTTACCATCCTTCTTTGATTCCTCGGCTTGGGCCATATGTTGAGAGGCCAACATGGCCTCGCTGTTGCATTTCACCTTGCAAAGGTCACAAAGTAGCTTTTCTTCTGAACTGCCTGCTGCTTCCTGTCTTCTCTTCGATTCTTCAAAGGCCCTTTGGTTGATGCACCCTCTGCTGGCAACGACCTACCGGTGAACTTCATCACAGATGTGGAGCCTACAGCTTTCTTGGCCGTTGTGATCTTGTTGGCATCAAATGGTGCTTCTGTGGCCTTGGGTCTCTTGCCTTCAATTAGTGCTTCTTGATTGGCTGTGTGTCTTTTGCCTTGGAGGTGTTCATCCAGGCCCTGCTTGCTGGTGGCACTCACCTGACACAGAGCACAACTCCAATCCTTCTGGGATGGCCTGGGAAGTTCACCGCCTCGTGTAACAGCCACTGCTTTTCTCTTCATCCCAGATGATTCTGGCTTTAATGGTATAATCTGCAAAATAAGTGCAAGTTTGATTCCATGCTAAATTACTGCATGAACTACAATCCAATAAGCGGGAAAGAATGTTAAATTAAAAGCGAGAATATAACAAACCGATTTTAATGGTTATGGTACAAAGATCAGTAGCATATAAATGACAAACAAATTTTACCAGTTCTAACAACAAAAAGAACAACTCAGTTAAATCGTCCAGGACTCAAGGAGCAAGGTCTTCCTTTTACATGAAAATCTTTATTTGTTTACTTTTTAACATTTTCATCAAAATATTTCATTTTATCTAAATAATGGCCAACATTAGCAGAGCCCACCAAGTATGGTGTAACGTGACAGCAGACATGCTTACCTCACAAAAAACTGCTTATATTCAATGTTAAAATGCCTCACAAAAAAGGCAGCCTAGTTCACAACGAGACCTAGAGAAAGATCAGAAGTACACAACCTTACCATCGCATGAAACTGTTTCTGTGCTTTGAACCTGTGACACCCAAGTCATGGAGCAACATTATCATTGCACCATGGCTCATCCTCAATGTTAAAATGCATCATAATAGAGTGAAAAGGCAAAAGGCAATTGGAAAGTGATTATTTCCCTTCTACAGAAACATTTGTCTAGATCCTTTTTCCCATAGTTTTAACAAATTATGTAGCAGAGGTACCATAACTAAACGGCATCATGTAAACATGAAGCATATATTTTTATGAAGGCTGCACATTACACTGGCCTTTGGCAAGGCATCGATTGATCATGTTGATGTGATGCAGAAGCTGTTGCCGTTCATGGTAAAACTAAAATCCCATGTTTCATCTGGGATGCAAACTGGTCATCAGAACTCCATATCCCATTCCATGCTCCCCAATTAGTATCTAAATCACTTGTAGAAATTTAACCCTGCCTCGCCAGTTAGCAATTAATGTCAGTCTTGGCTTTAAAGAAGTTATTTATGAGGCCATCTAAAAGAGGTTTTATAGCCCTCCTGATAGCCCCAAAATGGAAATCAATGAAAAGTATATTGGTCATGGAAAAAACAGAAACATAATGAACACATCCCAGACAGTAAAAACATTTATGCACTCCAAGCTAATTTCCCACCAAAACACTATACAACATAGTAGTAATATTAGGAATTTTCCAACTGAATTAGCTACATAATCTGATTGAGTCCTTCAGGATCACAAAAATAAGCGAAGGAAAATCAGTGAGCCACGAAAATATAGCATTTGTTCAGAATGGCAAACTTGAAATACCAATTTTGCCAGTGTCAACAAACAAGTGAAATGAGTGTTTGACAGCACATCATAAACCAGACAGCCAATCAGATACTGCATTTATATTTCACAACTCAATGACATGTTAGATTAGTGGAGTCACTTTCACCAGATTAGAACAGGAATTCACAGAAGTAAAATACACAAACTGACCTCCTTGGTTGGTCTGTCATTTGCATTTAACCCTCAAAATGATTTATGATTCAGGTTCAAAAACCCTTCATTGAACATTATCATTGAATTTAAATGATCTTATTAACTATAGCAATAGTTGTAAAATATTTTTGAACTTTAAGATCACACATCAACATGTAAAACCATTTCTGATGGCGATCTTAATGTTTTTTTTTTTTTTTAACAGTGGTCTTAAGGTTTAGAATGATTGGTATTGAAAATATAAACATAGAAATTTCATAGTTCACTGAATAGGCGTGACAAGAATCAACTCAGAACGTACAAATTGGTATGGGTAAGGAAACATCAACTAACCAGAAGGTACAGGTAAAATATCTTCAATTGTTAACATAGGAGTCAGGAAATAAAAGGGCATATTCTGTTCTTCTTATCTTATTGTTTTTATTTCTCTTTTCCGCTTTTCCTTGTTTTTCCCTTTGCCCTTCTTTTCCTTGTCCTCTTTACTTTGGGCATTTTTTCTTCTTGTAAATGTTAGCCATGCAAACCATTCTTTCTCTTCATATCTGAATGCCTACTGATACCTCACTCAAGTGGCCAATTTGATCACTTATATTTTTGCTCCTACAACTTAAAATATGGAATGATCAAACAAATCATGGAACACCATAATTCATCTTGCAATTCCACCTTCTAAAAAGACTCCAAATTAACAGAGCTCCTAAAACTCTTAACATAGCCACAGCATGCCAACTTCTTGAATAACATCCATCATTACCTTTCCCATTCCAATCATTCACCTTGCTTCTCAAGAAGAAATTAAAAAGTGAGTGTGGTTTCCATGTCTAACTGATCAACAAAAATTAAAGCTCACTTATTGGCAAGTCAGTCAGCTTTTATCAATGAAGCTTGCAACCTCAACCTAATTATATTAAAAATACATAAGCTAAACCCTACCAATCAATATCATGATAAGTAAGATAATCAAGAAGTTTCAGAAAAGAAGATTCAAAGTAAAACAAAATTCTAATATAATATCTAGCAAAGCATGGATTCCTAGATCATTTTTCTTTCTAACATAAAAAATTTGCCTGATAGCAACAAAAAAATCTGTGACCTAGAATTACATTATTATAATTTATAATTTCTTTGAACATGAAATACCCTTTGAGTATCCATAAGACTTCAAAAGAGCAGAAGAGAAAAAAGATGATTGCAGAAAGATATTCGGAAAAGATGCTCTATATGCTTGCAACAAGAAATAATATAATAGGTATATGACAATTTAAGCAGTCCACATTTAGAAAATATACAATAAATGTCGTAAACATCAACAGTGAGTCTCACACCTTCTAGAAACTCAACAGATACTACCGGAAGAACACCCGCTTCCCACCACCTAAAGAAGATGGGTGGAAATCTGAAAGCAGTCAATGGTAGACTAGGCTTTTCCATGATCCTCCTCGGACTGACTAGTATTCTTAAATTCTGAGATGCATTGTCACAGGAAATAAAAGAAGAAAAGAATATTACACCTTAAGCCAACCCCTCCCAAACTCCTTCGAGCTGTCCCAGTAAGGGCAATGGACATAATATAAAGTGTCTGTACACAATCACCTTACACATTAGGGACAACTTTGAAGACGCGCATAGTCTGGTCCAGCCCACTTTGAGATTTAGTACTATATACACATTATTAATGCTAAGTTTGGTCCACAGAATAAGGGCAGGAATGGAATGGGAATTCTGGTCTTGGCATTATTTTAATGTTTACTTTGCAACACAAGTATCAATTTTCTAGTGATTCCACCATTTAAGTGATAGGAAAAACCATTCTCATTGGAATGATGAGGAAATATATTTTTGGTATGAATTAACTATCAACAATTATGATAAAAAATAAGAAGGAATGATATA
This sequence comes from Cocos nucifera, assembly GCA_006176705.1. NCBI lineage: Eukaryota > Viridiplantae > Streptophyta > Magnoliopsida > Arecales > Arecaceae > Cocos > Cocos nucifera. The sequence continues at coordinate 187,922 of QRFJ01004155.1, read as the reverse complement.
TTTGGCATGGAGAACTTAGCAAAATTTATAGGATAGAATTGGAATGGATAATTAGTCAACATTTGAATTTAAAAGCATTAATCTACTAGGATGAACAGTTAAAGTGTAAAAATAATAGCCATGATAACAGAAGTTATTTGAAAGTCTGTTATGTATAATGTAATATAATGGGAGGACTCCAAAACATATATAATTGGCTGTTTCAAAATTTAGTTTTATTCCTGGTCAACAGTATAGTTAGAAAATAAATATAAAATTGATTTCATTTGAATATAACTAGCTAAGTTAAATACTAGAATAGAATTCTCACTCCCTTTCCATGCAGTGGGGTTAACTTCCATTCTCATTTCCGTCATTCTTTTTTTCAGTTAGATGAAAAACATGGTGTAAGTGAAATTCTTTAAAATTTGTGGACCAATCTTGCATGGATGCAAGTGTAGTAGCACATACTTGCTTCTAGATTATCTCATTCCTGAGCATAATTTTAACTCTCCCACACCTGACATAATTAGACCCACCAATATTGCAAAATATTTTGGTCAACCAAGATGACATAATATTATTCAATTTTCAAAAGTTAAGAATTATATTAATTATTTAAATTACTTTTAAAATTACAATTACTTTCACCATTAGACATACCAATATTGTTGATTTTTTGGTCAACTAAGATGACATAATACTTTTAAATCTTCTTAGGAATTAGAATTACTTTGATCAGTTGGATTGATAGACTATGACCAATTGATGTGCACCAAACATTTTTCGTCCATCTTGAATTCATTATAAACCTACCCCTGATCGATAAAACAAAGGAAAGTGAGTAAAGAGGGCTTTCATTTGAAGAAACAGAAGTTTTTCCTGGTTGACAAATAAGTTTCTTTCTCTTCTCATTTCCATGTCTTCTCATGTTGCCAAATAAATACTACTTAAAACAACATATCATATTCAGTAACCTGCCAATGTTCAGTTGAATAGCAGATGTTAGTTACAAAAGAGTATCTTTTAATGCTCAGTCTATTTTCCTATTATTTCTATATGAACATATTTAAATCAGCCTGATGAGATGGAATGTTTTTTCTTCTTTTTCTTTTCCTGTTTTATCACAAATGTGATGATTTCTTGTAGTTGAACTAAACCAAATCACAAGTCAAGACTGATAGGCAAGATCATATTCAAAAAGTTGACGGGGTAATGTTCGGATTGAATAAAAATACAACACTGTATACAATTCAAACAATCAAACCAATCAGAACCAAAATTGTTTCATTCAAGATTTTTGGGACTAGATCAACCTAAAATGATCAAAATGAAGTGGACCATTTTCAACTTCTTTGGATATGTCATCAACACAGAGATATGCCCAATCAAGTGGGAGAAGACTGCAGAAATTTTGTCTGCGAATCCTACTTAAATGGTTACAAAATTTCTGCAGAATATGAATATGAAGGAAATTCAAGAAACAAAGCTATAGACTGAAATGTAGTCCACAAAAATGTTAGAGAAACAGGTCTACGGTGAATTTTTTAACACCTTCATGTTGGCCATCCTTCGCATGTCCATAAACATGAAGTTTAATAGCAACCAGGTACATATGTCAACACACTAGGCATGCAAACAATAATTATAATAAAATAATTTACTTAATCACCATATCAACCACCTCACATGAACTTTAAATTTGTCTCTACTCACCATCTCTCTTTCTATAGCTTGTTACTTGTATTTTTCTGAAAGATACATTTAATGACTTACAGAAATGGAACTTCATCAGATAAATACCCACAGTTTAGCATGATTGCAATATTATGCTGATTCTGCATTATGTGCTTGGATTTGAGAGTGAAATTTATTCTCTAAATTTGAGCATTGGGATCGGATTTGGTGCATAATTTTTTTTCTAGTAGTCAATGGAGCTATAAAACTGATAGTGCCACCAATATGAATACATTATTGCTCACTATCTTCTGGACTATGAATTGGATTTGGTCATATGCTGATGAGGGTTCAGATTGAAATTCTGAATTTGATTAGAGATTCCAGTATGAAAAGATGGATTATGGGAAGATCTGAATTGTTTACAATTATGTACCCAATAACTTGTATTGATCGTCTCTGTCCTATATACCTCTTTCATTCTAATTAGCCATCTTGTTCAGTCTATACCATGATAAATTTCTGTAATCTATAAAATTGCCCATCAACGTGAGCTCTTGTTTGGTTGCTTTCTCCATAAGCAATTTAGATACTTTCAGAGAAAAGTGTGATGCACAGATGACAAAAGTAATGTACCCATTCCTATTAGTAATTTTTCCTTCTACAAAACCTCTGGCATCCATTGAACAAGTGTGTGCTGCCATGGTGACCGGTAAGCGTCCAATACTTGGGTGATCTTAGGACACTGCCCAATTGGTGTAATTCGACATCGATTGAATGTTTACCAAGTCCATTTTATCCAACTAAATCGTCATTGAGATGTCCATGGCATGGTCTTTCAGCCTCAACTTGAAATTTATTGATGAAACAGAGTTTAGCCCCATATATTAGTATATGAATCTTGAGTTTTGAAATTCCTAATGTTTTCTTTAGCGCAAAAAGTTCATTTTACGTTCAGAAATATTTTTGAGTTAGAAGTTATAAAATTGTAAAGCTAAATTGTGTTTTTTAGAGTCATAGATTTGAGCAAAAGAACTTTAGATATGAACAGCTTGATCACAACAATGTCATTTTCTATTAAAAATTGTTAATAGTTGTTAGAAGGATTAATGACAACCATTATATTAGAGCAACATATCCATTCATGATAGGTTTTTATGATATTTTGGGCTTTATAACTCTCCACTGCAACCATGATAGCCATTTATGGTGGCTGCTGGATATGGCAGTTTTGTGCCAATCACAACTATTGTGATCCTATTGCTTAATCTAATCTTATATATCTCACTATTCAAATAGTAGGAACAACTGAAAAATAGAGTTGATGATCTAAATTGATCTGCATCCATTTCTTAGTCAGAAAAATACAAGTAACAAGCTATAGAAAGAGAGATGG